>CM070011.1:31361376-32561376 GCA_036247105.1 Cirrhinus mrigala | reverse complement strand
AAGATATTTTTGATGAAATCCGAGAGCTCTCTGACCCTCCATAGACACCTCCTACTAGTGTTGGGTGATGTGCTCAATTTTTAATATTGTCCTATAGTCAGCCGATGCACGATATTATCGTGTTAATTTATTTCATTCACTTACTTAGTTTCATTGTCGGAAAGTGAACCAACTCCAGCATAAGGCTAAAAGCAGCCTAATGTTTTTAATATGACTTAATTTGTGTTTAACATGCTAACAATTTAATAGAAACATTGTAAGTTACTAATGCTTACATTTCCTTAGTTATTCAAAACAAGCAAAGCACATTTACGTTATCAAAGAACATCATCACTGACTAGCCTAGCCTAGTCTAGCACGAGTTTCTGCACTCCCGGTACCGTAAGTGAATACAATACAGTTAGATCACTGTATGATGAATAAATCTCGTACCCTTCCTGCACATGCCTGCGGCACAAAGGGGGGCATTCGCACGGCGTGTCCCCCAAAACGAGTTACTGTTCCATCCTCTTCCCTCCTTGATGAACGTAATCGATTTCAAAAGCGAAAGTGAAACCGAAAAGCCAGTGCGCATTAAAGAAAGCGATTACACGCTTTTGCGACTGTCAGCAGCTGCAGCTGTTTTCACACTGCATCACTAAAGTTAGGTGCCTAGTCTATTTTTGACGGATAATAATAATAATCGTCTTGTTATCGTCAAAGGCATAAGCAACAGGAGATATCTCTGAATATTGTTGATACATGATACTATCGTCTATCGCCACAACCCTACCTCCTTCTCTCGATAATGGTGGCGAACTGTCCCGGGAGAGAAGAAATTGTTAAATAAAGTTATTTTTGTTTTCTTTACGCACAAAAAGTTACTATTCACGTAGCTTCATAAAATTATGGTTGAACCACGGATGTCACATGGACTATTTTAACGAAGTCCTTGTGCCTTGATTGTGGTAGGACCCTTGCTGTCTATGGAGGGTCAGAAAGCTCTTGGATTTCATGAAAAATATCTTAATTTGTGTTGTGAAGATGAACAAAGGTCTTGTGGGTTTGGAACGACATGAGGGTGAGCAATTAATGACAGAATTTTCATTTTTGGCTGAACTATCCCTTTAAATTGAATCATGCAGTAATGACATTTAGGATGAGTAAATGAAAAATTTTCAAACCCTTTAACATTGTGAATATTCAGACAGTGCTCTTTTCAGAAAGCAATGATTTTCTTCAGACAGTTCCACATTTTGGTTTATATTATCATCATGATGTCAGAGAAATTCATTTGGCTTCAGTTGAGTGACAACTTCTCACTGTACTAATGGGCTGACTAGATAAATAAGTCAGGAAGTCATTCTCAATTAGTCATTCTCATTCATTATTGACAGTGTTTGGCTTTTTCACCCAAGAGTTTTAGCTGCTTTTCCATTATGTTCCATTTATGCGCAATAACTGATCATTACTTCCACGTGGGAGTGCACTAACAAGTCCTAATGGAGAAGCCATTTACCCTAATTTGGAATTTCTGATTTATTTTAGCCAGTTTGTGTGCTACAAATATACCATTCCTCCAAATCTGTCACATCTTTTCTTTTGCATGTTTGTCCATTACTAGCTGTTTCTCTCCATCCTCCATCTCCATTTTAGGCAGGCATGGGCGTTGGTCTCAGTAATCGGTGGAGGAAATGGTTCTTGCATGGAAGACGTACGAGAACACGAGAACCACGACACAGGTGGCAAGGCGCTGGCTCGCCGAGACTTTGTCACTGTGGATGGTGTTGGTTTCACTGTTACTGCTTACAGCGAGTGGAAAAATGGTACGTCTTGGAAAGCATAGAGTAAAATCTACAATAATAAACAAGAATGTAGTAAAATAAAACCCTACGTTTGTTTTTGTTCTACCATAAAGGTTACCCTACAACAGGCTTCCAGGTGGATGCAGTGGATAAAGTGGTTCTGAACCTGATGGATGATGTTAGCAGCTGGAAGCCGGGCGATCGGATTGTGGTGGCCAGCACAGATTACTCCATGCATCAGGCAGAGGAATTCACCCTGCTCCCGTGTCCCCACTGTAACAGGAAACAGGTTCAAATTCAAGGTGAGGTGGTGGTGCATTTGCACTGAACAGCATGCGCTTCCTCCGTTTTTTTTTTTTTTTTTGTGGTAATACAGCGTATCTGTCCTGAATCTTTAAGTGATGATAGTGTCATTGAGTTCGAGACAGGAAAAGGGTGAGGGCTGTTTACCAGAAACACATAAGCTATCTGTCATTTCTGACCTAATGACAGCAGTGGCTATATAGATAATTCCACCATCATGTGCTCCACCCTGTTTAAAGACTCTTTCAGTGATTGCTCTCCATGTCCCATGTGGTTTTTGAGTATAGGAACATCACACTTATGTCATACAAATGTGTGAATGTTGTTCCTCTACATAGAAAGAAGGACACTCTTGAAAACAAAGTGTCGAAAACAACACAACCTGTGTTGTTTCCTGATGTCCGTGTAAAGGAATATTAAATATGTGTTCTGAGTTTGTCACACCAACATAAAAATGTTATAAACCACTCAGCCAAATCTGAATGAAAAAACGGCAAGTAAATAAGTTATCAAAATCTTGAAAGAATAAGCAGTATTCTCTGCTCTCAAACACTGGGGGCGTGTCCGCTGTCAGGGCTTTAACCACGCCCACTAGTGGGAAAGCCGTTACAACCTGAATGGATACTCCCTGTAGTGATTAATTGGATTTTGTCACATTTATGTGACAAAAGCATAGCTAGCTAGCAAACTGTAGGCTGTAGTAACTAATGGCAATGACAGTAACTCTCAACTGAGTGGGCGAACCACTGATGCTAATGGGCTCTAGTTTTTATAGTGTTAGGGGAGGGGCTAACGCCACAATTCAGTACTACATAGTTCACAGTCTTTGTAACGTGTTTTCAGCAGTGCGTTTCTAACACATGTAATTCTCTAAAGGCAATTCTCTGAACCGATTTTTTTTTTTTCAGCTAATGTGTTAACCCTGCTAACAAAGAAGGTGTGTCGAAATTTTTGACACTAATATGTTAAAGTGACAGTTCTTCAGTCTGTGTTATTTTTGATCCATTTTAACAAATTTTTTATGTATTAAAAACACGACCAACTAACAATTTATTAAACCTGCTACCTTTACATAAAATGGCAAAATTCAAAAAAACGTAAACAATGAAAATATAGTAATTTTATCATAACTGTGTTACTTGAGTGAAAAGTACTGCTGATATATATATTTTTTTGGATACTGTGGTATTTTTTTCAGGATTCTGTAATAATCGAAATCTTTTGACATTTTAAATTTCTTTACTGTCACTTGCAGTCAATTTAATAAATCTTTTCTAAATAAAATAATTAATTTTAACACTACTGACCCAAGACCTTTCAATGGCATTTTATATCTTTAAAATAAATATCCCTCGAGTTGGTATTGTTGTATAATGCTAAAACTTTCATACATTATTAAGTATCCAAATAGTTTCTGGGGTGTATTGTGAATGTGCTACAATATGGTCATTTATTCCCAGCACATATGTTAATTCCTTTGGAGAAATGGAAATGTCTTCAGTATGTGGCCTTTATTAAAAGGATGTAGTTTAAATGTCACCTTTTGCATTGTGTCCTGTTGGCAAAGCTTTTGCCAGCCCTTTTCCGTCAGGAAGGATACTGAGTGCATTTTGGGTGTGTGTAAAGGGCAGTCTGAATGTGTGGACAGGTTGCTTTCCTTCCTGGATCCATTATTTATTTTTTAAAGTTTATCCACTCATTTATTCCGCTTTTTCGTAATTCGTCTTCCTAATTCATGTAATCAAGTAATATAAATATTTAAACAGAGAAGTTTATTTTTAGGGGTTTAAGCGCGTAGCGCTGAAACACTATCATAATTGTTAAAATGGCCAAGGATCAACGATCTCCACTGATAGAGCAGACTAAACCGTAAGTCATAGAGACATGAAACTGGGAGGGATGGTAGTACTCACACCGCCTCTTCACCAAGGAATGCCCCAATCGACCTGAGGAGGGGGGGGGGGGGGTACAACGATCAAGAGTACAAAATCGCTCATAACTCCTAAACCGTCATTGGCAGACTCAGGTGTCTTATGTCGTTGGAATCCTTGGCTCATGCCGGAAAAACATATGCTTTAGATTTGGATTTTTGAAAAATGTATTTTGCAAACTAGTCCTCTGGAGAGTGAATATCAATTTGACTCACCAATGCAAAGGGATGCCAAGATGTTCGAAAGGGGCAGGACCACTTTTAGTAAAATGCCTATAACTCCTGAACGGAATGAGATATCTTCACCATACTCAGAACACTTATGTAAGAGCAAAAAATTGCAGGAAAAAAAAAATCACAGGGCTTGGCCACTGGGTGGCGCTATAAGAGGGGAAAACCATAAAAATGGCTATAACTACGAAACCATTTGTCCTATCAACATGAAAATTGCTGTGCAAGGTTGTGATCCAAAGTGTCACAAGTAAGGACATTTGCGTATCTCCAAAAGACATGGCCGCCATTGGCCGATGAAGTTTGGGCACCTATTAAACAAGGTTAACGGAGACTGATCATAACGAAACTCGGTGGGCCTGTTTGACTCACGGCCCCAAATTATTGGATATTGCATTTTTCAAGAGCGTAAATGTTTGTACATCACAATATTCGTATAATATGATAGAACTCCTCATTCTGGACAACTTTGCTTCTAAAACCACTAATGTCAATCAAATCGTTTGTTAAATAATTGAGATGATGTTTAAAAACCTACTTTTGTGAAAAATCTGGAAAAAAAAACACTGCAGTACAATTCTCTGGACTGTCTAGGGTAATAATTATCAAAAATAATTTAGGCTTTTGGGAAGCAATAATGGGGTAGTTTAGAAAAGAGGCCTGTCCAAATTTACCCAGAATCCTATAAAGCCTAAAGCAAAACTCAAAACTTCACAAAACCCAGTGAGCACATGTGACTGGTGATTCTAAATAAGCATGCAAAGTTTTAAGGAAAGACCACCGCTGGCGCTATAACAGTCATAACTGTTAAAAAAACATAATATTTCTAATGTAAATTGCCTGGATTTGCCAAAATGCTTTTTTTAAATCATTGATTTAGGTGGTTACATGCTTGCTAAATAATGAGTAATGTTTTTTTTCATATGTGCTTAAATGCCTTAAAGCCCTTGAACCCTGGTAATTGCTTACAGCTTTATTGCCTGTCTTGTTGTTGTTTTTTTAAATTTACAAGTTCAGGTTCAGTACAGGTTCTTTATTTAAAGTAAATCTCTCATATCATATTTTCAAACTCTGTTTTTAGTCAGTGAGTTTTATGAGGTCTGTTTATGTGTTGGAATTTCTCAGGAAAGCCTCAGTTTACCCACGTGGGAGAGATACTGGACGGTGTGGACATGAGAGCGGAGGTGGCTCTCCTCTCAAGGAATATCCTCATTCATGGAGAAATGGAAAACTCCTGCTACGGAAAAAATTGGTGCCAGTACTTCAGCTACGACACCTTCGGGGGACACATCAAGGTCTGTTTGAGGGTCTGTTTGTGTGTATGTGTGTGCGCGGTGGTGTGTTTATTTAACACCAAGCTTTCTGGTGCTGTCATGCAGAGAAGTCACAGGCTGTTGTATGTTGGGGTTTGCTCTAGTTAATTGAGTATAGCTCTTTTTTTTTAATAGAAGGAAGTGAAAGCATAATCTTGCATTTGTGTGTTATTTTTGGCAGCAGAATGAAAAACCACAACACAGTAGCACTTATACGACTGCTCATTTTTTACTAGCAGACTAGTTGATGGGTCAATGTTTACATTATGTAAATGACCAACCATGTATTATGTTTTCTGGCAAGTCCAGCGCTGTGTTAAAGGGATAGTTCGCCCATGATTTACTCACCCTCAAGCCATCCTAGGTGTATATGACTTTCTTCTTTCAGAAGAATATGCTTATATGCTTATGAGTTATATAAAAAATTTCCTGGCTCATTGTCTTGTGTTTTTGATCACCTGTTTTTGATCTTGTTCAGATTTTGGGGAACTTCTCATCAGTCCACTTATCTCAGGTGGAGCTGAAACACATGGGTCAGCAGCGGGAGAAGGGCAGATACCCTGTGAACTTTCATAGGTGTGGAGATGTGGACCAGCACGGGGGTTACAGTGACCCCGCCTATCTGGACTCCCTCTCCATTCATCACTGCTTCTCCCGATGTGTCAGTATACATGCCACTAACGGCCTGCTGGTGAGAGAAATATATATGCCTTAATTTACAGTATTTCTTTACATTGATCTCATTTTGACTCACCATGATATCTTCCTTGTATTATAGGTTAGGGACACAGTTGGCTATGTTACGCTGGGACATTGTTTTTTCCTGGAGGATGGGATTGAACAAAGGAACGTATTTTTCCATAACCTTGGCCTGTTGACCAGGCCGGGAACCATTCTCCCTACTGACCGCAATGATAGCATGTGCACCGAAATTACAGACAGGGTACACAAGGGATATGTACCATCTCCTGCAAACGAGTGCAAGTAAGATACCTTAAACTCACATATATTTATTTAATATTGCTGGATAGACCTGTACAGCCAATTTTCACACTGTTTGAAGCCTCTCAGCTTGTGAGGTGTGAGTGCTTGTTCTGCTCTGGGTAACTGACCTTGGCAGTGTGACCTGCTGTATTGTTTGGTCAAACAACAGGAGAAAGAACAGAGCTCTCATTTCCTGAGACTCAGCGATTAGTCTTTTTCTCTTATCCGGCCAGTAGAACACCCAACGGCCCAGGCGGAGGATAGCTGAGGAGGTGCTGTTTTCAAAAGGATAACAAATGTTTTGTGAGCGTGCATATGTTTGTGTATAGAGCTGTAGATGTTTAGGATGAAGATAGATGATGGAGTCGTTTAAATGTTTGGGATCAGTACGATTTTTTTTTTTTTTTTGTTTTGTTTTTTAAGAATTGTCTTTTGCTCATCAAGGCTGCATTTACTTAACCAAAAATACAACAGTAATATTATTCAATTAGAAATATTATTACTGTTTAAAATATTGGTTTTCTATTTTAATGTATTTTAAAATATATTTTATTCCTGTTTCATCAGCAATTGCTCCAGTCTTCAGTGTCACATGATCCTTCAGAAATCATTCTAAAATGCTGATTTATTACTTTCATTATCAATGTTGGAAACAGTTGTGCTGCTTAATATTTTTATGCAACCTGTGATATTTTTTTTTCAGGATTCTTTGATGAAAAAAATATGCTCATCAAGGCTGCTGAAAATGTGTCTTTGCATCACAGGAATAAATTACATTTTAAAATATATTCATATAGAAAAGTTATTTTACTTTACATATTTTACAATAATATTTCACAATAATACAGTTTTTTCTGGAATTTTGATTCAGTAAATACAGTCTTAATGAGTATAAGAGACTTCTTTAAAAAAAACGGACAAAAAAAACAACTTCTGAATGGCAATGTTAAGGTTTTACTGGATCTTCGTTAGTTTTTTTATTTATTTATTTATTTATTTATTTATTTATTTTACCCAAATTATTATAGGTGTGTAGTTTTTTTTAATTAAAAATTAAATTGTTATTGTAGTTTTAATATTTTAGTGCAGCCTAAGATATTTTATAATAAATTTATATTAAAAGCTAAGACTTAAATTGAATGTATGGCTATTTTTATTTTGTCTTGGGTAGGAATAAAGAAAGATAAAAAATATATTTCATGGCAATGCATTTTAGTTATGTTTTCCTAGCTGTATTCTTTTTTTTATTTAATTATCTAACAAATATTTTCATTATTTTTTGCTTCTGTTTTTTGCAACACTATTTTACTTATTCAGTTTTATTCACGGACCACCTGCAATCCAGGCTAACCAAACACTAAATGTACTAAAATACAGCATGCTGCAACATTTTCCTGATTATGAGTAATATTGACTGTGATGTGGGATGTGTTATGTACATGTAAATGATCACACATTTTAAAGACCCTGTCTAACCTGTGTTTTCTAGGGCAGTATCTACATTTTGGATCGCACACCCCAATAATCATTTGATCAGTAATTCAGCAGCTGGATCGCAGGTATGCACAATCCTTGCTTTAGCCAAATGTGTTATATTCACTGATATGCAATGAACAGGAAGTAAATGTTTGTTTGCAACATTTTCACTGTATTTCATCATAGAATGAACATTCTGTGACTTTCTCTGATTGAATTTGTGCTCTTTGAAATGATGCCCACAGCTCTGTGATACTGATGAAAACATCAAGGTGGTTATGTAATCACCGATAGCATCTTCTCATTCTAGTCTTTTATTAAAGATGCGTTTGCCAACAAAAATCTGTTCAGACTGGTGGCTTTGTCGTGCTTTTTGTTTGTTTGAGGTTTTGTGTATAAAAGGATGTACCCTCCACAATTTTTTATTAAAAGAAAAGCTGCTTATAAAGTCGTGCTTTCAGCAGACCCGGCTAAGAAAGTCTCAGTCTTCTTTCTGTGATAGGAATCAGGACTCAAGAATAAATATTATTCACCACACTTTCCACTAGTACAAAATAGGCCATTTCTAAACAAATTGTCAGTGGAAGGACTTGTTTAAAATTCAGAAAATGTTGAGGATGTGAAAATATTTATGAAAATACCTGGTATATTAATTTTTCCATGTTTTTTTTTTCTCTCAGGATGCAGGGATTTGGTACGTTTTCCACAATTCCTCTACAGGTGATTCTCATGGACTGGTTCCAGAGACGAAAGCTGAGCTCACGCCTCTGGGCGTCTTCTTTAACAACCGTGTTCATTCCAACTTTAAGGTAATCAAATGCCACATCTATGACTCTAATGCCAAACTCACAAGGCGGTGGGCAAAACAAACCTTGAAATAATAACAGTGCTTCAGGATAATTGGAGTTTATGATTTGTAAATGAATTCTGAGCCTTTTTCTTTTTTTTAAATTATCTTCAGGTGATGTTCATCACACAATATCAATGCTAACGTCATTTCTCAATATTCATGTAATACCCAGCTCCCTGTGGTGAAGTTAGCATTTCCTTCCTTTGGCTCATAATAATACAGTTCATAAATCATTTGGGATTTGTAATGTTTTATTAAATGTGGCTTCAGGAAAGACTCATGCAATCAATTTTGAGTTCAGGTTTTTATTGCACATACACTAGGCATCTTCGTTCTTTCTCTGAAATGCCTCACTGTTCAAAGTCCCGCACAATGTGCTTGTGTGACAGGGTGCTCACACATACATTTCCCTCTACAATAGTTCTCTGTTATTCGCTTGTTTATGTTGGCTAGCTTAAGCCGTGTGCTTAGTGTCGTGACTCGTGATTGTCCAGGTGCAGAGAACTACACCGGCACTGTATTACTCGCATGATACCAGATATTGAACATACAATTTTAAAGTGAAGAGTGATTGCTTTTTTCATCCTGTGTCAGGCTGGCCTCTTTATCGATAGAAAAGTCAAGAGCACCAACGCTACTGCAGCAGACCCACGTGAATATCTCTGTCTGGACAACAGCGCTAGGTGAGTAAACATGGTGAACATTTCTTTGTGTCCAGGGTTAGTTGATTCAGCTTATAAAGAAAAGACATCTGTCCGGATAGAGTTTCTGCATTAGTCAGGGATACAGTATATCCGGGAAGAGTTCTGGTCTTTTCCTAAGCCACACACCGCACTATAAATACACAGTGTGTCAGTGTGTATATATGCTGTAGGTGTATGTTTCCCCCTTGTTTATTTTAGATATGTGACCCTGGACCACAAAACCAGTCTTAAGTAGGACGGGTTTATTTGTAGCAAAAGCCAGCAATACACTGTATGGGTCAAAATTACAGATTTTTCTTTTATGCCAAAAATCATTAGGATATTTAGTAAAGATGATGTTCCATGAAGATATTCTGTAAATTTCCTACTGTAAACACATCAAAACATATTTTTTGATTAGTAATATGCATGGCTAAGAACTTTAAAGGCGATTTTTCTCAATATTTAGATTTTTTTGTACCCTCAGATTGCAGATTTTCAAATAGTTGACGATGTGTATATATCTCAGTTTCATAAATTGACCCTTATTACTGGTTTTGTGGTCCTGGGTCACATATTGTAACTGTGTTCTGTGTCAATGTATTTCTGTGAAATATGTGGGGGAATCTCACAAAAACCTGGGTTGCATTTGAACATCATTTTGGCATTGTGCCATTTGTCATTTTGAAAAATCTTTTCTGTAGACTGTAGTTTTCACTGGAAGATCCAGTTATTATAGTTTGATTTGAAATAATAAAAAATATAACAAATTAAAGAAATGCATAGATATATAACATGTATTTAGAAAATAGATTTTCATTTAATGCCGACTTCAGTATAAGTCAGTATACATTAAAGGGATAGTTCACCCAAAAATGAAAATTCTGTCATTAATTACTCACCCTCATGTCGTTCCAAACCTGTAAGACCTTTGTTCATCTTCAGAACACAAATTAAGATATTTTTGATGAAATCTGAAGGCTATCTGACCTTGCATAGACAGCAATGCAACTATCACGTTCAAGGCCCACAGGTAGTGAGGACATCGTTAAAATGTCCATGTGACTTTTGTGAATGTCTGGCGAAGACTGATACGGGAGAGAAAAAAATATTAAATAAAGTTATTTTTGTTTTCTTTCAGCACAAAAAGTATTCTTGTAGCTTCACAACATTACGGTTGAACCACTATTGTCACATGGACTATTTTATCAATGTCCTTACTACCTTTCTGGGTCTTGAACATGTCAGTTGCTGTCTATGCAGGGTCAGAAAGCTTTCGGATTTCATCAAAAATATCTTAATTTGTCTTCCGAAGATGAACGAAGGTCTTACAAGTTTAAAATGACATGAGGGTGAGTAATTAATGACAAAATGTTCCTTTTTGGGTAAACTATGCCTTTAAAAGCAGTACAATAAATAGTAATATTCTGTGTAAATGCTTAAACTTGAAAGATATCTTTTTACACTAGCAAACACCTAGTAATCATACAAAAAATCTTCACAACTGTAAGGAACTTCCCTAGCATTAACTCTGTTGAATGGGTAAGCAGCACTTACATTTTCTTTTAAAGGAAAGATTGCATTTCTCATAGTTTGACATTGCGTTCTCAGGTTCAGGCCTCATGAGAACTCTGATCCAAGCAGGCCACGGGTGTCCGCCCTCATCGACAATCTCATTTCCTTCAAAAACAACGATCTGGGGGCCTGGATCCGCGGAGGTGACGTCATCATACGAAAGTCAGGGTAGGGGACAAAAGCTCTGAATTACAGACCTGTTAAAAATTGTATAAATAAAATATAGCAATCTTCTGATTATTGTTTTTTTTTGTTTGTTTGTTTGTTTTTTTTGGCAGATTTGCAGACAATGGTGTTGGACTGTCATTTGCAAGGTACCGTGTCATTTTTCTGTTTGTTAGAGCTGCCAGTCAACTATACATTATGATCTAAATAGCATTGCACAGCATAATATTGTGAAATATTATTGCGACGTAAAGTAATGTTTTTCTATTTTAATATACATTTAAAGTCTAATTATTCCTGTGACCAAAGGTAAATTTTCAGCATCATTACTTCAGTATTCAGTGTTGCATGATCCTTCAGAAATCATTCTAATATGCTGATTTATTATCAGTGCTGGAAACAGTTGTTAGAAAAGATTTATATTATAAATAAACAGTGTTGGGCAAGTTACTTCCAAAATGTAATACATAATACAGTGCCCTCAACTAATATTGGCACCCTTGGTAAATATGAGCAAAAATAAATCTGCATTGTTTATCCTTTTTAATCTTTCATTCAAAAAATGTACAAAAATCCTAACCTATCATTGAAGTAAAACAATGGAAACCAGGAGGAAAAATCTCATCATGAAATAAATGTTTTTCTCTAGTTCATGCTGACCACAATTATTAGTATTGCAACGTCCTTTATTCAAGATAACAGCTCTGAGTTTTCTCCTTCAATGCCTGAAGAGCTTGGAGAACACCTGGCAAGAGATCACAGATCATTCTTTTATACAGAAACTCTTCAGATCCTTAAGTTTCCCAGCTCCATGCTGGTGTTTCTTCTCTTCAGTTCACCTCATGCATTTTCTATAGGGTTCAGGTCAGGCAACTGGGACAGCCATGGCAGAAGCTTCATTTTATGCTCAATGACATGTTTTTGTGTTGATTTTGATGTTTAATTTGGATCATTGTCCTGATAGAAGATCCAACCACAGCTCAATATAGAACTTCTAACAGATGCAGTCAGATTTAGATTTTTTTTTTTTTTTTATCCATTGGTATTTTTTTTATCTGTTGCATCTGAACAAGATGTCCAGGACCTCTGGCAGGAAAATAAGCCCACAACATTAAAGATCCAGCAGTATATTTAATTGTGGGCATGGGGTACTTTTTGTACCAAACCCATCTGGTGGGATTGCTGCCAGAAAGCTCTTTTTTTGGTTTCATCTGACCACAAAACCCAGTCCCGTTTGAAGTTCAAGTCATGTCTGACAACTGAATATGCTGGAGTTTGTTTTTGGATGAGCAAGGAAGATTTTTCTTAAAACCCTCCTGAACAACATGTGGTGATGTAAGGGCTATTTGAAATTTTTTTTTTTTTTTTTTTTGGCCCCAAGACTCAACTAATCTCTGCAATTCTCCAGCTCTGATCCGTGGAGAGTCTTTGGACACTTAAACTCTCCTCCTCAGCATGCATTAAGACGATATAGACACACATCCTTTTCCAGGCAGATTTGTAACATCTTTAGTTGATTGGAATTCTTAATTATTGTCCTAATGATGGAAATTGGGATTTTCAATGCTTTAGCTCTTTTCTTATGGCCACTTTCTGTTTTGTGAAGCTCAACAGTCTTGTTCTGCACATCAGAACTATATTATTTGGTTTTATTCCTTGTGATGGATGATTAAGGAAATTTGGCTTTTGTGCTTCTCATATTTATAATCCTGTGGAACAGGAAGTCATGGCTGGACAATATCATATTCCTAGTCATTCTAGTGTGCTAAATAACTGCAAATATGAATGGGAATATACTTCAGATATATTTTACTCATTATAATTTCTAAGGGTGCCAATAATTGTGCCCACCATACATTGGAGAAAAATTTCATAACGTAAGTTTCCCCCCACTTTTTAATGAAAGGTTAGCAGTGAATTTTTTTTTTTTTTTTTTTTTTTTTTTTTTGAATGTAAGATCAAAAAGATAAACAAAGCAGATTTATTTTCAAAAAGCGACACTGAAATCAAACGCGTTGTTCTCACGCAGCCTACCTCTCTCATTCTCATGAATCCAATTAAATGTGTCCATATTCGCGATGTATTTGTATGCTAAACTGTTATTTATTAGTAAACCAGGCTTTGTACTTAACGCGCGTGAAAACATCCTCACATGAGCAAATATGTGTTTGGCCCGACCTCAGGCTGAACGGCACGGATTGTACTACGCAGTACGCACTATTTTAATTAATCAGTGTGTATGTTTGGTTGACTGTTTTATTCTGATAATGAACAGGCTGCAACGTTTGCAATGATGTGTGTGCGTGAGGCACCGGCGCGATCAAACAGCGGAAACAAACAACAAAAAAATTTACTCAGTCATTTTTGGTCATACAGATCATTTGAAACTGTAGTGTGTTTACTTTCATTTCTGTCATCTTCATTTCTGAGCGCAACGGCACACGAACATGAACCAAACTCAGCAGCATATGTTACTCAGTCTTTTCCTTTTGTTTTGTTAATCTGTTTATTAGGCTATTTAAGTTAAATATATTTCGTGTTTTCATTCGTTTTATATATAGACTATGATTTGATATAATTTTATTTTTAGTTTAACTTAATTTTTGTTGCTTGTCTACGCTCGTCCGCCACATTCTTTGTCTTCTCCGGCCCCGCAGCTCTCTCTTTCCGTTAGCTTAGTGTTAGTGGCACCAGTCCAGGTGTTTCCAGGAGTTATTCATGCAATTTCTCCTTGTTGAGAGTTTGGTGTCGCACATAGATTACACCTGATTATGCATTCTTATTCTTTTCTCTATGAAAATTTTTAAAATTTCTATGAAATTAATAAAACGGGAGTGTGTCCATTTCACACATGTAGAATCCGTCTTGGCAGTCATCTTAACCATCGAATTATCGAATAATAATTTTTTATTAAATAAATGCAGTATTAATGAGCATAAGAGACTTCTTTTAAAAACATTACAAGTCCTACTGATCCCAGACTTTTGAACGGCAGTGTATATGCAGGAATGTTCTTGCTTTCTGTATTTTTGTCTGGCTGTAGGCGTAGTAATTTAAAGGAACGTTTTTTTATTTTATTTTGCTAAAACAGTCACAGTCTGATTGGCAAATGTGTGAACTTGTCTGTGCTAGTGTTTTACATCAACCTCCTAAGGCAAGCAGTTAATGAAACAGTGTTTTTTACTCCCCTCCTCCTCTTTTTCACTGCAGTGATGGCAGCTACCCTAAAGATGAGGGCTCTAGTCAGGAGGTCTCCCAGTCTCTGTTTGTTGGTGAGAGCAGAAATCGTGGCACCAACGGAGGGCAAAATAAATACTGGGGGATTGGTGGAGTAGACGGAAAGATGAGAACTCTACCAAGAAACAAGTATGTGAGAGAAGAAATAAAAGGAAAAGGGAGATTAGTATTAATAAACTTCTGTCTGGTTTAGTAAAATACAAATTCTTTGTTTAATTGGAGTACTGTGTGCTTTGTTCTTGTCAGGACGTTTCCAATCCGAGGTTTTCAGATAAATGATGGTCCAGTGAGAATCTTACACAGCACATTTCGGGCCTTCAGTCCCACGACAGACCGCTTCACCATGGCTGTGGGATTCAGCCTGAAAAACATCTGGCAGCTGACACCCAGAAATAACCTATCGTCTCTCGCCTTCCAGCCTAGTGTGAGTGCACATACACATTTAGGGCTTGGACACTATTCAAAACACTAATATCCTATGACTACTAACCCACCTAACACACAGTTTGACTTCACCTGAAATAAGACATTCTGTACTACAGAATAAAAACTGTGAACATTGCTTGTAATTTTTTTTGTAACATTTTTGTTTATTTTATTTGAGTACATTATCTCAGTCCTCTATATTTTAATTAAAAATATATATTTTAATTTTGCTATAAATAAATAAAGAAAAATTCAAAATTAAAATATAGATATTTCTGTTGTCATTTAGTTTAGTTTTCACTCTATACATTTTCAGTGCTTATAGTTTCAGTTTATTCTTTTTTAATGTTTTAAAATGTAATTTATAGCTAAACCTGAATTTTCAGCAACCTTTACTTTAGTCTTCAGTGTCACATGATCCTTCAGAAATGATTCTAATATGCAGATTTGCTGATCAAGAAATATTTATCATTATTGCTGTTGAAAGCAGGTGTGCTGCTTCATAATTTTGTAGAAACCTTGATACATTTTCTTCAGGATTCTTTGATGAATAGAAAGTAAAAAAAAACAGCATTATTTGAAATATATGTATTTTGTTCTGGTCTTTACTGTCACTTTTTAACAATTTATTGCTTCCTTGCAGAATAAGAGTATTAATTTCCTTAATTTTACTGACCCTAAACTTTTCAACTATATTTTAATTAAAAATATATATTTTAATTTTGAATTTTTATATAAATTAAAAAAAAAAAAAAAAAAAAAAAAAAAAAAAATATATATATATATATATATATATATATATATATATATATATATATATATATATATATATATATATATTTATTAAAAAAAATTCAAAATTAAAATATAGATATTTCTGTAGTCATTTAGTTCACTCTATACATTTTCAGTGCTTATAGTTTCAGTTTCTTTATTGAATGATTTTAATTTGGATTTTAGTCATGTTATTTTGGGACTGACCAAGTTAGTGTTTATTATTGTTAAATAAAACTAAAACCATAAAAAACATATTCCTTACTTGAAATAAAATAAACATTACTGGAATAAAATAAAGCCTAACAAACTAAAATGGAGATAAAAATTAATAAAAACTATACAGACATTAAAAAATTAAAACCTACTAAAAATGACAAATACACGCAACAAAATTACTAAAACTTTAGTTAAAATTAAAATAGAAAAAATAAGAATAAAAACTAATTCAAACTATTATATTATTTCTTGGTGGTACTAAAATACACTGTATTAACTTTAAAAATGTATTATGTTTCAAAAACGAATATGTGGCTATTTTTTAATTTATTTTAATTGAATTTTATTTTTTTTGAAAATGAAATGGCTGTATTTCAATGTAATTTTTTCAATGTAATTGTAAAGTTTTTTTTTTTTCAGTGTAATAAATATAGAGATTACAGGGTAAGACATAAAATAAACATTACTGGAATAAAATAAAGCCTAAAAACTTGCGATAACAAACTAAAATAGAGATAAAAATTAATACTAATTATATAGACATTAAAAATAAAAACTACTAAAAGTTAGTTGTATTTCAGTTTGTTAACATAATAAATATAGAGATTACAGGGTAAGAAAAGAGTATATGTGATGAGAAAACAGCCGGAGTCAAAGAGCTGAAAGAGCTGAACAGTTTTATGACATTTTCGCCTATAATTATTATTATTTTTTTAAAATAACAATTGTTTTTTTTTTTTTTTTGGGTCATAGTTGACTTATAAACTAATTACAGTGACTGGCCCCCCTGGGGCAACCATTACTAAAGGTCATAGAGACCTTTTCTTCAGAAACCCAGATCTCCCAGATAACACCGCCCTGTCTGTCTGGTCTATAATAACGGTTATTTATCTTAAGTGTTACAAGCTAATGCTTGTATTTATTGCTTGTTTCTCAGTGAGGGATGACACATCTGGTTGTTCTCTCCTGATTGGTCACCATCTGCTCTGGTGCTGAGTAATTAAATAATAAGCCCCTGTTCTGGCAGCTGGTATTTAGCATATGTTAAAAGATCCCTTGGAAAGAAAAGTGCTCATATTTTGACTCACTTGAGTCTAAATGGTACCACATTGATTCAGTGTTTGTTCAGTTGTTTTTATTTATATTCTCATGACCAGTTATGCTTGTTTAATCATCTAGGTGACTCTAAGAGCATTTTTTGGCCGACCAGGCGAGTGGTTTGAGCAGAATGATCTGGACGGTGATAAAAATTCCATCTTTCATGACCTGGATGGTTCGATCAGCAATTACACAGACACATATGTGGCAAGGGCAGACAACTTCCTGATCCGTCACCCTAATTGTGTGGATGTTCCTCATTGGAACGGGGTTGTGTGCAGTGGCAAATACTCTCAGGTGAGGAAATGGTTTTCTCCATTCTCTTTTTGCAGTTTCATGTTATGTTAATATGCAAGTACACAACTATTCAAAAGCTTTGGTTGATAAAATGTGTAAATGCTTTTGAAAGAAGTCTCTTATGATCAACAAGGGAACATATATTAAATGAAAAATATAGTAGAAAAAGTTGTGAAATATTTTTACAATTTAAAATAACTTCTTTTTTTAATGTTTTAAAATGTAATTTATAGCTAAACCTGAATTTTCAGCAACTATTACTTTAGTCTTCAGTGTCACATGATCCTTCAGAAATGATTCTAATATGCAGATTTGCTGATCAAGAAATATTTATCATTATTACTGTTGAAAGCAGGTGTGCTGCTTCATAATTTTGTAGAAATCTTCATACATTTTCTTCAGGATTCTTTGATGAATAGAAAGTTTAAAAAAAAAACAGCATTATTTGAAATATATGTATTTTGTTCTGGTCTTTACTGTCACTTTTAACAATTTAATGCTTCCTTGCAGAATAAGAGTATTAATTTTTTTTTAATCTTACTGACCCTAAACTTTTGAACTGTAGTGTATATCTTCTTAATTGTTCTTGCTTTTTAAAAAATGTCACTTTTTTTTCTACATAGGTGTATATACAAACGCAGGGCGCCTCTAATCTGAGCCTGTCTATCAGTAGAGATGAATACCCTGATAAGCCCATGGTTCTCAGAGGTATCAGAAGCCAGACAGCTCCTTCTCAGCAGTACCAGCCTGTACTGATGATGAGCAAGAGCTACACGGTCCACTGGAATGGACCTGCACCCAGAGAAACAGTCCTATCGCTTATTAATTTTGACCAGTAAGTTAAAAAGGAGGAATGTCATTCCCTGTATCTGAAACAGAACATTAGTTACTAACTATATAACCATGAATTTTGCCTTAATAATTAACAAACATGTTGCTCATGCCAATCTGATGTGTTTTTTGACTATGTTGCTCTTATAGGGGTGATTGGGCTCTTCTCGGCTTCTGCTACCCCAATGAAACAGTCTTCCAGATCACATCAGACATCTACAACAAGCAGAACAATGGCTTCGATGGTATAGAGGATTATGGCCCGGTGTCATCCATTTCAGACCTAGAGAAACGACAGCAGGAGAGGAAGTACTTTTTCGACAAATCTGCAGGGTAGGGAAAAAAAGTATTTGAAATGTTACTTTATTAACACATTTATGTCACAATTAGCTGTCGGAATCAAATTAGGTTTTGTGAAGTTCTAAAAAAAAAAAAAAAAACCCAGAAAGCACTAAAATAATAAAATGTTGTTTTAAATGCTCCAAGAGAATTTAGGCATCATAGCATTATAATGTATAGTACGCACAATGGATATTCATTTTCAAATCTGCTAAAGATTTAAGGGGATGGTTTACCCAAAAATGAAAATTACCCCATGATTTTCTCACCCTCAAGCCATCCTAGGTGTATAGGACTTGGCTGGCTCTTCCAAGGCAGCGAATGGGGTTTAAGATTTTGAAGCCCAAAAAATGCATCCATGCATCATAAAAAGTTCTCCACATGGCTCCTGGGGGTGAATAAAGGCCTTCTGAAGTGAATCAATGCGTTTGTGTAAGAAAAATAACCATCTTTAAAACTTTATAAACTATAATCTCTAGCTTCTTCTAACCGTCGAATGCGCATTCACAAGAAAGTGGCGTTCCAGCAGATTCTTGGGTTATATTGAAATTAGAGGTCACGTTAACTGAAAATTGTCCCTCATTGACTAAATTTTTTTTCAGTGATGGAAAAATCTGAAGGCCCTCCATCACTTTGACTGATAACACTGAGGGTGATCTATTGTAAATTGTAGCTGTAATTCCCACCCCTGTCCAGTTGGTGGCAAGTGCGTTCCAGTGTGGCAGCAGAGCATGGGATCCAGAACAAAAACAAAACTGTCAGGAATCTTTTGCTATGCGTTAGATTACGCACAAGCGAGTGTACGCAGCAAAGACACTGGTTAATATAATGGAATTAGTCAACGCCAATAGCCTTGTGCGCCAACATACAGCGTACTTATTTGAAAAAGTAACTCAGATATTTTACTTTAAAAAGTAATGTGTTACTTTACTAGTTACTTAAAAAAAGTAATGCGTAACTTGTAATGCGTTACCCTCAACACTGCGAGTAACCTACCCACTTTAGCTACAGCGATCTATCACGTCACATTAAAGAGTGACAAAACATTTATTGCTTGAATTTCCTAATGCAATGGTCAGAATTTGAAATCTGAGACTTTGTTTCATATCAAAAGTAACAAAGCACAGAGCTCAATCTATTGCAGTTTATTAGATAGGTGGCACTATGTACTGCTCATTCATCAACTGAAAACAGCCATGGACCAAAAGATCGACTGGGATTTAAGAATCGATATTGGTTTGTTAAAATGGGAATCTATTAAAATCAAGATTTTTTTTTTTTTTTTTTGCCCAGCGTAGCCTATTTTGTTGGTTTAAACATTGTGCTGTCATCCTGTATGTTCATGACTTAAAAAGCAATTTAAAAAAAATAAAAGCAATTAAATGTATTATTATAATTAAAATATGAAAATTAAAATGACTGGTATTAATAGATTATGACGGAATTTTTACGTCCCTGTCCGTCAAAACACGGACACAAAACCTTATCCTTCACTTCTAAATCATGACTGCTGTTTTGTTTTTGTCTTTACAAACACCATACTCATTCACTGGAATGCCACTCTCTAGTAAGCATGCGAATGACAGAGATTACAGTGTATAAAGTTTTAGATATGAATATTTTTCTTACACAAATGCATCGATTTGCACCAGAGTTGTTTGAAGCACTCGTCGTGATGTATGAATGCAGTTTTTGGGCTTCAAAATCTCAACGCCTATTCACTGCCATTATTAGAGCCAGAAATTTTTTTTTTAATATAACTCTGATTGTATTTGTCTGACAGAAGAAAGTCATATACACCTAGGATGTCTTGAGGGTGAGTAAATCATAGGGTAATTAGAATTTTTGGGTAAAATATCCCTTTAAAGGGGTCATTGGATGCCCATTTTCCACAAGTTGATATGATTCTTTAGGGTCTTAATGAAAAGTCTGTAATATACTTTGGTTAAAAATTCTCAGTGGTAGTGTAAAACAACACCCTTTTTACCTTGCCAAAATCAGCTCTGTAAAAATCATCTCATTCTGGTCGAGGCTGCTTTAAATGCAAATGAGCTCTGCTCGCCCCGCCCCCTCTGCTCTCTGTGGAGCGACGAGCCTGTTTACTTTAGATGCGTTTAGCCACTAATCTTGCTAAATAGGACATTATTAGGAAAGGCGATCGCAAAGATTGATTAAAAAAAAAAACCTTATACTCACTTCTGCTGTAAGTGAATCTGGATCACCAATGATTCGTGCGAACATAGACGGATATATGTAGATCGGGAGGCACATTCCCTTCACAAACAAACGTAATCCACTGCATCTTCAGCGGCTCAGATGTTGGGAGTAAATGACGACCACTATGTTCATTATTACATCCAGCAACACAACACCTCAATCGCTCAATCGGAGATATTCTTGTCTAATTTACATCCCTGCTCCGGCACTGAAATAAAGAAGGCGGACTGTTACAGCTACTCTGAGGTAAAACACTCATGTCAATCAACTATCGTGGGAGCGGCCTCTGTCGGTGTGACGCCACAACGACAGGCATCTGAGAATGGCCCGATTTGGAAAAAGGGAATATTATTTTTACAGATTAATTAAAAACCACTGCATGGATTTTTATCATTATAGGGTAGATTTGTACATACACTGCCAACACACATTAATGTTCAAACATGAAAAACATGAACTTAGCATCCGATGACCCCTTTAATTGTTATTTATTAATCATTAGATGATGGAAAAGGTGATCAAGGTCACGTGATCCTTCATAAATCATTCTAATATGCTGATTTGGTGCTTAAGAAGCATTTCTAATTATCACACTGTTGACTGAGACAATGTTGTTCTGTCAGGCTCATCCTGATGCTCAAGCAAACAGAGCAATGTTTTAATAGTGACACAGAGCCACATTGTTTACACTCTTCGCTGGAATTGACACATAAATGGCTTAGTTATATGAGTTCTCTTACATGTCACCTTCAATTTGATGTATAGCATTTTGTTTGCTAATTTTCTCACAGTTCCTCTGGGTTTTACTTGTGTTGTCCAACTTCCATTTAAATTGGATACAGATTAGTCAAATACAGATAGAATGCAGCCTGATCATTCTGAGACAGTAATCCTGTGTTTATCCTCAAGTTTGTTATGGCTGTATGCACGAGCTCGGCACAGACGAGATGGCCATAGCTACTGCTCCACCGCAGGCTGCGAGAGAGTGAAGATCATCGCCACCATACGTGCCAACCAAAAGACTCAGACCTGCAACTGCACCGCCAATGCCTACCCCAAATACAGAAAGGCTGCCAGCAACATAGTGCCTATGCCAAAGCCGAACACAGAGCCCTGCAGAGCCTGTGGGGCCTCACAGGTAAGTACGGTCCAAGCTCCATATGAACGGACAGGATCATTTGTGTATCTCTGTTTGAGTAGGACAGGCTTTGAACTGTGTGCCAGATAGACAGACTGTCCATCTGCCATCCTGTCCAAGAGCCTTACTTTGCGTTTTCTGGGTAATTGTAATTAAACTGTCAAACCTGAGTGACTTTTATTTTGCTCCCTGTAGTTTGCCTTCTCCAGTGATCCATGGAACAGCTACCTCCAAACCCAGATCAAATCCCTCAGTGTAACAGAAGAACAGAGTAATGACACACAAGCCTATATCACTGTGAGTGAGTTTATTCAAAAGTTTATTCATTAGTTTTGGGGAATTCATGCATGTGTTTTCTGGTTTATTAAATAAAATCAAAGTATATGTTTCCCCTTTTTCAAGTTGAATTTTTGTTGTAGTTTTTAGTATTTTAAAGCCGCCAAAGTTAGTGTATAAACTAATATAATGTAAATTCAAATCAAATGAAGTTAGTAAAACATGTTGAGGGATGTCTATTATTAGTACTGTATTGTACAATTTTCATACAATTCTTTAAACATTTTCAATTGATTGTTTTTAAAAACTAAAATTAATTAGTGGCAGGTTCAGTTTTTTATTGTTTATGTACGTATTAATAATAGGTAAGCTGATTTGAATTAGTGACTTTGTGCATTTCTGTGATGACGGTGGGAAGTTTGCCACTGTTTATTTACACAGTGAGAACAGAAAGTTAAAATGTGTTTAGCCTCATTTAAGTTGCATATTCTTTTGTTGTGCCTGAAGAAGTTAATGTGAACATTTTAGAAATTGTTTACAGGACCTGTTTTCTCCTGTCTTATAGGTGAATGCAAAGAGGTTTGACCTCAACCAGTCAGGGTTCCTCATAGTTACTGTGGACGCATGCTCTGGAAAAGTCACAAAGAACTCATTGTTTACGAAGCTGGACACTAAAATGGAACAGTATTTGAAAACAGGAATTATGAAGAGGTGAGGGGTGAAAGTTGCGGTTTTGGGTTTAAAACTGTATGTCTGGAGGCTGGGAGAAGTTGGCACTGCTGTAGCTGTCTGGTTGAAGAGGCTGAGAAGTGGTATATAGTGTTTTTTGAGGGAGCTGGTGATGAGTGTAAGGATTTGATTTGATGTACTGAAGATTTTTGGTATACACTACCAGTCAAAATGTTTTTTTTTTTTTTCTCATAATTATTCTCATCTGCTCACCAAGCCCGCATTTATTTGATCCACAATACAGCAAAAGCAGTACTGTGATATTGTGAAATATTTTTACTACTTAAAATAACCACTTTCTATTTGAATATATTTTAAAATGTAATATATTCCTGTGATCAAAGCTAAATTTACAGCGTCATTACACCAGTCTTAAGTGTCACATGATCCTCCAGAAATCATTTTGCTGTTCAAGAAACATTTTTTTTATTACATTACTTTTTTCAGGATGTATTGATGAATAAAAAGATCCAAAGATCAGCATTTATCTGAAATAAAAACTTTTGTAACGTTATACACCAAAAGCTCGGAGTCAGTATAATTTTTACTTATACTTACTAAGTATAAGTAAGTATTCAGCAAGGATGCTTTAAATTGATCAAAAGTAATGATGAAGACATTTATAATGTTACAAAAGATTTCCATTTCAGATAAATGCTGTTCTTTTGAACTTTATATTCATTGAAGAAACCTGAAAAAATCTACTCGGCTGTTTTCAACATAATAATATTAATAAATGTTTTTTGAGCAGCAAATTAGAATGTTAGAATGATTTCTGAAGGATCATGTGACTGGAGTAATGATGCTAAAACTTCAGCTTTGAAATCACAGGAATAAATTACATTTTTAAATATATTCAAATAGAAAATAGTTTTTTTTAAATAGTAGAAATATTTCAAAATTTTACTGTTTTTGCTGTACTTTGGATCAAATAAATGCAGGCTTGGTGAGGAGAAGAGACTTCTTTAAAAACAATAAAAATATTACTGTTCAAAAACTTTTGACTGTAGTGTATACACTACCGTTCATAAGTTGAGGCTCAATATTATTATTATTTTATTTTAATTTTATTAATTTTATTTTATTTTTTTTAAGAAATTGGTACTTTTATTCAGCATGGATTCATAAAATTGATCTAAAGTGACAGTAAAGACATTTATAATTTTGAGAAAAGATTTCTGTTTCTGTTTCAAATTAATGTTCTTTTGCACAACTTTTTTTTTTTAAACGTTGATAATAAGAAATCTTTCTTAAACACTAAATTGGCATATTAGAATGAATTACTGAAGGATCATGTGACACTGAAGATTGGAGTAATGGCTGCTAAAAATTCAGCTTTGCCATCAGAGGAATAAATCACATTTTTAAATATATTAAAATAGAAACCCGTTATTTTAAAATGTAATAATATTTCACAATATGACTGATTTTATTGTATTTAACAAATAAATGCGTAAGAGACTTGTTTCAAAAACACTAAAAGATGAACAGTATTGTATTTTCGCTATCTCAATAGATGTTTTATTTTTATGGTCATTTCCGTATTTCACTGTTTAGACTAATCAGTTTGGTTCTGTGTAGGTCAATAGTTCTTCTTGCCACAAGAGGTCAGCCTGCTGGTATTGCTGGTGCTGCACAATATCTGGTTCCTTTGGGTTCTGCTAAAACGGCAGATCTCCAGAAGAAAGGTGAGGTATTTCTATGTGTCCAGATATGTTTTTCCTTGTTGAGGTTCACTCTGTGTTTGTTGATTCCTATGACTGTCTTTTTTTACAGACGGCATTGTTTTCTTTGGGTTCCTCGGCCAGGGAGGTTCTTCACCACAGCCATGGTCTACTCTGTTGACCAGCCAAGATGCCAAGGTGCTGGGATTACAAGAAAGGTTCATTCCCCTGTCCCTAGAGGAATACTCTTGTCCGCGACAAAAAGACCCTCCCACACGGAGGGATCTTGAACTCCTGAAAAAATCTCTTAGCCAAAAGTGAGCCTTTACTAGATGTGAACAAACAACACAACCAGCGGATGAATGTGAACTTATGAACGTAATTTATTTCGGCTTTGAACAAGCATTTTGCTGAGTGAATGTATTTGTTTGTCGTTTTGTCCTGCGTGGTTGCGTTTTTCATAAATGTTACAGCACAAAGTGATGCACTTTTTTAATACACGCCAAACAACAAGTTTTTCAAACTGGGTAACAAATGGACAAAAGTTAGAAGTACATCAAAGGACGATCTTGCATTTCCGTACCACCAGTGCTGAAGTACGCCACAATATTGATGGTCATTTGGTGGCCTCTTTTCCAACCATCTGCAGGTGTAAATGACACTCAGACTATTCTTTTCTGTTATTTATTCCTCTTGATTTAATAGGACATGCCATTATTTAATTGTCATTCTGGGTTTCGCTGCTGCTCGCACATTAATGACTATAGTTTTACTGTTAAATATTTGACACTATTCATGTTTTCAACACAAAACATTATTTACAGCTAAAATATTTTTGTAGATCAACAAACCATTGTCTACTGGTATGTATGTGTATGTGAAAAAGTGTTTAACCAAGTAGCCACTGAAATGTTGTGTTAATTATTAGGTCCCTTGCCATTCAACACAGGAAATCACACCAAAGATATATGAGACGCATATTAACAGAACGGTTCAACTTAAACGTTCTGTCATCATTTATTCACGTTCTTGTTTTTCCAAACCTGTATTTCTTTCTAAAATGTCTTTAAAAGGAGATGCAGAATCAGGTACTGTTCACTTTCATTGTTGGAAAGCAATGAAAAGACTTACATTGTGGCTTACATTGTGATCTCATTTCATTTTGTGTTAATAAGACACATAGGTTTGGAACAACATGAGGGTAAAATAACAGAATGTTTGTTTTTGGGTGAACTGTCCCTGTAAGAGAATGTCCATTATCAGCCTTTGTAGTGCCATCACTTTTTATTTGAGAGATGTAACATCACATATGAAATGTATTGTCATTATTGTGATTGAAACGGAAGACTGAATTGCCTGTATGTGACGTTTTTGATTTGGGTTGAATTAGTTTGTTCTTGTTAACCACTGTACAAAGTTTTATTGGTAGTCTGAAACGCATCGCAGTTTTGTAAAGAGTTTCTTAAAGATGCAAAAGTATTTTTTTCCTCACAGTATATGGGTGTTGTTTCCTCCAGAAATATTTTTCTTTTGTAAAATGCTCTTTTTTTATTTTTACTAGCTATGCTTTTTGTGCTGTAATTCGATGTTTTGAAATTCAGATAAAATATTATAAAGCTTATAAAACAAAAATGCGTATTTTTAAATCATATTTTTTTGGCTTTCTGACAGTGTAAGTGAGGCACAAAATACTTGGAGGCAATCGTATGACCACTAGGGGTCAGGATTGCTTTACAGGTATGACTACAACTATTTCCACCAGTGTTTTCCCGGTTAACTGACGACTGTCAGACCTGATACAGGACATCGAGCTTCGTGCCATAACGAGAACGGGATTTCGGGTATTACCTGTCATATTAGAGGGAGTGTGAAATATGTAGTGAGCCACAGACTCGGACATTCATATGTGAGAGCTCATCAATCACATGTAACGTTAGGCTTAAACCACACACACACAACATAACATAACATCCAGTTCCTATTTTTCCCTACCTTTCTTAGCTCCTTCATCTTTTTTTCTGAACGTTCACAAGTTTGTTACATGATAAATGGTTTATGGCTTAATCTAAATGCCTTATATACTCAATCGTTTGTTTACCATACAGACTCGATTTCACTTGTGGCTATATTTGACACTCTTTGTCTATTTAACAATATATACATGACTTTGTTTTGTTACTAAAATATTTTAGCTTTGCAAAAAGACAAATTTGGTCAGATCACATGCATTTACCTTGGTGTATACATGTTTTTCGTCAGGCATACGAAGGCTCTCATTAAATGTTCCCGCCGAAATCTTCCGCGCGCGGGAATATTATTGTCATCACGATTTACTTCAGTCACGCTGCTCGCAGTATTCACGCAGAACGCAGCAGGGCTCGTTTAGCGGTAGGCTGACAGAACCAGAACAATAAAAGCAGCTCACTCCTACTCAAATGCTACCCGTGAACCGTATTAAGCACTCTGATAGTCGGTTTCATCGAAGTCTGAGAATTTGAGGCAGCTAATTGGAATTGCCGCAGTGAATCTGGGCAGACTGCTTGTAGAAGACTGGCAAACAAACAACATCAGTGTGATCCTTTAATATGAAGGTAAAGGTCTAGTTAGGTATTTCCTGAACCTCATATGCTGAAGCTAAAATGTTGTAATGCTCCAAGTTAATAGTGTGCATTCGTTCCATAGTAACTGATTACATTTAATCTGGATTATGTAATCAGATTCCAAAAATGTATTTGTAATTAGATTAAATTACATTATAAGTAACATCAAATACTTGTAATCAGACCACAGTTACTTTTTAATGGATTGCATATTATTCACACAATACCACAGTAAATAATTTATAATTTAAATATAAAATTTTAATATATAAGTGTCCAAGTTTTGTGGAAATTGACACAAAGATCAGTCATTATTTTCAGTCATTTTTTTTTTTTTTTTGTCATCTGATCCTCTTTCACCTAATATATTTATTTGAAGTACCCCTGAGATTTAAAAATAAATATTTCAATAATTATCACATTTGCATGTTCTCCGATGTTGGTTATGGTTACATGACATGCAGGTTAACAAACAACAATATTTTTTTTTTGATTGATTTTAAAATGATTTATTTTAATGTAACAATTTTTGTGTTTTAATTAATTATTAACTTTTCATTAAACTCATAAACTCCCTGCAGTTTCTTCACAAACATCATTTTGAGAAACCTTGATGTAATATAAATGCTTAATGGACTTCATGTTGTTAATTACAACAAATGGAATATACTTTCTTACTCTTTTTATGACTATATAGTACAAGATTATCTTATTTAAATCAATGTGATAAATAAGTTAGGTCAAAAGTAGTCTAGTAGTCTGATTATATTACCCAAAATGTGTAATGTAATGGATTACGGTACTAACTACAATTTGTAATGTAATTTGGAATCAGTAACGGATTACAATTGTTTTGACAGGTTTGAACTGTCAACTTTAGTAACACATGGGAGTGATAGGAGAAATAAAACTTTTTGAGTCTGAATCTGAGTTGCTTTGCAAAATCGAAACACCACAAGGCTGGCAGTACCTGCTGGACAAAATGGTGTAACTAACAAAAACATGCAAAAAGACAAATTTAAAAAAACAAATGCAAATACTTTCTTGAAAGTGTAATCTATTAAATGTAATGTACAAATAATTAAATATCATTATGAAGGTTTTGTAAGTTTTGTGTTCTTTTAGTAATGTGTAGTGATAGTTTGGTGTGTTATTAGGCAAGCTAGGTCAGTTAGAAGCAAAAAAAAAAAAAGTTTTAAAATTCATAATAATTAATTGTATTTATGAAGCAGTGTTTAAAAAGCGCCCATCACTAGTGACATGCATCATCAGTTTAAAATACAGGGAATAAAGGAATACAATGACATAATTAATCCAAATAAACAATGATTTATCATTTTTATTTAATAGTGGTTTTCATTTCCTCTCAAGTTGGACTAAGGAAATTCTCATTTGAATAGTCCAATTCTGATTTTTACTGAGAGTTGAGACACTTCAAGTCAAAATTTGCAAATTGTACTGAGACCTTTCTCATGTTCAGAACTCTGCTGTATGGTGTATATGTTTGAACCAGACTGTGTGTATCACACATTGTGGTGCAACAGACTAGGATATTCCTACACAGTTCAGGCATGGGGTTGTTAATAATTAAATGACTCAGAAAGTGACATAGGGGTATGCTACTATGGCAACATCCTCCCCCCGCAGAGGTGGCACTTAGTGGGGTAGTGTAAATGTCGACTCCATCTAATGTCAATGGGGTTTGTCAAGTACACCAAACTGCCCATTTTTACAGGCTCCTTCACTTTTGTAAGGCCAGTCTGCTGGTTTTTGTTCAGTAGGCAGGAAATAGATTAGCAAGGCTTTTAGTGTGAATTCAGTGATCCTGCTAAAGGCTGTTGAGATTTCTGACTCCTCTTCTGATATGTGGCCCACAGCTTATCCAAACCTCCAGATAGAGTGAGACAGTAAAGTGATTTCTCTAGGCGCTCAGTACCTTTTACTGCCATACGATGCATGTCAGAAACTGTTCAAAGGAGTGTTATAATCTTTTCCCTTTCCTTTCTAGGTTGGCATGTTCACGGTGTTCCCTGGGCTTAGGAGTGATATCTTGATGTGTTATATGGAGGTTTCTTGAATAAATGCCTTGCATTTTAGGGTGAGTATTTCAAACTGATTAAGACAAATGTGTATACTTATCATTTTGTTTATTGCTAAGTGAATAAAGTAATGAGTATATTCAAAGTAATCATGCTAACAATTCTAAAATATGTAAATGATTTGCAGAGACAAGTATTACAGCCACTTGGAATATGTTAAAAATATATTTAGTATTCATGATGTGCTTTTAGAAAGCTATCAAGCTGTATTGGTTCTACTGATCAACTGTGCAGTCATGCGATGTAAGCGTTGGACCTCTGCGTAACAGTGTCTTGTTGCCATGGAGCTTTTTAGGATTATTTGGATCGCTGATGGTCCGTTTAGACCTGATGGGTCCAAACATATGGGGCCTCTTCTCTGTATCATCACATCCCTCAGATGTGCTAAAGATTTTAAATGGATATAAACAGCCACACTCACAGTGCTGATTGGGGTTTAGGTACTTAAATGAGGATATGAAACCATCCCATGGGGGACCAATCGCAACTCTCCTTCTACCTCTCTGTCGCTCGCTCACGCTGGCACCGTTGCTAATTGACTCATCACATTATGGTTATTATAGAGCATGCCCATGGCTGGTTGCACTCTTTACTCATGATAACCCCCTAGAAATGGCCCATCTTTTTGATAGACTGTATTTGAGAGAATAAAAGCACAAAAGAGAGATCAACTTGACTCTGGGCCATATTAAAAGGCTCATTTCACTGCTGTATAATACAACAACATTGTAACTTTCTTAAATGCTTCCAGTAGGACTTAATTGTGACCCAGCTGTGAGTTAAAAGAGTAGTTCACCCACAAATAAAACTTCTGCCGTCATTTACTAACCCTCATGTCATTCCAAACACATTTAAAACTTCATTGATTTTCAGTGAATAATGACAGATTTCATCCTGATCATCAGACAAATTCATTATATGGGGCATACTACAGAATTGGTGCAAACTGCTGTTTCACAAAAAAAAACATTTAAAAAGCATTTAAGTATTCAAATTTTAATGAGCTAGGTTCAAAAGTATCTAAAATTGTTACTACCGAAACAGTCACGGCCAAAACATTTGGTGACAAGTTTCGGTAGTGTCATCTTTGTTTTTTGGGTGTCATCCCATAAAATTGTCACGACCAAAACACGTCATTAATGTTTCGGTAGTGACAAAAAGGAACGCATAATCCTTTATTTGGGGAAAATTAGCAAACATTTATTACAGTTATGCACATTTTTAGTATTTTAGTATGTATTAGTAGTGTTTTACTACACTCTTAAAAGTAAAGGTGCTTCACAATGCCATAGAATAACCTTTTTTGTCTAAATGGTTCCATAAAGAACTTTAAACATCTAAAGAACCTTTCTGTTTCACAAAAGGTTCTTTGTGGTGAAAGAAGGTTCTTCAGATTATAAAAAGGTAAGGAAAAGATGTTTTTTTAAAGAAACTTTGACTGAATGGTTCTATGTGGAACCAAAAATGGTTCTTCTATGGCATTGCTTGAAGAACCTTTTAAAGCAGCTTTATTTATAAGAGTGTATGTGGGTTAAAATTCTGTAATGTGATGTGGTCGTTACCAAAACATTACTGTCATTACTGAAACATGGGATGTTTTGTCAAAAATAAAGTATTCTGAATTGTCAACTAAGATGTTATAGTGTTTGGTTCAATGTATATTCAAAATAATCCTTACCTTTGAAATCAGTATGATCAACTTTTTGTCTTTCTTAAAATTTGATTCAGAATACAACAAATCACATAAATCACACTTTAAATAGTTGTTAAAATTGTAATTGTTATTGATTTACCTCTGAAAACTTTTTAAAGAGGTCAACGGATGCAAAGTTAACTTTCACGTGTTGTTTGAACTTTAATGTGTGTTGATAAAAATCCACCCAGTGTTTTTTATTTAATCTGTAAAAATAATTTCTCCTTTTTCAAATCAAGCCATTCTCAGCTTCTTGTCTGTGTGACGTCACAATGACAGAGGCCGCTCCCACGATAGATTTACTAACTGGCCGTTTTACCTTAGACCCGCCCTAATGAGCTGTAACAGTCTGATCGCTATTGTTTCGATGCCGGAACAGGGACATAGACAAGAATTCGCTCCTAAGCGATTGAGATGTTCTGTTGTTGGATGTAATAATAAACAGTAGTCGTTATTTACTCCTGACATCTGAGCCACTGAAGATGCAATGGATGACTTTTGTTTGTAAAGGGAATGCGCCTCCCGATCTACATAAATCTGTCTATGTTCGAGCGAATCATTCGTGATCCAATTTCACTTACAGCAGATGTGAGTATAAGGGTTTATTTAATGAATTTTTGCAATCGCCTTTCCTAATAACGTGCTAGTTAGCAAGTTTCATGGCTAAATGTGGCTAAAGTAAACAGGCTCGTCACTACACAGAGAGTTCATTAACATTTAAAGCGACATCGACCAGAACAGGTTGATTTTTGCAGAGCTGATTTTGACAAGGTAAAAAAGGTGTTTTTTGCACTACCATTGAGAAATTTTAACCAAAGTATGTTATAAACTTTTCATTAAGACCCTGAAGAATCATATCAGCTTGTGGAAAATGGGCATCCGATGACCCCTTTAATAAAATAGAAAAAAAATATATTTTTTAAGGAATATGTAAGTGTAACCGGTGTTGTCTGCATTGTTTTTTTTTTTTTCTCTCAGCGTAGTAACCAGACGGACATAAACTGATGGTTCGATTCTTCTTTAATCTAATAACACATGAAATGGTCTGTGTTTTCACCCTTCTTTTCTTTTCTCACCCATGTGGAATGTGGAAAGGGGGTAGAGAATAAGGAATAAAACTTTTAAACAATACAGTCAGTTTAACAATGAGTGACAAGAATGCAATACCTGATAACACATGAAATGGTCTTTAAACAGTGTGTTTTCGCCCTTCTTTTCTTATCTGTTAAAGGGAAGTGCAAAGCACATGCTTCAAATACATTGACAGGACATCAAAATCAATCACAGCCTCGAAAATGAAAACATGAAAATAACGAAACATACATGAAAAATAAAGTTAGAAATATGATTCAAACAGGAAAAGTAACTTTTAATGTGATTTTTAAAGTAAAGATGACATTAGATTAGTAAGAGCTTAACAGAAACCAACCTCTCCCATGTGGAGATGGGAAAGTGAAAGGGAAGAGGAGGTGCAAGAGACAGGAAATTAAGATTAATCCTGCCATAGAAATTTAAAGGGGAAGATGCACACATTTTTTGTGTAATTCTATATAAGAAAGGAACATTTTGCTTTCCTTACCTGTTAAATAAGCAAAATCTTAATAGGTCAATATTAAATAACCCTTCTTATTAAATTATATATTCATAGTGACAAATTTGGGGAGAGGACAAATATCCCAATACTTTCTGAAAATGCAATATATAACCAAGGACCACAAAACATTTAATTTAATTTACCTTTATTTAACCAGGAAAGAAAACTCACTGAAATTAAAATCTCTTTTCCAGGAGTGTCCTGGCCAAGATAGGCAGCCAATTTTACATAAAACACAGTTACAACAACCATTACAAAAACAAGTAACACATTAAAAACAGTCACACCGGTAAATTGCTCTCTAAATTACATAATGAAGACTTAAAATAATTATATGTTACCAAGTTTTGTAACTTCAACTCCTTTTGGAGAAAATTCCAATCTGAGCTGGCAGCATATTTAATTTATTTACCAAGTTCTGTCCTGACAAAAGGCACACAAAGATTATAATTTGATTGAGAATGTAGAGAATAATTTCCAAATGGAGTCCTTTGTATGAGACAACAGAGATAAAATGGTAAACGTCCCAAAATTGCCTTATATATCAACAGATACCAATGCATTTTTCTACGGATACTCAAAGAAGGCCAAGCAACTTTTTTGTATAATTCACAATGATGAGTTGAAAATTTACATCCAGTTAAAAAAAGCAAACCAGTCATAAGGGTAAATTTTTTGTAATTGAGGTGTATACATCATCTGAAAGATGAGTAAATAAGCTTTCCATTGATATATTGTTTGTTAGGACAATATTTGAAAAGACAATATTTTGCAGAGATACAACTATTTGAAACTTTGGAATCTGAGGGTGCAAGCAAAAAAAAAAAATCTAAATATTGAGAAAATTGTCTTTAAAGTTGTCCAAATGAAGTTCTTAGCAATGGATATTACTAATCAAAAATTAAGTTTTTATATTTTTACTGTAGGAAATATCTTAATGGAATATGATCTTAATATCCTGAATTTTGGCATAAAAGAAAAATTGATAATTTTGACACATGCAATGTATTTTTGGCTATTGCTACAAATATACCTGTGCTATTTAAGACTGGTTTTGTGGTCCTGGGTCACATATGAGCATTACCTCCACAATTACTAGAACTGTGTACCTTGGATATTATACAATTTGCATACATACAAAATTTTTGGAAAAACACCCCCTTTTTTTTTTTTAAGACGTTTCCAACTCTGACTTTGAACCAATTCTGTAGAATGGCCTAAATCACTTCCCAAGACTTGATACATGCACAAGTCACATGGATTACTCTTCTCTTTTCTTTTATTGTTGCTTTTTTGGTTTCATTTGGAGCTTGACAGCCCATTGTCTCTGTATGGCTTCACTGAAAAATATTTTTTCATTAAAATTCAACAAAAAATTACTTTCTGGGTTCAGGAAAGAATAAAAGTCATAAGATAATGACATTATGGTGAGTAAATGATGAGAGATTTTTTTTTTTTTACTATCCCTGCAATATTTTGATATGTATTTTTTCCATAAAAACTTACGTAAAATTGCTATGTAAATCCATAATATCTTTTGACTTACTGCACATTAAATCAGTGAGTTTCTTTTTGGTTATCTATCAAATATTAATAGCAGTCTGCCAGTTTCAAATGAGAGACTTCCTCTCCTCAACTGAAGCAAGATTTCTCACTTACATGAGATCCCTTTGATGGAGGAGCATGGAAGCGAATGTGTTTTGTTCATCCGGCTCCTTCTAGCCATGACAACCTCGGAGACAAGCCAAATCAAACCAGACCACCTCAATCCAAACAGCAGACAAACCATGAAAATCAGAAAGATTAGAGAGACAGAGAGAGGGAGGCATTACGACGGTAGACATGAGCACTGCTCTGGTTTCATTTCTACTGCTTCAAACTAGAAATAAAGTCGAGGAAGGAAGTCTGGAAAGAAGAAGATCAGAACTCTCGGTAAAATCAGTAGATTCCCTGCCCCTTGATCTGTGCGGTGGAGTCCACGGTGTCCTGCCATTTCTTGCACTCACCATTTCTATCAGTAGGGTGCTCGTCATTAATTCATTACGTAGAGCACGCTAAATTAGCCCTCGTTAGCCACCGACTGTTTGCTTTATTTTATTTGACATCATTAGCCCCTCAATAAGAGAGCATTTATAGCCCCCTCACCTAGCAACCTGCATCTGTGAGCAAGCAGGCAGGCAATGCTACCCCAGCCCCCCTCACTCACCCTCGGCCCACAGGGCTTCCCAGACCCCCCTGCCACCCTCTGGTCCCCACACCTCCCGTGTCTCGTTCAGAGAGTCAAACGGATATCTGTGGCCCAGGTGCCTCCCCTGATGACGTGTGTCATGCGTTGGTGACAGGGCAACGACAGGCATACACTCGCTCCTTCCTGCGCTCTCTCTCTCAGTAGACACTTACAAGTTCGGACATTTTTTCCCAATGAGCCATCTAGATTACTAGAAGCTTAACTTAAAATGGATGCACTTTGCAAACACCATTGAAGTAGACAGCGCTCATAGTTGTGTTGGGGTCTGACGCTGGGACGCAAGGACAACGCATGGGAAATCTGGGCTGCCTGTTTCCGCTGGATGCCATGAATGCAGGGAACAGACCCAAGGGAGAGCCACTGAGTCACAAGGTCAATGAGGGCTTCGTCTCTCAGAGACTCACCTGTGAATTTTGAACCAAAGCCGCACTTCTGTTTCCAAAAACTCTTATTGGGGCCTTTTGGTTTTTTTGTGGCCTTACTGCCTCCTTGAGACTCTGAACAGTAAATTTTCTTGGGGTAACAAGAGAGACCTCCTTGAGGAAAAAGAACGAACTTGGAGAGGAATCATCAAACTGGTAAGAGATATACACTGTTTTCTTTCAAAATTAACATTTTTTTTCACCATATGCATATGTTTATGTTTTCTCACTGTTGTTAAAATACAACTTAATCTCTTAATCACCAGAGTTTTGGTCTTCACTCATTTCTGATTAGTGTTTTTACAGTTTGGAAAGATGGACACTTTTTTTGAACTTCAAGCTGATTAATAATGAGGCCAATTGGTCACTGTGGTATGCATTTGACTAGCGCTATGGTAAATAAATGATAGCTGTTACTCAGTCACCATCTGTTGGAAACTGCAGTGAGCACAGAGCAAAAAGGCTTTCTACCATATGCTCTCAAAGGAGAAATCACTCATGCTCCTCTTTTCTATCACTCACTTGCACAGATTTTTCCTTAGGCAGACTATTGCAAGGTTTGAAATGTATTATATATTTTTTGATCTAGTCATTTTTATTAATTTTTTTTTATGCAAATCATATGTCACTGCACAGGAATTTTTTAAAAACAGGATTATATTGTAAGCAGCAGACACTGAATATTTTGTCAAACATTTGGCCTGATCCTGTGCATCACATGGCTTTGATGATTTACTTTCATGCCATAAAGTTTTTAGTTAGTTAGAAATAATAATTAGGAACTTCTAAGAAAAAAATGACTAACATTTTAAGTAAAACGTCTGGCAGGCTGTGACATTTGAGAGCACTGGATTTCTTGCATCTACTGTAATCTGCTTATTCTGATCCGGAGTAGAATAACTCAGGCAAAAATTACTGAAAGATGCTGCATTAAGAATGTGTTTTAAGCTATAGAAAAGCTAGCTCTGAACCAATTAGAATGAATGCTGGCATTTGAAATAAGTTTTTTTTTTTTTTATTTTTTTTTTTTTTTGTGTATATTTTGTTGCTAATATCTGGCTTATGCAAACATCCCTCCATACACACATACATACACACACACCCACCTACTGACTTTGTTGTTGTGGAGCTTGAATTATTGATGACTCCAGACTGCTAAAAAATGCATCCACAACCTTTTTATCATTCAACAATCAAGAACCAATTAGTAGAGCAATCTGAAGTCTTCTTTAATCTTGACCGAGAGAGTGAACCGTGTGTAATGAAGCTTGAAAAATAGACACTATGCTATGATAATCAGTTTTAGCAGGGAACAAGACTTTGCATATATTACGGAAATTCTTCCAAGTGTTTTGTTTCAGTGTTTTTTAAACTTCAGATCATGGGGCCTGACAGATAACAAATTAGTACACTCATAACAATGCACAAGCTGGATATAGGAGATAGGAGAACATGAGAATTGATGAGACTATTACAGGTGGAGACAGACTTTTGACTAACATCTAAAGTCTGGTCCACACTGCAGTTTATTTATTCTGCCTAAGAACTGCCGGACAGAAACACTGTGAGCTCAAAGGATGTTAATCAAGCCTTTAGTTCATTATTTCATCTTCATTTTGTTTAAAGATATTTAACAGCACAATTTTAACACACAGTACTACTGTGAAATCTTTGGACAAAAACATTTGTATGTACAGATTCATAATATTTTGCAATATATTTAAATGTATTGTTTCATGAACTTATTTTACATCATTTTTAAATTGGGTGCACTATTTGCAATGCCTTATAAGAAATGAAGTGATTAGTTCTTCTTTAAATGTGCTTATTGGATGAGAAAAAAAACTGAATTGAGCTGGTCAACTGCAATGTTGTCTTGAAGGAAAAGATCACTTCCAGAATGAAAATTTTTTGATAATTTACTCACCCCCATATCATCCAAAATGTTCTTGTCTTTCTTTTTTTAGTCAAAAAGAAATTAAGGTTTTTGAGAAAAACTTTCCAGAATTTTTCTCCATATAGTGGTCAACAGGTTAAAAGTCTAAATTGCAGTTTCAATCCAGCAAAACGATCGGTCGTTCACTAAGAAAAATGTAAATAAAATTACAAAAACTGTATATACTTTTTGACCACAACAGCATGTCTGACACTAGCTCTGCCTCATGGATAACACAATCACGCATGAAAGAAAGTCAAACGCCCTTTACAAAAAAGTTAGAGCAACAATGTCAGATAATTTTGAAGTTGGAGGAGAAAATGACATGGGGTTTTTCGCCCTACCCTACCTTTTTATTAATTATTAATTCGAAGTACACATACAAAGAACTAACTGCTCGTGACTTCCAACATGATTATGCAATGCATGAAGACGTGCATGTGCTTTGCAGAGCTAGTGCATTTGTTATTAAAAAGTATAGTTATTTATTTATTTTTTATAGAAATCGATCGTTTTGCTAGGTAAGACCCTTATTACTCTGCTAGGATCATGTAGAGCCCTTTGAATATGCATTGAAACTGTGAAACTGCAATTTGGACCGTCAACCTGTCCATTGGCCACCGCTGAAGTCCATTATATGGAGATGTTTGCCTCAAAAAAACTTAATTTTTTTGCAACTGAAGAAAGGAAGACATGAACATCTTGGATGACATGGTGCTGAGTAAATTATCAGGAAATTTTCATTCTGGAAGTGAAAAACTCCGACTGTTATCCCAAAGCTTATTGCTGTATTGAACTTGTTTAATAAGGAAATTTTACACAGTTATTGAACTGAGCTAAATAAAGACTAAACTGACTGAAGCTGAATAATGAATGACACTGTTGGTACAGCTGCTTTACAGTAGAGTTTGCATCGATTATGTTATTTTCCTGTTCAATACTGTGAAACTTCTTTGAAACAATCTTTACTGGGTTAAGCGCAATAAAAGTAAAGGTGAAATGAAAGGTAAATTGACTTTTCTATCCTATTGTATATCTTACCTTGTAAACATTGGTTTACTAATGGACATATGAAAAAAAGTAGCAGTAGCATAAAAAAAAACAACCATTTAGTCTGAACCTCATCGTGAGATTGAGATGGTGCTTTCTAGTGTTCTGTGCTATATGTTTTAGGCGGGCATTGAGCAAACTGTGTTCCATTGGGGTGCAGTTTGAGGCTGCGACTGTCCCAGGTGTCACCCACTAATTGAAATATGGAACTATAAAAAAATCAATCACACACTGTCCACACATTTATACATTTTCAATGCACCACATTATTTAGGATAGAAATCCCTCCCCTTTTTTCATATTTGACTTGAGTGGATTGAGTGGACTTTTTTTTTTTTTTTTAAATAAGAACCCATTGCTGCCTCAGAGAAACTGCCACTGTGATTTAATCAGATGAGTAGTTTATGCCTTCTAGTTAACCCATGATACTCCAGAGGTTTCTATCATTATAATTTAATCATTTAACTTTTCACAGAGCAAATGCAATGAAATTTAAATATCTTACCATTATAAATATATTTCCTTCGTTTATGTGTCTCTCCGAAGTCATTGCAGGCTTATACATGCTGACAGATAAAGATGGTAACAGGTTTTTATTGCTCTATAACTGCAAAATAGTCATTGCTTCCTCACGCATTTAATAATAAACTAAACTTCACACGCTCACCCTTACTTTGTGTGATGTTATTTAGCTACTCAGTCACTTAGATTAAGTTTGTTATCCTATAGTATATCCTATTTTGTTTTGTTTTTTTGCAAGATTCATGCATTTGTCTGAAGCTGATACAAAGCGATTATCCTCTGGGTAGATATCCTTTGGAGTCATGAATTACTCAAAATAAGGGAGTTTACTGCATTTACTGATATGAAAATGAAACATTGTCTTCAATCTTATATTAAGATTTTTAGTACACATTAATAACACAAATCTTTGCTCAAATAAATAGAAAGTGAATGCTCTGTGTTCCTCATTGAACAGGACTCCATGACAAGAAAAGTCCAGGCCAGGAGAGTTTTGCAACCTCTTTGCACAGAAATGAAGGTAAGACTACAGTTTCCCCAAGCATTCATCTGTGTTCCAGTTAAGTTCAAAAAATGTTTGAAACAACAACATTAACATTATTTGAAATTTGTGACACTGTCTGTGAAATCCAGGCTAAAGTCTCAAATCTAATTATGAAATAACAAGCATCAAATTTAATTTCAACCATCATTTCAATCTTTGACATGGCCTTACTCAGTATTAAAGATATCAAGGTTGCATTTTCAGACAATGTTCTTTACCTTATGACGGATAATTTTATGTAGAAAACAGTAAATCACAAAACATGACTTTAAATGGGTTTAGCTGGCCAGAATCACATTTTAAATATAGAGAGAGAGAGTGAGATTATATTTTACACACATTTATATTTTTAAAATGTTTTTTTATTTTTTAATTTTCAATGTTCTGTCTTTTGTAAATTTTGGATTTTCTTGTTACTGAAACAGTGGAAAAGCCTCTGACTGATTTAATCAGTCACAGAATTGCTGGTCTGAGCAAGGGCGTAATGGATAAAATGGGCACAGTGAATAATGGCAAATGATTGGCCCTGTGAGTCAGATGTTAGAAGCTTGGACAGAAATTTTCTGTCTTATTAAACAGTCAATTTTAAATCACATAGGAAATTTGACAAGCTCCACTTAATTTTGTTAGGAGGACAAGTAAATCAAGAAAAAATGGTTCCTGAGAATTATATACAAATCCTAATTTTGTGCTATAAAAATTATTTATTTTGTATTTGAATAAGTCATGCACAGTCCAAATCTCTAAATCAGATTAGCTTGCTATTTTATTTTTATTTTTTTTCTTTATAATAGTTTGTGAAAAAAAAAAAAGAAAAAAGAAACTAGTGATGTTTTTGGCTGTTGTTCTGGTCAGAAAATGTGTTGGTCTTATTTGTTTTCTCAGATCTAACAAGCAGCTTTTTTAATAAAATACCACACTTACTTCCAAGGGTGATGACTCAGTATGCTGTGGGCTTTACACAAGGTTACATGCCGAGATTTTTCTTTCAGGTCCTTAGAGTCTTTTCGCTTAAACTTTTAATTAAACTCGAGGAAAGCCTTTAGAAACGTGTTACTTTCTTACTGCTAATCAGATCAGAAGTCTGTTGGATTATCCATGAGACATCACCACAACCTTCAGCTCTAAATTGAATGATGAATCTCATTTCAAGAAACAATCCTGACTCATTTTTTCTTGTTTCTATCCCAATTATCTCAATGTTTTTAAATTGTAGTTTCAAAAGTTATAATTGCATCTCTTAAAAAATGTTCTGTAATCGTTGCTTCAGTATATAGATTTTTTAATTGTTGATGTAAACTGGAATGCTAATGAACTACCAGCTGTGCTGGTGTGGTGTTTTCTTGTGGTAACCTTGGCAACTATGAGTGGGTGGGTCTTTTGCAGGATTATGTACAATATGTGACCCTGGACCACAAAACCAGTCATAAGTAGCACGGGTGTATTTGTAGCAATAGCCAACAATGCATTGTATAGGTCAAAATTATCAAATTTTCTTTTATGTCAAAAATCATTAGGATATTAAGTAAAGATCATGTTCCATGAAGATAGTTTGTAAATTTCCTACCATAAATATATCAAAACATAATTTTTGATTAGTAATATGCATTACTAAGAACTTTATTTGGACAAACTTTATTTTATCTCGGCCAAATATTGTATACATCAATGAAATTTATATATCAATTAAAAAAAAAAAGTACCCTCATGTTTTGTGGTCCAGGGTCACATATGTGTTGTAAATGGGATGAAACCTTTGTCAGGTTTTTGATAGTAAATTAGTTTGTCTTGCAGTTATTAGCATAACTATATCGTAATAGTACAGTCTTACTGATTTTGTATGGTTGCATTTGTAGGCCTAGATCTAATTAAAAATATTTCAGTTTCTATCGCATGGGTTTGTATTTTTATCAGTTCAGCAGGAGGAAGTCGATTCCTCATTTTTACTCTTATGTAAAGTAGGTCTGCTTTCCCCCGGTTGTGAAACACGTAACGGTGCAGAAAGGGCAGATGTGCAGATCTTGGTGAATCACCTTGAAAGTTAGCTGTAGCAAAAGTTCTTAGGTTTTGAAATCCCAAAGTGGTAAGTAGAGCGTGTGGTACTCTGCTGACGTGAAGCTTGCATTCTTGTGTCGATTAAAACCAGTGTGGGACCACAGGGGAGAAAGAGAGGGGGAACCTGTAGAAACCCTCAGCTCCTGTTCTGAATAACTCTTTAATCTCCACAAACGCTGAACGGCGAGAGTGGGCGACACGTGAGCTGTGAACTCTGATAGTGAAGCAGATGAGAGAGAGAGATATAAAAGAGTGGAAAGGGAGGGAGCGGGGAGGGGAGGGAGAGTGTGTGAATGAGGGTGGGGAGAGAGCGTGAGGATGAGAGCTCAGTTTCACAGTGACTCGCTTTGCCTTTGCCCGCTCAGTTTGAAGACATCAGGAGCCTGAGACCAGGAGAGGAACCTTGCAGGCGGGGCTTTGCCGACTACGTTTTTTTTTTTCCTGTCTCTCTCCTTCTGTGGTGTTCTTTCTCCGGGTGAAGCCTCCTACATTAACTGAAGCAGCAGGACCACATGCAACAGGGTGTAGAAGCCAAACTCCTTTCATTTCTTTCGCTTCTCTGTTCAAGAAAAGAGCAGAAAAGAGATGCCCTGACACTCGGGAAGAGTTTTAGAAGACGAAACATTACAGTATAGGGTTTCTTGTTTCCGTGGCTTTCGTTTTAGATTTGTTAAGGAAACCTTCAAAGTTATGACTAAAAGAAAGTGGGAGGGGAGGAGAGAAGGCTTCAAAGTCAGCTCCACAAGGGAGGAGGCACAGGGTCCCGGGCGCCCCTCCACCAGAGGGCGCTTCTCAGAGTCTTGGAAGAGACTGAGCTCCAGACAAGGGTCTACCAAGAGGTCAGGACTGGCCTTGCAGCAAGCAGCGGTAAGAAGCCGAATAACATCTGTGTGTGCACCGTTCTTCCCGGTTTGTTGAATTTGGAGCAAGGGGGGTAGGTGCAGGGGAGGGACCGCTGATGCAAGGGAGGAAGAGCGGAGAATGAGGACATGGGATCACACAGAGATGGAGAGAGGGGAGCAGGAAAGAGTCTGGCTTAAGCAGGTGGCATTCTAAAGGTCCCCTTCTGCCTCGGAGGATGTCAGTGGAAAGTTTTAGGCTAGCACGTTGTGACCACTGAAGGGTTTTTAAGATGATGATGATGATGATGCTTTCATATGCACAGAATAAAAGCACGAAGTGAGACAAGATGGGCAGAGAAAGGAAGAGTTAAACTGTTGTTGCCTAGATATGTACCACAATCAGGTGTTCTCCCAAGACCATGTGCCATTTGGAAAACATTATTGTTGTTGTATGATATAAAATTCTTTATTGCGCCATGCCATAGAATACTCTAAATGGGGAGAAATCGCATTTTGATTCACATCTCTGCAGTCAAAGATTTCAGGCATGTTGCAATTACAGCAAGGAAACTCCAACCCCCTGATGTTTCATCTCATTTTGGCTGATTTAGAGTCTATAACAGTCGATTAATACAGTATGAGAGGAAACTCAGTGGGTCAGTTGTTGCTAAGCACGAGTGTGCCCTGAAGCACGCTCTAAACCATCTGTCACACACCGAAGACAGATTCTTTTGCCACTTTTATGCAAACTCCAGTTGCACAGTTTGAATGATTTAGCTAGAGGGATAGATACTGTATTTTTTTTTTTTTTTTTTGTAAAAATGAAGCTAATGCTGCACTGTACATTCAGTTTTACATTCATTGAGTTTGTACATCCATTTTTGTGCCTTGCAGACAAAATGTTTGGTTTTCTCTCATAATGGTATTCTGCGTTGTTGCAAATATTTAGTCACCAAATGATGTCACATGAGAAATTGCAAGAATGACAGGTGATAGTTTTGAAAGCATCAGTGTGAATATGTATAAAAGTAGTAATATTTTTCATAGTGTAACATAATTTTTCAGCACAAAGTGTTTTGTGAATTTATGGAGCTTGTTGCAAATGTAACATTTCTAGCAAATATAAAAACGCACTGTTAATCAGTCAGTTGTTGCATGAAAGTAAAAATCTGAAGTACAAGCATGAAAAATAATCCTTTTTTTGTGTTGTTGAGCCCTGCACTACACACCAAAATGTGTATGATTTTACATAAACAGATGAAAACTGCAATCGTAGAGATGGAAGTCATTAACTAACTACTTAGTCTTAAGAGCATTTGCAATTAGGCTACTGAAATGTAGCAGAGTAGCATTTTTAGGGAGCCTATACGTTGTATTTTACGCAAATCAAAAATATTTTCTCCACCATTATATTACTCTGCTAAAAATGACTCTAAGGCCACTGTCACACACAACCTTCCATTCATTACTGTTCTGAATGTTAAAAAAAAGAATGCAGTTTTTACATGTTTAAAAATATATATATATATATACAGTTTGTACATGGATAAAAATATTGGTCAAACTTTATTTTAAGGTCCAGTTCTCGCTATTAAGAAATTATTAACTATGACTTTTGCCTCAAATGCCTAATTTGCGGCTTTTTAATAGTTAGTAAGGTAGTTGTTAAGTTTAGGTATCGGGTAGGATTAGGGACGTAGAATATGGTCATGCAGAATATGTGCTTTATAAGTACTAATAAACTGCCAATATGCTAGTAATATGCATGCTAATAAGCAACAAGTTAACAGTGTGAATTGGTCCCCACACTAAAGTGTTACCAAAATAATGAACATACACTATATTGCATGTCTGAAAAAAAGCTCTAATTTAAAGACAAGCTGACATTAGAGTATATCAGTGCCCTCTGAAGTAAAAACAATCCTTTGGCATGTTTACTCTCATCCACGGTATATTTAAATCCTTACAGTAAGTGTTTGCTTGGCGTTTCATTCCTAAGCTCTGTTGTTAAATACTACATTCATATTAACAGTATTGTCTTTATGTGGGTGGATGTGAAATTATTTGTGGTCATGTTGCTATAGAAACGTCTCTGCTTTGTGTATCATATATAGATATTTTGAATCACACCTTTATCAACTTTGACACAGCTAGACTGCCCATATCCACTGGTGTTCATTTTTCATTTGAATAATGTGCATGAACTTGGAAGTGTTAGACTTTTAGATGAGTTTAATAGAGACATTTTTGTCACAAGGCACCTGCTTGAGAACCAGGATAAAAAAAAAGAACAAATAAGAGCAAATGTGTCACCAAATGGTGTTAGGGAGCCATTAAGGCGAGAAACACTGAGAAGTTCTGAGAATGTACAATGTAATAATTGTGATGATTAAACTTGAACTTGTGTAGTTAAGGGAGAAGTTCACTTCCAGAATTAAAATTTCTTGATAATTTACTCACTTCTCATCCAAGATGTTAATGTCTTTCTTTCTTCAGTCACAAAGGAAAATTTTGAGGAAGAGTTTTTCTCCATATAGTGGACTTCATTGGTGGCCAGTGGGTTGAAGGTCCAAATTGCAGTTTCAAAGGGCTCTACATGATCTCAGCCGAGGAAAAAGGGTCTTATCTAGCAAAACAATCAATCATTTTCTAAACAAATAAAAAAATGTATATACATTTTAACTACAAATGCACGCCTTGCCCTCAGCGATGCGTCATTACGAATTTACACATTGTGTAATCAAGTTGGAAAGTTAGTTCTTCATCTGTGTACATTGGTTCAAAAAGGTAGTGTAGGGTGAAAAATTCCATCCAATTTTCTCAACCAATTTCAAAATAGTCCAACATCACTGTTATACCTTATAGTGTGAAGGCCGTTTGATTTTCTTTGCATGTTCGCTTTGTAAACACTGGGTCAGTACTTCTGCCTACATCACGCATGCATAATTAAGTAATATGTGAGGTCAAGCTAGTGCAAGACAAGCATTTGTGTTAAAAAGTATATTAATTAGATATCGAAAAGACCCTTATTCCTTAGCTGGGATCGCGTAGAGCCCTTTGAAGCTGCATTGAAACTGCAATTTGGACCTTCAACCCATTGGCCAACATTGAAGTCCACTATATGAAGAAAAATCATGGAATGCTTTCCACAAAACCTTAATTTCTTTTTGAATGAAGAAACAAATACATGGAAATCTTGGATGACTTGGAAATTTTCATTCTGGAAGTAAACTGCTCCTTTAAATGTGTCTGTAGATGTACATCTTTCATAGAGTATATTTTAAGTCTAAGGCTCCAACAGTCACCTTGAGGAGTTTTACGGTTTTATATCCCAATTCAGAAGAGGTTTGCTTTCATGCTCAGCAGGCTGGACATTAGGCACTAAGTGACAGTGCAAACAGTGAGGAGCGTGTGCATGCCAACACAACTGCTCACACAAGCTAATTGTTCTGTAACATGGTTTTGAACCAAAGGAGGCTGATGAGAATGTGTGGATTCAAACCTTGGCAACTGTAGCTTGGAAACAGAGTAATTTATGTATCTTTGTTTCTTTAAATGGGTTTATCTCAGTGGGAGGTGTTAAGAGGGATAGTGCTATAGTGTGTTAAAATATAGAAATTCCCAATCAATATTCTGTACTTTAGTGTTTACATGCTGTTTAAATCCTGATGAACTCCATGTGGACTACAGGTTGAAGTCTGGAGTCTGAAGTTATTCTACCCTGGAGTCACCAGATATGTGTCCCATTGTGTTTGACTACAAAGACTGGTTTACGACTTTCTTGTTCATAAACATTCAGAAAATCCATCTTGTGCCCGGTTGGTGTTAAGGCAGTCTTAAACAGAATTACGCTGGGCAACTGAAATAGGAGAGGATCAGAGTTTGGAATGAGCCGTTACAACCTCGGGGGGCTGATTTTGTGCTACCACCACAGGGCTTTAAGCCTGGCGGATGTGGCTTACTTTGGTTGTTATAGCAACAGTCGCACATATCGCCCGGCACGTTTATAGTCCACTTACGGTTACAGATATGTCACAAGAGTTCTCATGCTTTTTGAATAAGTCTGATTTATTCAATACTGCTAAACTGTACCGATTTCATCACATCTTTTTGCCACCTCAGAAACATCTAATCTGTGCTTTTTTTTTAGCAAGGTCACAACCCTAATTAGCTTTAAAGGAATGTTCCAATACAAGATTAGCTCAGTAAACAGCATTTGTGGATAGTGTTGATTACGACTGAAAATTTAGACTCGTCCTTTACATTGGAAGTAAAGGCTAGTTTTTACAGGATTTAAAAGCAGAAATGATTATAATAATAATAAAAGGTTTTAAGGTCAATAAGTTTGTTTTTTTTTTTAACTAAAAGAAATGTTTACACACATATTGTTTATGTCTCATGGAACAAAGTATTTTAGAGATTTTTTTAAGATTGGCCCAATTCACTTCCACTGTAACCCAGATTTTTGCTCATACAGAAAAAGAGAAAAGTGGAAATTAAATTTTTTTTGACACATATGTTGTTGCTTGAGCTTAACTTGTATTGAATGTGCACACACAAGTCCTGTAAAAGCTTATTTCCACCTTCAACACAAAATTTCATTTTTCCGCTTTTCTATGACCGACCATGCCACTGCTGAATAACCCAGGTGCCTAGGTCTCAAATCACCGTCCCTCGGCATTAGATGAAATAACAGGCGTGAATTGGAAAGGTCCTCCCTCTGGTAAAGCTGACTGGCCTCTCGGGAGAGAGAGTCTCTGACAGCTGAAAAAGCCTAACAGAACCCAGCATTCCTCTCGGCGGATTAATGAGCTCACACTCCTGCCTGTGCGCATTTCTGATAAAAGCTTTTTTCTCCAAACCCAGCCACCACAGGGACCTAGGGAGCCTGTTGCTAGGATGGCCTCAGACAAACATAATTTTTATTTAAAAATACACACAGTCAGAATTTTGCACAGTTTGTGCATTTGATTAACATAAACTAAAACCATGCATGTACCTCAACTGTCTGCACCCTCTGTGATTGTGATTTCTCTTTACAGTCTGAAAGCAGCGACTGCTTTAAGCTATTAAAAAGCTATTTCATACTGAGTTTTCTCTTTAACCGCTGTTAAAAATGACAGAATAAACATTTTGTCATAATTTACTCACTCATGTTGCTTAAAGGAACACTCCACTTTTTTTGCTAATAGCTTATCATAGATCATTGAATCAGATTAGACCGTTAGCATTTAACTGGTATTACTTTCACTTCATCATGCCCACTCCATTTTTTTTTAGTTTTTTTTTTTGTCAACAGAAACAATTATTTAAATGAGAAACATCAAATGTGAAGTGACACACAAGGAATTGTGGGGATGTCACTTTTCAAATTTTCACTTATAAAACTGCACATTTAATTGTATTGACTGTACTGTGAAAGAACTATTAATAAATGTTAGATTTATTAGAGATTTTCACCGTATATAGTAAGGAAACTAACTGTTAACCAGTCATTGTCCAACATCTGTACCAGCAGGTAAAGTTACAGTGGGAGTCTGTGTCTCTCTCTTCTCCCCTAAGCCCAATGAGTTTTAACAGACTAAAGTATGCGGTGGGTTTGGTGGGGGAAATTGAGAATGAATGGGGCAAAGTTATGTGTTGCGATATGATTGGATATAACTGGTTATGTTTGGCTGTGATTAGTTAATGCGATAAATCCCACTTTATGTGTTTGCGCACGATCCGCGTTCGAAAATCTGTCTGAATAAACAACATAATGGTGTTACTGGGAAGATAAATTTTAAAAAAGTAAACAAACAACTTACACAACTACAGTGAGTAATCAGCTTGGTAAAATTTAAAGTAAATCTCTGTCTGTGACCAATATTTATCTAGGTTTGATAACTGATGATCTGAAAAATTCAAAAATAGTTAAAAGTCAATTATTAAAAAAGAAAGCTGAACATAAGTTCCCAGATAAAATACATGGTTTAAATGGTTGCTGCCTTAAGTTATTATTTTAGAATAAATGTAAATTGGTTAAAAACTAGGGCTGTCAGTTTAACGCATTAACTTAATTAATTAGCTATGAAAAAATAATGCGATTAATATATTTTAACGCAGTTAACGCACTGGCCCCACTCCCAGACCTGTACATCATCTTATATTTCATATAGTTGACTGTTGACTAATATGGTGCAGGGCAACAACTCCACAAATGCAGTTATGACCTAAAATTCAAGATATTGGTGCAAAAAATTCCCCATATGTGTTTTGTCTCATATTTATACATATCACAGGATATCACATGGACAGCAAGAGCAATATGACACGAGTGCTGATTTTGTCCAGATCTATCACAAGATTATATGTGATTTTATACAACAGTTCAGTAAATAAGAAGTTGATATTGTGTTTTTGCTCAATTTTGTAGACAACATATTACCTTTGAAGCCATAGCAGAATTGTTGCACGTCTCTGAGCAACACAGCAGTGTTTAGTTTCTGAATGAAACTGTGTTTTGAACAAACCATGTGAACCAATGATTCAGAGAGCCATATACTTAATTCCTGAATGAATCAGCCGTTTGAACGACACCTGCTGGTGTAATAATAATAATTATAAAAACTATTAAAAAGAATAAAAATAAAACATTAAATGGATAGTTCACAAAAAAAAAAAAAAATGTAATTCTGTCATCATGTACTCACCCTCATGTTGTTTCAAACCTTTCTTTTGTGGAACATGAAAGAAGGTATTTTGAACATTTGTTTTGGTTACAAATGACTTACATCGATGAACAAAACGTATGAACAAAAAATACTGAGATGTTTCTTAAAGTTATCTTCTTTTCCATATTTAATGTTAGGCCATTGCAGCCTAAATGTTTATGTGTAATAAATTCTATTTTGAATCAAATAAAATATTTTTTTTTAAAACAAATTATTTCTTGCTGAAGCTACTTTTTGTAATGTCTGTTTGATACTTTACACAACAATGACTTTAAATTATCTTTTGGGAGTAACTTCTCAGCCAAATTTGATGTGCAATTAATTTGCGATTAGCTGTGGTTGCCAGAATTTTACAGTAAAAATACGGCAGCAGCTTTTTGGCTATGGCTTCAAAGGTAATACGTTCTCTGCAAAATTGAGCAAAAACACATAATATTATGTTTAAAATATAACACAATATCAACTTCTTATTTACTGAACTGTTGTATAAAATCACATTTAAGCTTGTGATAGATGGGGACAAAATCAAAACTTGTGTCATATTGCTCTTGCTGCCCATGTGATATCCTGTGATATATGATCTATATAAATATGAGACAAAACACATATGGGGCATTTTTTGCATCAATATCTTGAATTTTAGGACATAACTGCATTTATGGAGATGTTGTCCTACATCGTATTTGTCAGCAGTCAACTGTATGAAACATAAGATTTATCCCATCACACACTGGCCCAACAGATTGTCTTTAAAGAGATGATGGTGCATTAATAACGGCCAATAAACCAACTATTCAGTGCACTTGTGGCAGATTCATTTTATCTTGGCAGTATTTACCCCCAGCTCACCCACATCTACCAGAGCTTGCCCAGACCATTTCATGCCATCACCTTCAGTGAGATGACAGAAAAATGCAAAGCATGTGACTCCTGCCTCAACCAACCTTCCACATTAGCATTTCCCATCTCCGAATAGCTAGAGTGCCCCAGGGTTGATGCATCTATTCATTTCAGTGTGGATGGCCCCTTTATAGTGGTCAAAGGGAGTAAGACTGTAATAAACACTATTATATTTATACAGTGCAGTGCTGCTTTTATTGCGCTATTCCTATTAGCCGCTAATTGCCAGGTTGCCTTGGTAACACACTTGGCACAGGGAACTAATGTAAAATTTATGTCAAGCGAGTGTGGCATTTCCTCCTCTGCTCTGTTAGCATAGTTGCACTCAGCTCAGGGATCAGGGGTGCCATACTACGCAAATAGATCCGACCTGTAAACTGTACCAGGATATAGATATTTGTTGCTATTAGATGTTAATTCATAGCTCTGTCTGCAGTTTACTTGCAGTTACTAAAATCTGTAGAAAATAGAATACTATAATATGGCAGGAATATACCCTATAATATCTTAAATAGGCACAGATTTATGTTCAACCTTCGTTGCCCCCCCCCCCTCCTTTTTTTTTTAAGTGCAAATTTTCAACCAAATATAATTGGTTGAGCAAATGATATGGGCTCATCATTCAGTGTTAAATTAGGCCTACTTGGTGTTTGTTTTTCAAGTCTTTTTCTCTGTGCAGTGGTGTGCTCGATGAACAGTTCACTTCGCAGTAACACATAGACTGCAAAATACATTGCCGAGAGTCATCAATAAAGACGTTCATACACAGATAAAATGCGTCATGTTTTGTGTTTTGATTAAAATAAAGATAACATTGGCCGGCTACGTATCACATTATTACTTATCAGAGCTGTTGAATACGGATATTCACACTAAATAAGCCTGTGTGCATTAATGTTTACTTTAACTGTATAGAAATTTTCGTGGAGGAAATTAACAAATATTCTGCTCTGATTTTGAAGCATTTGAAGCAGTTTTATCCAGGCCCTGTTCCATTAATAAATACTGAGAGTGCTTCAGAAATTGGTGAGTGTGCTCTAACCTTATAAAACTAGCGCATTCATTTTCACATATGTTTTTGTCCTGTCTGTTGCTCTTTTGAGTTTGAATTATTCCCGAAACTTTGCAGCATGTATGTGACCAAAAAACAAGTTTTATACTTGGGTCACATATATATAGCTTAGAAAGCACACAAAGCAGTGGCGGCGTTTCACAAAACTTAGGGGGTGGCAGTGGCGTAAGGGGATAGAATTTTTTTTTTTTTCGACCAATAATGAAACACTGCATTGTCAGAGTTGGTATTGTGGCTTTATCAGACCCTTGCACTTAACATTTTAAAAATAAATGAAAATCAAGCTCAAATGGAGTTAATAAATGTTTTTAACCAGTGAATGACAGAGATCTGCGTTTTGTCTGTCATTAGAATAGAAACAGAGCACATTTATGCCACGCCCACACTGCAATCCAACGCTCTCCATTGACTTTGTATTGCGGGAAGCTGCCTCCTTGTCATTTCTGACTTGTAACAAAAAACAGAACAATGTCTTAAAGCTGGTATGTGACAAGCTGTACACTAAACAAGCTAAAAATCGTGATCTCGTGGAGTTTCTCACAAAGGATTTGCAAGCTTCCAAAACTCAACACTGGACAAAAACTGCAGTGAGTAAATTCTAACTTAAACGCCTCTGATTGGCAATTGCATTCAAGAAATCAACAGATATGTCTGGCTACATTGCTCAAAGCTGCGAGAAAACACAATGTAAATAGAAAGCTTTTGACTCTCTAAAGACCACTCACTGATATTATAGAGAATAGAGAGAATATCACGACTTTTTCCTGTGGGCCCTCTTATATTTGGGTATAACCATGGCCATAACCAGGGTTTGAAAATCAATTAAGTCTGCGGTGGGGTGTTAAGATTTGAGCTATAATAACCCCTACAACTTATTACGTACACTAAACACTTTTTAAATACTAAACACTATTTGGTTACTGAATGTGGTATCCTGACAGCAATAGCCTGTCAGTGGGCTTGTTTTGATTACTTTCAGTTTAAGAGCCAGTGATGCAGTGTTGCCAGTTTTTGCTATGAAAACAAATGAAAACTGAAAAAAAGAAAGTCAAATTGGAGTTCAAATCTTTTGTAGATAAGATAATGATAACGCTAACCATAAACTGCAATTTCCCACTTTATTAACTTTTTAAAGTGTCAAATTAAGTGGAAAAGACAAGCCCAAAGACGCTTATAATATCTTGATTTGCCAACACGGTGAAGGTTGTGTCCATGACCATGAGCCTTGTTCACTCTGCCAGCGTTACAGCGATCATTTTCACACCATGGACGCTAAACATTCTTGCAAACTGTCTAATTATACATGCAGACACTAATATGAGGAGATGAAACAGTAAATTAGTTATTCAGAGAACATGAAAAATTTACCAGACCTCGGTGACCTCATAGCTGGCTACGGCTGTGGGTATAACTACATGGTTTCTACATTTTTTTTAAAGGCTTTAGAGGTTCTTTATCAGTTATAGGCATTTCCTTATTTTTTGTATAGTGGTTATTTGTTGACTTAAATCCAGGCCTATGCCCAGTTGCTCCAATTTTTTTATTTGATATTGAATTCATATGCATGAGTTTATGTAGGATGTATTTATGCTGCATAACTGTAAATTAATATTTATTGCACATTCACTTGTAGCATTTAAATTTTTTTTTTTATTTTAGTTTAGTGTTTTTGTTGTTTTTATTTAAACTGTGTAGTTTAGAATTATTCGTTGCTGGCATTAACATAAATAATTATCAGCTTATCGCTGATTGTCATAATTTTTGATGTACATGCATCCCTTGTTTTGAAAATAAATACTAATCTTTTTTTTAATCTTTTTTTTGTTATTTTATTTTTGTAAAAATGCAGAAAGTTTTTTGGCCAGGTTTAGGTTACAGTATGTACAACTAGATTCATATAAAAACAGTAGAGGTCTGTGGAATGTCCCAATTTAGATGGCCAAGTAAATGTTTCTGGGTGTGTTTTGATCTACAGTGACTGGCCATCTGCAGAGGTTTGTAACTATGGCAAATAATTGTCCAAAATGAAATATATTTGCATACTTGTGGGAAGTCATTTGCGAAGCACCGCAATTTTCATAATGAAAGAAAAAGGAATGTCACCACATTTAAATAACAATTCTACCAGTCATTTTACATTTCTTAATCAACTCATCTGCTCCAACAGGACAGAAGGTCTTGTATCGTTCAAAGAGGCCAATTAGTGGTCTTCATATCCGTCAAAGCCCTTATTAGTCTGACAAATCTTCATGCAGAGGGAGATTGGAGCAAGAAAAGCTCAGGTCTCCCAGTGAAAGCCTGCAGAGTTGAAGAGATTCATCAACACAGGACCACATGAAAACCGTCTGTGCATCCCTATCAATATGAGCAACGCTGTTTAGTATAAAGCAAAGCAATAACTAAATCAGTTCATTTTAACTTTACATGAATGTTTTTTTTTATGGGGCTGTAACATTTACATAAAATATTTACCTTTAAGTTTTGTAGCTCCACACAAACACAATATTTATATTCTGGAGTTTTAAATGTCATTGAGATGACGGAACTTTCTCAAAGTGATTATATGTGCATAGTCATAAATTTGCACTGGCATTTATTAAATGAGTTTGCTCTCCTTTCGTTAGCTTTATATGATGAGTGGGAATTGCTCTTGTCCAGACCTGCTAGTGTTTGTCTTTTAGTCATTTGTTCCTGTGGGGGCTCACACATCCATGCCTCGTTCTTCAGATGTTGCTTTCTACAGCCAATTCAGATGAGACTCACAAAACTGTCCTGTCCTTTTTGTCAGCATTTGTTCCATTAACCTTTTTGTCTGTCTTAGCCCTTTGTTGTGTCTTTGACCCAATTGAATTGCTTCAACAGGGACTATTAAATTCCACATTTCTCTTTTTATCACTTTCTCTTTTTAAAAAAGCTGTTTTGATCTCAAAAAGCATCATCACCATTTAATAATGGAGCCTTTAATGACGGCACCTTTGACTGGCAACTGCTATAGTCTGAAAACCTGTGAGATGCTGTGATGCTGATTGGACAGTCTGTGATAAATTGCCCTCAGACCGAGACTCAACCTGTTGAGTTATTGAGACTCTAATTAGAGTGTTCTCCAGCAGTGAGACAGTCTGTACTAATTGCATTGCAACCTTTCACTTTATTTTGTTTTTAATTCTAATATTTTTTTTCTTTAGTCCACTTTTGCCAGGTGAAAGGTGTTAGTTGAGACTTTAATTGGCTGCTAAAGGCTGAAAATCTCTTTCCTTAGCTCGACAGAATGCCACTTTCAGGTCATGTATGCATGTCATTGTAATGCCATCAGAGACTTGCTATCCTGTCTGAGCTGAGAAAGAAATGAAATGGATTACAGTTACAGGGAAAGAATGTTGCTCTTTTTACAGGCACATTCAACTGATGACAGCATGCCTGAAAAAAGTACTGAGAGACATAAAGAAAGATTTTTTTTTTCTAAGAGTAAAGTAAGTCTTACAAAGTTTTCTGATGTTTTTTTTTTTTTTTTTCCCAGTGTTGTATCGACCGGCAGTGTGACTATTGCTGGTCTCCAGCACCCTTTAATTATGTTGAAATGTCAAGCCTGCTGATTAAGTCGTACTAACTAGCATAGGGTGAATTTGGAAGTTAAGTATTGTATAGGAGTTATTTAACTTCTCATGGGAAGATGTTGTGAAACAGCCTGAAGCATTATTTCTGAATACTGCATGTCAAAAGCTGATTTCTTTGTTATTATTTTACAAAAGTTTTAAAAAACAAAATGTTCAAATAGGCCAGGTGTATTGTAGTTATGTAGCTTTAGGCAGAGTTTCAGAACCAGAAAAACTGATTGAAGGTGTGTGCAGAACACTTTACATAGTTGACAGTGAAATATTGCATTTATTGTTTAAAACAACTCACCTCAGGCAAAGCTAATTTACATATAGTGTATAAAGGCAAGAAGCAGGGAAGCAAAAGTAAAATACGAAATAAAATTGGGGAGAAGAAATGAAGAAGACAAATGAAAAAAAGGGAAAAAATGAAGGAAAGAAAATAAAAAAAGGATGGAAAAGAAAGAAAGGGGAATTATGTGAATGGAAAGAGAATTAGATATATAAATAAAAGAGAAAGCAAAGAAAAAAGGGAAAATTTACTACCTGATATCATGACGAAAACGTACCTGTGGAAATGCGAAATACGGACAAATAAGTACATATCACTGCAGTTTCCAACAGAAATAAACACTAGAGGTGGTAAAACAGCAAGCACTTGTAATTGTTTTCGTACACAGTTACGATTACAGCTCCATATGTTTCACTTTCCACACTGTAAAAAATACACAATTTGCTGAGTCAGCTTAAAATAATTTGTTACCTTGCTGCCTTAAAATTTCAGTCATCTAAAATAAGTCAGCTTGAAATCTTAAGTTGTACTAAGTAACAAGGGTAAGTAACCCAGCTGCTTTAAATTTTTAAGTTGATTCAACTCAAATATCTAAGTTGTCACTTAGTATAATTTAACATTTTAAGTTGAATAAACTTTTTTTTTGAGTTTACTGAACCTAAAATTTTAAGGCAGCCAGGTTACAAATTATTTTAAGTTGACTCAACAAATTTTTTTACAGTGCAGTGTTGATCCCTGCCGGATTACTACCCCTCAAGTATTACGTCACATTCGCTTTTGTTCATACTATCGTGTAGATTTAGGTGTAGTGCAGATGGTATGTTATTTTAAAACATCACAGAGCATTAGAGTTGTAGCGCCACTCAACGGACATTTTACAAAATCAACATCACATAAAATGTACCATATGTACGTTCATCTGTTCCGGGGAAAAAAATGAACACTCTTTTAGCGCCACTCAGAGGATATTTCTATTGGAAAAAGTTCCCACAGGTACGTTTTTGTCATATGATCAGGTTGGAAATGTAATGAAATATAGGTAAGTAAGAAAGAATATTGAGTGGTAGGCTACTGACCTTATTCTCCAGAGAAACAAGCGTGTCACCATCTTTATAATATTGTCTTTGAACTTCCATTCGTGCAGTAGCTCTGTGTATTTCTATGGCATCGCTATAACGATATATATCGATAACGTTAACTATAAATATGACGATAACTAGATTTGCGTCCACAGCAGTGAATGATAACTGTCTGTTTTTGTTACATTTACACTACTTCAACCTGTAGATGTCCTCAGCATGCACGTTTCCAGCGCATCTAAACAGTGAATTTAGCATAATCTGATCTCTAACATAGTAAATGTAGTTCAATAAGACCAATATGTACTCTTTTCTACTTCAACTTCAGAGGAGGCAAGGCAATGTTGTCTAAACTAGCATTGAATTCCTGAGGTCATTTTGTTTTATGTTTTTCTGTTTGCTGTGCAATGTCTGTTTGCTTCTCTACAATTTCGCCTGTTATTTCAAATGCACAGGCCCTTTAAATTTGAATGAGGTCTGTTTAGCTGTCAGTGTTTTATCGTTCATAAGCTGTAAAAAAAATTGGTCTGAAAGTGATAACAACAATATTGTTCCTCTGTATCATTCTCTTTATAGTTGTGGTGTGAGCTCTGCTATTCTCTTGAATTTGAAACGATTTTTAGAATGTTATCTTTATGATGTTTTATTAACAAGTTTCGGGAGGAGCGCCTCAGATACCTAGCCTAATTATCACAAGAGGAGCTCACTCAAGTCAATCAGCGCCATAGGTTTAAATCCAGCTGCCTTACCTCAATCCATTCAACAGTTTATCAGCATCCCTCCATCGCCCCATCTCCTCACTCCGAGTTCTCACTACACCTATAGGGGGGTACTCTGGGTTGGGGCCATTCCCGAGCTCGGAGCCCTTCCTTGGACAGCACGCCAAATATGCAACTATACTCCGGCTAATTATATGCAAGCGTGAACTCGTGAAATAGTTATAGTTATCGTTATTGATCTTGGTGTGAATGGGCCTCAAGAGTAATTTAGCTGGTAAAGTGGATTTATGTATTGTAGAGTTATCGTGAGCATTGTAATGTTTAAAGCAAATGTCTTAACAAACGTCAGTAGACCAGGAAAATTTTAAAATGAGTTCAGACTGATCTATAAATATTGATCGGATTTCAATTGGATTTGCACAAAATTCGGATTTGGACTGACAGTTTGAACAAGGCTTAACACTGTTGCTCCGTCCCAATTCGCACACTATCCTTCCTAAATTAGTATGTCCCAAATCATAGTATGTTAAAAGTATGTTGAGTATGCTATGATTCCTGGATGGTCTACAACTAGGGATGCACCAAAATAAAAAATCCGGGCCGAAACCAAAACCGAAAATTCTGGATGCACTTGGCCGAAAATGCTTTGTAATAATTGCCCACGCAGTGACGATGGCTAGAGGAGAGTGAAACTGCACGCTGAACACAGCCGGGCGATACAGAGCGGCGTGCCATGTATAGCCCTACATATTATAGATATATTTTCGAAATGCCATTTTCGGCCGAAAATTCGTTGCATCCCTATCTACTTCTTACGGTTAGAACTCGAAGTGCAGATCCATGCACACTCTAATGGCTAATATTGCCCACAACAAATTTTGCATTGGATAAATATTCGATTAGAACAACAGAAACGCATGAAAAGTGTTAAAAAACTACAAACGTGACGGAAATTACTGTTGGGACAGGTAGCAAAAGTGGTATTGCTTATTTATGAGTGATAAATAATCAATGTCTAACCTGATGAAAAAACATTTAGTTAATGTTATATTTCATCTGAAGCAAATTTGTGAACTTTTATGAAGATACGTTTGGTCATTAAATTTTAAATGCATCATTATGCAAACACATGAGGAGAATTCTCGGCACGAAAAAGACCCACGACTGGCAAATCAACATGCCTCTTCATTTCTCATCAATATGGTAGGACGTTAAATTAAATGTGAAGGATGTTAACTGTGACAAGATGATTGACAGGGCACTTTAAATGGTGGCAGAATGCACATTACTAAGCAACAGAGGGTCTGTTAAAGACGTAATAGTGATGAAGTAGTGTATCTAAAAGCTTGGCTACTATTCTGCTACATACTCACAAAAAGACTGCATACTTTTAGGTATAAATAGGCAAATTGTGAAGTGAATTGTGTAATTCTGTGTGCGTGTGAGTGAGTGAGTGCATGTGAATGTCTGTCAGGTTTCACTATACTTACAAAATGCCGTCACTATTCAGAAATGTTCTCGCTTATTATAACGCTGACTAGTGAGTTGGACCTTACTAATTTAAAAAGGCTTAAAAATCAGCCATATCATGCTTATATTTAAATCTGATGTTTTGCACAGGTTTCTGTGAGCGTTTTGGGGTCAGGGTCAGTGATTGAAAATATCATTAACTGGGAATAAAAACAATGGAAATCTGTGAGATGTCCTCACAAAAATAGTGAAACAAATGTGTGTTTATCTGTTTTGTAGGTTATATAGATGCTATGAAAAAAATATAAACAAAGCATTTGTCCCAGGTACAGCATCATGAATATTATATGCAATGCTTTGTTTCCCTCCATTATTGACTTTGCTCTAAACATGACTCTGGAGATTTTGGGTCTAACACACATCCAAACGCATCCCATTTAATTTCAAGCTCGAGTCCTTTTTACAGTTCACGATATATGACGAAGTACCATAAACGTAGTCAGTGAATTAATGATGTGTGACTGGTTTTGTCTGACGTGTTAAGGTTGGTTTTTGATGGCAGCTCACTGGGCCCATGGGTTTGATGGCTCCAGATGGGGCAGTGAACAGGGAGAGATCAGCCGGTGGAGGTCTTCCTGAGAGAGGGAGGAGACCCAGTAGGAGACTCATCCCATCCTCTGACTCCTCCACAGCCCCACAGAGCTGCTATTATCCTCCTGCCTCCAGGGCCAGGCTCAGCATCACAGGCTTAGAAGAGCACCAGTGACAGTGCGGTATTGTAAAGAGACACACACACTTATGCGCACATCTCAAATATTCATACCAAATGCATGCGCACGTCCTCCTGAATTGCTAATACAAAGCACGCTCTTGTAATACCTGTCACACCTGCAATTAAATACGCCTTCCTGCATTCAAATGCGCATATGCACAAATAATTGCTTTTATGCACACAATTATAACAGCATATGTACGTCTTTGGATGCTAAAGAACATCTACTGTACTGTTAGCAACATTTTTACATGCAGTTTTAATGAATTCATACTTTTCAGAACCATTTCACAGTGGGCAATACAATGTCATTTGCTGACTGGCAGGTGGGAATTGGTTTCATATTCATACTCGTCAGTTCGCAAATCAGATCTGGCACAGGTGTGGGGGAAGAAAAAAGCTTGAACCTGCAATGCTTCTCAGCTTCCTGCTGCTTCTTAACTTATCTATTATTCGAAATACTTAAAATTAAACTAGCTACAGTGATTCTGTATTTCGCGGATGTAATATGATAGTTATTTGACCTTGCAAATCATGAATTTGGATTGGTGTTCAGAGTTGGTATGGGTAAATGTTTCTTAGTGCGTTCTACTTTATGATTCTTCCTGATTAAGTATAATATAAAGTTGCCCCATGCTGGGAGAAATTTTGATGTCATTCACTGTAAATTGCTTTCCTTGGCTTAAATGTAAATTTCAGTCATTAACATGCAAGCCATTTAGCAGGCACTCTTATCCAGAGTGACTTACTAAACATGCTTAAAGCATCTCAAATTTGCAAACTAAAAAAACATCTGCATCTGTTTTTGTCAGAATTACTTTCTGCTTGATGTCTCTTTTTTTATATACTATTTTCAGTCCTAGCTGTCTTTGTTCTTGTATTTGCACATTTTCATTTGAAGAGGTCAAAATCTAATTCGGTAATTATTCTCATTAGATTGAATGTCTGATTAACTTGTTATCTTAATGATACTGGCAAAAACAAAGCATGCTTTCCTGAGCATCCAAAGCATATGGCTCTAAACAGTCTGTCCATGTTTGTTTTGCTCTTTAGGAAGAGCGTCAGGGTACTTGGCGTTTATTATTTTCTATGTGCATGCACATAATTAAGGCTTAATGTTTTACCACTGAAGTTCTGTGTCTATTTAAATGTTTTTCTACAGTTTTTTTTATTTTATTTTATTTTTTTTTTTAAATATGCATTTGAGTAGCTAGTGCATTACAGCCATTTCGGACGCATCATCACCTCTGTAACTGAACTGAGAACAGAAGAGTTCACAAAATACTTGGTCCCTCTAGTGGTTAGGTCTGGAAGTGTAGGCTTTTAGTTCTAAATGCACAGTATTTGATTCTTTAAATTAATGCTCTTTTATTCTACTTTTCCCTCAAAACATGCAATTTTATATAATTTTGGAGAAGTATATATTTTGCATGTTATTAAGTATGTTAATGTACTGTAGATTTGAGTACTAAATGATACATGAGTCTTTTAAGTAAAACACACAGCATGACCTTGCATCAGGTGGTGAAGTAAAGCATTTAAAATAAAGTAAAAATGCAAATGAAACCTGACAGAGATGCTGCCATTGTCTCGGAAAATCTGTAAGGCTTTGACAGCACTGCAGATCTCGGTGAATGCTGAAGATTTATACAAGGTAACAATCCGCATAACTTTAGACCTAGCGCAACCTGTTCAGCAGAAATTCTGTTAGAAAGTGATTTATTGCCTCATTGTGATGCCTCTGACTTGCAGACTGCAGAGGTGAAGGAGCATTGTCTTGCAACAGTGATTTTAGATGAAGACTTGCAGATGCAGTGACTCTTGTATCCGAAAGTGTCAGGGCAGCTACTTTAATTTAGCACAGACAACTACTAGGAACTAGTGAAGCGAGACAAAGATGGTGTGAAGTGGCCTTCTTAGGTTGATTGAAGATCAGGGATCACATTCTGGATCATCTGCAGTTTAATTGTGCATGCAGGAAGGTCAGCCCAGGTCAAAGCCACTTGTAACAACATGTTGTGCTGAATCCATGTGCTTGCTGGGATGACAAGGAGCTCTGACCGTGATGCCCAACAAGATTCTGGTAATTCACTGTCACTGATGTAGCAGAATGAGAACTTTAATGAGAAATTCCAGTTCATTTTCTGAATGTGAATTTGGATAGCAAAAAAATTCAAAGCTTTGAATTTTCACTTATATAAATTTGTGTAGTAGCATTTGTGTTGAATTTCTTGATATTATTATGGTCACATGACGATATGAAACGATAGGTCTTCTGGGCAAAATTTGTAGTTTTAAAAATATATTTAAACTTCTTATTCTAAGGTCTTTAAAGTTGTGTTTTGGGCAATTATGCTTTGACACAGTGTCTGTCGAACAAACTAAAACACACAATTTGGCTTAAATCCCTTCATCAAGTCTGTTTTTGCTGCGCATTACTAAGCGAAACGCGCACTTCGTTCAGGGCAATCAGCTTGTAATCTGATGTTTTCCGCGCCTCAAAACGGCTCTGTTCACAATGAATGACTGCAGTGAACTCGTTTATTGCATGTGCTGTGAGTTTAGCGTGCATTTGGGAATGCAACAGCCACCAATTAGGCTTTAATTTTTGCGGCAGATGATCAAAACATTTCACTAGATTTGAAGGAAGATTCACTTTTGTAAGCCTGTTTTCACTGAAGCCGGAGTTTTCATTCAATATAAAAGCTTTACTGCTGTTTCCGTTAAAGTAAAAGCTTAGAAGTGCAGTATGTATTGCTGACAGCTAGCGGTTTAAACGGTTAACGTTACCGCAGTCCAAATTCAAAATATTTCTTTCAAGTGTAGAAATGAGGACAGAAGTATTGGAATTTCCCTACTGTAGTGTAAAGCAAAAATAATATACCTAAAAAAATAATTTTAATTTATTTTGCAGTGCAATTGTTTTACAGTATATGGCTATTGCTGTCGTTGTTGTTGTTGTTGTTGTTGTTATTGTTATTATTATTATATTCCAATTTGTTTGGCTTCCTAAAACACCAGTGTTAACGTAATTTAGACTGACACAGTACATCACAAATAAAAAGAGGGTTGAGCCCCCTTTAAAGTTCAGGTACATGTCAATTAACTGACTTTTTTCTGACTTGAGTTTATTTAGTTAAGAACATTTAAAATGTACAAAATTTGTAATTTGTATTGTAATTTTTTTTTTCCAATTCTTCATTTGTCTTTATTTTTTTAAACATCACAATGAATATCGTATCATAGACTTTATATTGCAATATTATCGTATCGTGAGATTTTGATATCATTACGTCCCTACTTTTTGTATTTCATTATATTTCATTAAAGAAGAACTCCACTTCCAGAATAACAATTTACAAATAATTTACTCACCTCCTTGTCATCCAAGATGTTCATGTCTTTCTCTCTTCAGTCGTGAAGAAATTATGGTTTTTGAGGAAAACATTTCAGGATTTTTCTCCATATAATGGATTTCATTGGTGCCCTGATTTTGAACTTCCAAAATGTAGTTTAAATGCAGCTTCAAAGGCCCTAAATGATCCCAGCCGAGGAAGAATCTTATCTAGCGAAACGATCGATCATTTTTTTCCGAAAAATAAAAATTTGCATACTTTTTAAGCACAAAAGCTTGTGTAGCACAGGCTCTGGGATGCGCGTCCACGATGCTACGAATTAGTGATGGGTCGTTCTTGAATGATGCGTTAATTTTGAACGAATCTTTAATGTGACTCAGGAAGAATGAGTCGTTCAGTTGCGTGTGTGCAACATCCTATTAGGTTCTGTACTGGAATTAGTTCTCCTGTTTCGAGTCTTCAGGTTCGAGTCGTTTGTTCAACACGGGACAGCCTCATAAGATGAACGAACAACTTGAACCCGAAGACTCGAGAGATGAACTAATCAATTCTTTTTCCGGCTCACACTGTATTGGTTAAGTTTATGGGGAGAACTTGTCAGATAAGAGGTGAGGTGAGCTAATCATAGACTGAAGACCCAGATAAACAATGAATTAATCTTTTCTGTTTCTTATAGCATTATAGTTTTGTCTTATTTGTAGTGTGATCAACGTTTGTGTAAGGAGTAGATGTGTTAGGGAAATAATACATAACATTTTAATTATTTTTTGCTAAAATGAACGAAATGACTTGAAAAAAGACATGAACATCTTGGATGACAAGAGGGTGAGTAAATTATTTGTGAATTGTTATTCTGGAAGTGGAGTTCTCCTTTAAAGCCTTCTTCTTGTGATTACAATTCAACTTTGTGTAGCGTGACCAGTTCCATTCAAATTTTCACTGAAATGGCAGCCAGTTTTTTTGAGTTTTGAATGAGTCTTTGAAAAGAACAGATGAACTCTCAAAAGCCACAGGATTTTAGTGGCAGACAGCAGGTCAGTCCCCATGAAATGGACTCTTCAGAAGCTTGATTGGCTTCCAACAGGTTGTTCTGAAAAAAACTGATTAAAAACAACTCATTCAAGTATGTTGTCAAGGGCACGAGGAGAATTGTTGATCTATAGTTTTCCGCTTACATTTTTAGCACTGAGGTCATTCAAGGCCTCTTAAACGTGATTAGAAGGGTGTCTGTAACAAGTCACGTATTGATGACTGCTTCAAGTGCAGATTGAAAGGAAGCATTATTGGAGAAAATTACTTTGAGAGATGGCCTATAGATCAGTTGGAAACTGAGAGATGAGACTTTGAATAGGGGAGTATGTGGTGGGTGGAAGCTGGTTGTGAATGTGTGGTGTGGCCGTTGATGGCTAGCACCTTTTCAGTGTAAAAAGTGATTTAGCAGTGAGAAAATAGTGTGAGGAGATGGACGAAGGGAGGAGAGAGGTAAATGACATCAACAGTCTGCAGGTGTGTGAACTGATGATCATAGTGTGAAGGTATAAGTGGCTTCAGGCACCTTTATTAAAATGGAAAAAGGCCTTTTTGAAAAACTGAACTGCTGTTCTGGGGTCACATGATCTCTTTTGGACTTCATACAGACTATGATCATGTGGCTTCAGCTACATAAGTTCCTTTTTTTGTTAAGGTTTCCGAAAATGTATAATTAATCTTGCTCTTCAGATCATTTTATTTACTTTTAGTTCATAAATATAAGTTTATTAAAATTCTTTTTAGTTTTGCTTCTCCCTTGTTTCGTTCGTCTTCATGTCAGCTCTTTTAAGAGCTTATTTCACAATCAGGTTCATCTTAACTCCATTCAGTCCAGTTTGCATAATAGTTAAATATTTATTGTAGTCCTGGATTTGTTTAGACAGTTTATAGAGTAAGAATTAGGACTAATATTAAGATAAAAGATTAAACAATTATGTTTAGTCAGTTTCATCATTTTTAATGTAAAAAAGTGATATCAGAAACACTTTTTAATACATTTTTTGTTGCATTTTGAAGTATTCAGTGGTTGTTTGCAGGACACTATTTTATAGCCAAAGCTCCATGCCACTGTGCATTTACACAAATGCATGTGAAATGACTGCATTTGCTATTGAAATAAGGTAATTATGCTTAAAATATAGGATATATTATAGTGCTTTGGGGACATTGTGCATTGCATTTCCTATATATATACATGCTGTTCTGAATCTTTACATTCCTGTTTCCCTTTTTATATGGAGGACTATTTTTTATCACATTTGCATAATAAAAATACTTATGCTTTTAAGAAAAAATATTGATAAGCTAGATGTTTCTCTATATTCCCCAGCTCAGCTCAAGTGCATGGATTCGTTTTATGTGATGGCCATCTAGTGTTTGAATAGATGCATCACACACAATTTATTTATTTTTTTTTAGTGCTTGAAGTTATTTAAAATCTAGAAAAATGAAGAGTGGGGAGAAATCAGAGCATGGAGTAAGAATGAGCCTTTCAGAGAAAATATAATATGATAGGTAATGACATGGCTGCAGGAGAAATGTAATAAAAATGTATAGACATCAGACAAGGAAGAAATAAGGAGAGCCTGATGTCAGGGTAACTAAATTGCTATTGTGAAACAAGCACACAGCCTCTATAGTACTAAAAACAAGCAAGCGACACACATTCCCATAATGTCTTCCATTCCCAGGTTCAAAATGGCAACAAAAACTATTCTGGTGCACATTTAACCTGTATCTATAATTCAAAGTGACATTAAGCAGCAAAGTGCACGTATCTCCAAGGTTATATTCTTCCATGATTATTCACTTAAATGGGCCAGTGTTACTATAAAGCCAAACAGCACCAGTATTCTTTTTTTTTTTTTTTTAAGAGTGCGATGTTACATAAATAGGTACTGTGAGTTCCACAACTGGACAGAAAAGCCTAAAGTTGTATAATACATCAGGAAGAATATCTTCAACCTTGCTAAATGGTGCCTTGACAATAGAATACACAAACACCCAGTCAGATACCCTCGGTACATGAGGCAGATCACGTATAATCACCAGTGCTTTTTGAAACTAAAGAAAGCAAATGGCTCATTATCGTGATGACCAAGAAGCGTTTGATTTTCACTGCCCACAACAGCACAGTGTCCATCACAATAAACACAATCTCTGCAGCTCTAACAAGCATACACTTTTTACATAATTAGAGCTTCTTGCGGGTACATACAAATGAGATACAAATGCAATGTAGCTGTATTGATTGTTCTGTAGCTTCTAAGTGAGTCTTACATAGTGAAATATGGTATAGAAAGATGATTATGCAAAATGAGTTGCATATGTCTGAAACAGCGAGGGTGTGAATTCACAAAGTATTCTGCAGAGATTAAAGGATGATATAGTGTGCTAGGAACATTCACTTCTGCCACTGTTTCAAATTGGCTGGGACTGCCATGCTCCCGAACTAATACGGCTTGCAACTAGAGCTCATTAAAGAGACAGTTCTCACTCCATCATCCCTTCTGAATAATGATAAGGGTGCTCTGCTATAGTCTTTACAGATTTCACCACAAATCCAGCACATTGTTGGAATCCATTGATTGTGTAGTAAATCTCCATCATTGAGACCTGATAATGGAGCAGTTTTGGTAGCACTGGGTGCATGAAGCAATGTTTGTTAAAGTCTTTTTTCAGGGGAGATTTTGTAAAAATCCTATTGTTTTGTTGGTTTACCGTATGTGTTTGTTTTGGTGATTTCAATTTAAAAAATTATTCCAAGCAATGTGCTTAAAATCACACAATGACAGTCTCAATGAATGTCTGAGGATTGTGGGAATGGCCATTACGCTGATGATGATTGAAAGAGAAAGACAGAATCCTAAAGCATCACATTCTCTGTCCATTTTCCGGAGAGGCTTTTGTTACTGCACAACTGTTAAAAAAAGATTGGGATGCTTTTGTTGAGTATCATCTCCACATTTCTGTATGTTGGTGTATGTGTACATATCTCAATAAGCATTTTTTTAAAGGGATAGTTCACCCAAAAATGAAAATTCTGTCATTAATTACTCACCCTCATGTCGTTCCAAACCCATAAGACATTAGTTTGTCTGTGGAACACAAATTAAAGGGATAGCTCACCCAAATATGAAAATTTGATGTTTATCTGCTTACCCCCAGGGCATCCAAGATGTAGGTGACTTGGTTTCTTCAGTAGAACACAAACAAAGATTTTTAACTTAAACCGTTGCAGTCTGTCAGTCATATAATGGTAGTCAATGTGATCCACGGCTTTGAGAGTCAAAAAAACATACACAGACAAAACCAAATTAAACCCTGCGGCTCGTGACGATACACTGAGGTGTTAAGACACAAAACAATCAATCTGTGCAAGAAACTGTACAGTATTTAAATCATTTTTTACCTCTGATCCACCGCAATATCCAATTGTCCTGAGCGCGTGCACAACAGCCGGCACGTGCCGCGTCAACGTGCTCTGGCATATACAAGAGCAAGCAGCCATAACTTCAGTTGATCAGGCTGAAAAGTTGGGAGTCGGTGAAAAGACAACACTTCCGGATGAGTTTGCGCAAGCAAATGTAATCTTTAATTTTTTAATCGGTTGCAACAATCAGGATAAGCACAAGTAATTACCATTTTGAGTAGCCGTCGTACCCACAATCACACTGTCTAAACAATGAGTGACGTATACGCATGACAGATCACTTCCGTGCATGCGTCTACTATGCCAGAGCATGTTGACGCATTACGTGCCGGCTGCTGTAAACGCGCTCAGGACAGTTGGACATTGCGGTGGATCAGAGGTAAAAAAATTATATAAATACTGTTCTGTTTCTTACACAGACTGATTGTTTTGTCTTAACACCTCAATGTGTCATCATGAGCCGCAGGGTTTAATTTTGTTTTCTCTGTGTATGTTTTTTTTGACTGTCTAAGCTGTGGATCCCATTGACTGCCAATAAATGACTGACAGACTGGAACGGTTTGAGTTAAAAATCTGTGTTCTACTGAAGAAACAAAGTCACCTACATCTTGGATGTCCTTGGGATAAGCAGATAAACATCAAATTTTCATTTCTGGGTGAACTATGTCTTTAAGATTTTTTTTTTTTAATGAAATCCGAGAGCTTTTTGACCCTGCATAGACAGCAAGGGTCCTACTTATGCAGGGTCAGAAAGCTCTGGGATTTCATTAGAAGTATCTTAATTTGTGTTCCCGAAGATGAATAAAGGTCTTACGGGTTTGGAATGACATGAGGGTGAGTAATGAATTAATAGAATTTTCGTTTTTGGGTGAACTATCCATTTAATTTTGACTGTAAGTAGTAGTACATCTTTAGCATATATTATTCATGTCCTAAGCATTTATTAAGCCGTCAAGCATTATTACACTGAATCACTGCTGATAATGGGATCTTCCCTGAAACTGGCATATGAATCAGTACTTGTGGGTGTATGTCTGATGATATTCAACACCTTACATGTACGCACACGTTCAAATATATTTGCGTGCGCACGCATAAACAGATTGAAACGCACAAACATACTGTGGAACATATTTTCCACACCAGTGTTTTGCGGCGAGGAGGTAGTGACATGTAAACAGCAGTGTGTGATTGCTTTTGTGTAGGTCAAAAAGTAATTAGATGCTGCTGTGAATTGCTTATTTGTTTGTGTGTGTGCATGTATATAATGAATACCTGGTCATGACTGTGTTGTGCAGATGTGTGTTGATGTGCGCAGATGTGTGATGCATGCTGAAGTTAAAATGAATGCTGCTGGTTAAGTGGGTTGACTTTTATCTACACTCACTACACTCACTTATCACCAGTCTGAAAGAGTCTGGAGGTTTGGCGTGCGAATTTAGAAATAGTTTGTTGGGGCTTGTCTGGTCACATACATTAAATGTGTTGTTAACCTTTTTTCCCATTATTTTCATTATCTACAGGCACAATTAATTTAATTATAAATATGACGAAATGATGAAAATGCACCTGTGAGAACTTTTTCGCAAGATGCGAAATATTTACCCATAAGTACATATCACTGCAGTTTCTAACTCTAGAGGTGGTAAAACAGCAAGCACTTGTAATTGTTTTCGTACACAGTTATGATTACAGCTCAATATGTTTTGCTTTCCAGATGTAACAAGATTGCTCGGTAGCTCAGATGGCACGGAAATGGACTTGGGACGTTTAACTCCGAATCAGTTAAACCATTGCGTCACAAAATGATTCACTATTTTGTATCGCAAATCATTTGTTTCAGATCGGGACTTCAAATTGCGTATTGCGAATCATTTGATTTAGATCGTGACGGGTTGAATCATTTAGCGAATTGAATGATTCAAATCAAATGACGCGATACGCAGATTGAGTGTGGATCACAAGCTACGTTTCCATCACCCTGTTTTCATGAGCATTTTGAAGTATCGCATTAGAAACAAGTGATGAAAAAATATCCCTTAATTCACAAAAAAAACTTTACGCTCTCTTGAGGTGGTTTTTGAATTGTGCAAAAAAGGGTTAATGCTAATAATGGGAGATGGAAACACATTTTGCGAATGAATTCCTCCACATGCACCAAAAAAAGTCATGTGGCTGCATTGTGGAACGGGATAACTTGACTAAATAGCAGACTGATCTCATTGCACAGCATCTGAAATGTTGTTATGGTGATTCTAAGATGCCTGAGCAAAGTATTTTTGTATAATGACCTCAAAGAACTGTATTACAAGACTGCGTTCCCAAACAGCTGCCATCCGCCTCTGACCGTATGTATTGTTTCGTCTGCTCTCTCTGAATCGCAAGTAATTTATTATATGTGAAAATTATTATATTTAGTGGCTTCTTCTACTTTTCTTAGTGATTTTCAGTGCCAGTTTATCAGGAAGTGACGATTTTGTTCTCTTTGACACGTTGGATGGAAACAGCGCTTATTTGCAAATGTTGTAAGCAATATTTAAGTTTTACACACAAAGTAAATTTGCAGCTTTGAATGGAAACCCGGCTACAAATCATTTGATTTAGGGGGCGCTGAAACAGGGTCACTCTTGTTGTGCAGTACGTTTTAAACCTGTGTGTGATTTTTCAAGAAAGTATGTCTATTAAAACATATTTTAGATATTCAGATATATGCTCTCGTCAGGCTTACTGTAGGTACTTAAGGCAAGGTAGGTTTATTTATAGCACAATTCATATGCAATTTAAATTTCTTGGGCATTATAAAAAGAGAGAAAAACAAAAGATGTCAAACCATTTTAAAATGATTAAAGGAGAAGTCTTCAGTCGTAAAGAAACTATGGTTTTTGAAGAAAAGCATTTCGGGATATTTCTTCATATGATAGACTTTAATTGTGCCCCCGATTTTGACCTTCCAAAATGTAGTTTAAATGCAGCTTCAAAGGGCTCTAAATGATCCCAGCTGAGGAAGAAGGATCTTATTTAGCGAAACGTCATTTTATTTTCTAAAAATAAAAATTTGTATACTTTTTCACAAAAGCTCGCCTGGCACAGGCTCTCGGATGCGCGTCCACAGGTCGTTCTTGAACGATTCGCTCATTTTGAACGAATCTTTAATGTGACTCGCAAAGAACAAATCGTCTTGAGGAGTGATTCGTTCAGTCGCGCATGCGCAACATCCTATTAGGTTTTGTACTGGAATTAGTTTACCTGTTTCGAGTCTTCGGGTTTTTCGAGTCGTTCGTTCATCTTATGGGGCTGTCACGTGACGCTGATTTTGCTAAAATTAACGAAATGACTCGAAAAAAGATTCGTTCATTTTTCTGAAAGAGACTCAAAGGTCCAAGTCGGTAAAATGATCCGAACTTCCCATTACTACTACGAATCATGTGTAAGTTCATCATCTGTGTACTGAGTATGGCAAAAAACTCCATCTTATTTTTTCCTACAACTTGAGAGGAGGACATCGTTGTACCTTTTTGTTTGTGAACAGCGTTTACAAACTTACTTGCACTTTCTTAGTCTTTGCGCATTCGCTTTGTAAACACTGGGTCTCTGCCTACGTTCTGCATTACCTTTTGACGTGATTCAATAGTATGTAGCGTAGTGAACACACATCCCAGAGCCTGTGCTACACAAACTTTTGTGCTTAAAAAGTATTAAAAATGTTATTTTCCGAAAAAAATGACGATCGTTTCGCTAGATAAGACCTTTCTTCCTCGGCTGGGATCGTTTAGAGCCCTTTGAAGCTGCATTTAAACTACATTTTGGAAGTTCAAAATTGGGGCACCAATGAAGTCCATTATATGGGGAAAAATCCTGAAAATCCTGACAGAAAGACATGAACATCTTGGATGACAAGGGGGTGAGTAAATTATTTGTGAATTGTTGTTCTGGAAGTGGAGTTCTCCTTTAAGGATCACAATTAGTAAGGATATTTAATAAAATAATATTATAAATTTGTAACCTTTATAAATTACGGCTTGATTACTTACACAATTAACAAGATGAACAGAATGAAAATTTAAAACAAATTTTAATATTTAGAATATATTTTAATGTATATCTTAAATATGTGTTATTTTTATGGATTTGTTTAAGCTTCTATATATAGAAGATTCAAAAATAACATTAAAATATTAAACCGAATTATTTTATTTAATAAATTAACATTTATAAAATCGCCCCATTGCTTACTTAACTGTGACATTGTGATAAATCGAACTCATCTGATTTCCATCTTCAATATTTTTTTCCTAAATACATGATTTGTTATGAACATGAACATGGACAGTACTCGTGGCAAATGGTTATTGGTGTCACATAACTATGGTAAGCATGTGTACAGTGTCTTCATTCTCTCTCTGTTTAAATCCCACTCACTAAATCTCTGTATCTCTGGGAGCTTCTCGCCCATCTTGTCAGATCTGATTGGAGGACAATCCTCTTTCCACATACCTGCACATTAAACCCAATCTCCCACTGACACTGGTAAACGGAGGTTGCTATGGATACACACCTTGCCTTGAAGAGTTGCATAATCTTCTCACCATCTCAAGACACCTTGAGTGGCAGGAGAACCCCACATCCAAGGAGGAAGCAGGAAGAGGAGGAGCTTCCCGCTCGGTGCACTACTTAGTATTCCATCCAGGTCTCTGTGACATCTCTCACATCTGCATGGCCAGGTGATGCCTGTGGAGAGTGGGGATTGATTGTTGAGATTCATTATTACGATCTGGTCCTCAGGGATGCCGACCTAGTGAGTGCAACGCACGATGGCCAACTCTTCTATTCCAATCTCTCCGTTTATTTGTTTTAACAATTCTCCCTCAGGGAATTTTTTTTTTTCCTAACACGTTTTCAGAAACAATGGCGGACCATATAAAAAACACTGTATTATTAAACCCATCCAATGGAGGGGAGCAGTTCAATCCAGTACACAGAAGAGACAGTTTTTTTTGTTGCTCGTTCTCTCTCTCTCTCTCTCTCTCTCTCTCTCTCTCTCTCTTTCTCGCTCTACTCCATTATCCTTCCGTTGGTCAATGCGTCATATGTTTGGAAAGGATGGAGTGTGCGGGAATGGAGGAGGAGGGGGCTTTAGAGGAAGAGAAAAGGAGGGAATAGAGGAGAACAGGTCAGGGAAGTACAAATATAAAGGGAATCAAGGGAATCTTTCCTCTCAGTTTTTCATTTGTGACCCTGAGAGACCTAAAACAAGAAAAAGATGTGGTATTGAAATGAAAAGAGCACAATCCGTCATTCTTTTCCATCTGCTTTCTAATATTCCTCATCAATTCCAGTGTTTTGGCTCACTCTCTCAACCTCATTCTACAACATGATCTCTTGTATCTTTTTTTTTGTCAGTACATACTATCATTCATCTTGCTTCCTTCTATCCATCTCTTTCTCTCTCCTTTCTCTCTCTCTCTCTCTCTCTCCCACTCTCTCTCTCCGGGTTCTTCAAGACAGTGCCGCTCTGCTGCTCTACATCACAGCTACTGTTTCCCACTCTCCTCTCTTCCACTCAGCTTGGCTCCTCTTCTCTCTGCTCCTCTCCACTCATTCAGACCGCATGCTCCCAGTCATCTCTGGCACTGTTGGGTCTGCGTGGCCAGTGGAAGTGGACCCGGACACCCTGTATGGTTTGAAGGTGTTTTCCCGATCCAGTGGATCTGTGGGGAGGGGAGGGAGGGCAGGGAGGGGGTGCAGGTGAAGAGCTCCGTGTCGGAGGGAAACAGGTTGCGCGGCTTTGCGGCAGGGGCTGAGGAGGGTCATGCTTCATGAGTTAAGTGGATTTCGGACAGAGACCCCTCGCGCATCGCCGCCCCAATGTGGGGCCCTTTTCCGGATGGCGGGAACGTCCGGCCGGGAGCGATGAACCAGCTGGATGCTCCTCGGCCACTCAACTGGACCATACGGAAACTGTGCCATGCAGCCTTCCTTCCGTCTGTGCGCCTGCTTAAGGTACCCGTGGGATGGGGAGATGGGGGAGGAAAGAGACAAAGAGGTCTTTTTATAAGCAGAATGCTTAGGAAATACTCATTTTGCCTTGTACTGATTGAATTAGTTGTAAAAATCTGAAAAATAGTTCACAAAAAGACTAGATATAAAAAGAAAGCTCTGTTTAAAGCAGATTTTGAGTTTAACTGATGCATAAACCCTCATCATTTGAGTATAATGACCTATGGGATTGATTCTCTCTAAAGCATTTTCATCCGCTTGGAAATTCAGCGCTTCAGAAGAGCTTTTTCTTGCAGTGCGCTGAAGCAGCTAACTTCTCCGTCTTATTTGATAATGACAGGTACTCTGCTCATGTGGAAGTGTATTGTCAGAGTCTGAAGTGTTGAGGTCTTGCAGCTAAATTAAAAATTGCATCACATGGTGTGCATTAAGTGCTGTCAGCCTTTTTAAGAGTAATGCTTTATTGCTAACCCACAAATCAACTTGTACATGCTTTACAGGTATTCACCTGAATCAGAAACTTATCAGCTGCATGCATGAAAAGGATTATTACCTTTGCTCTGATATTTTGCACAGGGGTGTTAGCTAATAGGTGGTAATATAGCTTTAGCGCACACTTGGGACAATGGTGGTTGCTTTATGAGAAGGAAAGCTCCGGAGAGATTCCGGCTAGTTGTATAGTAATGTATCCCAGTATGTAATGCAATCTTCTTGTATTATAGTCAGTGGTGTTGCATTATCAATTTTCTGCTTGTGTTATAGTAATAGTACAGTGTAGTTCGGTCACAGACAGTGCTTACATTCGTTTAGCACTCCCAGGAGTGAAATCCTCCCCAGGTCATGACTCACTGTTATGAGTGGATCATTATGTTCTTGGTTCAGTGTTTCGACTCTGGAGGTGTAGTATTACAAAGAACTGTTACAGCATGTCGTGAGCTGCTTTTCACACTGGCTGTGAAATGCAGAGGGCTGGATCTTATTCTGGGTTCCAGGCAAAAGAAATGACTAGGGAGTCATTGGATCCTAAAATTAAATATTAAGGACCCAAATTACTTTCCGCATGATAAAGATGTTCTGAAATGCTTTGGTTCACTGAGTGAGTTTTTCACATCAGCTGTAGTCACTGGTGTGTGCTGTGATGAAGGGGTGTTTTGGTAGGTAGATGATGTAAGTTATATAAACTACTTGGGCGTTTTTTATTTGTATTTAGTATAAATTTGTGCGAATTTGAAGACATCCATCTAATGATCCTGATTGTTTTATATCACATAAAATAAATATAAAAAGTAAAAGTGTGGGTACCTGCGTAGGTTTGCCCAGACAAAGTTCTAAAGTCTATTCAACATTACAATTGGGCCTCATATCACAATAACATTTTTTTTTTTGTAAAAACGTAGTTTTTTTTTTTTAAGAATAGCATTAATAATAGTATTAGTAGTACAATTTTTGTGAATATTTATCTTTAATTTTATGCAATAAACAGTAGCAGGTCACATGATAATGTAAAGTATAGTACATCTGGATTGCATTCATGCTATAGAACATTCCTTTTACAAGTAATTGACCCTTTGCAAAAACCCACCGTTCTTAGTTACTGTTGCTATGTCCGGCAAACAATGGCACTCTCACACTACACATTATGTTCTCACACAGTGAAAAATACATTGTGGAGCAAACCAATCATGAACCAGTCGTCTTTTTATATTATCTTAAAGCATGAAATAAACATAAATGAACATCATAACGTATTTTATTTCAATAGCAGAAAGATGTCAATGCACACAATTTTTCAAGTTTAAGTCCACCGAAGTTAATCTACTTTCCTGTCTGATTTGTTTGTCGGACAGATTGGCGGATTCGGCATTATGATTAGTCAGATCGCTTGTCAATCAAGGTTTTTGCGAACTGTCAACTGACCCTTTGCAAAAACCCACCCTTCTTAGTTACTGTTGCTATGTCCGACAGACAATGCCTCTCTCACACTACACATCATGTTGTCACACAGTGAAAAATACATTACGGAGCAAAGAGGAAACTGACAACATGCGGACAGACAAGACAGAGCAGGTTACTTCTAGTAAGAAACAAGGTCTCATGTTTAAAATGTTGTAATTTTTCTTAAGAAATTCAAACAATAAATACAGTTTTGTGGCTCTTTAATGTGTTGTGACAGATCACTGTATTGCCTCAGTTCAAGCAGCAACACGTGAACTGATTCTCTTTTTATATTTACTTAAAGCATGGAATAAACATGAATGAACATCATAACATTTTATTTCAAACGCTGGAACACGTCAATACACAACAATTTTCAAGTTTAAGTTCACTGAAGTTAATCTACTCTCCTGTCTGATTAGTTTGTCCGACAGAATGGCGGATTCGGCGTTATGATTGGTTAGATTGCTTGTCAGTCAAGCTCTTTGCAAACGGTCAGTTGACCCTCTGCAAAAACCCGCCTTCCTTAGTTACTGTTGCTGTGTCCGACAAACAATGCTACTCTCACAGGAAACTGACAACACGCCGACAGACAAGACAGAGCAGGTTACTTCTGGTATGAAACAAGGTCTCAGGTTTAAAATGTTGTAATTTTTTTTTAAGAAATTAAAACAGTAAACAGTTTGATCTACTTTCCTGTCTGATTTGTTTGTCGGACAGAATGGTGTATTCGACATTATGATTGGTAAGATCGCTTGTCAATCAAGCTGTTTGCAAAGAGTCAATTACTTAAGTAAAGTACCTACTATGAGTATGTGATTTCTGCAACCTGATGTCATGACAAAACCATACCTGTGGGAATTTTTTTGCAAGACGCAAAATACGTACCAGTAAGTACAACACTGCAGTTTCCAACACTAGAGGCGGTAAAACAGCAAGCACTTGTAATCATTTTCGTGCACAGTTATGATTACAGCTCCATATGTTTTGCTTTCTGGACGTAACAAGCTTGCTCGGCAGCTCACCAGCACAGAATTGGATGCGGAATCTTTGGGTTTTTGCGTTTTTACGTCACATTTACTTTTGTTAATACTATCGTGTAGGTTTAGGTGTAGTGCAAATAGTATGTTATTTTAAAACATCACAGAGCATTAGGGTTATAGCGCCACTCAACAGACTTTTCAATTCAGAACTGCGGTGATACGTACAAATACAATAAAACGTACTATATGTATGTTCATCTGTTCCGGGGGAAAAAGCTAACACTCTTTTAGCGCCACTCAGTGGATATTTCACGAAGGCAGTACGTATTTCACGTCTTGCGAAAAAGTTCCCACAGGTATGTTTTCGTCATGAGATCAGGTTGGATTTCTAATACAATCCAATGCCTATGTTGCAGGTTTCTGGTTGACTAACCAGAAATGGCATGCAGTTTAGTGAGGGAATCAGGACTTTAAAGAGTTCACTTATTAAGTGTGTCTGATTTAGCCTGCTAACTCACAGGTGATGTTGTTTCATGAATCTTTTTTTGAATCATTCATTAAAAAGAACCTCTTAAAGGGTTACTCCACCCCAAAATGAAAATTTTGTCATTAATCACTTACCCCCATGTCGTTCCAAACCCGTAAAAGCTTCGTTTGTCTTCGGAAAAAAATGTAAGATATTTTGGATGAAAACCTGGAGGCTTCTGACTGTCCCATTGACTGCCAGGTAAATACCACTGTCAAGACCCAGAAAAGTATGAAAGACATCGTCAAAATATATCACCTGCAATTAGTGGTTCAATCTGAATTTTATGAAGCGACGAGAATCCTTTTTTTACGCGAAGAAAAAAAAAAACAATTCATTCCCTCCACGTCAGCATAGCACCATTTTGGAGAGTATCCGCTGGATGCAAACTGCGTACACCGGATATGCTGTTTTCGTTCAAATCAAAGCGTAAATATACGTAGAAAACGTATCCATGTGGTGCGGCTGACACAGAACAGTGTACGCGGACATAATCAGACGTACCAGCTTGTCCTGTGTTTACTTTTGCAGAAAACACTCGCGCACTGATATATGATGCAACTGCACAAAACCTTCCATATGAGGTCCAACTGTAATATATAGACTGAAACTAAAATAACTGTCGCCTATTTTTGGTTTTTTGTCGGCATTAAGACCATTTAAGTTGCTTTTGGATCTTTGCTGTTTTCATAGCTGTATTTGTATTTGCAATAAACATGTCTCTTTGCTTGTGAATTTAAATCGTTAGAGTCTGAGATGTGCTTGCGTTTTGCATAATACATTCTATTACTGAGTTACATAACAATGGTGGGTGGGAATTTAGATTGATTACGGTTTACCAATACAGCATATTTTACCTATAAGTCAACTTTAAGGTGAATGTTTTAGATTACACAGGGGTTATAAAGTGGATGTAGTTTTAACTGCAGGTGTTCTGTGTAGGTGACTGACCAGAGGAGTTTTGCAGGTTGGAAAGACTGATGCCCTACATATGAGATGATCTCAGCGATGAGTAAACATCTGTATGTTTGTCCAGCTCTGCTGAGGTGTAGTTTGTCAACAAAGCACTAAGGAGGTGGATGGGTATTTCGCCATTTGTACGTGTAATCCTATGTTTGTGAGTATATGCGTGTGTGTGTGCGTAAAACCGCCGACCTTCCAGATATAATGAAAATACCTCAGAGCAAATGAAGGTTTGTGACTGATGTGGCTCTATCTGTCATCGCACTGGAGCTAATCTAATTTGTTGATGCCTTCGTTGGTTATCAGGGAACACTGGTAATGAATCAGATGCATTGGCAGGTTGCACCAATTTCACATGGTTTGTATTCCCAAGTGTCTAGGTGCAAGTACAGTCTCCCCTTGTAGAGCTAAATTCTATTTTTTCTTTACTCATGCACTCATGTCAGTCCAACTCTATATGCTGTTATTTTTTCATGCAACACAATACAGTTTTTTTTTTTTTTTTAGTGTGTTTCTATATACTTTCTATAACTTTGTGTAAAGATGAAATTTAGATCATTATTCATAGAAAATCTTATCCTTCACCACAGCTTTACAGTTTTATTTTCCAGCCTGGAATATTGTGTTCCTGCCTTTTAGGTGTAAGTGATATCAAACCTGTCACAGTGTGGCATCATTTTTTAACCTGAACAAGATGAGGACTTGGCGAAAAGCAGCACATAATCCTATATATAGTGTTTAAATGGTCCTTTTTGTCTTTTGTTTGCAGCTGTGGTCACTGCAAGCTGTCATATGGAAAAGTTCTGCATAGGGATGCCTCAATATACAGTGCACAGCATAAATGAGTACACCCCCTTTAAAACTTAACAAATTGAGCAATTACTCTTCACTTGAAAGACATATTAGGATTCTTTGGAGATATAATGTTCCAACAAGCCTGCTTGATCAATTACCAAAGAAGAATGTCAAAATTATTTAGCAAATTAAGATTTTCCTATCAAAGTGATAAAATGTTGTGTTGCAAAAATGAGTACACCCTCCTGAAAGTTACTAAATAAAACTAAAAAAAGAAAACAACAGTGTAGGTTTAAAGCTATTTTTGATCAACAGGTAAGTATACTGAACCAAAACTTTTAAAGACAAGTAATTTCCTGACAGTTAAAGGCGTTTTAAAGCCTACTGAATCATACACAGACTTAATGCTGTCAACAATGAAACCACTTGGGAAAGAACTGCCAGGTGACTTATTTCTTAGCATAAAAGAGGACAGTGGTACAAGAGGAATACCAAATTATTGTTTTAAGTGTGAAAATATAGCAAAGGTAGCACTGACATTCGAAAAAAATGGACTTGTGACAAGGCTCCTGAAATAATCAGGTCTTCATTTTAAGTTTTTATTTAATGATGAGTGAATTTTTGCTACAAAATGAGGCGGAGAAATACCATGCAAGAGTATTAGAGCCGGCAAAAGCTATGAAAAGAGTGACACTTTAGCTCACAGAGTACGAAGCAGCCTGCAGAAGTGACATGCATGGTTACTGTCACCACTAGAATTACCTACTGTAGCTAAAGCACAGTAAACTCATTTAACCTCTTCTAAGGCCCATATTTACACAATATAGACTTCTGGGAATCCATACTCTGGTGTCAAGAGACCAAGTCAATCATTTTGGATCCAAAAGCATCCAAAATGTTCTGGTGTTGCTACAGGAGGAGTACAGGGAGAAGTGCCTGGTACCGACAATGACGTTCAGTGGTAGTAAAGCTCTTCTACAGGGATGTATGAGTGCTGAAGGTGTGAGGGAGCTGTGCTTTATCAGCGCTGTCTTGAATTCACACACTACTGTCTGATGTAATACAAAAAAATGAAACTGCAGATGCTACCCTCCCCTCATTCCCTGCATTATTGGGCATTTTTTCAGCATGACAATGAGGATATTTATTCTCCCAAGGTGAAAATCCTTCAGTGGACATGTATTTCACTCAATATTAACACTCTTGAGCAGCTGTGGGGGATTCTGTAGAGATGAGCTAAGCAAAACTCCCCATTAAAGACCAGGGCATTTAAGGAGGTCGTCCTCCAGGAGTTAAAAAGGACAGATGTGAAAATTTGTCATGAACTTGTACACTCAGTGCCAAGAAGGGTCAGAGCAGTATACTTAAAGTTCTGGAGGACATATTAAGTACTAGAATATTATACATTTGCTGAATTGCATCTAAGGTGTACTCATTTCTGCAATCCTTTATTTAAACAAAATTGGCTAATTTACTTATTTTACAGGTAATATTGGCATATATCTTGTTGTTTTTATTACGTATATGTTTAATACATTTAAATTTTGCCTTCTTTCCATTAATTATATTAGTGATCATGAAGAAAATACATCTTTTATATATATTAAGAGGGGGTGTACTCATTTATGCTGTGCACTGTGTCTGATATTTTATGCTATAGAAAAGTAAACAGCATACATACTCATTTTCAGTTAACTATTCTTTGTTGTGTGTAAGACTCATGAGAAAAACAAGTGTATCTATGTTGTATATTGATTGCCTTTTTTGGAAGTTACAGCAATGTGCTTTTTTTTTGGACATCAACCAGACAGTAAAGTCGTTTGCTGAGGTGTCTACTGAGATGCAAATTAATGTAGCGATGTAACACTTCCTCCCCAAACAAGCATTTCTGTGTGTCTGCAGGTGTCTGTGTTCTCAGCAGGTGAAAGAGACAGTGATCTATGAGCTGAATAGCAAGGAGAGCAATTTTGCCATATTTTGTGTGTGTGTGCATGTTTAACTAACGTTTGCATTCTGGTTTAACAACTGTTGCATAATTTGCACAAAATGTTTATGTAAAGTTTTAGAACGAATTTCATGATTCATTTAGCAATTGTCTGAAAGGGATGTGTGCAATTGGATTAGACTGTTCTCAACGGCCCAGTATATTGTTTAAAGATATCTGTCAATTATGTGACAATTAAGATGAATTAGATATCTGGGTATGCTCAATACCGGAGTAAAAGTAAGAGAGAGTAAATACTGAGTGGAAACATGCATGCATGCATGCATATTTATAACTTATGTATATCATGTTAACATATGTGGTATTTATCATGTGAACTAAATCCACTGACTACTTAAATATTTCCTTAAATTTTGCACCAAAACAGTTTCCTTTTACTTGAATGCTTCATGAATGAAGTTTCATACGTCCTACATATTTCTTATATCCACTAGCCTGAGTAAACTCATTACGTCAAAGAAGATATTCAGCCTGGATAGCACTGAATATTTAATTGTTACGTTCAAATATTTATTGTCAGTTTATTTTAAATTATGTATTTCCATTTGCATTAATATTTAAGATTACAAGAGTTACATTACTATCAGTATTAGGAAAAATATTTAAACTGCGCTACGATGAACCCAGTCTAAAGACAAATGCAGTCCTGCTTTCCTCATGGTGCATCCGAAGAGTGAAAGCACGTATCTTAACAGCAGATATCTTCAGGGTTGGTGGCAGGTGTGGGAACTATATACTGTATATTGAATATTATCTCAGTGACACACTCTGACAATCTCATCTCTCTGTGGTTCACTCTCATGTCTTTTTTTTTCTCCTTTCTTTCTGTACTAAAGCGTATTTACTTTAATATACTTACTGTGTGGAAAAGGATTGATGTAGTGATGAAGAAGACGGGTTTTAAATTCTGCGACCAAAGCTGAGAATCAGCGACCACACAAATAGCAACCAAACGAAAATACTCAAAAGGATTAAGCCACACAAACACATTCCTCATGCACTGACATCTCAGCAACTTGGATTTAGAGATGTATTACTCAATTAAATTAATTTATTCATGTACAAGACATGGTAATAAATGCATTAGCTCCTTAACAAGCCAAATCCAAGTAAGTCTTTGTCAAGTTTTCATTTTTCACTTCTCTCAAGGATAAGTCAATTGCACATCTAGGCTACTCTGTCTTCTTTCAAAAATGCTGTTAATGTGAATTATGTTCAAAGAGTTTTATCTTAATTTTCTTTGGTTTTATCTTAATAATCTTTGGTTTTGAGTGTATGGTGAATTGAAAATACACCTTTTGCTTTCTACTTTCTCTACCTCATTTTTCTTACAATTTGTCAGACAGTGAGGAATTAAATTGTTTTGGGAATTTGCGTGTGTGCGACAGAATTAATGTAAACTGCTGATTGCAGCAAACTCTTGTAAATGGAAAAGTGAACATATCTTTCTTTGTGATTGTAATGGCAGGAAGACTGATGCCTTGTAATAAGAACATTTTGAAAACTGTATAATGGTTATGCATCTAGGCTTACGCAAAGTTTGCAGTTGTAATTTTGGATAAGTCTGACCCAGATATTGGAGTTACAGAGCTTCTATTCTAGTCTCTACTGTTAGTGTACTGAGGGCTTTTTTTGGTGGTGTACCATCTCACGAGGCCCTTAATAAAATTATCATAAATAATTCACATGGTGCTTAATGAGCTCAGGTAGGACTGCTGCTCTGATTTCAGTTACATTATTATATTCACTTAAAAGTTAATTGTATGAGAAGGTGGGCAGCTCATCACTGGCAGCATTGCATTTATCTGTTCTTTCAACATAAAAGACAGCCTGGTAAATCTTCCCGTAAAGATACTTGAAGATGACTTTCTGAAGCACTGCTCTTTGATCACAACAAAAGACTGACCTTCCTTTGATGAATGATGCATGGGTTTTAAATGCAAGTCCAAGTGAAAACATCTTCATGTCTAAAAAAAAAAAAAGAAAACAACAAAAAAATGCATTGCTTGAATGATTGCACAGATCTGAGTAGAAAAATAGCACTAACAACATCTGATTAAGCACATCTAACTTGGTGGTTCAGAAAATATCTATTAAAAGTTTGGACAGTCCTTCGGTATTCTTATCTTTAAGCTTTTGAATATTAATATCAAAATTTATTCATATTATTTTTTTAATGTGGAAGTTAGCTGTTTTCTGGTAATGTGTGAGACTTCCGGTTCATAAGCCGCCGTAGGAAAATAGCGAGCAGAAAGTAAGCGGTAAAACTGTTGGCACTACAAACCAGTGTTCATACATAAAGATAATATGGTAAGACATACCAGTTTGCAATATCAAGCAGCAAAACAAGCTGTTTTGTACAGCAAAAAATAGCTGGACGCGGATGAGACTGGAAGCCAGACACATTAAATTTACAAATGACCGCGACAACTCTTACAGGAAAAATAAGGTGGATAGGGATAGTTTACCTGAAAAATTCAGTGATTTTATTAACTTTATGTCATTTCAAACTTGCATGACTTACTTGATCTTCTGTGAAAAATAAAGATATTTTGAAATATACATTTTTAATCATACAACATTGGACCCATTGATTAATTTTGGGGTTAAAGGGTCAGTTCACCCAAAAATGAGAATTCTGTCATAAATTACTCACCCTCGTGTTGTTCCAAACCCATAAGACCTTTGATTATCTTCGTAACACAAATTAAGATATTTTTGATGAAATCCGCTTTCTGACCCTGCATAGACAGCAACACACCTGACACATTCAAGACCCAGAAAGGCAGTAAGGACATTGATAAAATAGTCCATGTGACATCAGTGGTTCAACCTTAATTTTATGAAGCTACGAGAATACTTTTTGTGCACAAATAAAACAGAAATAACAACAATTGAACAATTTCTTAAGTAATTAATGACATAATTTTCATTTTTGGGTGAACTATACCTCAAACAATCCCTGAAGTCTTTAAAAGAACAAAAAAAAATTAAGTTCGGAATGAATATTCTATGATTTCTCATGAGATCATGCTCAGATTTCCCCACAAAGAAAACAGAAACCGGTTCTCCATATTTTAGTCTTTGTGCAGTATGTTAGAGTTTATTAGATATTAGAGTTTTCCTTTTAAACTAATTTTGTTTGAAATAAATGAGCACCATGTGCTTTTACTTACAGAGTCTTGAATGGAGGATAAAAAAAAAAACATTGCATCACCAAGCAGCTCCTCCTGATTTCCTGCGATTTCCCTGGAAAACATTCACAGTTTCAGTGATGAGGTGAAAAGGGACAGTCTTCCCTCACTCTTTCTAAATGGAGGATTTGGAATTAGCTTCCCTCAATGGGCAAATCATGAATGGGCTCTGAACGGGACCAGCTCTTTGAAGTTGGCCAGAAGTAATAAGCTTCCCTCGTCTTTAAACTGTGCGGTAAAATGTGCCGCATAGCCGTGTCAAAGACGTATGCAATGAGATTCTCAGGAATGGAAATCGCTTTTAATCTTTTTCTCCTCTGCTCTTGTCTTTGCTTTCACAAATGGTCTTTGGGCGCCTGATCCGATCAAGTACATCCTCCTCATGCGTGCTTTAAGATGCTTTGTCAGCATGTTTGATAGATATGAGGCAGTTTTACACGCTTTGTGTGTGTGTCCATTTACGCTGTACGGTTTGTGTGGCCAGAATAAATTGAATGTGTGAACACAGAAAATGAGAGTGGAACCAAGGGCTATTTTCAGGAACCCCTCTCTTTCTTATATCTCTATATTGGGTGTTTGCGTGTGCATGTGTGTGTGTGTGTGTGTCCACACAGTCCCCACATTTCAGATTTAATGGATATTAGACCTGTGCTCTAGTTTCTTTCTCATTCCTTAAAGTGAGCTATTTCTGTCTCCTCACCCCTGAGTCCCAGATCCAGCCCTCCACCACAGCTGTCCCTGGCTCGCCACACCTCTTTTTCACTCAATCACTCCCTCATGTTCTCACACAATCATCCCTCTCCTTCCACGTCCTTGATTTATTCATTCATTTCCCCTCCTTATGAAGCAGACAGCGTGTTATCTCATTTGTCTGTGGTGTGAATGACAGGACGTGTCTGTGTATGTCCCAGCCCAGCTTAGAATAGCTTCCACTGTTTCAGGAATAGAAACACATGGGGCTTCACCCTGTCCGCTAACAAATACCTCCTTCACACCTCATGAAACATAAGTTCCCATCTGAACGGTAAAGCTACTGTAAAGGTGAGCAAAGGGCATGATTGGATTGTTTCGCTGTGACAGCATAGAGATCTTGTGTCTATTCAGTGTATCTCTGTTGCATCTTTCTGTTGTTCCATTGCTCCCTCTCTTTCTATCTGTCTGTCAGTGTCTCAAAATATTGAATGAGAAAAAAATTAGTAGTACAAAAATAAAACAACGCCAATTTTGTATATATTATATTATATATATATAAATATAAAAGTGTATAAATCACTAGTCTTTCTAAAGTTCCAACAGTGACATTAACAGGTAAAGTTACAGTGGGTGTCTGCATCTCTCTCGCCTCTCCTGAGCCCACTGAGTTTTAACAGACACCCTAAAGCATGTGGTGAGTTTGGTGGGGGGTAATTGAGAATGAATGGGGGAAAGTCATGTGAGAGGAGGCTATGCCTCCATCGCGCTATGATTGGATATGGCTGTTTATGTTTGGCTGTGATTGGTTCATGCGATAAATCCTGCCTCTTGTGTTCATGCACGATAGCGAATCAGTCTGAATGAACAATATAATGGCGTTAATGGAAAGACTTGTTTTAAAATGCAAGTAAAGAACTCACACATTTACATATAACCACGTTGTTATGTCAAAATAAGACTTAAAAAGGCATTAAAAACATGATCTGTGGGCATTTTCAAAGCGATTTCACGAGTAATTCGTACATATTTTACGAGGTGGCTAATTCGTACGACCTCACATGTATGATTTTGTACGATTTGTTTAGACCAGTGATGGGTAGGTTTACGGTTGGTGTTAGAGATAGGCCATATGAATTCATACGAATTGGGGAACTCGTAAAATATATCCGATTTAGCAAAAATTGCGCAAAATCATACAACTTCACTCGTATGAATTTGTACGTTTTTTTGCTAAATCGTAAGTATTTTACGAGGTGGCTAATTCATACAAATTCATACAACCTCACGTGTATGATTTTGTATCATTTGTCTAGACCCCAGTGACGGGTAGGGTTAGGAGTGGTGTTAGCGGTAGGTCAGTCATACGAATACATACGAATTGGAGGAACTTGTAAAATACATACGATTTAGCAAAAATTGTACAAATTCATACAACTTCACTCGTGTAAATTTGTATGTATTTTGCTAAATCATCAAGTATTTTATGAGTTGGCTAATTCGTATGAATTCGTACAACCTTGTGTGTATGATTTTGTATAATTTGTCTAGACCCTAGTGATGGGTAGGATCAGGGGTGGTGTTAGGGTTAGGTTAGTCGTACAGATTCATACGAATTGGGGAACTTGTAAAATACATACGTTAGGTTTTTTGCTAAATCGTAAGTATTTTACGAGTTACCCAATTTGCCTCATTTCTCATAAAATATGTATGAATTGCCATGAGATCGTGTCGGAGTTTTTAGTGAGTAATCAGCTTTTTTATTTACTAAGCTTTGATGACTAATTATCAGAAAAATTAAAAGATAGTTAGAAGTTAACCATTAAAAAGAGTAGCTTAAAATAAGTTAACAAATATTATATATTTTGTTAAAATTGTTACTGCCCTGAGTTATTATTTTGGATTAAATGTAAAATACTTAAAAACACTAACATGGTGAGATTCATACTTGGCTTTAATAATTAAAATAATGATTACATTGTTAAAGGAGAAGTATACAGAACAACAACTTACAGCTCGCTGCAGAAGTTCCGACCCAATCTTTGCAAAGTGAGCATGCAAAGAAGATCAAACACCCTTAAGAAAAAAGGTAAAACAGCGATATAGGACGATTTTGAAGTTGAAGGAGAACATGAGATGTGAGTTTTTCGACATACCATAACTGTCTTGAGCTAGAATACACAGAGTTCAGGGAGAGCAAGACAAGACGAGCATGTAAGATTAAAAAGTATTTAAATTATATTTGTTTTAAATGAAAATAACTGATCGTTATTAGATAAGACCCTTCTTCCTCAGCTGGGATCGTTTACAGCCGCATTTGGGATCGTTTGAAGCTACATTTAAACTTCATTTTGGAAGTTCAAACTTGGGGCACCATATCAGTCTATTATATGGAGAAAAATCCTAAAATGTTTTCCTCAGAAAACATAATTTCTTTACGATCTTTTTTTTTTTTTTTTTTTTTTTTTTTGTGATAGTGTAAATAATGTTTGTTTAACCAAGTAAATGTGACTGGGACATGAATTTACATTTGATTTTAAAATCTGTCTATCTATCTATCTATCTATCTATCTATCTATCTATCTATCTATCGTTTATTTCTATCAATCTATTCTAGGCTTTGGAATAGTCTTCTCTTACATGTTAGATATTCCCCTTCTGTTTTTTTGTTTAGATTCTCTTTATAGACCCATTTTTATTCTTAATATTTATATTCTTTTTTGTGTGGGTAAAATTTTCATTTGTCCATTTGGTCCATCTATCATTCTATCTGTCTGTCATTCTATCTATCCATCTTTCGATCTGTCTTTTTGACATTTAATTCACGTCTTCGTATTTCCAACCATCTTTTTCTGCAATATCCTGCTTAATCATGTATGGATGGAATCCCGGCTTGTGACGTCTTTGTGGTGTAAATTCAGCTCTAAAACAACAATCCTTGAAAATGAGATGACTGTGTGTATTTGTGCATATATAGCCCATGGCTATGTGTGAATGTATGTATTATTTTTTTATGCATGTGTAGGCTAGATGTGTGTCCATCATAGTACTCCTCTATTTGTGGGCATTAATTTGATGCTGAATGCAGTATAATCTTGAAACCTGGAAGCAGAATCTTCCCACTCAGCGCCGAGCAAGTGGCACTGAACCATTACAGTCCAATGACACGAGCGAGAAACAGCAGAAAATGAAGGCATTTCCTAAATTAACTGTAATGGGGTGTTGGCATAAAGAGTTTCAGTTGGCACATACACGACAGCCTCTTGATGTTTCTCAGTTGGTGTCTTCATTATAATTCAGAAAGATTCAGCATGTTAAAATGTATGGTGTATAATTTAATTTAAACTTTTAGATTCTAAATAGTATGTTCAACAAACATACTACATACTATGATGTATGTTTCATATGTTTCATTTTTATAAAGCATTGGTATCTGATAGCTAGTTTGTTCAGTTTGTTCTTGGATGACTTCAGAAAAGGTGGCATGCTTTATTGTTTAAAAATATGTCCTGACAATTATAAGCGACAATTATAAATAAGACATTTGTGGTGTTAATCCAAACCAACATTACAGACATTGTTAGTTTGGAACAGGGATCATCGGGTTTGCCAACCAAGAGGGAGTTTTTGAGAAACCTTAAGAAACACTATTTTTGGTATTCTGTTTGTTAAGGCACAGAAATTTCACACTTCACCTTTAATTGTGTATTTAGTCATTATCAGCAGAGCATGAAGGAAAATCATAAGGAACAGGCACTAAAATGTGTGTCAGGTGGCAGGAACTTCAATAACGAATGCACCAATTGAGGGTCAAATGTTCTTGCTTAGCATCAAGATTGTGGTGTTAACCTGTGAGGAAACCTATGTATGTATTTGATCAATATAAAAATATGATATGGTTTTTTCTGGACATGTTTCTCATACACTCTTCCGTCATCTTACCCCCTCATCATTCACCGCCACATTCATATCAGCTGCTTATCGAGTAATACATCAAACAAGCTTGCCGCAGGCCTGCAAAATCTCCATGTATTATTCATTAGAGATGCATAACGGGAAATCCATGGCTATCACAGGAGCTATTGCACTTATCTAACATATCACAGAAAGAGCGGCCCGTTTGTGAGAAATACTGGCTTTCCATTTGTGTGGCACATGAGGAAAGAAGGGAATGCTGTGACAGTCGTGCTCAGTAGGAATTGCATCTAAATTTGAGCACAGAGATGCCATCTCCTCCCCTCGGAGAGCGAAGACACGCTGACATTGGGTAATGACCCTGAGGGTTTTGATAATTCAGAGTGCGGTAAATGGGAAAATCATTTGTGTGATGAAAAAGTTTCAAGCTGTAATGACTTAGCATTTTTTACGAATTTATCATGGATGTCATTTGTTCAGATATCTGTAAACAGGCCTTGTTTGTGTCAGGTAAACAAATAATTTGTGAAACACAATGCGCATTGGTTGTGTGGCTAAAGCATAATGAGGATTAGATGTTATTTGGCGATAAGGCAGACACATAACAAAACAATCTTTCACGTGAGCAGTATTCCAACACAGATGCATTTCATGGACGAGCAGTCCCTAAAAAACATTTTATCAAATAGCCACGATTAAAGTGATAGTTCACTGAAGATTTTAAATTCTGTCATTGTTTAGTTACAGTCAGTTCTCTTCTGTGGAACACATCTAGCATAACATCTGCTGTTTTCCATAATATGGATTTGGAATGTCATTAGGTTGAATAAACAATGACAAAATAATTTTTGGGTTACTGTCACTTTAAGAAGCTATTCATAATTTTTTTTCATTTATCTTTAGAAGGTCCAGTATGGGTAGGTCGGTTTGTACCCAAAGCCGGTTTGGCCTTTTTCTGCCCTGATTTGTTTTGTTCAAGGTTTTAAAGCCCTTGCCTCAGTCCTTCACCCCTGAATGTATTTAAGTTGGACAGTTGGAGGCAGTTTTTGTGTTTGCTCTGCTGGGTTTCAGTGCTGGTGGTCAGTTAGTGTGTGTGGTCACAGTAGTGAGCCCCGAATCTCTGGCAGTGAGTCTCTTCTGTTAATCCTTCCTCACTGCTCGGGACTGAATGTTCCACACACTGCCAAACACACATACAGTGTTGGGTAGATAGCTTCTGAAAAACATCCTGGTACTGAGTGCTGTGGTAATCAAATCTAAAAATATTTTGTCTTCTTTTTTATCATTTTTAGATCACTTAATCACAATAATCTTGTACTGTCTGTGCATAAAAATAAAAAACATACCACCAAAAGTGAAGAATATTTCTTGAAGTAGAGCTTATAATCTGGTTTTTATGAAAGCCCGTTTCCACCACTGTAATTGCGACTTTTTATCTTACAATTCTGACTTTTTTCTCACAATTGCCAGTTTACAGCTTGCAAATCTGACTTTTTTTTTCCAGAATTGTGAGATAAACTTGTATTTGTGAATCATAAAGTCAGAATTTTGACATATAAACTCACAATTGTGACTTTATTTTCTCAGAATTGTGTTCATATCTCACAGTTGTGACTTTTTTTTCAGAATTGCGAGTTTATATCTCGAAATTGTGACTTATTGTTTCTCAGAACTGCAAGTTCATATCTCGCAATTGTGACTTTTTTTTCTCAGAGTTGCAAATGTATATCTCGCAATTGTGATTTTTTTTCTCTCAGATTTGCAAGTTTATCTCACAATTTTGACTTTTTTCTTAGAATTGCGAGTTCATATCTTGCAGTTGTGACTTTTTCTCGGAATTGCATGTTTATATCTCGCAATTGTGACATTTATTTCTCATAATTGCAAGTTTATATCTTGCAATTCTGACTTTTTTCTCAGAATTGCAAGTTTATATCTTGCAGTTGTGACTTTTTTCTCAGAATTGCGAACTTCTCTCACAATTGTGACTTTTTTTCCTCAAAATTACGAATTTAAATCTTGCAATTGTGACTTTTTCTCAGAATTACGAATTTAAATCTCATAATTGACTTTTTTCTCAGAATTGTAAGTTTATATCTCGCAGTTGTCACTTTTTTTCTCATAACTGCAAGTTTATCTCACAATTGTGACTTTTCTCAGAATTGCAAGTTTATATCTTGCAGTTGTGACTTTTTTTCTCAGAATTGCAAGTTCATATCTCGTAATTGTGACCTTTTTCTCAGAATTTCACATTTATATCACAGCTGTGACTTTTTTTTCTCAGAAATGGGAATTTATATCCTGCAATTCTAAAATTAAGTCAGAATTTTGAGATATAAACTTATATCTTATATCAGTTTTATATTGAGATATAAAATTATCAGTCTTTTTTCTCCACTCAAAATTGGACTGTATAAGAAAGAAAAATATTATAAGAAAAAAGTAAGAACTGAGAGATACAAACTCACATTTGCGAGAAAAAAAGTCAGAATTGTGAGTTTATATCTCGCAATTCTAATTTTACAACTCGCATTTACAAGTTTATATCACAATTCTGAGGAAAAAAAAGTCACAACATTTTTTTTTTAATTTATTAAGTTGTGGAAATGGGCTTTCATAGATTTTGCATCAGATTTGCATTAAACACTTGGACTAATTTGTATTAGATAAAAATATTATTGTATTTAAAGAAAGAAAGAAAGAAAGAAAGAAAGAAAGAAACATTTAAGTATTTTTCTATCATAAATGGCTTATTTTGTTGTATGATTTGCATTTAGCTGCTGTTTAAGACCTCACAGGGTTCCTCACACCTGGTGCGGGAGTGCTGGAGCCACTTTCCTTCAGACTTACCTTAAACACAGCTGATTCAACTGACCAGTGTTTTTGGGCTCACATGGGGAAAAACACTTTGGGATCAGTGGTCCTTACATACAGTAAGTTACAACTTAACCCAGTTTTGAAGTAAAGGGCTACTGAGTTACAACTTATGCCCTACTAAATAAGTTTGCTTTGCACCATTAAACTTAGCTGAATCAAAACTATGTAGAAACTAAATACTAGCAAAAGCCTTCAAGCAGGAATGAGGGATGTATAGCAGATTAACTGAATTGCATGAGTAAGCTCTCGTTTAACCTGGCAGATTTCAGTCCTTTAGGCATAAATGATAATGTTGACATTTACACTCATTTACATTTAAGACCATTATGTGAATAAATTACTGTTAACTGCTCTTTAACACAAAACCAACCTATATAGTGTATCTCTGTGTGCATCAGTCCATGTTGTGCATGTCAAATAAAATCAATCGTAACTAATCAATGCAATTTCTTAGTTTTTTGTTATTTATTTATCGATCCTTATTCATTTCAAATAGAGTTTCTGAATGTCATTTCCATATAAAAATGCCTGTTGTGTTGTTTGATATTTAGTAGTGACGTATTTCAATGGAAATATTTCTTTACTGTCCTGTTCACGTATTTCTTTTCACGTATTTCTGTTTACTGTTCTGTTCACGTATTTCTGTTCACATATTTGAAGGCTGCTATTTCGATCATTGAGGATAAACGTCATAATTACGCAACTCTAATGTGAACCTTGCTTTCCAATTTAAGTACGAACTTATGAAATAAAACTTGTGTGAGAGTATGGTTGGAACTAAGCTCTGCAGGAAAGTGGCACTTCAGACCCAGGAATGAGGAATCCTGCCTTATTAGAACAGACCTGTAAACCAATTTCAGGTTGTGAGTCCACAATTGAGAACCACTGCCTCAAGATACACCTTAAATAAAATTACACCTTTGCACCTTATTTACCCCTAAAGGTACAAATATGCACCCTTAAGGTTCTAATGTGCAGCCTTTAGGGATAGATAAGGTACAGAGGTGTGCTTCTGAAGCCACTGCTCCTGTGACAAGCTGCATTTTTTTGACTGTATAATCCAGATTGCATGTAGTCTGTTACAACCCAGTGCTGCTCACATACACAAGCACTGTGACAGTGCAAGCAGCTGCCACTGGGCTTGACTTTATCAGAGAAAGGAGAGAGATAAAGACAAAGGACTTGAGGTGGACGTAATGGGAGAAAGATGGAATGAAAGAGTTAGTCTTAGATAGCTTGAACCAGAGCCGAAGCGAGCAAAAGGAAGGAGGACGTGTCGGATGTACCGTGGCTTTCGCTGGGGCCATGTCTTATCTGCTTTTCCAGACTCTCCCAGAGTCACATGTCCTAGTGATTCAGTGAAGCGTCAGTCTCTCTGGTCGCTGGATAGCTCTTAACCCTGAAACCACTGATCCCTGATCACCGCCCAGCCGGAGGTCACATGATCCGCAGCAATCACTCACGCCGCCTTACAGGCCTGTAAATACCGCTGTCTCTCAGGACCACTGTAAAGGCTCCCTCCGGTGCTTTCTGACATGCTTCATACGGATGCCTTCGAGTCATGCCATTTCAACACTGAGCTCAGTGCCCGTTTTTTGACACATGCAATAGACACAGTGTAAGAAGAACGATTCAGTGTCATTCAACACTACTGTTGTTTTTCACCTTTTTAGTAGGCTTTGGTGAGGACACTCTTGTGAACAGACATTTTCAAAGTGGGTGGATCTCTATTCTGTGCCTGTTCTCTAATTTCATCCTGATAATTATAAAGTGTATTTTCTGGGTTTTAATGATACAATAGCTCTGTTCCAAAACCTAGTGAGCTGCCTCCACAGGCATTTTAAGACATTAAACACTAAAGCTGTTCCAAATAGTAGGCAACTTAATTACTCTGCCTCCTTGCTTACTTTTTTTTTTTTAGTATTCTTGATACTTTTTTGGTCCAATTACGAAGGCAAGGGCAACAGGGTTTTGATTTCGAGGACCCCCAAATATGATGATGTATGATATGATATAAACTCGCAATTCTGACTTTTTTCTCAGAATTGCGTGATATTAACTCGCAAATCTGACTTTTTTAGAATTGCATGATATAAACTTGCACATCTGACTTTTTCTCAGAATTGCTTGATATAAACTCGCATTTCTGACTTTTTTCTCAGAATTGTGTGATATAAACTCACAAATCTGACTTTTTCTCAGAATTGCGATATAAACTTGCATTTTTGACTTTTTTCTCAGAATTATGTGACAAACTTGCAAATCTGATTTTTTTTTAGAATTGCATGATATAAACTTGCACATCTGACTTTTTTTTTTTAGAATTGCTTGATATAAACTTGCAATTCTGACTTCTATTTTTAAAACTGCGTAATACAAACTTGCAATTCTGACTTTTTTTCTCAGAATTATGTGACAGCTGTATATTTTTATACACTACCATTCAAATGTTTTTTTTGTTTTTTTTAAAAAAGGCGTTTCTTATGCTCATCAAAACTGCATTTCTTTGATCGAAAAATACAGTAAAAACAGTATTGTTGTGAACTATTTAAATAGCAGTTTTCTATTTGAAAATATACTTTAAAAAATAATTTGTTGCTGTAATGGCACAGCTGAATTTTTAGCAGCCGTTAGTCCATTCTTCAGTGTCACATGATCCTTTAGAAATCATTTTATTGTGCAGATTTGGTTCTGAAAAAAAATGTCTTATTATTATCACAGTTGTATGGAAGCCCGTTTCTGGCACCAAAAAAAAAAAAAAAAAATTAAAAAAGGTTATTGCAACTTTTTTCAGGATTGTGAGATATAAACTCACAATTGAGAGAAATACATAATTCTGAGAAGAAGGTTAACAATTGTGAGATATAAATGCGTTATTTTGAGAAAAAGAGTGACAATTACGAGATATAAATGCGTAATTCTGAAAAAAAGTGACAATTGCAAGATATAAATTTGTATTTTTGAGAAAAAAGTGACAATTACAAGATATAAATGTGTATTTCTGAGAAAAAAGTGACAATTATGAGATATTAACACTTAATTCTGAGAAAGAAGTGACAATTGTGAGATATAAACGCATAATAACGAGAAAAAAAGTCAGAATTATTTTATATCTCAGTTCTGACTTCATTACAAAAAATGTAGATGTTGATGCAAACTTGCAATTGCAAGAAAAAAATATGAATTGTAAGATGAAAAAAAAGGTCGCTGTTATCTTTTGTTATTCTTTATTCAGTGGTGAAAATGGGCTTTCATACAGTTGAAAGTGGTTGTGCTGCCTAATGGTTTGTGGAAACAGTGATACTTTTTAAGATTCTTTAATAAACGGAAAGTTGAAAAGGCCATAATTTACTTCAAATATAATTTTCAGTAACCTTATAAATGTCTTTACTGTCACTTTTGATTCATTTAATGCATGCTTGCTGAATAAAAGTATTAATTTAATCCAAAATATAGGTTGATAGTGTATAATTTTTTTGTCCACTATAAGAGTAATGCTAGATATACAGTATGTATATACGTGCAGAAAACAATTCAGATTTGTTTTTATAGCACTAATCACATAAGTATTCTTAAGTATAGAGTACATGAGTATTTTTCTATAGCAGTTTTCCAGAGGAAATTGACTTGGGAGTCAGCAGAGAGGAAAAATAATAAACAAGATCAGGAAATGTACTTTTTTTTTTTTTTTTTTTTCTACAAAACTGTTTACAGATTTACGTACTGTTTGCTTACTGAGATTTAATTTTGTTTAGGATGCTGACAATGTAGAAAGTGGTCAGAAAGCCACAAGGCAGCTCAATAGGCTTTGGATCAGAGCCAATGTTTGCTATTTTTTCAATAGCTTAATGTATAGCTGCACAATTAACTGTACAACAACAATGACAGCACAATCAAGTTGTATATTTACAATATGCTGTAGATAATAATAAGATGTCTGTAGTAAGGCAGAACTGGTTCCAAACATTTCCCACGGCATGAATAATTCATGCAAAGTACTGCAGTACAGTACAGTACAGTATATGCAAAATAACTAAGAATATGCTTGTACAGTATGTCCATGTGAGCTATGCTTATTTTGTATGGAGCCTAAGTTATATTTCTTTGTACCTATTTTGTATATTCCAGCAGTTTTGAATGGGTGGACCAGCTGCCAGTCAGAATAGACCAGATCGACCCTGACCCTTATGTGGCCTTGATTGTTAAAATAAATTATGTATTTTTTTTTTTTTTTTTTTTTTTTCTGACAGAAACTACAAAACAGTGCATCATTTTACCTCAACTTTGATGCATGGCCAGTACAGCTTCATCATATTGATACGCGCTAGTACACAAGAGCAGGATCAGTCAGATGTTCTACTAAGAGAGGCAATGCGGCACAAATCAATGTCAAGAACAGATTGTAATATCACAGCTTTTCCAACAAAAGGTCACATCGTGTGACATCGGCACATTTATCCTATCACATTCAGTAATGAATCTGCCTGCCAATCTCCCTTTTGGGGCATCAAATGCATCCAAGTGTGCAAATGCAATTTAGCATGCACAAGAATGAAGAAAATCACATGCATAGAGAAAGAGATTTCTACGGTGTCATTTTTTTGTAGGTGATCTCTAACGGATGAAAACACGGGGACACTTTCGTAAGTAGCTAAATTTAGAATTATTAATTATTTAAAATAGCTCAAGCAGCTTGTTCTGCAAACTACAAAAACTGGATGTTTATCCCCATAGTATGAATAAAACAAAGAGAGAAATTCTCTCTTTACTGAGAATTCACTTATATAATGCAAGGTTATGAGCTGCAACCTTCATGCCAATAAATGGGTTTTGCTTGGGTCGAGATTCATTGACTCAAACAATCAGCATCGTTAAGGAATCAAACAAATATTTAGTCTCATAGCAACAAACCACAGCCCTTGAATTTCTTTTTATTCATGTACAGGTGCATGCTGCAAATAATTGCTTAGCTTTTCTCTGTTTTGCACAGACAAACCTTAAAGGTATTTTGCAATTTGTGTCATTTCGCACTTTCACATTTGATTTATTCAATGTCTACACTTAAAATATTATTAATAAGTGATTAAAGCTGGGGAAAAGATAATGGAAACGGAAAAGATTATTAAAACATATCTATTTTAAGACCCACTTGAGCTAAATCTGGGAAATCGAATTCAAAATCTATTGCAGTTATTTGCAACACGCTTTGTGTCATTTGGCACCCTATAGGTATTCCCTATTTCACCAGTGAGTCATTTAGCATCCAACAGGGAAATAGGCTGGCAGAGAAGTCTTAAGTGTTCATGCTAGGAGTTATCGGATTGGCTTAGCATTTGATTTCTGCTGCTAGTGAGTCATAAGTGTAGAGATATGTAAGATTTACCATTGCTTTTTGTGTTGCTCCTTCCGTTACGTTTTCCTGTGAGGTCAGATGCGTCAGTAATGTGTGATGATATAAATGTGAAGCTTGCTGTAAATTAAAAGCTTGCTGTACATTTAATAACAAAAGTTAGATTCACTGTTTTGGATCCCTGCATTTTATCTGTGAAGGCACATACAGAATGGTAAACAGCAACCGCATACGCAGTGGCAGCTGCGGCAGCCTCCCTGATGCCCATTCGGAAAGCGTTCTAATTCCGTAGGGGGTGCTGTTGGCCTACTTCTAATAAAATGAAAGTTAAATACATAAATAACCTTTAGACTGTGTTTCTGATTAAGTAAAGCAGTAACTGATGTCATAAAAGCATGAATATGTTTTGATTTAAAGGTCAGAATCTATAGCTTACATTAATTTAAAAAAATCACAAACATGACGCTTATAAATTAAATCATTTTATTTAATTTATTTATTTTAAACTAAAATGTTATGGTTACCACTGCATTTTTCTAAAAAACAAAAAAAAAACAATGCAACGATTGATTTATAGTTTATTTATGGTTCTTTTCAAAGTGTACTGTCACTATAAAAGAACTTCATTATTGCTTATTTAATTCTAACAAAGTTCTTGTTAAAAACTAACCAAACTAACCAAAATTAAAAAATAATTTGCTTATAATTTCTGCACAGTAGAGACTTTGTGTTGTGTCCAAACAAAAGGAAATACATCAGTATCAGCATCAGCTATAGGCCAAAATGAGTTAAAAATAACGGATATAGACAAAAATCCAATATTGTGCCCCCTAATAGTGATCATTCAGTTTCTTGAAATATATTCAACCTGATCTTATAACGAAAAAATACCTGTGGGTACTTTTTCCGCAAGACACGAACTACGTACCGCCATGTACGTTTCATTTCATATTCAATGTGAAATATCCACTGAGTGGTGCTAAAAGAGTGTTCGAATTCTTTGGTTTGTTCACATGTTTGTTGAGTGGTGCTATGCCACGTGATGTTTTAAAATAACGTACCATCTGCACTACACCTAAACCAACACGACAGTATAAATAAAAGCAAATGTGATGTAAAAACGCAAACACAAGCATGATGTTTTACCATCTTTCAGCTCTATCATCTGAGTCATGTTTTTCACAGTTTCGTACCCAAGGATTCTGGATCCTAAGTCCAATTCTGTGTTGTCTGAGCTACCGAGCAAGCTTGTTACTTCTGGAAAGTGATACGTACTTATTGGTTACGTATTTCGCATCTTGCGAAGATCAGGTAGAGATCAGGTAGCGTATATCATAGTACTGCAGTACAGCCACACTACTTTTGGCTACAGAAGAGTTAAATATCGAATATGAGATGATTCAGGATAGCCCTTTCTCCATTAGTGAGGTGAGGATTTTCTGTTTGTAGGAGGTGTTATTTCAGCGTTTTAGCACTGGTGACACCCGCTCTGCACCAGCCTGTCTCTTTTTAAGCTTTTATGACTCTGACACTTCATTATCAGCCTATCGGCTGACAGCATGACAGGACCAATCTGAGCCAATCAGTGCAGCTGCTGATTTGTGACCAGTGGGCAGAAAACAGGAAGTCGATAGATGGATACACTCTTATCTGCTGTCCTTTATACACCCCGCTTAATTGTAATGTGACATGTTATTTTCCCTTAAGCTTATTATTAAGATGCAAAAATGTGCATCAAATACAAATGTTCTCATAAAGCCTGTTTCATTAGCGTTGGTGCCATAAGTTTGTACTTGCGCTTTTAAGTTTCAGACTGAACAGTTTACTTACTAATGAGCAAATGGTTTTGGCTGAATGAACAATTTGTGATGTAACGCAAAGTTTAATCATTAGTGGACTTGTGTGATTTTTTTTTATTTTTTTTTTTTAAAGAGACTTGAACAAATGTCACAATCATTGCACACTGTGACACCAGGTGATGAAATCACAAGTGAAAATGCCAGCTCTGACAGGAGCTAAATTTCGTGTATAGAAGCACAAAAACAAAGGCAAAAGGCAGTAGCGAGTAATGGAGCTCGACAGAAACTCTGCAAATGCAGCCCCCAGAGAATATGAGGAGGAAATGTCCACCTGCAAAGAGAAGTAACAGTCATTTCAGGATGCCTAAGACTGATCAGACTGAGGCAGATGCATTAGAAATACAGTATCTCTTTGGCTAACCGTTGCCCTGCGTCTGAAGCAAGGGCTGAGATATACAGTATGTTCAGAATGCCAAACACATTTTAAAAGCACAAACAGACTACTAGTGCATTTGCTACTTGACCTGAGAAAAATGGGGTGAATTCACTGAGCAGGTGTGTTGTGGTACTGTTAAATACTGGCAAATAAACTCGCCTCTGATTCACTAATCACCTGTAGTCAATCATTTCACCACAGACACATCTGCTTTCTATGCAAATTTTGCTTATTATTGATAGTGACTTAGACATGAAATTCAACACAATTATTGTAGCACTATAATTTTCCATAGAAATGTTTCATAGGGCTGATCAGCTTTTATTCATATTTAGTGATTTCATTTCAATAGTCTTTAACAAACCAGAGTGTATTTACAGTGGTCTTCAGGCCACTATTTTTTGAGTTTTATTTGTAGTGGTTTTTAATAAACCTCCCATCAAGCGTTTTCTGTTTTTTTGGTCATATCATTAAAATTGATGTTTCTTATGTGCCCTGAGCTTGAAACAGGTGGTGGCTGCTATTGAGAAAATGTTGAGTTATTACACAGCTCTGAGGTCAGAGACTATTGATTGAAATGCAGTATGAGGATCATGATATGCTTTTGAAAGTTACACACTTCAATACAGTAACTACAATACTGTAATTGTGGTGTTGTCTTAAAACAAAGCACAAAGTTTGACTTTTTAGACTTTAAAGATTAATTGACACTGACTTTCGACTTCCTTCAAATCTGCTTGAGGAAAAATGCTAATGTATTTAGCCGAAAAGCCATCAGAGAAAGTATTGCAATACTGAATCAATTAATGACGAGAATCTTTCAGCTTGTAGGGAAGATGAGCTCCAGTTATTCCCTGTGGTTAGAGTCAGCACATTTAGTTGCATGGAGAGCTGATTTATCACAAACAAAATAATTGTGAATTTTGGCTGCCAGCACGAAGAGCTTGGAATATGTATGAGGATTTTTACGGTCTTCTACTAATGCTGTGTCAAGGCAAGAATGTTTTTAATTCAGAGCTGCGCAGTTACATCAGAAGTGCAAAAGTGATTTGATGTGATCTGACTGATTTGGATGTGAATGCTTGTCCACACTATACTTATGTCTGTAATTTGGTGATTTTATTTTATTTTATTTTATTTTATTTTATTATTTTATTTTCAGACCACAGGTAGTAACATCAGTTCCTTAAGTCTGTAGTCTTAAGTGTTTTCAGTTTTTTTTTTTTTTTCTTGTATTTTCGTTTTGTAGAGTTTAAAAAGAATTAGAAAGTCTTAAGTATTCTAAAATGCATTTTAAAAAAGTCGTTTATGGGTAATTCCATGCAAATGTCAACCTTACCAAGTTTTTACCAAAGGTTTTTACTATACTGATGTCAGTATTTGGTGGTTCAAATACCCATGTGATGTCTCTCTTAAAGTTTTTAAAGCAGTTTTTTTTTTTTTTTAAGTGCTTTTTTTCAGGCTTGTCACATCCATAACAGTACATATTCCTCATAAACAGACACATCAAAATTAAAATAAAGTAACAATTATATGTTCTGTGAAGAGGTATTATGGGTATTATTGCATCTGGTGTGCATTTTAATTCGCAGAAATCCTACAAAGTGTCCTTTTTTGTCACATCCATAACGCATGATTATTTCTTTTAACATAGAAAACTCATGCATAGTCAAAGGTTTATTAAAATATAAACAGATGGTTCTGTATATTGGTAACACATACATTCTCTAAGCATTAGTCACATCCATAACGCAAAATGTCACATTTGCCCTTATATAATTTGGGTACAGTTTGTTAAAAAAAAGAATGACTAACTGGCCATGGCAACTAATTTGTTGGCTAAAACGATTTTATATTTAATTCTATCAATCCTACAGACTGTGCTGGTGCTTAAAACTGCTTTAGAATGCATTAGTAAATCAGTCTGATTCACTTCACAAAGATGCTCCTACTTCATCTGACTAACTAATGATCACTCTAATCATAACAGCTGCTTTCAAGCGTTTTATGGGATGTTTATGAAACAACAGCTGTCCGCTAATCTGAACAAGAGCGGGAGGAATACTAATAAATCAGAAATACTAATGAATTAAACATTAACTCGAGGAGGTGGATACTCTATTATATAAGATAACTTACATAATTCCGTCATTGATCTGTATGGATCATGCTTTAACACTGAACAACACCAAAATGAGAGAGATGAAATGCATAACACTCAGCTAGAATGAATCACCTCCTGAACCACCTCATTAACCTCATCTATTGATGACAATTCGGCTCTTCATCACAAAAGCCCACACACAAATGCAATTTGAGTTTAGCAGTATACAAAGGAGTACCTGTACCGCCAATTCTAAAGGATAAACCTGTTTAGATGAACACACACAGGTCTCCAACAATGGTGTTTGCGGTCAATAAATGATTTGTGCTAAATCGACAGGTTTCAGTGAGTTTAGTTACAAAGACTGAGTTATTAGCACCTACTCCTTTCACACTCTTCCTTTTCTTTTCCTCCCACAGCTGCCTGCCTTCACATGTAATTAATTTGAGAAAGTAGCTCTACGTTCACTCAGGCATATTATAGCCATGTAGTGAATGACCCAATGACCCTACTGCGTAGACACTGGCTGTTTTAGACTTGCTAAAGAATACTTTCCTTGAAAGTGGAGCGAGTAATTAAAGAAAAGTTCTCTTAAAGTTAAAGTTAACTTTGGAGAGTTACATTGTTTAAGTTCACACAAGTACCTTGTAAAGCTGGTAAACTGAAAGGTCAACAATAATTTTAATTGTACAGAGAGATGTCTATCATCTATACCATATGTTCTTGTTGTTTGCTGCATGACAGTTTAACAAGGTTGCTCTTTGAAAGCGTGACATCTCCCTTGTTGAAAAGGCCACCTTAGAGAATTAGTAAGTGGTTTTGTGCTGGTCCAGCTGGTCGACCAACATCCAAAACACAATATATGCTGGTGAACATAAATGTTGGTATATCCAGCAAGGTAATGCGCTGTATCATTGTCACTTCTGTAAAATAATGAGGTGTGTATACCTCCATCAGGAATTTCATTTTTCATTTTTATTTGTCACCCTGCAATCAGTCTGTTGTGCCAAATACATCTGTGATAACTTAATGGAGTCATCACACCTTTGATGTGCAAAGACATTAAGTCATTGTTGAGTTGCCAAAATCAATGGCCAGCGCAAAGGGAGAAGGCACAGGGACAGGTGAACCTGAACCTGCCATGTAACGGCCAATCGATAACCAGCATTGTGTTCGAGAAAGAAAAAGAGGACATGACTGTTGTGAGATGCACAAAGGCCAGTTTAATATTGATTTCTTTTAAAACAGAAATTTCTTTCAAGCTGTAGTCTTTAAAGCCTTAAAGTCTTAAACAAAGAAAACTGTCTTGTATTTGAAATCCTTTGTCAAATTGAATTAGTGCTTAGCTGTATTCATTTTTGCAATGGCTCTATTAAAGCAGATGTGATAAACATCAGGTATGCCCAAATCCATCTTCATGAACCTATGCTTCACATCAGATATGTCTTGATTGGCTGTTATTTTGTCGCATCACACAGCATCTTCATTTTTGGCGTGGATAGACAAATCGCTTGTTGTTGGACACTGCATTACGGTACCGTATGACACAGGGCTAGAATTGTCATATTGTTTAGCTCACAGAATAAAATATTAGCAAGAAGCAGTGCAATTTTTCTTGGGAAATGGCTTTCTGGAATTTCCAGGCTCAGGTGGACAGGAATACAGTTGTAATGACTTGCCAGAAATGGCACACATCTAGTGAAAAGAAGAATTTTTTGGCTTTAACAGAGGAATTTCTGTCTGTTTTGTCTTTCGTCTTGCTGAATATTCAGTTAATTGATTGGTACCGGCAAAGCTAATGAAAGATCCATTGCTTAATATTAAATTAAATAAAGAGTTTAGAAACTCTTAGAAACTTAAAATGTCACTCTGAATTAACTAATATTTCACTGATATTTTAACTAATTTTTAACTAATATTTGTTTATATGAATATTTTTTACCAACATTTTTTAAACTTAGTGGATCCAGTTTAACTTTTTGACAGTCATCAAAATTTGCCTCAATTAATCCTATGTATCATTTACATAGGGTTGGGTATCATTTGAATTTTATCGATTCCGATTCTTAACAATTCCTAGTTTCGATTCCAATAAAAAAAGTCAATTAAAAAAAATAAGTCAAACATTTTTATTCAGTATTTTTACAAAGCTTTCTGTTGTAGCTGAATAATGTGAGCAGAAATTGTTAAAGACAAGTAAACAGTCAGTAATAAAATAGGAACAAGCAAATAAATGAGCAGTAGCATAAATAAATACAACTGAACAAATTGCAGGTACAGAAATTTAAATCAAACGTTTAAAAACACTGCATAGTTTTCTTTTCATAGATAAAATATAATTTAATCCTCATTAAAGTTGCGAAAGATATTCAGTCAATATCAGTGAATGATTTTTTTGTTAGATTAGATTAACATTAATGACAGGCAGCACGTTTATTTGGCTGCTGTCTCTTTATCACAACGAACACATGCAGACCTAAAAATACTGTTACACATGTTTTTTTCTCATCCGTTTGCTTTCACTTTCGACAAAAAACGGCTGTGTTTATGATGATATACTGACGTAATTTTTGTGCATATTGGGCCATGCGTGTGAAAGAGAAGTCAGATCCGTCCCAGAACGACCTTTTCTGCAGTGGAAATGCACGGAAAGGTTCGAGGACGGACGCAGACGGGAAACCCGCACTGAGACCACTGTTCACTGTGCTTGCGCAACAGTGCGCAAGTTCTTTCCGTTTCTGCGCTTAAATCATTTGATTTCAAACTTTAAAATCACATTAAAATGCGAACGCAGGAATCATTAAGCGGAACCGAAATGCACGTCTTATCGAATACCCGGTTCTAAAATGGAACCGGTTCTCGATACCCAACCCTGCATTTACATATAAAAAGTTTAACATTAAAATATCAAAATACATCTTGGACTCAAAATAACATCTTGAATAAGTTAAAGAGTTGTTTATGTGACTCATACCATTTGCACAGCATGCCTATTTATCGCTGTTTTGGCAAACTTCATTTGTCACAAAAACTCTTTGTAAATCCTCAAGCATTATTATCTCCAGTAGGCATAAAATTTCATTTGAGTGATTGATGAAAGCTGTGGATTAAGAACAAGCGTATTGGGAATTGAATTTATTGTTTACCCTTTAGCTTTGTCTCTAGGCACATAGTATTTAATATATTAATAATATAAGTATTTATTAGTGATATACTTACATATTTTTGTAATTTATTATAACTTTGTTTTGACTGGAGTTGTATGCTATGACCATAAAGAGCTGCCTCATTTTTACCTACACAAGACAGAGAGACTTTAAACTAATAGATTTTAAAGGTTGTTCTGGGGTCATTAGATAATTAGAAGCTGTCTTTCTAATGTCAAGCAGGAGACATTTTCTTATGAAACTAAAGGTATAAAATGAGGCTATCTGTGGTAACGCCGTTACATATCTGTTGTTGATGAAAGTGAGTGTAAAGACATCGATTTCCAGAGATATAACGTAACGGGGGGCTTTTGGCAGCAAGCGACAGAGAGTGACACCTCTATTAGATATGTGCCAGAATGATTGACAAGTGCCTCTGGACCATCACTTTAATGAAGTGTCATGTGACTCTTATGTACAGAGGATACCTGATAGTTTGTTGATATTGCTGATATTATAGTTATCTCAAAATAAATGTTGAATAACTCAAATGTTTTAAAACTCAGCTTGACTAGTTATGAGGGCAAAATGAGTTTGTTATATTTGTGTGTGTGTGTGTGTGTGTGTGTGTGTGTGTGTGTGTGTGTGTGTGTGTGTGTTTTATTGTATTTAACTTCAGCCACTTCTAAGTCCCAGGGTGTTGTTTTCTATCAAAGCTTACAACTTTTTCATTTTGTTATGTATAAAGAATACATTATATGTGTCGTGGGAACTTTTTCATTTCCACTTTATTTTTCTATAGAATATATTAAATATTAAAAATGTGTACTGTACTATGATGTATTAAGGAAAAAAAAAATGTTTCAAGTGTATTTTCCACCACAGAATGTTATCCAACACAATACGTCTTTTGAGATGTGGAAATAACACTGGTGGAAATTTCAGAAAATGGCAGTCTCTCCTGTGATGCAGCTACCTTTAAAAAGTTTATTTACAGTTTATTATGCCATGTCATGTAATGTTACCTTTATTTATATAGCGCTTTTAGCAATACAGATTGTGACAAAGCAGCTTAACCCTTTAACCGTCACTCCCTATCTTGAACATAGACATGAAAATGCACTCTCCAGAGTTACATTTTTATAATTCATGAATGAAGACATTTTGTAATATGATTTTGATGTACAATTTCCATGGTAATGCAATGTCTGATTTTAAAATGGTTTTCAAAGGATGAATTTTGAGATTTTAAGTTTTCAGGTGATATATAATTTCTTATGATTTCTATTGCGTGATAGATAAAAAGGCAACAAAAAAAAGTCTTTTTGTGACAAAGGTCAGAACTCCTGTTATGATGTAGATTTTTGAGGTGCACTCTTGTCATAAATTGATCTATTACTTTTCCTACATAATTTGTAACACAAAAGAGTGGTAAAATATCTGTTTAGGAGTCTTAGACCTTTGCAACGATATATAGTGTGTCATGATTAGATTAGGATTTATTTGTAAAATGGTGAAGTAAACTTAGGCGTCCCACAGAGTGGACGGGGACAGTTAAAGGGTTAACAGTATTAAATAGGAAATAGTGCATCAGTAATTCAAAAGAACAACAGTAAACACTCAATTTTCAGTTAGAGGCAGTTCATCATTGAATTCAGTGATGTCATCATCCAGCTCAGTTCAGTTCAAATAGTATACATAAAAAATTACTTTGTTATAAAAATTTTTTACTTTCTATTCATTAAAGAATCCTGAAAATATAATAAGGCAGCACAACTCTTTCGTCATTTTCAACTCTTTTGTTGATTTTGCTTCCATTGTCCTCATTTGTATGTCGCTTTGGATAAAAGCGTCTGCTAAAAAACTAAATGTAAATATAATTAAAACACTAAAGACTGGAGTAATGGCTGCAAAAAAAAAAAAAAAAAAAAAAAAACTATTAAATAAACAATTAAATAAACAAGTGAGTGTGTGAAAAGTCCTTTAAGAGTTAATTTTTTGAAAGTCCACAAGGTCAAAAGTGGCCATAAATTGGAAGAAACACCCTTATATGTGTGTGTGTGTGTGTGTTAATTGGAGAAAGAACTTTAAGAGATCATTATACTGAGACGTACTGACTGAACTTTCTGTTTCCATAGCAATTTAATTTTTTTTTTTTTTTTTTTTTTTACACAAAAATTGCAGCCCAGTCTCTTCATCTCACATTTGGTTAAAAAGAACACAGTGTATCGGTATCACTAAGGACTAGTGTTGTCACGATACCAAAATTTTGACTTCGATATGATACCTGACTAAAATATCATGATGCTACTACTGAACTGGTGCTACGACAAAAACATAGAACAACAGGAAAAGTAATTGAATAACAGAGGATCCAAATGGAGATCATAGATATTTTATCTATTAAAACAAAGCATTTCATCTCCCCCTTAAAAAAAAAAAAAAAAAAAAAAAAAATATATATATATATATATATATATATATATATAATAATCACATGCCGCTGCTACTACACAGGATTATGTTGAGCAACTACCTACAGGTCCTACAGGTATGTAGAGATCTTTAAGGATAAAGCCAAATCTTATTTCATGATACAGTAATTTTATTTCACAATAACAAATTATATCATGATATAGTCATTTTTTGTTGTTTTATCTTTATTAATAAGAACCTAGACGCAAGTAACAAGCTAAAGGACAGCTACAATAAAACAAAGACACAAATGAAATAAAAAGGGCCCTATGAAATAGAAATACTGTGTTGTGTATTTACAGCTTTCTGGTAAATATTCCTTAAACAGTGTTTTAATCATATTTTCATTATTATTAGTAGTACTATCATTACATTAAATAATTTATTTCTGACTCAAGCTAAACCGAATTTTTATTTTGATAGGCTGCTGTGAAGACCTTTAGGTTTCTGTTAGTATATGATATGATGATTGTTTTCCACAAAAGAAATGGTAAAAAGGTCATGAAGTGACTCTCAGAGCAGTTCTAGAGGTTATGTTCATGTGTTAATGTACTCATATATTGAGGCGGCAGTGGCTGAAAACATGCGTCATGTGCCTTTCAGTATGTGTGTAGTAAACAAAACTGCGCGTCTACGCTATTCACTAACACAGAGACATGCAGAACATGCAGGATTCATGCAGCTTAAGTATTCTGCAGCTTAATGCTCACAGACACTAGTCCATCGTGTTTTTATTTAAGTGTACTAACCTAGGCTACTTTTAAACTATTCATCCCAGTGTTTTACTCAGGAAATATGGCTCTTTATAAAATGCATTCTTAAAGCACCGGTACTAGTTAAATGCAGAATCGTACCATTTTTAAAGGCAGGGTATCGCGATACTTTTTTAGTACCGGTATATCGCGCAAAGTATACGCACACTCAAAAGTGAATTTTATTCCATTGAAAACAAAATATAAAACCAATTGGTATTTGCAAAGGATGGTTCACAAAACTTTTTTTTTATTTTTGCAGTTATTTTTAACCAGCTGGTCTCAAGGTCATTTTTGTGGCTCAGACACATTAACAATGAACATGTTCCAATCTGACAAACAGATAATGTTCAAATGCATATATATATATATATATATATATATATATATATATATATATATATATTAGGGGTGTAACGATACATGTATTCGTACCGAACCATCAGCAGCGGTTCGGTGCATGAGGCCTTACAACGAATACAGGCAATTCACCCTCAATCCAGAAGGGGGCGCCCGCAGTAATGAAACGCTGTTTGATAACCACCAGCAGAAGAACAGCAACTGTGAGGAGTTGCGCACTTGAAAACAAATCTGTGAAATGGAGCTTTGTGCTCTTGTATCCTACCTCTCTCATTCGGCACAAATCCAAATATTCCATAATATTTCCAAATTTGCGATGCATCCAAATGCTAAACTATTATTTATTATGTAAATTCTAGGCTTTGTACTTGTCGTGTTCCAACGGTGACAGAATGAGGCGGGCGCGCTGATGTTTGGTTCACTGCATTTTAGTTTGATAAAGTAACGTTACCAACTGCGCTGTCAAGTTAGCAATGCTCGAAGCCTGGAACTGATATGTTTTGTGTGTGTGTGCCTGCTTGATTACTTAAATTGTTTCCTTATACCAGCAAAATCAACATAAAACTCTGTCATTTATTGTCTTATTAATAATGCATCACTGTGAAAGGTCTTTTGTAAAATAAAGAAAACAAATAGGATGTCACTTTCTGCCATTTGAGGTTCCTTTCTGTCACAAAAATGAACTGAAACAGCATAGGCTATGTTGCGTGTCGCACTGTTTTTGCCTTGTTTATCTGTTAACTAAATCAAATATATTTCAAGTATTTATTCCTTGTTTGTATATATGTACTGCATATTATATATATTATAAGTTGATATAATATTTAGTATTTTTTCACATCTAGGAGAAAAAAATTGTAATTTGTGCTACAGTCTGTTCAAAATAAATGAAAAGAAACTTAGCATAGTAGATTTGTTGTTTTTTTCCCTGTTGTACCAAAATCGTATCGAACCGTGACCCCCGAACTGAGGTCAATTTCAATTTTGTTTGAAGAGTGTCAGTATCACTTGATTTAATTTTTTTAGCAAGCAAAGTAAATCTTACATTTTAAGTGTAACATAAGTATCTAGTTTTTGAGGCCACTATATAGTACATAAGCTGATCTGATGTATTCATATGAACCAGTCAGCTTAGTTATTCTGTCTGTCATGTTCTCTGCGCTGTCAAGTCTCTGCAGGTCAATATGAGATGATGTTTGGAGGAAGACAGCAGCCCTAGAGCTTCTCTGACAGCGTGATCAGTTCAGCAAAGTGCGTGTGACCGAAGCCAGACTGAGCTGTGTTTATCCAGACCTCTGTCCCACTGCATTTGAGTCATTACATACATTATCATGAAGAGGCTCTCAGCTGGAGGCTTAGGTCTGTCCCAAAGTCTCCTGTCTCTATTCTTTCTCTCCCTTGGCAGATGACAGAAGCTGGGTTCAAAGGAAACAGACTGGGCGCAGCGGAGAGCTAGGGCGGCTGGCACAAGTATAGTGGGAGTAGAGAGAGGGTTACGTAACACAATCCTCTCTCTCTTTTCCTGTGCCCAGAGGATGTGCTCTTTGCCAGCCTTAGCAACAATTTCCCTCCTAAAACCCTTGTGATTGCGTTGGTCCGTGTTCCTCTGCGTTATCATAGCAATGACACGTGGAACGGTGCTTGAAATACACTTGAATGATAAAGCTGGGAAATAGGTTTGGCAACGGTGCTGTGACGTCTTTGTGAGGGCAGAACAGGAAGCTGGGTGATTTTCAGCCCTGTGAATTTGCATTTTCATGTGTCTGCGACACCTTCAAAATGGGATGTCCCAGTTTTAACTAGTGATTTTTTTTGGCTCTGTTTTATAGGGATTTCGGGCAGACTTTTGCATTACATTCATCAAGTGAAATCAGTTTTATTTTTATAGCTCACCCAAAAATCTAAATGATGTTACGAAGTGTCGATTTGCACTAAATGCAAATAGCCTGCCTTGCTAGCAAAGGCTATTTACGCTAACCTCGCCCACCAACGTGTGTTTGGGCTAGACAACAATACAAAAGACGCCTGCCAAACAACAACTCAGGTGGTGTAAGTGGTAAAGCGTGTAGTAGTGGCTTTTAGACTTGATCGACCCAAGTTCGAATCCACCTCCGCCAAACTTGTTATTCTTCCTTTTTTCTTTATGTGTCAGATCGGAAAGGCATTTATTTTTAATAAAATGAAGAAAAAAAATCAAAAAGTGGAAAATAAAGTCCCTCACAGGTCTTTATTGGTTATGTTTAGGGGTATGTGTAGAGAAGGCTTTATTGGGCCATTCCAGCTGGAATCATCAAATTTTGGAAAAGTTCCCCACCTGACCTCCTCAGATTTGTCTGAAAAAAATCCATGTGATGGGTAATATGCCCAATAGATCATGTACAAAATTTCAGATCTCTACTGTGCGCACTTTTTTCACAAAAAATCTGTAAAAAAGTTTGTTTTTTGCCCCGTTTTGGCATCACAGTCTGAGTGACCATGTTCAGACTGAAATATCTCCAGAACTAGTTGTGCCAGGTCCATGAAATTTTCTGGGCTAAGAGTCCTAGTCCAGAACTGCATGAATTACAACTCACAGCATTGTTACTGAATTTACACCTGAATGCTGGCCCTCTACTTTTTTTGAAACTATTACTTTAAGGGTTTTCAGATGTCCATAGAAACCTCAATTTTCAATGTATAAGCATCAAACTTGGTAAATGGTCTGGTATGTACCATGTCTTTCACATCCTTTGATATCAGACAATAGAGTCTGATGGATGTTGAGAGATTAAGGTCCAAAAATGGAAAAAAAACTCATTTACACCAATGTTCAGAGCAATATTTCCCATGAATGACACTAGGTGTGAACATAAAACTTGTTTTTTTGAAAGAGCATATTGTTATTGATAAAATATAAAAAAATTAGGATGGGGTTTTGCCTCATTTTTCTGTAATGATTTTTTTAAAACTCAGAGTTTCGTCACTGATCCTATTGTTCACTGATTGATTGATTGATGCTAGATCTCATACCACCTGAATATTATTATTTCTAATCAATATTGCCCTGCTTTCTCAATGAAAATGGATGTATTATTCACTGGATTGGGTGGAACATCAAGATTAGATACTTATGTTGCATTCCATTGAATGTCGGTAGTCGGTGAATCCAAGTTAGTTCTCCTGATGTCCGTCGTAAATGCGTTCCATTGTAACAGTTGGCAAAAATATGGATGCCTATGGATAATTCCAACCGACTCGGTCTGCACTGAACTGGCCCGAGTGTGTGTTTCGGAACCCCAACTTAAGTGGCCGTTCCATTGCACTTTCCCGAGGTGGAGGTCGGATTTCCCCGAGTCCCGAGCACAATGGAATGCTGCATTATAGCATTAATTTAGGCATATGATTTCAAAATAGCTGGTACTACAGTAGTTGTGAATGTCACACAACAATGATATTTTTAAAAATTATTACAGAAAAATGAGGCAAAACACCATCCCAATTTTTTTTTATATTTTATCAATAAGATCATGCTCTTTCAAAAAAAAAAAAAAGTTTCATGTTCACACCTGGTGTCATTCATGGGAAATATTGCTCTGAACATTGGTGTAAATGAGTTTTTTTCAATTTTTGGACCTTAATATCTCAACATCCATAAGACTCTATTGTCTGATGTCAAAGAATGTGAAAGACATGGTACATATCTGACCATTTACCAAGTTTGATACTTATACATTGAAAATTGAGGTTTCTATGGACATCTGAAAACCCTTAAAGTAATAGTTTCAAAGAAAAGTAGAGGGCCAGCATTCAGGTGTAAATTCAGTAACAATGCTGTGAGTTGTAATTCATGTAGTTCTGGACTAAGACTTTTAGCCCAGAAAATGTCATGGACCTGGCACAAATAGATCTGGAGATATTTTAGTCTGAACATGGTCACTCAGACAGTGATGCCAAAACGGGGTGAAAAACAAACTTTTTTTTACAGATTTTTTGTAAAAAAAAGTATGCACAGTAAAGATCTGAAATTTTGTATATGATCTATTGGGCATATTACCCATCACATAGATTTTTTTTTCAGACAAATCTGAGGGGGTCAGGTGGGGACCATTTGATGATTCCAGCTGGAATGACCCTATTGGGACAATAAAAAAAAAATAGACTTCGTTTTGCATATAGTAATGCATATAGTCGAACACATAGCCTTTAAAAATACACTCCATTTAATGTTGTGCACGAACGTGGGCGGTCAACACATGCGCTCTAGAAAGCTTCATCCATGTCCAGTGTTTGCTCTATTTTTCTCTGTAAGTTAAGACTGATCACAAATATTTTTAACATTTTAAACCAAAGCTAGGCTGTCTCATACCTTCTCGCTCACAAGTGCTTGTCAATGTAAGTGTCTGTTGTTGTTGTTGTTCTGTCTGTTTAGTTTAATTTTCTACTGTGAAACAATGGCCATGACAGTGTTGCCACCTTGTGGAACAACTGATTACTGCAAAAGAACGTCAGTGTGCATGTGCGACCTATGCATGGAAAATCGGGTGATGCGCATACTATTCTGATGACGAAATTTGCGTCATGTGCACTGTACGCTGTCCCTCGCGTACGCATAAAAAGTAAATTATACTTTGGGCTTGAGGCAGCATCCATTTAACAACTAATAAAAATGATCATTTACACTCAATACGTTATTGCATACTGTTTTATAATGTACTACAATACTGAGGTGCAATTATCTGCCACTAATTGCACTAAGTAGTATAAATAGCATCTAACTTTAAAATTGTTTCAAAGAGAAATACTGCTATTTCTACAGAGTGTAAATAGAATCTATCACTATTTACACTTAGAGCCAGATTTTACTAACAGCCTGCGCCAGCGTAAACCGCCTTTTGGTGTTAAAATAGTACTGTCGGATTACTAAAAATGCGCAGTGAAGAATTAGCGCTGAAAAAGTGTGGACAGTGTTGTTTTTGCGCCTGACCTTATTAAATATGCATTTGTTGGAGTTTCCCTTTCAGACGCAAAATTTATGGGAGGAGAGTATTAAAATGAATCACACAACGTGGTTTAGTAATGTTTGTGCTCGTCAAATTACTGGTATTTCTGCCATTATTTAACGCCCAAAAAAATCATATCTTAAAGCAGGTGATAATTTGCGCTGCACTTGGTAGACTGTGCTGGTCATTATCTCTTAAAATGATCTGGCTGCGTCTGTGTTCTTCAGTGTGCGCACTGTCAGTAAATCACATGCAGAATTTTCCCCTCCCATCTGCACTTTTATGGAATTGTGCTAATTAAACACTAATTTGCCTGTTTTGTAAATATGGCCCTAATGGCTTGTTTCTACTGAGTTTGCATTTCCACCGCAAACAGTACCCTTACTTGATAGGCGTGGTGTATGCCGGAAAGTAGCAGTCGACGATAAAGCGCAACAATAGGCGTTTCTCAATACTGACATCAAGCACAACTCTGCCTCTTTTTGTTAAATGTCAGTTTTAATGAACAATAATAGCCATTATACAAGTACAAAGAGGCTTATATAAGGGGAAAAAAAGACAAAAGCAAACAATTCAGTCAAACGTATGCTACAAAGTCAGCGCTGTACTGCAGTAAAGTTATAAATAAATATTTAAAGTTAAACATAACTTTGTGCTTAGCCAAAACGATATGACCAGGAACAAAAATAGATTCATGAGATCAACGTCATGACCAACGTCATGAGATTGCCTGTTAGATATACCCAAAACAAGCTGTATCTCATGTTTAATCACTACAGAGGCATCAAAGCCAGTGGCAAATGTCAGAAGGACTAGCCGAGCTAGTCTGCTCTAGGCGGGATACATGAGCGCCCGGTGACCGCCTGGAGCTCACATCTCTGAAATCAGCATAGCAAATTTTCAAGTAGGCGATATCTTTAACCGCAGATTGGAGTTTTAACTACATTCTCGCCTGAAAATTCTTAAAGCTACATATCGTGACATAATGACAGTAAGATTTAAAAAATCTTGCGGGTTTTTGGGCAATGACTGATGACGTGAAAATATGAAATTATAAAATACACTGTTATTTTTTTTTTGTGCGTTTGCGCACTCTGATGTTAATAAGCCCAAAACGCATGAACAGCATAGCAGAACGAGTGAAGACAGAGCCGATCCTCTCTATACGCAAAATACGCAAGCTGCGTAAGGCACCCGAAACACCAGGGGGCTCCCTTGCTCTCAAAGATTATTTATTTTTTGTTTCGTTTTTGAAATGGGCCAGCGGTTATCAAAACATGAATGTACATTTCTTTTAATGCAGTGTGCTGTTGTCCTTTCTACGGAAAAAATCAGACAAATCATGTAACGTGAATGTCATACAGTCTCTTGCTCGAGACTAAAAAAACATGTTTAAAGCATACCGAGCCACGGAAGAGACAGCTGTTTCTCAAGCGCTTTCCATGAGCGCGATTCGAGATGGAGTGAACCACGGACAAATGCGTTTCATTCGTTCATTAATACCCCTTCCCCCTGCCGACACAGTTTTGCATAGGGCCCCCTGAAGTCCAGGATCGGCACTGAATGAAGATGACGGTTTATCCTCTATCCTCTTGTAGCTCTAGTCAACCACTCAACGTTCTGCAGTGAGTTTAGCTCCACCCTTATGGTACCCTTTGCTGTGCTAGATACCCCAATGGAAGGGTACCAAAAAAGTGGGATGGTACGGTTCACGATTCCAGTGGAGCACAATGAAAGATATTGTGAAAAAATTTACAATAAAAGTCAATGGGCAATTTTGTTTGTACTACATTGACTTTAAAAATATCTTGTGTTCCAGAGAATATAATTAGACATATAGCTTTGGATGGGGAAATGCTGAAATCTGGGAAAAAAATGCTTGTCAAACTCACATTTAAATAACATATTTCAGATATGCAAAAAAAAAAAAAAAAAGTGCCTTTGCGCTCAAAGCATAAAACATATAAGGTTCAGCCATTGCACATATTCATGACTGTTTTTATGGAAAACAGAACTTTTTCCATTCATAATAAAAGGAGTGCACAGTCTTGGTATACAGTTGTTCATACTAGTCCCCTGTTTGTATGATAAAACATTTTTGTAAACAGCCCAATTTTATTTTAGACAAAACAACATCATAAAAACTACTGGCAAATAAACATAATTCTAAGCTTGAGGAAAATTGAATTAATATCATATCGGTAGACTTTGGCTCTGCCAATGTGCCTAGCAGCACTTGATTATTCTCTGACTTTACAATCTTTGGCGTTGTGACAATGCCCCGTGCTGCAGAAGCACTGCGGGTTAGATTAAATTACAGGGTTGAAATCTGAATCAAAGCACACTGGTAGTTAGGCTGATTACTGAGATGATGAAAAATAAAAATGGCTATAATTTGAATCCAGTATGTCGTTTTGTGTATGTCATTTTTAAGTCCTCTTATTGTGAGTATTACAAAGCCAAATACAATTGTGCTGATGGCTCAGCATATTGCTATAAAACTTGTTCTTTTTAATGTGGAAGTAACAATGTAATGGTGGCTTTTATAGGATCGCTGTCTCGAGTGGGCTCTGCTGTTCTGCTGCACTGTTTAGCATTTCCAAATACTGTACTGTAGATTCAGACCCTAAAGGCGCTTATAAAAAAAATGTTAAAGCTGCAGCATAAGTACATAATGCTAAAATAAAAGCATGCGTCCTTTTGTATGAGTGTGTGCGTTTCAGTGCGGGGATGGGGTAGGAATGGGTTTTTCTCTGCACTAGCAGTTTTGCTCACCCTCTATTACAGACCCCAAATTGAAACTGCATTCTCACTTTATCCTCCGAATGTGGTCAGATGAAAAACCGCGGTGCTGCGAATTGAGGGAAACATTTCTGTTGTGTGTGTTGGTATTGGGGTTTTTCTGCTTCCTTGCTTCAGTTTTCCGACTTTCTCGACAGAACAGCTGCATCCCGTACGACCCGCTGCAGTGTGATAACATTCAAAAGCATCTCTGTTGACTCTGAAAGTGTTTCGGGGTCAAAGGAAGAAACCAAAAAATCCCAGCTAATGATACACCGCGGAAGAACACAGCAGTTCATAACGTTCGAATGTGCGAAACCAGAGTGTGTAAGCTGTTTTCGCACTGTCCCTCATATTACAGCTGCAATACTTTTAATGGAGTATATTTAATCTTCTTTAACATTGGATTAGTGTTCTCAAGAAACAGCAACGGTAATGAGATTAAGGTTGAAGGAATGAAAGTCACTTATACCAAGGGATGGAATGAGCTAAGGGCGGTTGGGACATTTTTTTTCCCTTTATAATGTGGAAAATTGAGACCTTCTCCTTTGCCTGGAATCAGTGAAATCAAGGCTTCCATTAAGGGTGATGTAATTGAAAGGATAGATAAATAATTTTGCCTTCGACTTTAAGACAAAAGGTTGGTGAAAAGGAGAAAGCGACGCCGCAAGATAATGAAAGTAATTTCATAATCAACACTGTTTAATTGAATGTTTCTCATTGGTTTATAACAGCAGCCGATTAGATGGTTGTCATGGCAGAGTGCCTCCTTGATTAATGCTTCTTTTAGAGATTATTCTGCCTTGACCTCCATTCAAGGTTACAAAGGACAGCTATGGATCCACAATATGACAGCCAGCTAAGGCAATGCCAGCCACTATCCATGAAATGTGGTGATAAGTACACTAAATCAGTGAGTAGAAATACTCCTAAAAGGGATAGTTCACCCAAAAATTAAAAGTGTGACATTATTTACTAACTGTAATGTTGTTCCGAACCTGCATGACTTGAAGAAAGGGCTGTCCTGATCAAGGTTTTTGTGCCCCGATTCAACTCACCAGTGGTCCCCAGCTGAAAATTTTGATTTTGTTAATATTTTTTTTCTGTAGAAAGACAAAAATATATAGTGATGAAAGCTAAAATATTAAATGTCACAGATTTCACATTTCATAACCAAGCCCGATGGAACGTTCTTCGGGTGGCATTATAATTTAATCATGACAATAAAATTCTTAGTACCTTTCGCGTTGGCATATTGATGCCAAGGTTTCTTATTTGAAGCAATGGAAGATGCTGCATGTTGAAAAATTACGCTAAAGGGGTTAAAGGCATCAAAAAGTGACACCAAGGGGTCCTGACCAAGCGTCAATATATGACGAGTTGGGAGTGAGAATGTGTTGCAAAATCACATAATACATTTTGGATAATTAAAGCATTAATTTTACTCCAGAAAGAGGAGGACAATCTCAAAACAAATGACTTGAGTTTCGGACAATTTTGTTTTAAATTTTATTTGAACTTTATTTGTTACGTGTGGTCACTAAGGGAGCTAAAAAGCTGTAAATATGACAACATGTCTTGTTTTGATGTGTTGTGATTAGCATTTGGTCAATACAACCTCACACTCTGCTAAGGTAGACCCTCCAGCATTTCATATTTAATCATCGCTGCCGAGTGAGAACACTTCCATTCACAGAAGAGAGGGTGAGAAGAGGGGAGAGGAGAGGAGTGGCTCGTTATTACCGAGGAAACGGAGGGTGACTTTGGCAGGGAGAAAGGTAATTTCACACCTTTCACCTCCTGACATGAAAATACAGACCAATACTCGCTCAATTAAAAGAAGCGGGAGCGGGCAGAATGGAAACAACCCAAAAAAAAAGACCCACTCATCCTGGATGGTCAAGCTGGTGAAAAATAATACTCAAAAAAAGATTGAGATCTTTAGTCAACCGTTGCAACGCATAATTGGCAAGAAATGATGAAGATCATCTGTCTGTAGCTGTTTGAGTTTCTTGTGCATGTGTAGGAGAATATCAACATCATAAGGGTTGTATCCAGTGGTATATTTAAGGCTATTTTTATGCATATATGTCTCTATAGCCGTGTGGGTGTGCAGTTGAATGTCACTCATTGCTTTGTGTGTAAGTAAGATGGGGTGGCTGGGTTTACACCAATAGGCACACTGTAATGCATTTTTGTTGCATTTTAAGCTTTCTGAACAAAACATAACCGTACGCATACAGTACGTGTGAATACTGCCATGCATAATCCTGCAGGTGGAAATTTGAATGGATATTGGATGTTTATTCAGGAACATGTCCTTCTTGTTTAAATCAAGTTAAGTGATGTACCTGGCAAAAAATGCAGATGGAATATGCAGTACCGAGCACTCTATGTACAGCAGTGCTTCCCTTCAATATGACACAGCCTGTCAGTCATGTACAGTATGTTACTTTTTCAATAATTGGCTGTCCCATTTTAGAGCTTGTCCAGTCCTCATATAGAGAAGCTGAGCTTCCAAGCAGAATAAAAATGTTAGAATTGGCTCCCTTTCAGTTAATGTGTGTGAATTTGATTTATCTATCTGTCAGTCTGTGTGTCTATAGATCTATCTGTAATCTTTCTATTATTTAGTAGTTGTGCTGATTGATCATCTGAATAGTTCTTAGTATTTAATCTTAATAGTTAATTCTGTCTGTTGTTCTTTTGGTTTTATTGATCCATTGTTCTATCATTCTGTAGTTCTATTGATCGAGCATTCTATCTATCGTTTAATAGTTAATTCTGTCTGTCATTCGTTCTGTAGTTCTATCGAGCAAATTTTCTATCATTCTGCAGATCTACCAATTGATCATTCTATCTATCATTTATTTGTAAATTCTGTCTGTTGTTCTTTCTTTGGTTCTATCGATCAATTGTTCTGTCTATCATTTTGTGGTTCTATCGATCGATCATTCTAACTATAGTTCTGTCTGTCATTCGTTCTGTAGTTCTATCAAGCGATTCTTCTATAATTCTGTAGGTCTACCAATTGATCATTCTATATATTGTTTAATAGTTAATTCTGTCTGTTGTTCTTTCTTTGGTTCTGTTGATCAATTGTTCTATCATTCTGTAGTTCTATCGATCGATCATTCTATATAGTCAATTCTGTTTGTTATTTGTTCTGTAGTTCTATTGAGTGATTGACATCATTTTTTAGTTCTGTTCTGTAGTTCTATCAATCATTCTGTCTATCGTTAAATAGTTAGTTCTGTCTGTTCATTCTTTGGTTCTATTGATCAATTGTTCTATCTGTCATTCTGTAGTTCTATCAGTCAGTCATTCTATCTGTCATTCATTCTTTAGTTCTTTAGTCTATCATTCGTTCTGTAGTTCTATCAAGTGATTGATCCATTGTTCTAATTTATCATTCTGTAGTTCTGTTGATCAATCATTCTATGTTATTCTGTAGTTCTATTGATTGATCATTCTATCTATAATTCTGTCTGTCATTCGTTCTGTAGTTCTATCGAGTGATTGATCCATTTTTCTATGTATCATTCTGTAGTTCTATTGATCGATCATTCTATTGTTTGATCGTTAATTCTGTCTTTCATTAGTTCTACCGAGCGATTGTTTTATCTGTCATTCTGTAGTTCTATTGATCAATCATTCTGTTGTTTAATAGATAATTCAGTCTGTCATTTATTCTGTAGGTTTACTGAGTGACTGTTCTATCTGTCATTCTGTAGTAATATCGATCAATCATTCTATCTGCCATTCTACCATTCTTGGGTTCCATCCATGCATATTGTTGTCTGTTGTTCTGTAGTTCTGTCAACTGTTCTATCTGTCGTTCTATCTGTCTGTAAGGCCTATAATTCTTTAAACTTAAAGACTTTTTAAACCTTTTTCAAAACTTTCAAGTAAAGTTTTATCAAGGTAACATTCCAATTTTGACATGAAAAACTTTGCTTTTCTGTTAAAAAAAGTACAGTCACATGAGTTTTATTGAATTTCAGTTTATTTTAATTTCATTACATTTAAATTTTAATTAAATCTGCACACAGAATCCTTGTGAGATTCTTGTGAGATTCATGTGAATTAAAGTGGATCACAAACAACACAGTCATGCTTTTGTTATATGTACTTTTTTCCAAGTGACCTGTAATATATATAGATTATTTTTACATTATTTTGATTAAATTATATGGAGCATTGGGCTTCTTCTGCAGTCATAAATAATACAGCAAGAACTCAGCATGTGTGATTTATAAATATAGGTCTGCTTTACTCAAGGCACCGATAAGCAGGTACCAAACAGCACCACATGCTGTAATCATCAATCATCTTTTCCTGCCAGGCTAAACAATGTTCTACATTTTGGTCGACTTAGATCCCGTCATACGGCTTTGCCAATCTGTCCACTGCTGAAAGATTAATATTTCATCTTTCTGCCAAGAAGAGAGAGCGTTTCTGACAACCTTCATCTACTGTAACACTTATCATTTTGTAGCAATGCTGTGATAATGGCAGCACTGAAGTGTAGCAGTTCTCTCTCTCCTTCTCTGTCTCGGATAGGCAGGGAGAATTAGGTCCTCATGTAGTCATTGCAGAGAGGCAGAATGGTCATGCCACAAGTGATTATGAGCTGGTTGAGGTGGCGCATTCTGGGACCGGGGAGGCCTATGGGAAAGGGAGCCCATGCTTATTCTGCAGGTCTACAGATGGATTGTCCTCGACGTGGCTAAAACAAGCTCTGTCTCCCTGCTTTAGTCACTCAATTACTGCTTATGTGTGTGTCTATCGCTTTCCCTACACAACGCTCGCACACACTTAGCGGCTTATTTGCATTCACACACATTTGCTCATAGTCTGTAACTTCTTTTTCTTTATCTACCTTTCCCTCCATATCATGTGACATTTTTCTATTATTGCACGAAGAGACTTTGCCAAGTTATGGTCATTATTTTATACAGGCTAATCCTATTCTGCCTACAGGGATTTGCATTTCTCAGGAACTGGCAGGATTTTAGACCAGCTTATGTTAGTTAGCCTTTGTTTGATAGAGGTTGCTGGGGTTTCTCAAGTAACGCAAGCACTTCTTTGTGAGCCAGGAGAGCCTGTACGTATGAAATCGAATGCTGATTGAATTGGCTTCCGAACATTGCTGTGGTTGTGGAACGTGAGCGCATCCATAAATAAATGTGTAGAGCTTCTTAGTGCTTTGAAATGAAACATACTTATTAAAAATAATCACAGATTTGATTTTTTAAAGGCCTCTGTGATGTGAAATATATTCAATGACATTGGTTCATAAACAGCCTGGCATTAACATGCTTTTTCGATGATTGTAATCACCGAAACTACATTCAGAGTTCGTCTGGGATGGATTTTGACCACTTTTTAATGAAGGTTATGATTTTTCCCACACAGTTTAATCAATAATATTTGATTATTTCACTGGATTGGAATCTCATTTCTGTTTAGCGATTTAATACTTTTTCTTGTGTTTGCTTCACTTCTGCATTTTTCCATCAATGTATATATGGTGACAGTTTGTTTTTCTTGTGAAGACATATGCAATGGAAATGCATTTGAATGAAGTTGTATATGCAATCCCACAAAAACAAAAAGTAGTAGTCTAGATACTACTACTAGAAACGCATGTTAATGCTAGATAGGGATCTCATGATTGCATGTCTGTGTTGTTTACTGTCACAGCTTTTCTTAAGAATACTAGGAAATACATTGCCTCATGAATTTCTGAATAAATGACATGACGTTCTGAAGCCCATCAACTTTGTACATTCCGTAAATTATCTTTGGCAAGTGATGTAACTCCAGGCAATACACTTCTTGTTTAACTCTGCAAAGATGCAATGTTTTGAAACATCCAGATGACCACAGAACAAACCGTTTAGGACAGCTACTAAAGCTGGGTGTATTACATACACATAGCACAGACATACACATGCACACACATACCTCTCAGGGTTGGCCTGATCCCCTGCTTGTTTTCATGCCAAACTGAGCAGCTAAGCCACAGGATGCTGAAAAGGAAGAAAACCGGGGAGAACTGTCTCAGCGCCTGTCAAAACCAACAGGGTTTGTAACCATGAGTAGATTATATAGACAGATATCAAGTGTGCATGTGAAAGCGAGAATGTGTGTCTGTTTAAAGGCACAATATGTACGATTTTTTTATTAAAATATCCAAAAACCACTAGAACAGGGTTATATATGTTGCTGACTTGTGTACTTGCATTATCCCAGATGTTTGAAGAATGTCTAAATCCACAGAAATAAGCTATTTTAACTAGTGTAATGGGTGCTGTGTCATTGCATTGCCTATCAATAACGCCATACACCCGCAGTTTTCCGGTTTTATTTTTTAGAAAACATGGAAACCCCAATGACACTTTAATATGTTATGCATTTTATTAGACAGGTGACAGAACTTTCAACACACTCAAAGTATCTAGTATCTAGTATGATAAAACAGCAATGCTTTTTCCTATATTCACATGACCGGAAAGAGCGGAAGCGCTCGACTGTGGCATAATAAATGCTCCGCTGCTTTCAAGCAGTGTATCGTACACGTCCTTCATTAGCAATCACTCCAAGCTTCCTTGTTTCGCTTTCACAACTTTTAGCCCCACCCTGCTTCATACTACAGTGACCTTAATAAGTCTTTAATACATTAGCTCATCCATGAACATGATTTCTGCCCGAATCCCGATGGATTGCTGTGGCCAATGAAGACAACAGCTTATATGATTCCACACTCAAATCACAGCATTATCAAACAATTCCTTTGGTTCTTTGTTTATTTTAAATATGCGCCTTCTAGCGGCGAAAATGTACATATTGTGCCTTTAAGTAGCCAGTAGTACTTGTACACTCATGTTAGTGATGTATTTAATAAAATGCAATAGAATATAGAACTTTTTCATGTTTTAGTATGTATCAGAGCCTGTTTGATTTTTGCTAGAAGGCAGTTTTAACCAGCTTAACCATCCTGGTCCAAGCTGTTTTTTTGCGGATTAATGCTTGTTTGGTGCTAGTCTAGCTGGTGGACCACCATAGCCAAACTGTTCAGCCAACATGGTTTAGGTGGATAACCAAGTTATTCCTTCTGGTAAAGCTAGTTGTAAAGGTTTGTTTAGTTGATGTCAAAGCAGTTTTCTGAGCTCAGATGGCCAAAGCGGTTCTATCTAAATACATTGATAGTCTTCACCACTGGGTTTTAAATTGCATACTTAGAAGTATCCATCAAAATCATGAAAGTAAACATGAAAAGCCATCTTATATAGGGTATTTGTGTGTGGTGGTGGGGGGGGGGGATCTATGTACACACATGCATCTGATAATAGTAATCAAGCAATCAGTTTTCTATGCAAATTTCATCAGTGAACCTTTTGAGCAAATTCATGTTACCTCTATGTGACATTGCAGTTGCTAAAAGCTTTCAGTTGATTCCAGACCTAATGGAATGGAAAATCCGTTTCTTGTGCCATCTCTTTTTTTTCCTGTGAAAACGTCTTGATCTGTCCTCTGCGGAGGCTCCAAAATCCATTTACAGGTATTTCAGTGCTTGAAGAAGATTGTCATGATCTCATCCATACTAAACTCAGGCCCATTAGCTGGAGAGGGATGCGCTTGTCAAATATAGCAGCTGTACAACGTGCGTGAGAATTGTTATCTTCTATGAAACTTCATAAATGGAATATGAAGGTACAACTGAGCTGAAAATTCCCTTAAGGATTTTTTTTTTTTTTCTGGGGAATTTGTTTTAAATACAGAAGTCAGCAACATTTATGTATAGCATTTATATTTCTTTACGAAGATTATCATGCAAAAATGTATATTATTTTATTAAATGATTAACCTTTACATTATTTGTGCCGAAAGTGTAGCATATAGTTTAGATGCTTGTGTAGTTTTAAATAACTCGAGTTAAACATGCACTACTGTTCAAAAGGTTGTTTAAAAATGTAAACTTTTAATACTTTTATCCAACAATTGTCAATTAAACTGTAAGTGACAGTAAAGACATTTACATAAGGTATGTTACAGAAGGTGAATTTTCTATTTACTGAAGAATCCTGAGAAAAATGCGTCACAGTTTCCACAAAAATATTAAGCAGCACAACTGTTTTCAGCATTGATAATAAGAAGAAATGCTTCTAGAGCACCAAATATTAGAATGATTTCTGAAGGATCATGTGACACTGAGAACTGCTGAAAATTCTTTGCCATCACAAGAATAAATTACATTTGAAATATATTAAAAGTTATTTTAAAACGTAAACTGTATTTTGATCAATTAGGTGCAGCTTTGGTGAGTTTTTAAAAACATTTTACTAACCCAAACATTTTGGGTGGTAGTGTTTCTAGATTAGTTCATATTTTATGAACAGTGACGACTCAATTATGTACTCTATTAGTTAATCTATGATCCATATGTAGCTTGCCAGTGTGCCATTTATTTTTGCAAAGTAGTATAACACTGCTACCCAGGATCACTGGCATATTAAACATTACCTGGAAATATAGCTCATGTTCACATGGGGAACGCTAATGCCAATTATCCTCAAATTAAATTATTAATCATACACCGCTTAACCTGGGTAGCCCTTTCTATTCCCTGTCCAAAAGTGCTGTTCTCTCATATACCCATGGAGAGCTCTTCTGTGATGTTATAGATGTTGCCAAAACTCCATCCTGCAATGCCCCTGCATAAACAGTCTTTAACTAATCTGCAGAGGCTTTAATTAGGCTAAACAGTGGGGAAATGAAACTCTAATCTACATTAAATGAACTCTCAGTGGAGTGCCTTTATTAAGTCCCAACACCTCAGTAGGGGTCAGGGTAGGGAACAGGGCAATGCTGGGGACAGGCGTTACCAATGACAGTTTTTTCAAAGAAAGCTTTTTAAGAAATAGTGATACAGTTGAGGTAAAAAAAAAAATTACACACACCTTACAGAATCTGCAAAATGTTAATTATTTTACCAAAATAAGAGGGATCATACAAAATGCATATTATTTTTAATGTAGTACTGACCTGAATAAGATATTTCACATGAAAGAGGTCTACGTGTAGTCGCCAAGAGAAAATTTATAAAAATGACCCCGTTCAAAGATCACATATACTTGATTCTTAATAATGTGTTGTTACCGGAATGATCCACAGCTGTGGTTTTGTTTTGTTTAGTGATAGTTGTTCATGAGTCCCTTGTTTGTCCTGAGCAGTTAAACTGCCTGCTGTTCTTGAGAAAAGTCCTTCAGGTCCCACAAATTCTTTGGTTTTTCTGCATTTTTGTGTATTTGAACCCTTTCCAACAATGACTGTATGATTTTGAGATCCATCTTTTCACACTGAGGACAACTAAGGGACTCATATGCAACTATTACAGAAGGTTCAAATGCTCACTGATGCTCCAGAAAGAAACGCAATGCATTAACAGACCCTCCAGTTTTTTCGCGATTCCGCAATCGCCGAATCCAACGCAAAATCAGCAACATGTCACATTTTTTTGTGATCCTGCTTAATTTGCTATTTCACCGCAAAATAATCACAAAAATGAAGGTCTCACAAAAAAAAAAACAAAAAAAAAACACTAAATTATAATTATTAACTGAAATATACCCAATTTTACTGCGAATGTGTGTGAAACAGTGAACACAAAACGTTCACTGGAATCTGCCATTGGACTGGCAAAGCAATTTCCCTAAAGCATTACAGGGGTAAAATGTTTTGTAGTCCTTATAATATAATATGAATAAAAACAAATGACAAAAGAAATTGTTCTGTTGCTATCTCAGCGGAAGCTATTTAAAATTTGTTTAAACATCCGCGACATGGACTTGACTGTGGAATCAAATGCAAGCAGTTAACGATGTCTGAGATAGACTACGCTGGACCTGAGTGAAATGAAGTAAGCAAAAGTGATTAGGCCTATTGTTTTATATGGCTCGGTGGTATGATGATAAGTGTCAAATCGAAAGAGATTTTGTTTAGAGACCTGCGCGAGAGTAATAACAATTTACTTGTTTTTAGATATTTTATGCTAAGATACTTCTATTTTGCTGGAGTCCAGTGAATTCTCCCGCATCACTGCATAACTGACGCGCTGTGAGGATAATGAAGATCAGGCCAGCTTACTTCTCATTGAAAATGCTTTTAAAAAGATCTTTCAGGTTTCTTTCAGGTAATAAACCTTTTAACAGGTTTATTATACAATGAATTATAGGCCTATAATTAAAATGATTAATACTGCAATCAATGAAAAAGCACCGAACTTTTTAAAAAGAAAAAAAAAAAAACCTGTTTATAATAGGAAATACTTTTCTCTTTATTTATTTATTTTTTCCACTATATTCGGGCCACAAGAGAAATATTAAGGGAGTAAATTAAAACATTTAGTTATATACCGTTATCAGCATACAAAGTAGATTCGTCTCTCGTCGTCTCTGATAAAATATGCACCGTTAATGCAGCGCCAAAAGCGCCGCCAGTTTTTACTTTCACTTTGTAGTGAATCGAATGAGATTAAGAGGTTCACAGGTATAACTTTTGGGCAAAGTTTGTACATTGCTTGTGTTATATCCATTGGTTCACCTTCCTGGTTAAAAACAAATATTTGGAATATTGCGACGTAATCAGCCAGCCCCCCTTTAGTTCGCGGTTGGGGGCCGAGCATTTGCGCTACGCCACTGGACTCCCTCCCTTAAGGCTGATATATACTTCTATATAATTAGCCTAGTGCCCGCTCACTTTTGCCCAGGTGTGCCGGAAAATAAAATAGCCACTAACTGGAGCCACGCATTACTGTAAGCCTACTGTAGTTTCTTAAAATTCATTAAACAACAGTAGCACCCGCAAAAATAATTTTATCTACCTTTATGTTGTATTTATTTGTCCTGTTGTCATTTGTTTCTTGCATTTTGTTTGTTCTTTGTGTCATGTAAGACTATTTTGAGTCTAACATAATACAGTCTGGTAAATGTGCTATCATAATTATTAAAAAAAAAACATTGCAAATTTTGCGCAAATTTTGGGAAATTATCACCACTAAATCAGACATTTGGTTCGGAAAATTCATGAAAAAATTCGCGAAATCCTGGAGGGACTGCATTAAGAGCCAGGGGGTGAAAACTTTTTGAATTTGAAGATCAGGGTAAATGTAATCTATTTTGTCTTTCTGAAGAACAGCAGGCAGTTTAACTGTTAAGGACAAACAAGGGACTCGTGAACAACTATCACTAAACAAAACAAAACAATACAATAAAAAAATACACAGCTGTGGATCATTTCGGTAACAACACAGTATTAAGAATCAAGCGTATGTAAACTTGTGAACGTGGTCATTTTTATAAATTCAGCTATTATTATCTCATGTGAACAGTATTTAGTTGTCTTTTATGTGACAAATTCAGATCAGTACTAAATAAAAAATAACATGCATTTTATATGATCTCTATTAATTTGGCAAAATAATTAACATTTTGCAGATTCTGATAATTTGCTCAGATAAACTTTTGACCTCAACTGTAGTTAGGGTTCCCAAAATCTTTACATCTTTCCACCTCCTGTCATTTATGCCCTTGTGTCCATTGCCTACTGAAGTGCCAATGTAAAATGAACATGTTATATGCACAATGCTAAAATTAGCTCTTATAGCACATACCTGAGGTCTCACCCTCACCACAGGCTTCTGTCCCGTCAGTCTTTGAGCTCCTCGACCAGGAGGAGAAACATGATGGACAGCATTGAGGATTCCATCTGTCTCTGACTGCTTTTCTCAGACTGACACCTTTTCACACAGGTGACAGGTGGTGTATCAGCACTATGGTGGTGTGTCTGTGTGTGCGTTATTTCAGTTAATACGGAGGGGGTGTTGTGTAAGTTCGGCAGGGCTGTTATAATTACCATATGTCAAAAAAAGAAGGTGACGGCCATTGTTAATCTCCGTTCGACCAAGCGATACTTTGATCCTCCCCTGTATAATTCATTGTTGGTGTTGTGAGAGGTGATTGTGAGGATTTTGCTGATGCACACAAGTGTGAGCTGATTCTAACAGGCCCTGGGGTGATGGGACAGACAATGACCACAACTGTGGTCAGAATAACCAAGACAACAATGCTAGAAAAGTGTGTTTGAATGTGTGTATGTTTGTGAGAAAGGGAAACATGGATGTTCCCATCTGAATCCTGCTGTTGGGAGTTTGTTATTGTAGGGGTGTCAAATTGGTTTAGCGAAACAGGATTTGAGAGGGGCGTCCCAACTTTTTTTTTTTTTAGTCTGTGAGACTTTCAGAAGGGATTAATCCTGAAGTCCCAACACATTCGAGTTAGGGAACAAGGCCACAAGCATGCATGTTTGGCCTCTGAAGTCCATACCCTTTTAAGAGAACAGAAGCTGCAGCTGTGAATATTTGGATTGCAAAATTATGATGGTTTCTGACTTCTGGATTTATTTTCTGACTTCTGGATTAAAGAGCAGGTAATTTTTAATCATTCAATATTTTTGTCTCAGTTTAAATTAGAAAAATGTTAATGTTAATAATAATAAAAAAATGCTTTTAGAATTTTAATTTTAGAATAAATCCAATTTATTGTTTTCCTACATATTTTCTTTCCCAAGTAAACTTTTTTTTTGGCTTGATAATGCTTTGAAAACTTAACATTAGCTCTGTGTTATGTTTGTGTTTTATTTATTTGTTTTCTTTTTGGCTTTTTTTTTTGTCTACGTGCCCGAATGCTCCACCTTCCGTAACATTACCTGTTGGCACTGATCCCCTATAGATGGTGAGATATTTCCAACAAGGAGCAAAGCTGTTCTTTGCTTCTCAGGGGGCAAATCCTGAGGACAAATCTTAATTACACCACAAGCTTTTGGCAGCTCTCTGCTGAGACTGGAGATCCCTACGAATCATGTCAAAACTCACAAACAAGATGAGAAAGAAAAAGAGTAGGAGAAGTTTATGAGGTCTTTTCAACTAATAATTGTTTTGAATGTGTGCTTTTTTTCTTGATATCTTATATAGCTTACCTGGTGCTTTATCACATTAAAACACACACACAGGAATATACTGGAGACTAAACTGATTGTGTTCATCACACCTAAGCAGAATTACTGAGGTATCATGCCTAGGGATCCCAGCTGGTTTTGAAATTATTTGGCTCTTGCTTTCCAAACTGTTTTACTTCTCTTTTGCTTAACAGTTAATATTACTACATTCAGCTCTGCTTAGCAGTCTTCTGTTAACCCTCATGTTCTTTTGATTTTGTGTTGGTAATGTTGGGGTTTAAGAGACCCCAATGCTGTATGGAAATAATAGTAATTTTGCAATTTACCTTTTTTCCTTTAAATTCTTTAAATGTGTTTCTCTGACCAGGGTTGTTATAGTTAACTAAAACTTAAATAAAATAAAATATTAACTGAAATAAAATACGACTTTCTCATTACTTAAGTGCTATAATCAGGTCCCCAGTGTATCTACAAACCCAGAAAATGTGGACCAACCCAGTAACTTTGTTTTGGTAAGCCATTTTCTGCTAGCATGTGAAAGCTGCTCAGATTTCACTCCCCTAGTGATGTAGAAATGTGATCTTATTATAATATTACCACCCCTTAATCTGCATGTTTCCACCCACGGCACCATTATTTTGTTTTTCGCAAGCAACAGCGGTGTACCAGTTCTAACGCCATGGCAAATGTTCGAGAAAAGCATGTTAACTGTTCTGTCTTTGGCTGCACAGATGAACACAGAACACTATTTAGAGTCCCAGCCTCAGAGGAGACAAGAGTGCAGAGGATTTATTGATTTATTTACTGTATATTATGCTGCTGCACCACAGATCTAATATAAACATGCAATTTCTTTCCCAGCTGTTTACCTTCACAGACACAACCAACCGTTTTGTGTGTTTTTAACATAAACTTGTTTGTATTTGACAGTTTAAGCGCAATAAGACATTAAAGAGAACTTAGTTTAGTACTCAAATACCGTGTGACAGCCGCTTTCTGTGTGCTTGCTTCAGATGTGTGCACTCAGAAAATATATCAGAAGTTTAAGCTAATATGGTTTAAAATGCATGATTTCTGCGTGTTAGACATGATAAACAAAACCAAACAGATGTTTTTAGCAGAGTATCTGAGTTACAAGCTGTTAAGGTATAGCCCTATTCTGGCCCTATTTAAAGAGACATGCACAAAAACAACCTATTTCTGCTTCCACTCAAAATAGGCATTTTCAAAATTATATAATAAATGATCTGTGGGGTATTTTGAGCTGAACTTTACAGACACTTTCTGGGGAAACCTTTTTATTACATATGGTAAATAGGGGCATAGTAGGTATAACTAATATGAAAATACTAAAATGAAAATAGAGACTATAAAAAAATGATAATAATAATAAATAAATAAATAAAAATTAAAAATATGAGTAAAAACTATAATATTATCTCAATCACACTAATATAGCAACCTCTGATTAATCAAATCCAGTAAAGCAGATAATACTAAGATTTACCTTTTCTGTTGTAGTAGTTTGTAATATTACTGTTAGCTAATGCAGTATTTGTGGTTACTGTTTGTGGTCACTTTGACACTTTATATATTAACACAGTAAAACAAATCAAAATAAACAACTGATTTTCTCTTATGCTTTTATATATCACCAGTGTGTGAATGTTAGCATGTGAGAATTGTTGTATTTATTAGAGATGCATGAAATACTGCTGCCATATTGGTTACTGGCCTCTATTTATCTGTACGGGTATATGTTGTGTGTAATTATGCACGCTCAGTACTGCCTTTTTTAGATTTAGATTACATCTGTAATCATCTGTCACTCTTGTAGTGTTTAAAACATTATTTATTTAAATTTACCCAGCAGGCACCAGACCAGACATTGGACAGGCGTTGCATTTTGGTTAAGAATGAAAATCAGGTTGACGTTAGTATTTGCCGTCAATTTGACGTTAACTTAACGTTGGATTTTGGTTACAAAACCTAAAAACAAAATAATATCAACGTCAGCTGACGTCGTTGTTGGACATCAAATTAATGTTGTAATTAGAAGTTGAATTGACGTTGAATTTTGATCACCCGACGACATTTTTTTATAGCGCTTTTCACAATACAAATTTACAATATATTTAGTAGTAGCTTACTAGTGGTGACGTAATCAAGCAGACAATGAACACTATTAACAACATGTGTTGGGGATGTTAGGGATAGGTGTTCATGTGTTATACCTGTGTTCATGTTTTATACCTGAGGTCTTTGAAACTCTGTAAATAAGTAATTTAATATACCAATTTAGTTGATTAGTTCTCATAAGATTAGAAAGGGTTGTGAAGTGTCAATTTAATTCTTAAATGTTAATTATGTTTTTTGAGTAATTAAAATGGCCTTGGGGTTCTCTCAGACCTCAAACTGAAAAGGTTAATGCATTGCTTTTGACCAACACCACAGCGGAGAGCTATTCTCACAGCAGTTCTGTCAGAAAGCATTGAGTTCAGTCAGATCTACATTATCCATGTTCATGTTGGCGTAACGATGTGTGAATGTGGGTGGTCAGTGATGCGGCCTGGATTCACTGAGTCATCACATGGGGGTTTCCCTGTAAAAGCTAAACCCCAGTACCACCTCCCTTTTTCCTTCAGGCTAGCTTTTTAAAAGAGTAATGATGTACCGTAGGAAGTCTGGTTGTAGGGTAAGTGCCTGTGTAACCACTTGCTGTTTATGAGGTGCGTTCACAGATGGTGCTGCTGTTGTGTTGAATTAAATCAAACCATTCAAGCAAACAGACAGTGTGTTCATTTTGTAAATGGTGTACCTGTAATACCACTGAATAAAAGCGTGAAAAGTTCAGTTGGCATGTTTCTCAAAGTATTGACAAAGCATCAATATACATGGCAAGAGCACTGACAAGAATAAAAAAATAAAACAATAATATCAATGACAAAAGAATAAGGTGCATAGGTAATCCCACTGAGATAGAAATAAAGTACAATAAAGCACTACTTTCTGGTGCTGCAATCTAGAAAACGCTGGTCAAATGTGTACTTCGGCTATTTTTAGTTTGGGATTTACTGGTCTCTTAAGTGGATGCAGGAAGCTGACATTTCTACCTTTAGTGATTTTATACCTATTGTGTTTCTCCCCAGGCACAGAAATCATGGATAGAAAGAGCTTTCAGCAAGAGAGAATGTGTGCACATTATTGTAAGCACCAAAGACCCCCATAGGTGAGTACCACCACTACTTCCTTAGTTTGTGCAAATGGAGCATTTTAATTGTACAAATGGCACATTTAGATGCAACTAAATGTGTTTGTACTATTAATGAAAGAGAAATTGTTCCTCATTAGTGTGGCCTGCTTTGAAGCTGTTAGAGCATCTAAAGATGCAGTCACGCTGAGTGAGGAAGTGAAAACTTATAAAAGATATCTTGCTTCTTTTATAGACACTTTTTTATGATGTGAAGAATTTGTTCGTTTTACTCTAATCTGAAATGTAAATCTCAAAGCCTCTTTAATACATTTGAAGTCCTCATATGTCTTTTGTAGATCACTTGCTGACAGTTTTGACTTTTGATTTGATGGACATTCAGTTAATTTCACATTGGTTGTCTTCTGTCACAGGTGCTGTTGTGGCCGTCTAATTGGTCAACATGTTGGCCTGCCCCCCAGCATCTCATCCAATCAGAACGAGAAGTCCGAGCGTGTGCCAAAGAATGACAGCTTGTCAGAGAAGTGGTCCATCAGCAAGCACACCCAGCTCAGTCCCACTGATGCCTTTGGAACCATTGAGTTCCAGGGAGGTGGACACTCCAATAAAGCAATGGTACAGCTATTCAGTCTCTTATTAACAATCGTTTGATGCTCAAAGCGCTGATAACTCTACAAAGTATTACATAACTCTGATAAAATATTCATGAAGCTTTTAGAATTAAATTCCTTTTGTGAGGCATTTATTAATGTCTGTAGTTCCTGCCAGCTTTGAAATATTATCCATTTTACTGCCGTAAAATGATGTACAGTACTTCAAAAGATAAAATGGAGAGTGGGACCTGATTTTAGTAATTGGGAATTTATTAAATAATGATATGTGGACATTACACAAAAGTGAAAACTGACTGTTCCTTAAAACTATACGATTGACAGTGAAAATTGAAAGTAATTTAAGAGGAACAGCATGTTTTACTAAATTCTGCAAAGCCTGTTCCAAAGAAAAACTTTGTTCGATTTTTGTTTTTGTTTTATGTTCGAAGTGTTTTCAGCAGTGATAATAAGAAATGTTTCTTGAGCACCAAATTAAAATATTAAAATCCATTCTGTAGTATTACAAGACACTGAAGACTGGAATAATGACTGTTGAAAATTCAGCTTTGATCACAGGAATGAATGACATTATAAAGGGAAATCGGATGGCCATTTTCCACAAGTTGGTATGATTCTTTAGGGTCTTTATGAAATGTCTGCAGCATACTTTGGTTGAAATTCCTCAATGGTCGTGTAAAACAACACCCTTTTTACCTTGTCAAAAACAGCTATGTTCACAGTGAGCCGTCTCTTTAAATGATAATAAGCTGCTGCTGACTCCACCCATCTCTTCCGTTTTTTTGTGTACTTGGAGTCGCATTACCATCAAAAACAAAACTAACTCACTGCGTCCTCAGGGGCTCTGATGTCAGGAGAAATTAAAGACTCTTATGTTCACTTTTACACGCAACTACAAAACACCTGCATTGTTTACAAGGCAGTTTTGTCGCTACAGCTGCTTGAGTGTGGAGAAGATGGTGGACAGCGTACACCTGGGAAAGGGCTGAAATATGCTAATACAGTACAGTTCATCAGTGGCTGTGGGCGGGGCCTCATCAGTATGATATCAGACGTGGTTTTCTTGCAGCACGTACTGCTAAGACACATTTAAATGCCATGTAAAAGTGAATTTTGCATCTGATGTCCCCTTTAAGATATATTATTATAGAAAACAGTTGTTTTAAATTATAATATTTTTTCACAATACTACTGTTTTACTGTACTTTTGATCAAATAAACGCAACCTTGGTGAGCATAAGAGACATCTTAGATGTACTCTTAAAGATTGCCTCAAAATTATTTTGCTTTTATGTTTTGTCAGTATGTACGAGTGTCTTACGACACTAAGCCAGACTTACTGCTGCATCTGATGACAAAAGAGTGGCAACTTGAGCTTCCCAAACTGCTCATCTCTGTTCATGGAGGACTTCAGAACTTCGAGCTTCAGCCCAAACTCAAGCAAGTCTTCGGCAAGGGTCTCATCAAGGCGGCCATGACCACTGGTGCCTGGATCTTCACTGGAGGAGTTAATACTGGTGTGTACAAGAGTATTAATGTGTCTTTCAGTTTAATTAAGATTCTGATTAGATTACCCTTATTAAGATTCTAAACAATGCTAGTCAAAATAAGAGGCTGATACTATCTAAACTTTGATAGGAGATCAAGTGTAACTGTGTGCTGTCTCAGTGTCCTTGATGCATTGTGTGATATGTCTCACACTGAGAATCTGTTATCGCTTCCATTATACTCCCTTCTGCCACCCCAGGAGTCATAAGGCATGTTGGTGATGCTCTAAAAGACCACGCTTCAAAATCCAGAGGGAAGATTTGTACTATTGGTATTGCCCCCTGGGGGATTGTGGAGAACCAGGAAGACCTGGTGGGCAAAGATGTAAGTGACTTGACTGCAGCTAAATTTAATAACTAGGGCTCTTTTAGTATAATTTATTTTTCTAAATGACCAATAAGACCTTGTTCGGCTGAAGTCAGGGCAGATATCACAAAATGTGGTTTTGTTAAATAATGATATATTAAATCATTGGATTCATTATTTACGAGAGCAAATTTCCAGATCACTACCGATTGATTTTTATGCTGTCTCTGCATGTATTCTGTGTCATGTAGAAATCTATAAATAATTTATATGTGAGCCACTACATATATATACTCAGTTTCACCTCAACTTGTCTGTGTGTCTCTGGTGACTGGTGCACAAGTGAGACACAGAGATCGAATCATTCTTTATTTATAACCACTGATTTCTATCCCCCCTCGTTCATACACGATTTTGGTCCTGTCTCCCTCTATCTTCCAACACCCCGCTCACCCCCACCCCTCTCTAGTCTGGTCTAGTCTGGTGAATGTTTTAAAGACAATGTCGTGGCATTTCTATTTCTAGGTTGCTGATCAAAAAAGCAAATATGCGGCACTGATCACATGACTCTTTGTACAGATGATCTGATGTTCTTCTATTCTGTTTTTCTCCCACTGGGTAATTCTTAAAAGGATAGTTCACCAAAAATGACAATTCTGTCATTAATTACTCACCTTCATGTCGTTCCAAATCCGTAAGACTTTCGTTAATCTTTTGAACACAAATAAAGATATTTTTGATGAAATCCAAGAGCTTTACCCCTTTAGTTACACAACTATCCCTTTAAATCATGCTGGAAAACATGATCATTAGGTTTTACACCAACTTGAAGAGTTTCAGTGCATTTATTTATTAATTTGCAGTTTAAATGTTTACTGAATGCTACTTGTGCCTGTAGACACTTTCACGTTTGTTTCATTCTTTTTATACTGAATCTTATACTGAATATACTGAACAGCATCTTTTTACTTCATGCTGTGTGTATTGCAGGTGGTCCGGCCATATCAGACGATGTCTAACCCTCTTAGTAAACTAACGGTACTCAACAGCCTACACTCCCACTTTATTTTGGCTGATAATGGCACCACCGGAAAGTATGGAGCAGAAGTCAAACTGCGCAGACAGCTAGAGAAGCACATCTCTCTGCAAAAGATCAACACACGTGAGTACCTTTGCGGGTAATTAGAGATGCTAAAGTTAATGTGATTACTCCAAACTGCAAATTCAACTGTGCTTTTAAATTGCTTGTGAGAGAGGTTATAATAGTCTTCTATCCTCAGTCACTATATCTAGGTTGTGTTGTGCTGATCTTCAAAAGCCCACATTGGAGTTTCTCTATAGATTCCTGTCAGAAATGCCCAGATCAGTTTGTGGCTCAACGTCGAAATGCTACGCGAGTTGCAAGATTCAGAGTTGACTGCACTGAGAGCACAAAGCCCTCTTCAACTGCACTCTGCCAGATAATATCCATATAGTCCATTTACTCGCATAAAGATATCAAATAAACATCATTCAGCTGAAGGAGCACATTCAGATCTGGTGAAAATGCTGTAAATCATGAACATACACAAAAAAGAGACCCCTTATTTTATGCTCATGTGGATCATTTAAGGTTATTGACAAAAATGCATTTATACACAAACATACAGTTAAAGTCAAAAGTTCAAACACACCTTGCATTAATAACTTTTTGAATTTGAAGATCAGGGTAAATTGAACTTATTTTGTCTTCTGGGAAACATGTAAGTATCTTCTGTAGCTTCTGAAGGGCAGTGAAAAATGAAGAAAAAAAAAAAAAAAAGATGTTTAGGAAAAATAAGGAAAATATACACATCTTTGTTCTGTTCAAAAGTTTTCAAAACGCGGCTCTAAATGCAATATTTTCCCTTCTGGAGCATCAGTGAGCATTTGAACCTTCTGTAATAGTTGCAAATAAGTCCCTCAGTTGTCCTCGGTGTGAAAAGATGGATCTTAAAATCATACAGTCATTGTTGAAAAGAGTTAAAATACACAACATTTCTGAAAAACCAAAGAATTTGTGGGACCTCAAGGATTTTTCTGAAGAACAGCGGGCAGTTTAACATTTCAGGACAAACAAAGGACTCATGAACAACTATCACTAAACAAAAAAACACTGTGGATCATTCAGTATGTAAACAAAAATTTAAACTACTATTTTCTCTTGTAGACTATATGTAAACGTCTTTTATGTAAAATATATTTAGGTCAGAACTAAATAAAAAAATAAAATGCATTTTGTATGATCCCTCTTATTTTAGTAAAATAATTAACAGTTCAGCAAGATGTATGTAAACTTTTAAATTCAATTGTACTTTGATTAGTTGGCATACTTTCATAAGATCCTGCGCCCATAATGCTCAATTATAACATTATTTGTCATTTGAAAAAGGCTGCCATTATGAATGATAAATGTACATAGAAACATCTCTTTGAAATCAAATTGGGCTTTACATGGGCAATAATAAAGCAACATTAATTATGGCAGGCTAATAGTGTTGAGTCGTGTGAATAAGGCTAAATCTTTATTGAGCCTAATTCACAAACAATAGAAAGCATAAAATAAAAACTGAAAAAAATAAAAATGAGTTAATCATAGCATGAGTGTTTTAGCATATTTAGCTACTGGTTAAACTGGATTCCAGCAGAAATGCAAGGATTTTATTAAACCACATTGAATTTGCCCTAGAATTAAGTTAATTTTAATTAATAATTTAGCCAGTTTGTTACATAAACACAGTAGTAACACTTTTTCCCAGTATCAAGTGAGCCATTCCATATACCTGCCATATACAGTGCAAGGTCAACAGGAAGTTTGACCTCCCTCCCTTGTCATGTGACCTGTGGACTTCCCTTTGTCATCCTATGCCTGGAGTAATAGAGGGGGCTGGGAAGTCAAAGGGACGCTCAGGCGTCATCATTCGCATCAAAAATGACACCCACGTTGATTCATCCATAGGAAGCTGCATGTAAACGGGTCGTTTAAAATAATCAGCATTTAAACCACCAAGTGCCTTGACATTTAAACAACAGGCAAAATCTACTCTTCAAGAAAACACATCCAACCCCCTAGCATGTGGAAATTTCAGTCTTCAAACATGTTTGAGCCCTGTAAGATGAACAGATGAAACATGTTTAAGCTCATTAAATCATCGCGTGACATATTCACAACACATATTCAGACTGCGATAAGACCAGTTTATTCTGACATCACACTCATGACAGGAGCTTCATATATCTGAGCCATATCTGTGCCTGCAGCCACCTCTCTCTCTCTCTCTCTCTCTCTCTCTCTCTCTCTTTCTCTCTCTTTCTCTCTCTCTCTGTTGCATCAGCTGTGTGATGGTGGTGTTTGCTCTGGCTTTGGGCAGAGCTCATTTCTTTATTTTATTACCTGTCCTTTCCTACACTAGAAGAACATCAATAACACTCTGAGCCATCACCATGAGGCTCACAGAGCTACAGAGACCCTCAAACATGGAATCAAATCTCTTTGTTTTGGAAGAATTGCGGCAGGCTGCGGGCCGGCTTACATATTCACAGTCTGACAAGCACTGCAGCGGTACTGGATTAAAATGAATTACGGAGCTGTGCTTGCTGTTGTTGGGCTAATGAGGAGGGCTTTTTGAGTGTTTCGCAGATGAGGGAAAGACTAGCGTGCGCAGGATGCAATGAAGATTTTCTTGCAGGATAAGATGGGATGTGAGAATCAGTTCAATTGTACACAATTAGGTGCATCTTGATTGGAATCAGCAGTTAATCCCTAATTCACATGGGGAATAGAGTAAACCATCTGGTGTGAATTAGGATGGATGTTGAGAAATTGCAGGCTACTAAACAGGGATGAATACAGTAATGATTTGCAGGCACTGATGGCATTGTTTATTGGTATACACTCACTGCGTTATTTTAGCATCGGAATTATGCTAATACAGCAATATGCAAACTGTACAACACCATTCCACATCTTGCAGGTTGGTTCTTGAAAGTTTTAAAGGGGTGCTATTATGCTTTTTCACTTTTTGAATTTTAGTCAGTGTGTGGTGTGTATCTTTGGGCATAAAAAATATCTACAAAGTTTCAAATCTCAAATTCCACTCCAAAGGGAGATATTAAGTTTTTTAAAAAAATCTCTTTTCAAGAACTAAAACGAACAGCTCCGTTGGACTACAACGTTTGTTTTCTGCATGCTAGGATGTCACAATGTGGTCCAATTAGAATATCATTAAATTAAATCCCGCCTACGGAAATTCGAATTGTTGGGGGGTGGGTAGGGACGAGGTGGAGGATTAGTCTAACTTTAGCGATGCAGAGCGAAGAGCCGCTTCAACTAGCCGCAGCGCGGCGGGTATAAACACAAGCATTGACTAGAGTGGGCGCTTCAGAGCAGTAACGTGCCTTGGACGTGTGCAGTACAGGGGGTCAAAACACGAAAAGCCGAAGTCGCGATCTACTCCGGTTGCCGTGTCGGAGCCGTAATGCACCGCCGACGTGTGCAGTGTGTGGTAAGAGATTTATTCATCATACAGTGTAGATAGCTTCACTTATAATGCAAGTGTTTTTTTAAAATGCATAAACTTGCACTAGAATAGGCTGGGCTAATCAGTGATGATGTTCTTTGATAATGTTAGGCTGCTTTTATCCTTATGCTGGAGCTGTTTTTTGGCAAAGAAACTAAGTATGTAAATAATTAAATAAATTAGCAGGATAATATCATGTATTGGCGATCTTGCAAGCTGACGATAGGACCCAACACTACTGTAGCGTATTATTTACTCATACTCCATGTATCCTTGTTGTATATGACTTCCTTCTTTCAGACGAATGCAATCGGAGTTATATTAAAATTTATCCCGGCACTCCCAAGCTTTAGAATGGCATAGATGGGTGTTTCTCTTGATCAGTCCAAAACAAGTCCAATAAATGTGCATCCATCCATAATAAAAAGTGCCTCACACGGCTCCGGGGTGTCAGTAAAGGCCTCCTGTAGCGAATCGATGCATTTTTGTAAGAAAAATATCCATGTTTAAATCGTAAGAATCACTTTAATCTAGCCTGCAGTTGTACAGTTGTACACGGAACTTGCTTCTTTGACAAGGGGCGTGGCAGTGCTGAAACATCGTCTAAGCTGTTTGCCAATCGCAATGCAGTGGGACAGCTAACCAATCATAACACATTTCTTTTTTCGGAAGGCGGGCCTTCATTAAACCATGGAACTAATCGAGCCATTTGTGCCAGGCTGGGAGAAGTGTATTGTAAATTATGTTAAAAACAATGTGTTTTTTGAACCACCAAGCATGAAAGCATGTTCTAGTACACCCCCAAAACAAAATCAAGACTTTGTAAAAGAGTATAATAGGACCCCTTTAATTTTAAAAGTTAAAAACAGTTGGTTTAAGAAACCCCCTCAGAATTATTGAATAACTAGATGTATTTTTGAATATTTATATATATATAGTGGTATTCAGATGTGTCTCTTTGACTGAGATTTTCTGTCATTTATTTGATTTATCTCGAATTTATGTGATTTATCTTTTCATAATTTTAAGTTGTATTCAAATGTTTATAATTATTTGACTTAATAATATATTGATTGATGCATCATCATCCAACATTTATTCCTGTTTGATTAATTTTTACCTTCGAGTTTTGTGCATAGTTATAGTTTCATGAACATGTACATTTAATATTCCCAATTTTTTCATGACATTTGTATGAATTCCACCTTTTATTCAACGCTTTAGCCAGTCATATTCACATCCTGATTAAAAGTTACGTCAAACTGTGTGGCCGATGGTGTTTCTAACCTAGAAACCTGTTTTAGCTTTTCCCTTGCACTAACTGGGTCTCCAAGTGATGGGATGATGAGCTGGTCTTTTTACTTTGGTGGTTTATTTCTGGATTTTGTTCCATGCTGCTGGTCTCTGTGGGTCCCATTACATTAGCATAATGGAGCAGTAGCTGCTGTATTGACCAGACAGGAGGGGTGCTGTGGGATTTTTTTCCACCCTTTTAAAGGTTTATTTGAATGGAGTGTTTTTACCCTCTTAAAGAAATATTACAGGAAGCCCTTGCTACAAATCTTGTTGATTTCCACAAAATATTTTCAACCAGTTCCTAGTACCAGTTTTTAAAAACAGGAAAATGTATGTACAGTACAAGAGCTGTTGTGCTTATGATGGAAGACTACAGTTGAGGTCAAAAGTGTACATCCCTGCAAAATGTTAGTTCTTTTACCAAAATAAAAGGGATCATACAAAATGCATGTTATTGTTTATTTAGTACTGACCTGAATAAGATATTTCACATAAAAGACGTTTACATATAGTCCACAAGAGAAAATAATAGTTGAATTTAAATGACCCTATAGTTTATATACGCTTGATTCTTAATACGCTGTTGTTACCTGAATGATCCACAGCTGTGTTTTTTTGTTTAGTGATAGTTGTCCATGAGTCCCTTGTTTGTCCTTAACAGTTAAACTGCCTGCTGTTCTTCAGAAATATCCTTCAGGTTGCACAAATTCTTTGGTTTTCCAGCATTTTTGTGTATTTGAACCCTTTCCAACAATGACTGTATGATTTTGAGATCCATCGTTTCACACTGAGGACAACTGGGGGACTCATATGCAACTATTAGAGAAGGTTCAAAAGCTCACTGATGCTCCAGAAGGAAAAACAATGCATTATGACCCAGGGGGTGAAAACTTCTGTAATAGTTGCATATGAGTCCCTCAGTTGTTCTCAGTGTGAAAAGATGGATCTCAAAATCATACAGTCATTGTTGGATAAGGGTTCAAATACACAAAAGTGTTGGAAAACCAAAGAATTTGTGGGACCTGAAGCATTTTTCTAAAGAACAGCAGGCAGTTTAACTCTTAAACAAAGGACTCATGAACAACTATCACTAAACAAAAAACAGCTGTGGATAATTCAGGTGACAACACATTATTAAGAATCAAGGGGATGTAAAATTTTTAACACTGTCATTTTTATAAATTCAACTACTATTGATTCAACCATTCAACTATTTTCTCTTGTGGAATATATGTAAACATCTCTAATGTGAAATCTTATCTTATTGCATAATATTCAGGTCAGTACTAAATAAACAATAACATGCATTTTGTATGATCCCCCTTATTTCGGTAAAATGTAACATTTTGCAGATTCTGGAAGGGGAAGTAAACTTTTGACCTCAACTGTATGCAGCAAGTATAGGCTGCAGAAAATATATAACTTGTTTGACAATATAACAGTAACAATTACATTTTTAGCATGAGTGTGATCCAGTTCCTGACCTTTTCTGTGCAGTGACAGAATCTGTTTACATGGAGCTACACTTAGAGGAACATCAATAATGCATAACCAGAGGTTCATCCTCATAAAAACATAGTCTCACTATAAAATGACTTGATTTAAACAATAGCAGAGACTTTTTACCTGAATAATTAATGTTATTGCTTTTACAAAAATACAAGCTTTCACATTTCAGTTTTAAGCCCTTTAATGTGCTTTCTCCTTAGTGTTCCATTGTAAAGTGCTTTACTTTGTTTTTTTTCCTAAGTCCATTATTTAGTTGGTATGTTTTTATCAACAAAGGGACGAATTAAAAATATTGTCTGTCATTGCTCCAAACTTACGTATACCTAGAATATTCCTTTAAATATTTATCTGCAATTAATAGAAACAGCCAGCACCCATCCGCATGTTGTTCCAAACCCATATTCTGTTTTGTTTTTTGTTTTTTTGTTTTTTATGGAACACAAGTAGACATTTTTATAAGATCTTCACATAGATATTTTCCATTATGTCTATATCAATAGGGGCAGCCAAGCTGCAAAAAGGGAAAACAAATGGAGCCATATGACTTATGCCATATGCATTGTTTTCAACAATGATAATGAAAAAATGTTTCTTGAGCACCAAATCAGCATATTAGAATGATATTTGAAGGATCATGTGACACTGAAGACTGGAGTAATAGCTGCTGAAAATTCAGCATTACAGGAATAAATGACCATTCAAATAAAATAAAATAGAAAACATTTATTTTAAATTGTAATAATATTTCACATTATTACAGTTTTTATGTATTTTGATCTAATAAATGCAGCTTTGATGAGCATAAGGTATTCTTAAGCCACATATGTGACCCTGGATCACAAAACCAGTCATAAGGGTCAGTTTTTTTTTAATTGATATTCCTACAGCTTTCCATTGATGTATGGTTTGTTATGATAGGACAATATTTGTCCGAGATACTATTTGAAAATCTGGAATCTGAGGGTGCAAAAAATAAATATTAAGAAAACTGCCTTTAAAGTTGTCCAAATGAAGTTCTTAGCAATGCATATTACTAATAAAGTTAAAGTTTTTAAAAATTACGTTTTGATATATTTATGATAGGAAATTTACAAAATATCTTCATGGAACATGATCTTTACTTAATACCCTAATGATTTTTGCCAATTAAAAAAATCGATAATTTTGACCCATACAGTGTATTGTTGGCTATTGCTACCAATTTTTTTGTGCAACTTTTGACTGGTTTTGTGGTCCAGGGTCACATATATTTGCGTAACAAACACTTTGACATTTAAGTCATCATTTGACATGACTGACATGAGGGTGAGTAAATAATGATAGCATTTTCACTTTTGAATGCTTGACTTTTTTGGCATTATACTCTGAGTGACATTTTCTGTACTGTAAGGACTGTGATGATAAAGGGTCTAACAGACTTGTAATGTGAGTATTTGGAGACATTGGAGTTGTGAAAAGATAGAAAACTCTGGACCAAATCAAAGTTTAGCCCACACAGATAGAACCAAATGAATAGTCAATGTTTTCTCCCTCACTTTGAGTTCTTGATCATTGTTTGTTTGGCAGTTATATTCACAATCACACATTATACCAGTTTTGGACATGGATCTTGTGTCTAGCTGTTGTGTTTAATCTCCTGAATAAATAAATGAAGTGCATTTGTCACTGCCAGGCAGGGGATAGGATTGTTCACACAAGGTGTAAATGAAATAGATTGAGAGTGACACAGAATAAACTGCCCGTTTTTTCCACGGGTCTAAAAAATTGAGATTCATCTGCCATCTACATGCATGGCAGGGGGGCATACAAATCAACCCGTCCCTGTCTCCGTAACGCCCCTCTTCTCCTTATCCTCCACTCCGAGAGCACAGGGGCTTGTGTTCGATTAATGCTGGGCCTGCCATCCTCTCGTGGTGGTGCCGTAGGTCAATTGGTAAATGTGAAGAGGTTATAGAGTTAGCTGGAGGCGCAGGACTCATCACTGTGGGTGTCTGAAACGTAGCAGCATCAGGAATCAGCACAGAAACTAAGCTAAAACTTTTAAAATCTTCTTTACTGTCTTTAGTGTTGTTTTGTTTGTGTTTAACTGCTATAACCCTCCAGTAATTTCCAGCATCATCATTATCATGCTTCTGAATGGATCTGACCTTAATGAGAGATAACAAACTTTATTATGTCTTCCTTTTTAGTAGATGATCTGGTAAAGAAAATGAAGGCATGATGAGGTTTTTGATGATGTTAATAGAAGCTTTAAGAAGTCATTGGACTTGCTGCTGGGTACACGTTTGACATTCTCTGATTAAATGGCAAATGACTGTACCGAGATTCAAAAAATAACATTCCTCTTTACTTTCTCTGGCCACTGATGTAGTTGGCAGATGAAGATATCGGCCGTTAGAACAAACACTGTCACCCCTGCCCACCTAGATTCTTTTCAAAGGCTCTTTGGAACCTGCTGAGGCTTGTTGGAAGGAAAGGTTAGGGTTGAATGAGATTATAATTAAATAGCACAAGCAAACACTCATCTGCTTTTTTAATCTTTTAATTTTCTCTTCTGACTGGACTTTCTCTCTGTCTCTGATACTTGTGACAGCATGTTTTATTGGTCTTCACACTCAAATTGGAAACCTTTGGCCCATATTACTTTTCCCCAACTGAACTTCTCTTAGCATCTGCTACATTGCCTGTGGTTACTGTATATCCCTGCTGAAAAGACCAGCATATGTTCTGTTTGGATATTGGTTTTCCCACCAGGCTTTTTAACTGGCTTAACCAGCGAGATTTTCTTGGACAGCCAGTATTATCATAAAGATTAAGGCTGTAAAATGAAAACTGTATATGTACAGTAAAACGAAAAATTATTCAGACACCAGATATAATTTTTGATAATAAGTGACGATAGCAAAATAATGTGAATTGTGACATATTATACCAAAAAATTCTTCATACAGTGGATTACCAGTAAAACTGATAAAAAAAAAATTTGGGACCAAAAATTTGATTTGACACTTTGACCTGACCATGTTTTGTCACATACCTTTCTATCAAAGTTATCTGACATTATCAATATGAATTTGTTCTGACACAGTTTAACTCTTAAGTTCTTGTCATATTTTATTACCATAAAATAGTTTTCTAAACTATAGCGAATAAACTGTGATAATGAGAGAAATGTTGAAGGTGTCTGAGTAAAATTTGGGTTTAACTGTGTATCAAAACCAACTGTGTATCTTACAAAATTATTTTTCTGTATTTGTATTCAGATAGAAAAAGAAGGGGGCAGAGCTTAAATTTAATAGATTAAATTAGATATTTAAACATATTTTTAATTTCATACCAGTGTTATTTTAGTGTGTGTATTATATATATATATATATATATATATATATATATATATATATATATATATATATATATATATAATTATAACATTTATTAATATTTTGAATTAGCTTTTATTTTTATGTTTCTGTCTAGCTTTATTTTTGTTTCAAAATTTAGTAATACTAAATTAAATTAAATTAGTAAATTACAGAGTACAACTTTTCTGTTAAATACATCCATTCACGTTTTTTAAGTTTAAGATTTTCATCTAGTATTTATATTTTAATTTCAGCTTTTAAAAATTTTTTTTTCTTTTTGCTTGTTTACATCAGGGATGCTCAACCCTGGTCCTGGAGATCGACTTTCCTGCAGAGTTCCTGCAGAGTAAATATATCAGAACCTAATTTATGATAATATGCATTGCTAAGAACTTCATTTGGGCAACTTTAAAGGCGATTTTCTCAGTATTTAGATTTTTTTGCACCCTCAGATTTCAGATTTTCAAATAGTTGTATCTCGGCCAAATATTGTCCTATATGTGTGTCCAAACCGCACATCAATGGAAAGCTTATTTATTCAGCTTTCAGATAATGTATAAATCTCAGTTTTGGAAAATTTACCCTTATGACTGTATTTGTGGTCCTGGGTCACATTTGGCTTAAGGCACATTCCTACAAAGACATCCAGGGTTTCCTAAAAGCATCTTTCGCTATGGTCGTTAGTTCCATTAAACTCTATTGGTAACAATGGAACTTGCAACCATAGTAGTGCTTTTGGTTAAAGCACCCCAGCACGACTATGTTGGTCCACCCCAACAGGCACGGATGTCAATATAACTTCAGGTTGACGTTGGACCCCAACATCGGACAGACGTTGCATTTTGGCTGAAAATGAAAATCGGGTTGACATCAGTATTTGATGTCAAATACGTTAACTTAAAGTTGAATTTTGGTTACACAACCAAAAACAACAATATGTGAAGATCAGCTGACGTCGGTACTGGACATCAAATTAACATTGACATTTAATGTTAAATTGACATTTTAATCACTCGACTTCGCAACCAAAATTTAACCGAATATCAGTGTCTTATGATGTTGTGTCTCTGATAGTTAGACTAGTTAGACCACCAACCAATATAAACCAGCCTGGACCAGCATCGAAATCCATGCTGATCTGAGCTGGTATTTACAGCAGGAATATCATTGAATATATTATTACTAGCTGGTATTTGGTTGCTAGACTCAAAATGTCATAAACACTGTACAAATACATAAATTCATGGTTTGAAGTGCAATGTAGTGAATGGTAGAACTTGGAAATATCATAGATATTATGATATATCATAAAACATTTCTAAAAAGGCAAAAGACCATGTCCATGGCTTTTTACTTTTTGAGAACATAAATAGATGGCAGATGAATAATATATGTCTTGTCTTGTTGTAACATAAGAGCTAGTCTAGACAGAGTGCCAGCCATGCTGAATGGGAACGAACTGTCGAGTGTGTGTTAGTGCGGGGAAACAACCTTGCGTTCCTGGAAGCCCACAAATATCATGGCAGAAGGGCTTGCTGATCAATAAACATTACCCCAATAATACAGAAAATGATAAAGAGATAAAACAAGAGATAGAGACAGCAGTGGGAAGAAGAGGTTTGGATGTTTCTGATTTCTATACCAGCTGAGCAGCAGTTTCTTTTGAAGTCAGTGTGCTGCTAAAAATAGAGACACTTTATGTAACCGTACCCATTTTAGGCACAATGATGACAGCACATGTGGATCTGGTGTACCTCTCTCTCTTTCTCTCGTTTTCCCTCCTTCCCTCTTTCTTTATCTCACTTTGCATAATTTAAGCAGTGGTAGGAGGATCTGGCTGCAACATGCCTTTTGAATTATAGTCACAACATCATAACTTGTATTCATCAAGTTGTAGGAAAGAGTCAGAGTGCAGAAGCAGGTCTGATCTGTCTTCGTCCTGTTCAGCTGCTCTCCCACTGCACACACCTGTTAATTAAACCAAGGACTAAAAATTGCAGCTGATTAATGAATGCAGAAACGATCTGATTGTTCGGTGTGTACTTGCAAATCAAAAAAAAATTGTGCATTTCAGTGAGCACTAAAAACACAATGTACTGTGAAATAATCACAAAAATAGTTTCAGGCTGCACGCAAAAATGACACGGCTAGTGTAGTCTGATTAACAAACAAATGACTCTTATGAACCATTTTTGAGCGGATCAAAAAATAATGCAAGACCAATGTAGCTTGATTCCGAAAATGAAACTTATAAGTAGTTCAGAAAGACAAATCAGTCTGAAACACTGCTCTTTATCGTTTACAGCATCAGAGTAAGAGAATTTCTTTCGTTTGTAAGCAGAATTGACATTATAACCAAAATGAATTACAATTGGAATCAATCTGAGAGCTTGTGAATTGGATTTGTTTGTTCATAAAATTCACTATATAGGGATGTGCTTGAATTTACCAGATAAAAGTTAGAAAATGGAAACACTTTCTCTCTCTTTGAAGTGTCTCAAGAAGAATATTTTTTTATTTTATTTTTTTTTCCACTAAGTGGATGTCGGGTGTCATATTGACAGACACAATTGGGTTATGATAAAGATGTCCAAAGGGTCAGTCACAACAGCTATTCAGCAAAATAATCTGTTCTTCTGCATGCCAAAATGACTCGAACTTGTCTTTTCATATGCTTTTCCTTTTCCCTTATGCAAAAATGACTACTTTAATTATACATACACTACCAGTCAAAAGATTTTTAATGTTTTTTTAAATTGTTTTGTGCACCAAAATGCACAAAACAATTAAAATGTTTTTTGTTTTTTTTTAATGTTAAAATGTTTTTTTGCACCAAGCCTGCATTTATTTGATAACAAAAAAGAAAAAGAAAAAGAAAAAAAAAAAAAACGGAAAAGCAGTAATATTGTGAAATATTTTTACTATTTAAAATAACTGCTTTCTATTTTTATATATTTTAAAATGTAATTTATTTCTGTGATCAAAGCTACATTTTTTAGCATTATTTCTCCAGATTTCAGTGTCACATGATCCTTCAGAGATCTTCCTAATATGCTGATTTGCTGTTCAAGAAACATCTGTTTCTGTTCATCAAAGAAACAGTTATTTTAAGTAGTAAAAATGTTTCAAAATGTTACTGTTTTTGCTGTACTTTTATGCTGTCTTTGTCCTGTGAAACAAAAGATTTCCCCCCCCAAAAAGGAAAATCCTATAGAAGCCCTTTTCCGAGACTAAATGAAAATGAAAAGATACGAACTTGTAATTGTGAAGTTCTAAAGTCAGAATTGTGACATAAACTCGCAAATCTGACTTAATGTCTGAGTTTATGTCACACAATTCTGAGTTGAGATTCTGATAGATAAACTCACAATTCAGACTTTTTCCTCAGTTTATATCTCGCAATTCTGATTCTATAACATGGAACTGCGAGTCAAGTCAGAATTGTAAAATATAAACTCGCAATTCTGAGAGCATATCAGTCTTTATCCCCCTTAAAATTGGACTTAACAACTCGCAATTGAGAAAAAAAAGTAAGAACTGCAAGATACAAACTTGCAGTTGCGAAGTTTAGGGCTGTAGCTATCGATTATTTTAGTAATCGAGTATTCTACCGATCATTCCATCAATTAATCGAGTAATCGGATAAGAAGTCATTTTCTTTATTAAAGAGCAATACTAAATATACAAGAGAAAATAAGAGAGGTCTCTTAAAATAAACAACTAATTTGTTTCGTTTTTAGAAAAATGAACATTTTTATTGCTGAAATTGCATACATTAATAACCATGAAAACTAAACCCATTTAATGCATTTATATGCCAAATTACAAAGGTAAAAATACAAATACAAATATATATCAATATATATATATATATATATATATATATATATATATATATATATATATAAACAAAAAACAATTTCACAGTACTTTAGAAAAAGGTAAACATTACAACCTAAAACGAAGGCATAAGTCAAGAAATTGAGGCATTTAGATGTTTGATTCAGCTCAGAGGGACGTTAATGCATTTAACTTGCAGTTACAAATGCATAAATAATATTTTGTTATTTTAAACAAAACACTGAATACTGATATTTACATGTATTTTTAAAATGAATACACTTTAAATGTGAAATCAAAACCGCCAGTAGGTGGCAGTAAGTCACTGTTAAGTAAGTGAGTCATTACGATTGAACTGAATCATTTAACGGGTGATTCATTCAAGAACGAAGCATCGCCATGTTGCTCAAAGACGCAAATAGAGGCAAATGTTGGCGAAACAGAGCAAAAACAGGCAATATGCTGTCTAAAACGTAAGTCTCTTAATATTAACTTATTGTTTACTGATGAACTGTTGCATAAAATCAGTATCACATTTGTAATCATGCTGAGGCACTCTTCGTTTGATATTCACTAACTTTATAACTTTCTGGGTCACAGAGAGAGAATGAAACAATCAACATAAATGGCACTTAGTCTTTAACAAAACATATCTTACCTAGGGACATCACCATTACCACCATTAATTTACGGTCTTAAATATATCCAGCGTTTAGCGATTTGTGCGTCAGTAATAATGGTCCGTGGGGAAACAGTGTTCCCTGTGTAGTTACAGTAAATGGACTAATCGAAGCTTGAAGGCAAAAATGGACTATTTGCACTGAGCCTCGTGACGCACTTCCGTTTTAAAATCTTAGGGCTCAGTTATTTCCGGTTATGTACATTTTCAATGCGCTGTAATCATCTAGTTGACTTAAACGCCTAATAAAATGAGAGTTTGCAGGATGATTTCAAACTCGGAAATTTTCGGAGACAGGAGAAGACATATTCTATTGATTACTGTGTACAGAATTTTCCAAACTCAACGGAACGTGAAGTTTTAATCCAACATAAACCGATTACATTGTTCACCACAGGGTGTCAGTGCTCTAGTGGCCTAAGCGCGACGCTACATTTTGTGAGATGTGATAAATAAGATCATGATGAACCTTTATTTATCTGTATTAAATATGTTAGTCACTATTCTGTCATTATTTCACTGTATGTAGCCTATTGCCAAAATATGAATATTCAATAGTCGCACTGTCAGCGTGTTACTGTTAAAAATTATTTAAATGATTTTAAATTTAACTTCGTTAAATAGGGCAGTTACCGCACATTCATTCAGCCATTTTAAACGATGGAATAAGCAATATGGACTCGGAATAAGAGCTCCAACGCACACAAACAAATTAGCTGTGGTTTTACTACGAATAAAACCAAAAATTGCAATTGAACCATATAACCACAAATTAACTCGGGTTTTACTACACTGTCCATAGTCTAACGATGGTAGGCTATTTGTAGTAAAAGTGTTGTATACAAATGGTAAAAATGAAGAAAAAAGCAAAAAAAAAAACAAAAGTTTTTTTTTTACTATAGTAAAACTATGGTTAATTTTCGTAAGGGTGTTTATTAGTCAAACTAATTTAAAACTGTACATTCATCAGGTATTAAATATGCAAATCAGTAAAAGAAAATAATTATAAAAAACAAAAAGGCAGGTTAGAGGGGAAATATATTTATTAATTATTTAGAATGCACATACTGAAGGGAAATATATCTATAGTAACATTTCAGCAGGTTGAAGATGATTCATGTTAATGCAGAGAATAAGATTAATTTTTTTATTTATTTATTTTTTAAAGAAAATCCAGCCCTAAAATGTAGTAATAATCTGCGTTCTAATGAGAAACTGTCTGTATGTAGGTGCGCTGAACGCTAACCGGAAACTCCCAAGCCCTAACAAGTAGAACGCGGAAATAGTTGTGCAAGTAGTCCATTTTGCCTCGTTGATTTTTTGTATTTGAGTTACTCGACGAATCGTTTCAACCCTAGCTAAGTTATAAAGTCAGAATTGCGAGAAAAAAATATATTGAGCAATTAACTCGCAATTGTGAAGTTATATCATGTAATTCTGAGGAAAAAAAGTCAGAATTGTGAGTTTATATCACAATTCTAAAAAAACATAAATACATAAAAATTGTGAGAAGACGTTGCAATAAGCTTTTTTATTTTTTATTCAGTAGTGGAAACGGGCTTCCATAAAATCCTCACTAGTTTGTGTTCTACAGAAGAAATGGAAGTCTTACAGGTTTGGAACAACATAATGGTGAATAAATGAGGATAGTATTTTCATTTTTGGGTGAAGTGTGTAATCTCTGTTCCACAAAAGGAAATAATGATTGTTTTTCCAAATACTCCCAACACCCCTTCTGGCCTTTCCACTCTGCTTGTCTTCAAACTAATAAATTCTCTGTAAATAGCTTATTATAGGTAGTGCAGACCAAAAAACACACCAATGGTTAAGTCAGACAGGAATATCAGACTGTTCAAACAAACAAAGCTCCACATAAGCGCAGTGTTTACACTCTATGAATTGCTTACCTTTAGTTGTCTCTGCACATTAAACTGGGAGAGGAGGGGGAAAAAAACACACACTTCACCTTTAATCTTTTTGATTGGTTTTCCTTGTAGCAACCAGCCCCAAAGACACACACATACATCCTTTCTCGCTCACGTTTCTCTTTCACGTTTCTGTTTTCTCCGCAGGGATTGGACAGGGTGTTCCAGTGGTGGCTCTGATAGTGGAGGGGGGTCCTAATGTGATCTCTATTGTGCTTGAATACCTGAGAGACACTCCTCCTGTGCCTGTGGTGGTGTGTGATGGCAGCGGTCGTGCCTCTGACATCCTGGCTTTTGGGCATAAGTATTCAGAGGAGGGCGGGTATGTGAGCTTTATCTCTCTCCACTGTAACAGAATTATAAGATATGAATTTTAATTTACATATAGATGAAGATTGAACTGTAGCACAGAATAAAGCGCAACAGTAAACGCCCAATTTTTCAGCAGTCTTTTCCCCATTCATTTTCTCCACAAGCATTTCTAAGACATGAACAAAACCAATGAGCTCTGAGATTAATCATAAACATTGCAAACAAACAGTTACGTAAAGGAATGTGGAATCAGAGATAAAGACAAGATGTGCCTGATGTTGTATATTTACCTTATTCTTCAACGAGGAAGTACGCCTATGAGCGAGACTTCTGGTTCATTAGCCGCTATAAGGAAATAACGAAAAGAATTTTTTCGTTTGAAGAGTTTTTACACATTAAAAATAATTAACTTTTAATAAATATTATTAAATATTATGAATTAATTATTTAACACATTATGTGTGTTAATTGTTAATTATTTAACAAAATAATTTATGCATCAATTGAATTCACTTGCTCAATTCTTTTGTATGAATGTATTAATGACTGAAAATATCTGTTATTGTGTTATTAATTATGATTAAATACACCTAATACGAGTATTCACATTTTTTTAAATGTTTTTATCATTTACTGCAAAATATACAAATATGTATTAAATGATATTGAATTTGATTGATGAAAGCTACCTAATTTTTACCATTTAATGCAAAATCTGTACATATATACAACATTTTTAGTTGGTTCACGGCCCTGTTGTTTATCAGTTACTGTAGAACATTCAAATAAAGACAAAATAAATTTGGAAATACAAAAAGACCAACTTGTAAGGTTACTGCTGAGCTATTTTGCTGCTGTTCTCGTTTCAAGGATTTCCAAGGACGATTTCTTCAGTATTATGGGTACTGTAGTTCTTTACAAAGAATTTAGATGTAGTTTAAAAAAACAAAAAAAAACAATCATGAAGTTTGAAATGAGCTGTGGTGGGTGTTTTTTGAAAGGGTCATATGTTATCATTAAAAAGCAGTTTGCCTATGGAGAAAATGAATGGGATTTTTCCTTCCGGAGCCCTACTGTTGCACTCTGTTGGAATATTTTCACTGCATAAATGATTTGCTCTGATATCCCAGTGTCATCTTTCTCTCTGACTACATGTTAGAATCATAAACGAATCTTTGAGAGACCAGTTATTAGTCACCATTCAGAAGACGTTTACGTACAGCCGGACGCAGGCCCAGCACCTCTTCATCATTCTGATGGAGTGCATGAAGAAGAAAGAACTGGTGAGTGTGTGCAGTGTGACTGTGAAAGTCCTAATGATTAAACCCCCCTGATCTGACAGATTTAAAGACATTCCTCTAGAGCCTTTTTGTCGTACTTAGAGTTCTTTTGTACGAGGGTGAACCCGCGATAAAGCCAGGAGATTTTTCTGCCGCACATTCCTCTCCATGTCAGCATGCCGTTATTCTATCGGACAGTCAGAGATGCGTGTAAAGTGGCCTCTTCAGCTCGGGGCTGATAAATGTCACTACCTCTGCAGCCCGCATGAAGTACATTTCCTCAGGCCCTGACACCATCTCTTCACATTAGCTTCTCACACACATACACTCGCTCTTTATCTCCCTGATGCACAGAAAGTAAAACTATTCTTACATACTACTGATATTATCAGCAAAAACGTGTCATCTTTTTGAATCCACTACTCTTCTGTTAAATTATTCACCAGATTGACGACACCATAATCTCTATGACTTTCCAGTCAGATCATCTAAAAGCTCTCAGTTCACATTTATCCTTCCCCTGTCAGCCATTACTTTCAGAACCTCCTGAAATATCCCAATAAAGACTTTTAACAAGCCACTTAAGTGTCGACAGGAGAAACATTTCTTACGTAACACTTTAATCTTAGCATGCTTTCATATTTTTTAACTCTATCGAGTAGAATATATCAAGGCTAGTAGAGCTGCGATTTGCATGCGAAATGTTTCTGCTTGTCTTTGTATGTCAATGTAATTTTGTTTGTATATTCAGATTTTGTTTTCAGTGATTAAATCATACATCCTCAAAGTGATTTTTGTGTTTGTTCTTTCATTCCGAATGCTTTTGTTCTTCTTTTAGTCATTGTAGTGGTTTTACTCATTGGGCCTCATTCATGAAACACCAGCAGAACAAATTTTTGTCCACTTCCAGAACAGCAATTTACAAATAATTTACTCACCCCCTTGTCATCCAAGATGTTCATGTCTTTCATCCTTCAGTCGTAATGAAATTATGTATTTTGAGGAAAACATTTCAGCATTTTTCTCTATATAATGGACTGATTTGGTTCCCCGATTTTGAACTTCCAAAATGCAGTTTAAATGCGGCTTCAAACGATCCCAAATGCAAACGATCCCAGCCGAAGAAGAAGTGTCTTATCTAGTGAAACGATCGGTTATTTTCATTTGAAATGATTTTTAAAGTTGAGGGAGAAAATACGATTGGAGTTTTTCGACATACCCTAACTGTCTTAAGTCAGAATACACAGAGTTCAGGGAGAGAAAGGCAAGACGAGCGTCTGAGATTAAAAAGTATTTAAATTGTATTATTTTAATGAAAATAACCAATTGTTTCACTAGATAAGACCCTTCTTCCTCGGCTGAGATCATTTACAACAACATTTGGGATTGTTTTAAGCCGCATTTAAACTGCCTTTTGGAAGTTCAAAATCGGGGCACCATATCAGTCCATTATAAGGAAAAAAATGCAGAAATGTTTTCCTCAAAAAACAAAATTTCTTTACAACTGAAGAAAGAAAGACGTGAACATCTTGAATGACAAGGGGGTGAGCACATTATATGTAAATCTTTGTTTTGGAAGTGGACTCCTTTAAAGCCGTTTTGACGTAAACTTTCGAATTCATGAAAATGTTCGTATTTTCAAAATGTTAGTTGGTACGAAAGTAATGTACACCTGCTCCCTATCACGTGTAAATGGTGCGTAAAACGTTCTTTCTGGCAAACTGATGACACTGAATTTCGATGCAGCTGAGTTGATAACTGTAAAACACTGCGCTCGTCACTGTCACTATTTACCCAGCCGTAAATAGAGGAGGGGAGGGACAAATACCGACCAACCATCCTACTTGTACAACGACTGCCTGCAACAATGGATAAGTCAATATTACTGGTTACTGCTTTTTTTATATTTAGTAAAATTCTTAAAAATTAGATACTAGTAATACATTGCCACCGTGGATATTCCAAATCATAGTAACTAAAGCGTCTCAGCCAGAAAAACGCTGTGCCACCTAGCGTTTTCAAGCGCCACCAGCTGGTTGTTTTAAGAAGAGCACCTGACAGTTTTTGCAGCTGGCTAAAAAATCATTGGTGGACACACTTTATTAAATATTTATTGTTAGGTATATGGCCTATTAGTCTTTTTTGCATTTATGCAATATACTGGAGCCAAACCTGAGAAAGTGGACCAGAATATTCCATTGCGTTCCTGCACACGCAATTTGCGTAGCTTTAATTCATACGCGGAGATTATGCTAATTGTGAATTATCGTGCAGGAGCGCCCTGTTTACGAATAATTGAAATTCATTAACATACACGTTTAACTATCAAATCCGACGCTTACGAAGTGTTTGTGAGTCTGGAAGAGAATTTTCGGGAAGGTCTGTTTTACGCGCAAACAACTCAGAATTTAGTCATATATTTACGCAAGTTTCATGAATGAGGCCCATTGTCTGCGCATGTCTGTGTACTTCTGTGTATGTGCACACCATATGTTTTTTTTAATAATAAATTCATTATATAACTGTGCTTTTCCACTGTTGTTTATGCATGTGTTTCCACTGTGAAGTATGATCTAGCTGTAGATGTGTGAATCCTCATTATGAAGATGACCTTTGCAAACGTAGATATGAATTTTTGTACCCACACACCATATGACTATTTACTTAAGCCTGTGTATTTATATGCTGTATTGGCTTAAAGGCAATTGTGTTCAAATGCAGACTTTTTTTGTTGAAGGTGAGAGCTTGGTTTGAGTACAGCACATTGGCTTTAGTTTACATGCCACCCACTTGAGAATGTTTTATTGATGACTCAAAAGTGAGATCATAAAGCCTTCGAGATGCAACTAAGCCTGAAAGGGAAGCAAATTAAAAGTTACTTAAAAGAGCTACTTTGTCTCAGCACAGTTTAAAGATTTAACATAAAGCCAGTGTACAAATGCAAAATGCCACTATGAATATACCAGTAAACATACATACATACAGAAAAAAGTACACTCTCATAAGGTACAAATGTGTACATTTTAGGTACTAGCATGAAATTTTAAAGGCATAGTTCACCCAAAAAAGAAAATTCTGTCATTAATTACTCACCCTCATGTCGTTCGAAATCTGTAAGACTTTCGCTCATCTTTGGAACACAAATTAAGATATTTTTGATGAAATCTGAGCTTTCTGACCCTGCATAGACAGCAGTGTAACTGAAATGTTCCCAGGCCCACAAACGTAGTAAGGACAATGTTAAAATAGTCCATGTGACATCAGTGATTAAACCATAATTTTACGAAGCTACGAGAATACTTTTTCTGCAAAAGAAAACAAAACAAAGACTTTTAACAATTTCTTCTCTTCCATGTCACCGTCTGTACTAATTATTTTTAAAAAAATAGTAATGCATGGTACTAACGTGTACTATTTAGGTGCAAATAAGGTGTACCTTTTAGCTTTGGCATTTAGGCTACTACCTAAGTGACAGCTTTGTACCTTTCCTTCTAAGAGTGTACATCACAGTCTGTCACTGACTTGCACAAACATGTACGCTTATGCTCAGTGGGGTGTCTGATGTGTTGGCAGATGAGTGCAGCATGTTTGGGACCTCGAGATCTTTAGTCCACAGCGCTCATCTCGCATTCATCATACATGCACACAGTTGAGCTCAGCGCTTGATCTGCTCTTTTGCTCTCTGTTGCTGTACTTTCCACTAAGGACAAGCCGATGGGAGAATTTCCATGCTTGATGATTGGAACAAATGCTTACAATTTACAAGTGTGATTAGAAAGCTAGAGCGAATGCGTGTTAGAGGTGCCTTTGGCGGTCTTTGAAGACAGTCTTTGCCAGTAATTATCATATCTTAGCAGTTTAATTTGAAGACAATAACGAAAAAAAAAAAAAAAAAAAAACAGTTTCAGAGTATTCAAGTGTTGTTGCTATGTTCATAATACTATACTATTATACTACTTACATTATTCATGCAATATGTAGTATGTTTACTGAGCACAGTTTGTAGGTTTTGTATATGCAGAAAGATACTAGATTTGGCAAAATGCGCATTATGCAAGAGAATACTGTGGAATACTGTGTCTCATAATTCCAGTTTGATGGATAAACTTCACTTAAAAATGAAAATTCTGTCATTAATTACACACCCTCATGTCTTAAGACCTTTGTTCATCTTCAGAACACAAATTAAGATATTTTTTAAGAAATCGGAGAGCTTTCTGATCCTCCATAGTCAGCAATGCAACTGACCGTTCAAGACATAGAAAGCTAGTAAGGTGATCGATAAAATAGTCCATGTGACATCAGCGGTTCAACCTTAATTTTAAAGCTACAAGAATAATATTTGTGTGCAAAGAAAACAAAAAATAACTACTTTATTCAACTGTTTCTTCGCAGAACGGCGGCTTGTGTGTTAGCAGCACCATATGCATGCATTGTGGTATTCTTGTGAACGTGTTGAAGACTGACACAGAAGAGAAGAAGATGTTGAATAAAGTCATTATTTTTGTTTTCTTTGCGCACAGAAAGTATTCTCGTAGCTTCATAAAATTACGGTTGAACCACATGGACTCTTGGATTTCATCAAAGAAATATCTTAATTTGTGTATCTTAATCTGAAGATGAACTAAGGTCTTATGGGTTTGGAACAACATGGGGGTGAGTAATTAATGACAGAATTTTCATTTTTGGCTGAACTATCCCTTTAATGTATCTTTATTTAATTAGAAATACAACGTTTTTACCAAAATGAATTTGGATACCATTTGCTGAATTAAACATAATGTCACAAAGACATGTGACAATAATGTAGCTTATTATTGTTGAAAATGTGTATTGTTGCATAATGTTTCTTATTTATTTTTTTGCAGAACACAATATACTACACAGTACTCAACTACAGCAACTCTATTTGCATAAATGCATTTGATTGAATAATGTAACCAAAAGTGCATCTAAAATAAAACCTGAGTAGCTGTTCAGAACAATGTGTGCTGGTTTCGTTCTGGTTATGGACTGAAGTCTGCTAACAGACAAATGTAGAGGACTTTAGAAATCACAGAGATTTTCTGATGTATTTAGCACTGCAGAGATTTATCGAAATCAATCGATGGGTCGTGTAAGAATGCTTAACAGGGTAGTTTTTGGCCCCTGAGCTGCTAGTTGAAAAGCTTGAGGGCTATTGCTGATGCCATAATACATACATTCATTCATATATATTGCATTAAGGTGCAAAATATGCCTTGAGGAACATTTCATTTGTGTGTGGTATGTTTGTGTTCTCAGGTTTAAATGCTCCATAACTTTATGAATGTTTCATATCATAGATTTTATATATATATATATATATATTTGCTCATCCTCTTGGCATTCAAAATACTTTTTTAACAGTATTTAAATATAACTAACAAAAACTGAAACCTGGTCATTTGGCTGATTAGCAAAACAAACAAAAATGTGAGGTAAGAAAAAGAAAAAAGTGCTGAGATATGAGAATAAGCGAATAATGCTTCCACCCAGATGAGCTTGTGTGCTTTGTGTTCAAGAGTGGGATAATGAGATCTGCAGGGAGGTGTCTTCATTCAACTCTGTTCCTTTGAAGCACTTGAGCAGATGTTTAACCTGAACCTGACAGGACAGGCCTCCATAACCTCCTGCCTCTCAGTACATGTCCTGACTACACCTCTCCAGATTTAGAGGGGGCAGCGGCAAACTACAATTAATCACAACTATATTAGATTAGATTAGGTTCCTTTAAGGAATTCAGTATTTCTGTTCTGTGTGAGATTAATTGGCACTTGACACATAAAAGAAGCATTATGTCAGTCTTTTGCTCTTCTCTGCAGTAGGCATTCCATCTCTTATTCAGGACTGAACTCCATTCTTAATATCGTTCCTACTGTGGAGGTCTTTGTTCCTGCAACCAAGGGAGGGATGGTTCAATTAATCAGACTGACAGCCTTTCTGTCTATTTATCGCTCTCGTTCTGTTTTCCTTGAGCATCTTCCTTTTGTTTTATGTTTCCGATAACTCAGAGAAGAGTTAGCACTGCTAGCTTTCGCTTCTTCTAGGAAACATCGTTTTAGCTCTTGCTGAGGTGTGTAAAACTGTTTTTCAATGTTGAAATACATTCTCCCATCCCAGCCTATTATGTAAGAGTCTTCTATTACCCTGAAATTGTTTATTTTGCCATAATGATTAGCTATTCACTAAAAAAAGTGTGTGAATATGAAATATTGGTGTGACTTGGAATTATTTTTATAACTTTTCCTGTATACACTAAATAAAAAAAATTGTAAATATTACAATATTAATACTGAAGTCCTCTGAGGTCATTTTCACTATTGGCCTTATTCTCCAGAGAAACAAGCGCGCCACCATTTTTGAATATTATTTTTGAACTTCCATTTGTGCAGTAGCTCTGTTTTTCTATGGCATCGCTGTCTAAAAGTAATTTAGCTGGTAATGTGGATATATGTATTGTAGAGTTAACTAAAGTTATCGTGAGCATTGCTATGTTTAAAGAAAATGTCTTAACAAATGTCAGCAGACCAGGACGATTTTAAAGCGGTTCACTCATAAATCGGTCACATCACTGTGGAAATACAACCGGGAGACAAAAGACAGCAAACGCGGCGCTAAAAAGAGGCGGTGCTACGTAAGGTCACTATTGCAATAAACGAGACGCAAGATGACGTCACTTACGTAATGAAACAAGAGAGCGCGTCCTTGTTGTGATACTAGAGACGGGAATTCGGGCCAAACTGGATGTAATTTCTTTCACTCGATAAAATGTTAATAAAACAATAGTAACAATAATAAACGCATCGTTTTTAATAACTGAAATATGTAGACACATCACACTTGCATCTTTATTATGCAGTGCCGTAATAGGAAACATCAAACCGCTGGGTGGTGCGATGGACCAATCAGAACCAAGTATTCCAGAGAAGCGCGAAGTAATGAGCTGCAAGTAAGCCTGTCATTGGTTGTTTTTTCTCTTTCGTTTTCGCATCCCATGGCAATAACCAATAATGTGAGTCGGGGGCGGGACTTATGACCCGTGAAGGGAGCGTTTGGGGAAACTTGCTTGGCAACAGTCTAGTGATGGGAAGTTCGGATCATTTTATCGACTCGGACCTTTGAGTCTCGTTCAGCAAAATGAACGAATCTTTTTTTCGAGTAATTTCGTTCATTTTGTTCATTTAAGCAAAATATAATTTAAATGTTACGTGTTGCCTGTGTAACACCTCGACTGCTTACACAACCGTTGATCACACTACAAACAAGACAAAACTATAATGCTATAAGAAACAGAAAAGATTAATGAATTGTTTACCTGGGTCTTTAGTCTATGATTAGCTCACCTCGCCTCTTCTCTAACAAGTTTTCGGGTTTGAGTCGTTCATAAGCTTAACCTATGCAGTCTGAGCCGGAAACAGAATTGATTAGTTCATTTCTCGAGTCTTCGGGTTTGAGTCGTTCGTTCATCACGTGACAGCTCCATAAGATGAACGAACCACCCCAAAAACCCGAAGACTCGAAACAGGTGAACTAATTCCAGTACAGAACCTAACAGGATATTGCACATGCGCGACTGAAGGAATTACTCACCGAGACTACTCGTTCGTCCCGAGTCACATTAAAGATTCGTTCAAAATGAACAAATCGTTCAAGAACGACCCATCACTACAACAGTCGCAGTTTGAATGAAAATAGAGTGATGTTTCAAGGGATGACATATTGCTCAGCTGATGTTGATGGATGGAAAGATGGAGTCACATCCGGCCACATATCAAATGGGTCAGTGACTATATGGATGAACAAGTGGATGGACAGCTGACAGAGAGGAGACACGAACCCCTGGCAGATATGAGGAACAGTGAGTAGAGCCCTGTAGTAGGATCTAAGATGATGTGAAAGCACTGGGTTGGTGGAATGGAGGGCGGAGGGGATTGAGGAAGGAAATTTCGCCCCTGATAAATGAAGATGAATGTTTGCCCACGGGCCCGGGTCACTGATGCATGAAGCAATCCAGCGTACAGCGAGAACAGCATTCGCCAGCTCTCCAATGAGCGTTAGATACAGACTTACTGTATACAGCATCTAGCCATTCACATTCAAAGTCACTGCTTCGATCCATTGAATCATATTTCAATTTGATTTTAATTAAAAACTATTCCTTGCAGATGTTTGCACTGATTAATAAAACAAGGAGTGCTGAAATTGCTTAAGTGTCAAACCAAATATTAAGCTGAGATTTAGTTTGGATTTGAACTGAGTGTATCCTGAACATTTCCAGAAAGATTTGGCACCACAGGGAAAAGACGCTCTCTACTGGTACAATCATGACCTAATGGTTAGAGAGTCGGGCTTGTAACCCGAAGACCGCCGGTTTGATTCCCACACGGGCAGGTGTTGAAGGTGGGGATTGTGAATGAACTGTGCTCTTTCCACTTTCAATACCATGACTGAGGTGCCCTTGAGCAAGGCACCGAACCCCCAATTGCTCCCGGGGTGCTGGAGCAATGGATGCCCGCTGCTCTGGGTGTGTGTTCACAGTGTGTGTGTTTGTTCACTTCTCACTGCTGTGTGTGTGCACTTGGATGGGTTAAATGCAGAGCACCAATTTCAAGTATGGGCCATCATACTTGACAATATGTCACGACTTTCACTTTCACTTTACTTTTATGTAGCAAGAAAAGAAAAAAAACCTCCTGCATTTGTGCTCCTAATAACAGCTCTCTAAATTTAAATATAGTTTAGAGTTAAAAATAGTGAGACAGAGACTCCTTAGCTTTTTTCTAGAAGCTCCTACTGGCCATAATTTCACACATCTCAATGTAGAGATAACCTTTAACAGCAGGAAGACAAGCCATGTGATGGACAGGGCTATTTTCACTACTCACTGCAGGGTTTTTTCTGAGACGATTTGCCATAACAGATACTTATGCAGCAGGTCAGCATGCTCTCCTTGACGCACCTGTTGAGGCTGGTGAGGAATGAGGATGGGGAGTTGCAGATTTCCTAAAGGAATATTCCAGTACAAAATATAGTTCTATCTATGTTGTTGTTGATACCACAGAAAATACTTTTAGCTAAGGAAAAGTGTATGTATAAAATCAAAAATTAATTTATGTAAGACACGCACAGCTCTGTTTTAAAACCTCCAACCAATAAGAACATATATAGACTTATGGGATAGTTCAGAAATTGAAATTCTGACAAATTACTTACCCTCATGTCGTTCCAAACCCATAGGACCTTTGTTCATCTTTGGTACACAGATGAAGATTTTTTTAATGAAATCAAAGATCCTTCTGACCCTGCATAGACAGCAACACAACTGATACATTCAAGACCCAGAACGGTAGTAAGGATGTCGTTAAAATAGACATCAGTGGTTCAATCGTAATGATATTATGCTATGAGAATACTTTTTGTGCGCCAAAAAAAAACAAAAATAATGACTTTGTTCAACAGTTTCATTTCTTCTGTGTCAGTCTTTGATGCACGTTTACAAGAGTACCAGAACACATCCCTTTAAGATTTACAGTAAATGCATTAGTGTTTGCAAACTGAGGGACAAGTTGACATTATTTTCTATGGTAATGTGGCATTGCTATTAATAAATTTGATGTTTTTGTATTTAAAACAATATATTCTTTTCATATTTCTTAAATGAATGAATGAGGGATTTATATAGCGCTTAAAGTTTATGTGTACAGTGACAAAACAACCTGAAACTGAATGTTTTCGGTAACCTCCACCCTAAAATTTAACTGAACCAGTCCTAAATGTTGCAGACTGGAATTTTCCAGACAAGCTTCTACAATCTTCTAACGCAAGTCAATCCATCTTTTCCTTCCTGTAAGAGTAGTGTTGTCAAGTCTGCGGTTTTCCTGTGGAATTGGGCTATTTTAACACTGTTGCCACGGGTTGTTTTTCATGTCTGCGGGTTAAAGCGACCCCAACAGTGTTATATTTAGCTCCTGTAGTGTGAATTGTACCAGGGGAACCCCACCAAAAAAAAAACCCCGGAACGCGATTTTTGCTGGCGGACCATCCTCGAAACATGATTGGGCTAGTTTTGAGTAGCAGTTGTGAAAACCTGGCAACCTTGCATAAGAGTAGGCTTCCGGTCTCATCCACATCCAGCTACGTTTAGCTGTACAAAACAGCTTGTTTTGCTGCTTGATATTACAATTTGGTCTTACCATATTATTTTAATGTATTATCCTAATTATGAACATACTGGTTTGTAGTGCAAACAGTTTTACCATTTACTGCATGTTGTTATTCTTGTTATTTCCCTATAGCGGTTAATGAACCGGAAGTCTCATCAATGGGCTTGCTTCCACTTTGAAGAATCAGGTGGATAGAATTCTGTGTTTCAATAGTTTTAAACAATTTTATGGAAATCATCCAAAAATATGAAACAAAAAATTGACACGTCACTTAAATGCTCTGGTTACAAAAGATACTCAGGGATACCGAATCTTGCCAAATCTTTAAATAAGCCTCATTCCCAAATGAGCAGGTTTTACATCACTAAGAACACTGATTTAAGACAGGAATACAGTTGATGCTAGTTGCCAAAAGTCATAGCCAGTCTGCAGATTTTGGCAGAAAAATGACATAGTTTATTTTCGGCACACACTTAGATCTTTTTTTTAGCTTCAGACTATCAAAGTTAAATTGCTATCAAAGTAAACATTTTTAGCACATGCCATGGCAGTGGATAAAAAAAGAAACACAGTTCCTTAAGGAAACAACAGTGACACATGTAGTGCAAGCAGAGATGACAGTTCCTCCCTTGCTCGTTTAGTGAACAATGGCCAGTTTTTCTGTTTACAAAGTCTGCAAGTGTATGCTGTCTAGTGTTTAAAAATAAATTGAGATTTTAACTTCAAGGAGAACTCCACTTCCAGAACAACAATTTACAAATAATTTACTCACCCCCTTGTCATCCAAGATCAAGTTCATGTCTTTCTGTCTTCAGTTGTGAAGAAATTATGGTTTTTGAGGAAAGCATTTCAGGATTTTTCTCTATATAATGGACTTCATTGGTGCCCCGATTTTGAACTTACAAAATGTAGTTTAAATGCAGCTTCAAAGGGCTCTAAGGAAGAAGGGTCTTATCTAGCGAAACAATTTGTCATTTTTTTTCGTAAAATAAAAATTTGTATACTTTTTCAGCACAAAACCTTGTGTAGCACAGGCTCTGGGATGCGCGTTCACGACGCTACTTAGTACTGAATCATGTCGAAAGGTCATGCGGAATGTATGCGGAACTACAGACCCAGTTGTTTACAAAGCAAATGCGCAAAGTGAAAGTAAGTGAAACGCTGTTTACAAACAAAAAAGCAACGATGTCGGATGATTCTGAAGTTGTAGGAGAAAATAAGATGGAGTTTTTCGCCATTCTCTACCTTTTTGAGCCGGAGTACACAGATGATGAACTTAGACATGATTCGCAGTAGTGATGGGAAGTTCGGATCATTTTACCGACTCGGACCTTTGAGTCTCGTTCAGCAAAATGAACGAATCTTTTTTCGAGTCATTTCGTTAATTTTAGTAAAATATAATTAAAATGTTACGTGTTACTTCCCTAACACATCTACTGCTTACACTAACATTGATCACACTACAAACAAGACAAAACTGTAATGCTATAAGACACAGAAAAAATTAATTCATTGTTTACCTCAGTCTTTAGTCTTTGATTAGCTCACCTCACCTCTTATCTGACAATTTTTCCCCATAAACTTAACCAATATAGTGTGAGCCGGAAAAAGAATTGATTAGTTCATCTCTCGAGTCTTTGGGTTCGAGTTGTTCGTTCATCTTATGGGGCTGTCACTTGATGAACGAACGACTCGAACCTGAAGACTCGAAACAGTATAACAGCTTGAAACAGGAGAATTCCAGTACAGAACCTAATAGGATGTTGCTCATGCGCGACTGAACGAATCACTCCCAGAGACGACTCGTTCTTCCTGAGTCCCATTAAAGATTTGTTCAAAATGAATGAATTGTTCAAGAACGACCCATCACTAATTCGTAGCATCGTAGACGTGCATCCCAGAGCCTGTGCTACACAAGCTTTTGTGCTTAAAAAGTATACAAATTTTTATTTTTCGAAAAAAAAATTATCGATCATTTTGTTAGATAAGACCCTTCTTCCTTGGCTGGGATCGTTTAGAACCCTTTGAAACTGCATTTAAACTGCATTTTGGAAGTTCAAAATCGGGGAACCAATGAAGTCCGTTATATGGAGAAAAATCCTGAAATGCTTTTCTCAAAAACCATAATTTCTTTACGACTGAAGACTGAAAGACATGAACATCTTGGATGACAAGGGGGTGAGTAAATTATTTGTAAATTGTTGTTCTGGAAGTGGAGTTCTCCTTGTTTCATTTACGCATTGATTTGGATCACTGTGATTGTGTTTTTGAAAAGACAATTTGCAGTCTAAGCCGTTTTTAATCACTTATTGTGTGATTTAACAAATGGCAGATTACAAATGCCCTGCTATGTCACAGTTCATTCCAGCCCATGTAAGAACATTATCCAATCATTATTTACTGTATTATAGGCACATTTTTACTGAAACTTACACTGTGGTTGGCAGAGTGCACTGTGGTTACATGATCGAGTACGAGAGCTGAATTTTATGTAGACTACCAATGGAAGCAAAGACGCCATCTGCCGCCTCTTACAGTTGCCGCTAAGAAGTAATGCTATTAGCAACCCACAATCAGTTGAAAGACGCGTCGACCTCCAGCGATTTAATCAATGTCATTGTGAACGCCCCTTTAGGATGTTGAGGTGTCATTGTGTTGTTTAAAAACAAAGAAGAGGCGTTCAGGGCCAATGACAATTTGTTGGTGATGTGAACACCTATTAACCTAAGGCTTCCTGTTATCTCCATCACCACATTGCTGATGTGCTGCGAGTAATGAACTGCTCGGCCCATCTGAAGTAAACAATCATCTCTTTTTTACAAACATTAATAGAGAGGTTGTTGTTCCAGCACCAGGTTGCAAGCTGTCTCACCTCTTCCCTAGACTGTCTCGCCATTAATGATGCTAATGAGCCCCTCAACAGGGGCGTTGTATGCAGACTTAATGATTGCTCTGATATTTGGTGAGACACTCGTGGTATTACGAATGACTGTGGATCTTTACTGCCTCAAGGCTGTCACTCCTGAGGTCTGGGAGGACAGTTATTTGCTTAGTCTAACTGCAGCAAGTTTGTTATGGTCTGGGGAAAGACTGTGATCAATGATGGAATGAAGTAAACATCAGCAGCTTGACATATGAGATTTTGTTGTCTTGGTAACAAAGTGCAATAAGGACGACAAATGCAATGGAGCAGTTGTGCCTGCAGGTGTGTGCTTGAGGTCCGTTGTGGAAAGGTGGTCTTGATGTTTGCCGTGCCCAGCCTCTCAAAACATCACAATCCCACAATAACTGGGAGTAAATAACAGTGGGATGAAAGACACTGAAATCATTTTGGCACTCGGATCAAGGAAGCTGATTTGAAGTGTTCTGTATATATAATAAGTATAATATTTATACTTATATACTAGTTATAATATAGTATAATAAGTAAATATTACCTATCTTTCAAAATATTGACTAGGATTAGTAGAGGCATAACCTCTGTTAAAAAGATTCAGCAGTGAATGGGTGCTTTACTTGTTAAAATGTTCTCTGAGGCACATGGAGATGATTTAAATATCCATTATTGACCTGTTCTATTCAGCTACTACAGGCTCATAAATTAGAGACATGTCCCGTAGGTCAGCTGTGTACTCTCAATATGGATATGAAATTTTAAAAAAGAACTAACATTGCCTGAATCTCTCTCCTGCTGTGTTTGAGTGATGTGTGTTGAATTTAGAGGGATGGTTTGTCCATAAAATGTAAATAGATTAATTTGGAGTAGACGTGGCATTGTGGTGGCAGAAAAACCACTGGTAAAAATTGGAGTGAAACGGGAAAAAAAAACACGGAATCAGAGGTAAAATATATTGTTGTGCCTTTGGATGTCGGAATCGGAATGCAAATAATTTTTATAGAATACTGTCATCAAAGACGCCATTTGAAGTTAAACGCAGACGTTTAAACGGACAGACTAATGGATAAAACCTGCCATGATTACTCTGCTTTTAAAGCATAAATTTGATTTAAACAATAGGTCTACATAATTTTCACATATGCAGTTCATAGGGAATATATTAGCCCTACAGTTATAGCATGAAATAATATTTAAACCTATAACATTTTACATTTACCTATTTTATCTCACAATTCAACAAATTTATGCAAGTTTATGTCTTGTATTTCAGACTTATAACTTGATTTAACTCAACAAAGGCGAGTTTGTTAATTCTGAGGGGAAAAAAAGCCAGAAATGTGGGATATAAACTCAAAAGAGAGAATGATGAGTTGATTTTTCTTATCAGAATTGTGAGATATAATCTATATAATTGTGAGAATAAAGTCAGAACTCAAATTTGCCTTTTTGATTCTTCTGATTTATAGTTTCTATAGACTGCCACTTGAAAATTGTTATTTTCTGTCACCAGATAGGCTCCGTCCACAAAAAGCATCATTATTGTTTGCAAACACCGAATTGGTCTATTCTGTCAGGATTATTCAACCTCTTGTCATTTCAAACCTGTAACATGGAACAGTTCAAAAACAGTCTAAAAACGTTTAGCAGGATTTTTAAAGAGAACGAATGTCATATAGGTTTGGATGGACATGATGTTGGGTACACATCATTATTTACTCTCCCTCAAATTCTTCCAAACCTGTGTGATTTTCTTTCTTCAAAAGAAGATATTTTGAAGAATCTGGGTAACCAAAAAGTTGCTGGTCACCACTGTTTTCTATAGTATTTTTTTAGGTTTGGAACCACTTGAGGGTGAGTAAATGATGACAGAATTTATTTATTTATTTATGAACTAAAGTTGATTGTTTGCTGTTCACACACACATGCAGAAGAAAATGTATTTAATTTATAATAAAAAGTAGGGCTAGGTTAAAAAATATTGATTTCTCGATTGTAATCGATTCTCATTTTTATGAAATAATATTGATTCTTTAATCCCAAAAATCGATTAGTCTAGCCTTTTTTCAGTTAACGAACAGAACATTGTAGCACACCTCTCATCCAAAAAAATCGCAATAAGCTTTGTGCTTTGTTACGTTTGATATGAAATTTCAAGATTTCAAATTCTGTCCGCTTTAATGCAGTATTCAAACAATAAAGTGTTACAACCGCGAAAAGACATCAGTATAACAGTTTTTAAACGATATGTCACGTAACGTCACATTTACCTCAGAAAAAACATATTCGGTGACCAAAAACTTGTTAGTCAGCTAGAGAAATTAGAGAGGAGCATTTAGCTAAATATATGCAACATATAACATATTCATTATGATGTTTACAGTTTTTCAGTGTTTAATTTATGTTTGAATAAATCCATCAAGTTTTTATGAAACCCACCATTTGAATGTTTATATTTCAAAAAACGAGTAGAAATTTAATTATGTAATTGTAACATTATTATTATAAGAACTTAATTGAGTGTAATTTAAGTGTCTGTGTATAAATCAGTTAATTTTAACCTTCAATATTATAGTAATATAGTACCAACTGGCTCTTATGTATATTTTACAGCATTAGTTAAGTTTTTTTTTTTCTTTGGGAAATTTTGGGAGAAAAATTCCATTTCAAATTGAATTGTGAAATTTGTGTCAAAACTCAGCCCTAATAAAAAGAAAAATCAATACATTAATATCATAATATTTCTTCTTTCATCGGATAAACTTTAAGGGTTAAATTGACCTATACTGTATAAGGACATATTGTAAAGGTCAATATCTCTCATGCCTCAAACACACACACAGAGTTGGGTCACCTCCATAGTCACAGGGTCATCAATAACTGTCACTTCAGTAATTGGCCGTCACCAAACTCTTTGTAGAGGAGATGAAGTGCTTGTTCGATATCATTACATTCCATTTACTCTCCAATTTCAACAGCAAAAAGATTTCATAGTGAGAACCTCACCGCTCAAGACCTAAGCATAGCAACATTACTTTATGCATCAATTCTGAACTATAAGACATTTTGAAGGATTATATGTTCTGTTATTTAAGCTCGCTGAAGTGCTCCAATTCTTTATTCTGCCGCCGCCACCACCTCTCAAGCTCTCACATACACCCTAAATGTGCCATCATTTCATGGTGGCTTGAGGGGATGAAAATGAAAACACCATTGACATTAGGCTGAACCAATCCTCCCACTTCCACACATAAGTTCATTAGTCCATACCAGATGGAAAACAGCTACTGAAAGAAAGGTGGATTGTTAAAATGACGTTGGCGTTAGATTAATGGCCTGTACGTTATATGTTCTGGAATTCAGAACACACGCGCTGCATATGGAGCTGCAAGGTGCCCTTCATATGTGACATTGCAGTGATTACAGAACTGCAGTTGCGGTTGTGGCGGTGCTTGCTGTGCATTTCCGTAAATCCCTCTAGCTCTGTTCTTGTCATTTTTTTCTCTTTGCTATTGCCAAGACACAAAGCAGTTATCACTGTGATTGGATTTGCTTATCATGCTATCATACTCAAACAGTTGTGACGTTCATGTGATGCCAGCAATAATGCAATATCTCTCTTCCTCAGATAACAGTGTTTCGGATGGGATCAGAGGGACACCAGGACATCGATCTGGCCATTCTAACAGCTCTTCTGAAAGGTAATATTTATACATTTGTGGATGCTCATACGTTTCTATGGACTTGTTGGTTTAAATCAGGCTATTTAACATAGTTCAATCATATACAGTTGAAGTCAAAAGTTTACATACACCTTGCAGAGTCTGCAAAATGTAAATTGTTTTACCAAAATAAGAGGGATCATACAAAATGTTATTTTTTATTTAGTACTGACCTGAATAAGATATTTCACATAAAAGATGTTTACACATAGTCCACAAGAGAAAATACTAGTTGGATTTATAAAAATGACCCTGTTCAAAAGTTTAGTGATTTTTATAAGTCCTTTGTTTGTCCTGAAAAGTTAAACTGCCCACTGTTCTTTAAGAAAATCCTTCAGGTCCCACAAATTCTTTTGTTTTTTAGCATTTTTGTGAATTTGAACCCTTTCCAACAATGACTGTGTGATTTTGAGATCAATCTTTTCTTACTGAGGACAACTGAGGGACTCATATGCAACTATTACAGAAGGTTCAAACGCTCACTGATGCTCCAGAAGGAAAAATGATGCATTAAGAGCCAGGGGTGTAAACTTTTGAACAAGATGTGTACTTTTTTTTACCTAAATATTATATGTTTTATCATTTAGTACTGCCCTCAGAAGCTACAGAAGATACTTACTTGTTTCCCAGAAGACAAAATAAGTGAAATTTAGCTTGATCTTCAAATTCAAAAAGTTTTCACCCCCTGGCTCTTAATGCATTGGGCCCCACTTTTTATTAGGTGGCCTTAACTACTGTGTACTTACATTTAAATTAATCATTTGGTACAATGCACTTATTGTGTAGATACATGTTTTTACATTGTACTTATATTTAAAAAAATACCTCCATGTAATTACATCTGTAATTAATTTATGTAATTACATTTATAATTACACTGTTGACCCATCCCTTACACCTTAACCCACCTTTAAACTTACCCATACCACCAAACCTCTCCCTAACCTTACTCGTATCCCACCTCAGTAGCAGCAAAAGTGATTTGCAATACAATATGAACACAGTAAGTGCATTGTACTTATTTTGTCATGTAAGTACACACTAGTTAAGTTTATTAATATTCACAGACACTAGTCTATATCGCGTTTTGATTTACATGTACTGACCTACTTTTGATTTATTCATTCAAAATTGGGCAAATTCTGTCACATTCCATGTTATACAGTAAATTCTATTTTTATGACCGGGTGCTATGATTCTGTCCGCATTTTCTGCATTACGGAAATCATAAGGCTGGTTGTAAAATAATGATGAGTGCTCTCTCAAACACCTTCATTTGGGTTTCCAAGTCATTCACAAGAGTGTCGACCAGGTTCTGTCTGTCAAAACATTCATAAAATGTTAAAAAGAGAATTTTCTGATCACACACTAACTTCCATTTTACCGCCCACCAACTTTTTAGTGCCTGCAATTGTCTGGTTAACATTACATTTAACACTGAGCGGAGTGAGTAAAGTGCAAGCTGTACTGGCTATGCTTCTTAAGACCCACTTTTAAATCCATATCAAAAGATGGGATTCCAGTGAAGTATTTGCTTCAAGAGCTCCATGTGTTGCTCTGAAAGCCAGCAGCATGGCTCTTGCATAATTCATAGTAGCGTGCAGCGCATCTAAAGAATGATTTACTCATGCAGTTCCCAGCTCTTCTTTTCTCTTAATGAATGTATGGGATGTTTATCAGTGGGTAGATAGTCAAAAAACAGATAACATGTTGTTTTTTTTCATTAATTTACGCCATATTTATATCACTAATGCTTACATGTATCGTAAAATGCATGCTTATTGTTATGTCTTTATAGCAAACTAAGTGAATCATTTGATGACTGATTTAGAGAGTGTATGATATGACTGGAAACATGGATTTCATTATAAATCATGCTTTTATCAGTAGCTCAGTCTTTCCGTGTTTCATTGAACACACTTGGATTTATTATGATGTATAGTGTGAAATTAAAGCGAGAACATAAAGCTAATCCCTGCTAGAGTTCAAAGCAACAGAAAACAGCAATTAAAGCTCATCCTCAGAGACTTAATTATACATAATTATGTGACCAATCTTTGCTGATACAGCGCCTTCCTGTTGCTGAGGACTTGTTTCATCTGGCATCAGTACAATAACGAAACACATTATGAGCTGCAAAAGCACAAGGTGCCCCACATGGCCATTTCCAAGTATTACAGACCTCCACGTTCGTATTTTAGGTTTAACAGCCCATAAATGGAGTCGGGCAGGATATTTTCTAGCACTTAACTGAGATTATGCAAATATGGTTTAATACATGGCGACACCTAGACAAGCCACGGAGGTGTCTATTTAATAGACTGTGTCTGGAAAGATTACCCTCATAAAAGTAAATGTAGAAGCACCAGGCCAGAGTAAGTAAAGACAAATGTCCTGCTCCTCAGGGGGAAGGTTTATTAGCTTGAAGCAGGAGTGGAGCAAAGTGCCAGAGACCCTGGAGAGTGCTTTCCTCCGTGATTTATCTCTAAAATCAGCTTTTTAAACAGGCATAACGCTATGCATTGTAATGATGTGAGAGCCGGGGATTCCTCAGGATTCTCCACCGTGCGAGGAACGAGCAAATCAATGGGAGTTGAAGGTGTTTAAGCATGCCAAGCATTTTAAAGACATCAGGCTGTAAAATTAGTAATGCTTAATAGGCATTTAGCTACACACCGCATCCATTATTGTATATGTTCTCGTTAACATATTCCCCAGGGCTTTTTAAAGATGGTTTTGTTAAACCAAGTGAACTCACTTTAATTATGTGCCCTTTTGCTTGTCTGTCCAGGGGCCAATGCATCAGCTCCAGATCAACTGAGCCTGGCTTTGGCCTGGAACAGAGTTGACATCGCTCGAAGCCAGATCTTCATTTATGGACAGCAGTGGCCTGTAGGCAATATCCACTCATTCTAACTCTGTAATTCATTTAGATACAGAGATACTTTATTGATTACAGAGGGGATGAGAAGCACTTCTGTGTAACTCTGAGTCTAATTAAACACGGTAGATGCTAATGATGGTGGGCTGCATTTCAACCAGATTAAAATTCATGAAATTGATTCATTGCTGTGCACCTGTATGTCTGTTTCATTGTGTGCCGGTGGTTCTAAAACCTGGAAGCTTTGTTTGTGTGTGGTTAGGTGGGCTCACTAGAGCAGTCTATGCTGGACGCACTGGTGCTGGACAGAGTGGACTTTGTGAAGCTGTTGATTGAGAATGGAGTGAGCATGCACCGCTTCCTGACGCTGTCCAGACTTGAAGAGCTCTATAATACGGTAATCTAGCTATGTCAGATTTAAATATGATTTTTCAGTGTGGTCTCAGACTTTTGGATCCCACTGTACTATTTCTGTTTCCCCACACATACACTACTGTTCAGAAGTTTCAGAAAAACTTTTGATTCATCAAAGAATTCTGAAAAAAGTATCACAGTTTCCACAAAAATATCAGCAGCCTGTAAATATGAGCAGAGGTGGCTGTGAAAATAAATCTGCATTGTTTATCCTTTTGATCTTTCATTCAAAACATTCAGAAAATTCTAACCTATCATTGAACTAAAAAATGGAAAGTATCTCATATTGAAACAAATGTTTTTCTCTAGTTCAACTTGGCCACAATTATTGGCACCCAATTACTGTCCTTTTCCAATATAACAGCTCTGGGTTTTTTCCTATAATGCCTGATGAGTTTGGAGAACATCTGACAAGAGATTAGACACCATTCCTTCATGCAGAACTACTCCAGATCCTTCAGATTCCCAGCTTCGTCTCTTCAGTTCACCCCACTCGTTTTCTATATGGTTCGGGTTAGGGAAATGGGACCGCCATGGCTTCATTTTGTGTTCAGTGACACATTTTTGTTTGTCATTGTCCTCATGGACGATCCAGCCATGGCCTGTTACAAGATTTCTAACAGAGGTACTTGTTTTCCCTGTTTGCACCAAACCAATCTGGTAGGTTTGCTGCCAAAAAGCTCTTTTTTTTTTTTTTTTGTTTCATCCGACCATAGAAGCCAGTCCTGTTTGAAGTTCCAGTTGTGTCTGACTACTGAATATGCTGGGGTTTGTTATTGGATGAGTTATTGGATAACCAATCTGCATTGTTTATCCTTCATTCAAAAAAATAAAAAAATTCTATCTTGCAATAAAACTATTATTGGCACCCAGTTATTGCAATGTCCTTCTTTCAAGATAACAGCTTTTGTGATTTTTTTTTGTTTTTTTGTTTTGTTTTTTTCCTGCGATTCCTGACAAGAGATCAGAGACCATTCCTTCATACAAAATCTCTCCAGATCCTACAGATACCCAGCTCCATGTTGGTGCTTTTTCTCTTTAGTTCACCCCGCTCATTTTCTATAGGGTTCAGTTCAGCAAAGTGGGATGGCCATGGCAGAAGCTTCATTTTATTCTCAGTGACACTTTTTTCTGTTGATTTTTGATGTTTGTTTTTTGGAAGATTCAACCACGACCCATTATAAGATTTCTAACAGAGGCAGTCAGGTTTTGATTTTTTGTCTGTTAGTATTTGATATCCATGATGCCATGTATCTAAACGATGTCCAGGATCTCTGGCAGAATAATAGGCCCACAACATTAAAGATCCAGCAGTATATTTAACTGTGGGCATGGGGTATTTTTTATCCCCGTTTGCTCCAAACCCATCTGGTGGGTCTACTGCCAGAAAACTTTTTTTTTTTTTTTTAGTTTCATCTGACCATAGAAGCCAGTCCCGTTTGAAGTTTCAGTCATGTCTGACAACTCAGTATGCTGGAGTTTGTTTCTGGATGAGCAAGAAACATTTTTCTTAAAACCCTCCCGAACGACATGTGGTGATATAGGGTCTGTTTGATTTTTTTTTTTGATTTTTTTTTTTGGTTTGTTTTTTTAGGCATTCTGACCACAAGACTCAGCTAATCTTTGCAATTCTCCAGCTGTTGTCTTTGTAGAGTCTTTGGCCACTCAAATTCTCCTCCTTACCATGCATTAGGATGATATAGACACGTGTCGTCTTCCAGGCAGATTTGTAACATCTTTAGTTGATTGGAACTTCTTAATTTTTGCCCTGATGGTAGAAATGGGGATTTTCCATGCTTTAGCTGTATCCTTACAGCCACTTTGTATTTTGTAAAGCATGTTTTGCACACCAGAACTATATTCTTTGGTTTTACTCCTTGTGATGGATGATTAAGGGAATTTGGCCTTTGTGTTCCTTATATTTATAGCTCTACAATTTCGTGATCCTAGTCAACCTGGTGTGCTAAAAATGTAAATATGAATATGAATATAGCCTACTTCAGAGATATTTTACTCAAAAGTATTTCTAGAAGTGCCTATAATTGTGGGCAAGATGCATTGAAGAAAAACATTTCATAATGAGATAAACAGATAAACGATAAAAGATAAACAGTGAAGATTTATTTTCACAGCCCGCTTCACTCTTAAAAAAAAAAAAAAGGTTATTTATTGGCATCAATAGTTCTATGAAGAACCTTGAACATCCATGAAACCTTTCAAATGCAAAAAAAAGGCTCCTTATAGTTGAAAAAGTTTTTTTAGATTTTTAAAATGTTCCTCAGAATGGTTCTTTTAGGAACTGTTCACTGAAAGGTTCTTTGAGGAACCAAAATGGTTCTTCTATCACTGCAAAAAAAAAAAAAAAAAAAATATATATATATATATATATATATTTTTTTTTTTTTTATTGAGTGTTTGCTCCTATTTACCAAGGGTGCCAATATGAGTGAAGGGCACTCTATATAATGACTTATAGTGAAAAAACAGGCTTATGCAAATTAATGCATAGTTATATTTAAAGCTGATATTAGGTGGATTTAGCTTTATAAAGTGATAGTTCACCCGGAAACTTTCATCATTTACTCACCCTTACTGGGTGAGCAGTCCTTTTGAGGTAACAACTGCACATGTTCTTATTTGTTTTTAAATTATTATTTGTGCTTAGATGTAACTGATTCTTAAAGGTTATATTTGTTTCTGTTTGTCTTAAATAGAGGCATGGTCCATCCAACACCTTGTACCACCTTGTCAGAGATGTGAAAAAGGTAAGAATTCACTGTGCATGCAGCTGAGAGTGTGTGTGAGTGTGTGTTTCTGTATGCATGTGTGTGCATGTGTGTGAGTGGATGTCAGAGTGTGAATGTAAGTGTTAGATTAGTCTTAGATTTCTGTTGCATATTTAGCAAAGGTGTCTTTCCTGCTTCTTAGCCCCACCCCGACAGAGAGATTTGGCCAATTAGTTGCTTTTTTTTCTGTCTGTGTCCTCTCTTGCTTGTTTCAGTGGTTTTCAGACTATAAAACAGTCGGAACAATGGGTTTGTTGCTTCTTAGGGCGCTCATGTATAGCTCGTTTTTCTTAATTACTAATCCTAAGTGCATTTTCAAGACATAATAGGGCACATGGTTGCCTTCCTTTTGCACTCTGGTGATTTTCGCCGTCTTCCCATGGTGACATTTGAGCATAAACTGCAGTTTCTACTTAAAAAAAAAAAGACTTAATGCAGGTACACCATGAGGTTTTTAATCTAGTCTTGTCTTTGTCTAAAAAATGACTTTTTGTACTTTTTGAAGGCACAAACCTTCTCTGTGTCCCTGGAGATTAACATGATGTTAAAATGGGTGCCACATCAACTTACTCTAGTACAAAATGCCTTGTTTCAACTGGCTGATCAGAATCACAGGTGATGCTGAATTTCATTTGTGAATTTTGTGGCATTTGCTGAGGTTGAAGTAATTAGCCCAGCTTAGAAGATCCATGGTGGCTCTGCATTGGTAATTATAGAACCAGAGCAGAGCCGAGTTATCATAGTCTGTGGGATGTAATTTTGCTAAAAGGGATTTGGCCCGTAGATCTAATGAAAGGAGGAATCTTAGGACTTCATGTTCGCTTCATCTCGTTAAGTCGTACAATCAAAATTTTAACATCCTGACAAGGAGTGTCTAATTAGAAAAGCTCACTGATATCGGCATAAACGTAAAGATGAGTCAAATCATTAAATTAGCAACTGAGGCATCGCTCCTTATCACTTTCACCCTCTTTTTGTCCTGTCCATTATTGGACTCGCTTTCTCTCTCCTATGCTCTGACTCTCAGTGGTTTTTGTTTTTGTAGAGAGGCTCATTGTTTTCACGGTCAGTTCAATATGGCACCAAACCCTGATTCTAGACTTGCTTGGTCTCAGTGGGATGTTTGTCCCTTTAATATGATTCTGTCTCACTGACCATGTGTGTTCTTTCCAAGCAAGAATATCCAGGGTTCAGTTGGATCTACCTCAAGGTGAATCAGACAATCTTCTTCAATTATCTTGATTCCTTCTAGCCGTGTGTTTGTGGAGTGAGAACGTATGGGTGTGTATGTAGTTGAGCGCATGGTTGGTCGCTGACCTTATGGTTTGTTTGTATTTTCATAGCCATGACTGTTGGCATAGGTTCAGTGTTGTTATGAGTAACCTTTTTGTCTTCAGGGTAACCTGCCCCCTGACTACCGAATCAGCCTGATCGACATCGGATTGGTAATTGAATACCTCATGGGTGGAGCCTATCGCTGCAATTACACCAGGAAGAGATTTCGGACCCTCTATCACAACCTGTTTGGACCCAAAAGAGTATGTTATTGAAGAAAATGGCATGTAGCGCATATATATATATATATATATATATATATATATATATATAATATATATTATATATATATATATACACTACCGTTCAAAAGTTTGGGGTCAGTAAGACTTGTAATAGTCTTTAAAGTAGTCTCTTATGCTCATCAAGGCTGCATTTATTTGATTAAAAATATAGAAAAAAAAAACAGTAATATTGCAAAATGTTTTTATAATATAAAATAATGTTTTTTATTTTAACATACTTTAAAATAGAATTTATTCCTGTGATGAAAAGCTGAATTTTTATCAGCTGTTACTCCAGTCTTAAGTGTCACATGATCCTTCAGAAATCATTCTAATATGCGGATTTATTATTAGAATGATCAATGTTGGATAATATCAACAGTTGTGCTGCCAAATATTTTTTGGAACCTGTAATTTTTTTTTTTTCAGGATTCATGAATAACAAGTTTAAAAAATACAGTGTTTCTTCAAAATCTAAATATTTTATAACAATGTAAATTATTTATTATTAACTTTTAATAAACTTTTAATTATTAACTTAATACATCCTTGGTGAATAAAAGTATTAATTTCTTAAAAAAAAAAAAAAGAAACAATAAAAATGTACTGACCCCAAACTTTTGAACGGTAGTGTATATATATGTATATATATATATATATATATATATATATATATATATATATATATATATATATATATATATATATATATATGTATGTTATTAAAGAAGTTTCTTCTGGTCACCAAGCCTGTATTTATTTGATCCAAAATACAGCAAAAACAGCAATATTGTGAAATATTTGTACTATATAAAATAACTGATTTCTGTTTGAATATATTGTAAACTGTAATTTATTTCTGTGATCAAAGCTGAATTTTCAGCATCATTACTCCAGTCTTCAGTGTCACATGATCCTTCAGAAGTCATTCTAATATGCTGATTTGCTGTTCAAGAAACAGTTTTTATTATTATCATTAACAATATTTAAAACAGTAGAGTACAGTTTCAGCGTATATCTGAAATAAAAGGCTTTTATAGCATTACACACTATACCATGCAAAAGCTTGGAGTCAGTACAATTTTTTTTGGGGTGATGATAAAGACATTTATAATGTTACAAAATATTTCTATTTCAGATAAATACTGTTCTTTCTATTCATCAAAGAAACCTGAAAAAATTCTACTCTTCTGTTTTCAAAATAATAATAATAATGCATGTTTTTGAAGCAGCAAATCAGAATATTAGAATGATTTCTGAAGGATCATATGACTGGAGTAATGATGCTAAAGTTCAGTTTTGAAATCACAAGGATAAATTACATTTTAAAATGTATTCAAATAGAAAACAAATATATTAAATAGTAAAAATATTACAAAAGTTTACTGTTTTTGCTGTATTTGGATCAAATAAATGCAGGCTTGTTGAGAATAGACTTCTTTAAAAACATTAAATATTACATTAAAATCTTATATATGGCATATATAATTGCATGTATGGGCAATATGGTCAAAAAATGATCACAATAATTTTTTTCATATCAGTCAATATCGATAATTATCATGATAAATGTCAAATTTTTCTTTCTTTCAAGTTTAAAGACAGATTTTTGCTACAGTGTGAAAGTTTTTGAAAAAAAAACAGATGGTTAATTGTGGCTTTAAACTATTCTTTATGGTCAGAACATGACAAATACTTAATAACAATAATTTCTTAGTTCTGCATGTTTTAATGAGTAATATTGTTTCAAATCAAAACAATATTACTTGTTATGTTGCCTTATAATATCAATAACAATATAACATTTTTTGTATAGTATCTTGAGTTAGGGTGCAGATGTAGATTTATGTTCATTACCAAAATCAGTAATATCTTAAAAATTGTAACAACCTCAATTTTATATGGTGAAATTTAATTGTTCTGACTGTTTTTTTTTTTTTATTAACCATTGCTCTTTCATAGTAGCATTCATTTAGATCATGATAATAACAGTTAAAACCACAAATATAGTACCTCAATACCATGGTAAAAATATGGTTTCTAGGTATTTGTATAAAAAACAGTAGTGTAAATACATTTAGTATAAAAGCATAAACGCTATAGCTTAATCACAAAAAATACTGTAATTATATTCCACTACTCCTCTTTTAATACATTTAATACATGTCTACAGTAATAATATAATAACATTAGGCACAAAAATACCCGCATTTCTGACACAATGCCACTGTGCAGTTAGTGCTACAACAGTAAATCTATGGTAAATGATGGCGATTTGTAGAGCCTTCTGACTGTATCGTTGCGCACAGTGTTTCTCCTGTTTGCCAGCACCGTTTCATTTGGCTTTAAACCGAGTCATTTGTGTTCTTCACTGAATTCTAAGCGCTTCACACTGGATCTCACAGCACTGTTTAGTGACCGAGGCTAATCAGAGATGAACACATCTGCTCTAGTAAGTTCGCGCAGCGCCACCTTTTGAACTTTGATCCGAGCGGATAAACGGTCCGAGTGGCGCGCTTTAAATGACTAGCGCTCTTTCGTTCCGCCTTTGCCGCATAAACATTATATTAAACAATTCTTAAAACAACTCTTGTTATCATCTATTGAGGAAATTTGTATCGTGCAATAATTATGATTATCGATTTATCACCCAGTTTTTACTTAAATTATTTCAACTTTATTAATTGAATTGCTGTTGAGTATGAGTATACAACTCTTGGGTGGGAAGGTTTGGGGAGACCATCTTTTATGTGCCAAACTGGCATCCCATCAAAGGCACAGTGGCTGACCTCAAAGACTCCTCTGAAATTCATAAATGCCTAATGTGCACAGTTTTCTCTCTGTAATGGTATTTGAAAATGCTTATCCTGCTTGCTCAGCTAAAACAAGCTGTTGTTTTTTGTGTCGAGATGATCTTGTGTGTTTATGTGCATATAAATGTGTCTGTGGAACAGATTTTTTTTGGTTTTTGTTTTTTGCTTTTCAAACACAAGATTATTCCCTCAGTTTCCCATAAATTAAAAAAAAAAAAAAATCCAAAGGAAGTTTGTAATGTGTTTTGCTCAGTTTTTTTATCAGCATGTCCCTGGCATCTGCGAAAAAAAATATTTTCCATCAGAGCTGCCACAGAGAGATGGCATATGGGACACAAACTGGATAGTCAGTGCAGAGCAAATTTCCATATAGCGGTTCTTCAGCTGTGCAGAGTAAACAAGAGTCAAGACAAATTCTCAGGCCACTGACACCTGGATGATATCTAATTTTCTCACATTTTTAGCACCTCTGAAGGCTTAGGCATCTAAGACTCTCTGACGGAGAAAGGATTTCAGGGGGTGTGAGGACATTAAACATTGCTGCTCCATCATGCCAGTGTCACAGGAGCGCTTCATCTGTAATAGTAGATTGCTAGTACATGAGTGTGTATTCATGAATCTATTCATGCACTTCAAGTACATTTTATTGCACATGCACATACGCACATACATCGTTCCACATGTGCCGCCATACAGGCTTGAAATAGATCAGACATCTGCAGTGCCACCAGAGGGATGCTCTAAATTTATCACTGCATAGCATAAAAAATCCTATCTACTCATTAAACATGCCATGTTTTTACATGTGTACCAGAAGGATGGTGAAACGATTTGGAAAATGCGTAAATCAAATCTAACGTGTCTTGTTATTTTTGTCCTGCATGTTTTTTTGTTTTGTGTGTGTGTTGTAGCCAAAAGCCCTGAAGCTGCTTGGAATGGAGGTGAGATTTATTTCTTAATTTCATGTTTCCCACTGCTTTCCAATAAAATCCCCACTGAGTTTCATTGAAACGCTTTCTGTAAGCTCTCCTTTGATTTGAAGGTTTGAAACCAAGTAATGAAGGTTCACAATGAAAATGCTCTCTGCATTGCATGTTCAGAGGTTTATACAAAAATGTGAATATTACAATTACCTACAGTTATCTTACGTTTGTGTTTAATTGGTGTCTTACAATTAATAATCACATCCAGGATATAAATTATAGGTAACTGTCCTATTTTGATGTTTTCATATTAATATGTATATTTTATAAATGCATATATTTTACAGATTTTATTTATATTTAAAATATATGTATATATAATATTTAATAACTATATAGGTAGATAGGTGGAGGGATTAATGCAATAATTATATTATTATAAATTAATTATAACAATGTTGATGTTGTCACATTTAAACAATAACTGTTTTGTTTTTTATCTTTATCATATAGGATGACATGCCCATTAGGCGAGGACGTCAGAAGACCACAAGGAAGCGAGAGGAGGAAGTAGACATTGACCTGGATGACCCAGAAATCAATCATTTCCCTTTCCCATTCCATGAGCTGATGGTTTGGGCAGTGCTGATGAAACGGCAGAAGATGGCCCTGTTCTTCTGGCAGCATGGCGAGGAGGCCATGGCTAAAGCGCTGGTGGCCTGTAAGCTCTGTAAGGCGATGGCCCACGAAGCATCGGAGAACGACATGGTAGATGACATTTCACAGGAGCTCAATCAAAACTCAAGGTATGGATGTAAATATGTGTTATGACCTAGTTACCTCGAGGATGAGCATTTACATGAGGATTTCACCTGCATGTCCTGTTCCCATTGCTGTTGAGTGTACAACTCTTGGGTGGAGAGATTTGGGGAGACCATCTGTTATGTGCCAAACTGGCATCCCATCAAAGGCACAGCGACTGACCACGAAGACTCTTCTAAAATTCATAAACGTCTAATGTGCGCACTTTTCTCTTTGTAATGGTATTTGAAAATGCTTATCCTGTTTGCAAACCTAAAACAAGCTGTTGTTTTTTCGTCTAGAGATGATCTTGTGTGTTAATGTGCATATAAATGTGTCTGTGGAACAGATTTTTTTTTTTCCCTTTTTTTTAACCCATCAGGGAGTTTGGTCAGCTGGCTGTTGAGCTGCTCGATCAGTCGTATAAGCAGGATGAGCAGATGGCCATGAAGCTGTTAACCTACGAGCTGAAGAACTGGAGTAATGCCACCTGTCTGCAGCTGGCAGTGGCTGCCAAGCACAGGGACTTCATCGCCCACACCTGTAGCCAGATGCTTCTCACCGACATGTGGATGGGACGTCTGCGTATGCGCAAGAACTCTGGCCTAAAGGTCAGATTTGGGAGAAAGATGACTCAGACCGTGGTCTCATTGATAGACATTTTACATAGTAGGGTTGGGTAAAAAATATTAAATTTTTCAGTTTTTTTTACGAAACAATATTGATTCTTAAACCTCAAGAATCAGTTAGTCTAGCCAGTTTTCAGTGAATCGAACAATGTAGCACATTTCCCATCCAATAAATCATAATAAGCTTTGTGCTTTGTTACTTTTGATATGGAACAAAGTCTCATTTCTATAGTGATCGTTCAATTAGTGTTTTTTTAACCGCAAAAAAATCATCAGTATGTCAGCTTTTTAACAATATGTCATGTAACATCACATTTACCTCAGGAAAAATAAAGTTTGGTGACCATGAACACTTCAGTCAGACAGAAAAATGAACTCATGTATATTTTACAGCATTAGTTTTTCCTTGAAAAATATTGGCATGTACTATACCTGATATATATCCAAAATAATTAATATTGAATTGAATCGAAATGGAAATTGAATCAAATCGCAAGTTTGTGAATCTGAATCGAATCGTGAAATTAGCGTCAAAACCCAGCCTGTTATATACAGTTATGTCAGTTATTGCAGACGGCTTACTCTGGATTAATATTTTTTATTAAATAATATACGATATATATATTCAACCTATGTATTTGCCATATGCATGATGAAATTGCCTGCCAATGTAAGTCTTATCATAGCTGAATCTGTCATTTTTGTTGTATTTACCAAGTCCTCATTAACATGAGGCCAGCAACTGCTGTTTCAGTGCTCTAATAGATTTCTTAATCTCTAGTCTAATTATCATTCTTACTCAGGAGACACCACAATGACAGGCAAGTTTGCTGTCAGGAGACGTGCAAATTAAACTGGTTGGCTATGTAAAGTAGTTAAATTCCCGAAGTTATGGTAAAAATACCTTGTTTTCATAAAGGCCGTTTCCAAATCTAGACACATCTGTTGTAGAAAACAGCATAAAAAAGGCAAATGGTGGCATATACAGCGTTGCTGCTGTCATTGCGAGTGCCAAAATTAAGCAGGGGATCTAGATAAATGGTGGACTAGTGGAAACATATAGTTTTTGGGACTTGTGAAAAGGACAGTTGGCATACTGATAGTTAAAGAGATGGACCCAAAAATTTAAATTCTGTCATTAATTACTCACACTCGTAAGACCAAAGACCAATCCCGTAAGACCTTTGTTAATCTTTGTAACACAAATTAAGATATTTTTGATCAAATCCAAGAGCTTTCTGACCCTCCATAGACAGCAACGCAACTACCAAGTTCAAGGCCCAGAAAGGCAGAAAGAACATTGTTAAAATAGTTGCGGTACTCTCATGAACATGCTTCGAAGACTGACTCTGAAAAGAAGAAATTGTTGAATAAATTCGTAATTTGTGACCCTGGACCACAAAACCAGTCTTAAGTAGCACAGGTATATTTGTAGCCAAAAATACACTGTTTGGGTCAAAATTATTGATTTTTCTTTTATGCCAAAAATCATTATTAAATAAAGAACATGTTCCATGAACATATTTTGTAAATTTCCTACCATAAATATATCAAAACTTTAGTTGATTAGTAATATGCTTTGCTAAGAACTTCATTTGGACAACTTTAAAGGCGATTTTCTCAATATGTTGATTTTTGCACCCTCAGATTCCAGATTTTCAAACTGTTGTATCTCAGCCAAATATTATCCTGTCCTAACAAACCATACATCAGTGGAAAGCTTATTTATTTATACCTGTGGTCCAAGGTCACATTTTTGTTTTATTTGCACAAACAAAAAAAAGTCTCCCGTTGCTTCATAAAAAAACTGTTAAACCGCTGATGCCACATTGGCTATTTCATCGATGCCCTTGAACGTGTCAGTTGTAATGCTGTCTATGCAGGGTGAGAAAGCTCTTGGATTTCATCAAAAATATCTTAATTTGTGTTCTGAAGATGAATGGTCTTATGGGTTAGAACTCCATGAGGGTGAGTAATTAACGATTGACGATTAACAACTTAAACTACATGACATTTCTCACAAGCGAGGGAACAACGGCGCTGTTCGTGAAGAAAATGAACTTAAAGTTTCACTATTAGTAGACACACTGCTGCCGATCACTTTTAAGAGACGCACAGACTCAGAGAGGTAATTCACGAGCTTAATCTCTCTCTCTCTTTCCTTCCGTCTGACTGTCTGTCTAAACTGCATTATTAACTGAATTATTTTGCTATCAACGGCTCAAGCGTCGTTACTAGGTCTAAAATTACATTTTGGAATTAGCAACGGTGGCGTTGGTTGAGATGCGTAAGAAATTAATCCTACTCACAATAGCGTTTTAAGGACAGAACCCAGACAAATGCTTTGAAATATATGATCTGAAAGATGTCTTGAGGTGTGGTAACCATAGTATAAGTGGCATAATTTGCTTCGGTCCATTGGATTCTTCAAAAATAATGCACACCCGAGGTGTAAGGCATCGCCACCTCGAGTGTGCATTATTTTCTAAGAATTCAACGGCCCATCGTCAATTATTCCTTATGTATATGTCCCTAAATACAAGATGTGCAGGGCTTCTCCTGCAGGTGTTTCTCTCCCTTTCTGCATAGTTTATTTCTGCCTTTAGTTCAGTGGTGATACTGGTGTTTCCTATCTCACTGTAGCAAGAAAGAGAAAGACCGGTATTTCATCATCACAAGCATTCTGTAACTGCACGAACTGGTCTGCTGATTTCGGAATAATGAAAAGTAACAGGATTTTTCTCTTAAGCTCTGTTTGTTTTGTTTGTTTTGTCCACCAGGTTATCTTAGGCCTGCTTCTGCCCCCCTCCATATTGAGTCTTGAGTTTAAAAATAAGGATGAGATGTCGTATATGCCTCAGGATCAGGACACCTACCTGCAGGAGAAGGACGTGGATGAACCTGAGAAACAAGCTAAGGAGAAAGAGGAGGAGGACATGGAGTTCACAGTAAGATCTTACTGTGAGACGCAGTACAACTCCGTGGTGAGAGCATCCACCTTAGCCTCGTTTCTTAGCTTGTAGTCTAACACACACGTACACAAACACACACATGTAGGCACATCTGCTCTGCTCTGTGAAAGTCCTGCCCCCAATTTGGCCTCTCAAATCTGCTTCCGGTTTATTTTGTTGGTGTTCCTCAACTCCGTGGTTCCTCTTCTTAGAGATCCGTACCAACCCTGACGTTTTTCTGACCTCCCCACCCTACACCCTTCTCCCACTTCGCCCTTTTTTCGTTCCTCGTTGTCAAAGCGAAGACGCGTGGTTGTGGAGTTGTAGCGTGTCTCTGTCTGCCTCTGTCCTTGTCTCCTCTCTGTTTCTTTTCTTTTAGCGAGGGTCTCGTCTGAAGTACGGTACTGTGACTGAATGCTGCCTGTGTTTTTATCATTCACACATCTACGACACCATTGTGCATGTTGAAGGCTTCTTTTGCATTGTTAGCAGCCTTGATCTGACATCTCCATGACGACAACCTTCACTTTTAAGTTGAACCAGAAGTGCCTTCTTACTTCTACACAAAACTGCACGAATTTTGTTGTTCAATCTTCCATTGTGAACTAAAAAGTGTTGCTATAAAGCAGTGGCTCTTGAAATGTTTTAGGTGATGGGTCACTTAAACAGACCCAAATATGGGCGGGAAAACAGTAACTACAAAACAGTTACTTGTGATTTTGACTAAATTAGTCTTTACCCTGTATCTTGAAATTGTCTTAATTTTTACAGATCCATAATTTTGTTATTTTGTTGAAATAACCCATATACGACTATGTTTAGCTAATCAGCCCAACTGAGCTGTGTTTGCTAACAAAGACGTTAGACTGAACAGTTACACTACAGTTCCAAAGTTTGACTCTAAGCCTTTTTTTATGTTCACCAATGTACAGTATATCAATAGTTACACACACCATGCAAAAAAATGTTTTTTTTAATTTTACCAAAATAAGAAGGGTCATACAAAATGCATGTTATTTTTTTATTTAGTACTAACCTGAATAAGATATTTCACATAAAAGACGTTTACATATAGTCCACAAGAGAAAATAATAGTTGAAAATGTTTCAGGTCCAACAAATTTTTGGGCTTTTCAACATTTTTGTGTATTTGAACCCTTTCCAACAATGATCGTATAATTTCGAGGTCCATCTTTTCACTGAGGACAACTGAGGGACTCATATGCAACTATTATAGAAGGTTCAAACGCTCACTGATGCTCCAGAAGGAAAAACAATGCATTAAGGGTGTGAAAGGGTGTGAAGGGGGGTGAAAACTTTTTGAATTTGAAGATCAGAGTAAACTTATTTTGTCATCTTGGAAACATGTATCTTCTATAGCCTCTGAAGGGCAGTACTAAATGAAAAAAATATGATATTTAGGCAAAATAAGAAAAATGTACACATCTTCTTTCTGTTCAAAAGTTTTCACCCCTGGCTCTTAATGCATGGTTTTTCCTTCTGGAGCATCAGTGAGCGTTTGAACCTTCTGTAATAGTTGCATATGAGTCCTTCAGTTGTCCTCATTGTTAAAAAGAGTTCAAATACAGAAAAATGCTAAAAAAACAAAGAATTTGTGGTACTTGAAGGATTTTACTGAAAACAGAGGGCAGTTTAACTGTTTAACTGGGACTCATGAACAACTATCACTAAACAAAAAACACAGCTGTGGATCATTCAGGTAACAGCACAGAATTAAGAATCAAGTGTATGTAAATTTTTAAACAGTGTCATTTTTATAAATTCAACTGTTAATTTCTCTTGTGGAGTATATGTAAACGTCTTCTATGTCAAATATTTTATTCAGGCCAGTACTAAATAAAAAATAACACACAGTTTCTATGATCCCTCTTATTTTGTTAAAATAATTACATTTTGCAGATTCTGCAAGGTGTATGTAAACTTTTGACCGCAACTGTAAATGCAAATGATTAATATTGTTTGAAATTTGTTTCCTTTAACTTATTTAAAAAATAAAAATATTAGCTGTAATTGCAAGTCCCTGTTTTCAGCAGCCATTACTGCATCTACTAAAAAAATTGTCGAATTTTCCAAAGATTCTTCTGATGTGTAAATCTGATAATGTAAAACCTTTTCCTATTATTAGTACAGTCTAAAATTATTGTGCTGCTTGATGAAGTGTTTAAATGGCAGTCTCTTTTTTTCAGCTGCTTAAGTATTGAGTACACTTGCATTTCAAAGACAAATTTCACTTTTAAAAATAGCCAAACACAAAAACATCTTTCTAGAAATACACCAGTCTGTTGTTCTTTTGAGAGATGAAGGCTGTTTAGTACACAGACAGAGACATGGATGGCCCAGATGAACAAGACGAGGAGTACATCCGAGTTTCAGAAAAACAGACTGGTGTTATACTGGTGCAATCTTATAAATATTTCATAAACTGACGACTAGAATGCGTAAGCTGTCAGTGCTGCACATTACAAACAGAGAGTTTGAATAATAAAACAGTCATATTCAATTGGAAATAATCATTTGCAACTTTTAAAGATCAGTAATGTTTGATCAGTTTAATGCAAGAGTGTCAATTTCATTCAAAAACATTGAAACGTCTTAGTGTTTTGATACCTTTTGAATGGTAGTGCACACTACTGTTCAAAGGTTTGAGGTAAGTAACTTATTTTTAAGAATTTAACACTTTTATTCAGCAAGGAAGCATTAAATTGATCAAAAGTGACAGCAAAGATATTTGTAATGTTGTAAAAGTTCTATTTTAAATAAATGCAGCTATTTTAAAATGTTTTGCTATTTTTGTTTTAAAAAAATCAACTCCCCAGGATTTTTTTTATCTTTAAAAAAAAAAAATATATGTATCGTGGTTTCCACAAAATATTAAGCAGCACAACTGTTTTCAACATTGATAATAATAAATATTGAGCATTAAATCAGCATATTAAAATGATTTCTAAAGGATCATGTGATACTGAAGACATGAGTAATGACTGCTGAAAACCAGTTTTGCCATCACACGAATAAATTACATTTTACATGTTAGAATACAAAACAGTTACTTTAAAATTTCTCAATATTTGAATGGTATAGTACATACATTATTAAAGAAAAAAAAAAAACTTTATCACAGATCAATGCAGTGTAAACCGTCAGTTACAGTAATTCATTGTTTTGAATTTATTAATCAGTCAATAAATTTAATGGTGGTGCTTTATGTTAATTACGTTGTTATTTAGTTCTGTTTTTTAAATCAGCCAATCAAATTGTGGAATCCATTTGGAATCCTCTACAGTTTGAGAACTACTGCTCTAAAGAAACAGGTCAGCCCAAGACACTAGTTTAGAAATGTAGTCCAAGAGTTACTAAGTCAAATAACTGCTAAGGACTGCATTTCCCTGAACGTGACTGGGTTGACCTGATCTTGTACAACACTGTTCCAAAAACTGAAGCTTTGCCCCTCACTTCACTATGAATATATTGTAGATATGTGAGGTTACAACACAAGATGACAATTGTATTGCAATTTATCTGAATGCTCTTCAGGAAAATGCATTGTACTTGCAAGAATTTTTCTCTGATGCAACATTGAAATGCCTGTCAAAACCAGATTTTCCTGTACATAACATACGCTGTGAAACAAACAAACTGTTTTCATTGCATTTAGATTGACAGTGTGTAGTTTGTAAGGCTGTACTTCAGCAAAGCTCAACCAAACAGCTTCGACAGCAGAAAAGTTGTTGCAATACAATTCTGCCATGATGTCCAAGAGTGCGCCATATTTTTCCATTTACGGGATAAGCTCCCTGCTCTTGGATTAAGGATGTGTCCAAATAACCCATGACACTGGGCATTTTCATTCCTCTTTTCTTTCTTCCTCTCTCTCTCTCGTACACACTCTCACTCTCTCTTTCTCTTTCTCCACACGACCATTCCCAGCGGAATCATCAATGCCCAGTTCATAGTGAATTTCTCACCTTCCTCGGCACTCAGTATTGCTTTGCAGTGAAACAGCTGCATGCAATTCTGGGTGAGAAATCACACTATGTAAATGGTGTGTAAAATGCTTTCCATCTTTCTCCTCTTTCTGTCCTCTCTACTTTTTTCCCAGGCTATGCTGGGAAACGTCAGTTCAGAAGCATCACGTAAGAAACAGGTGGAAGAGGTGCAGAACCGCCATCGGCTGATTCCAGTGGGTCGCAAGATTTACGAATTTTACAACGCCCCCATCGTCAAGTTCTGGTTTCACACGGTAAAAGCCCCAGTTGTGCCCTTATTTAGTATAACAAGGCATACTGTACTGTTCAGTGTGTTTAGCATATCAATTCTATATGAACATCGAAATACCTTGTGTGTGAATTCTTCAGAGAAATGTCCTCTGAAATCTTTCACTTGCAACTAAATATCAATAGATACCATATCAAGTCCAGAGGGAAAAATGTTCAAATGCAGGCAAGTAGAGATCAAAACAGCTGAGATTTTTTTTATTTAGCCTCATCTATGTTTTAAATATAGGCCATGAATCTGACAAATCTCCAGGCTCCTAAAGATGAAAAATTCTGCTCCATGTGCTGTCTCTTCATTATTTACTCACTCTTTTTTTCTCTCTCTCTCGTTGCTTGTACTCTCTCTCTTTCCCCTCACACTGTCACGTTGTAGTGTTTACACTGAACAGTATTTCTGTTCTCTGCTGGTGAGAGTGTGTCAATCTTTCTACCGTTTTCATGAAAAAAAAAAAAAAAGTTGCAAAAGAAGAAAAGAGCATTACCCTAAGATGCAGGTGAGAAGTCAATGTTATGTTTTTTAGTTCAGCCGAAGAAAAAAAAACGTTCCTTTTTCCGCAACATCTTCTGTTGCTAATGCTTCTTTCTCTGTACAATAAAACAGAGGAAGTAGCCTATAAAGAAGGAGCATTACAAGCATAAATGTTTTCTCCTATCACTAAAAATTCATAACTTGGAACCTGTGGAACAGTGTTTTCATGATAGTGATTTTGAAAGACAACTTGCATGTGCAAATTGAAATAATTTAATATTTTATTAAAGGCACAATATGTAAGTTTTCGCCACTAGGGGGCGCATATTCATAACAAACAAGAACCACAGGCGTAAATTGATGACTGTGTGTGGAATGCAGTCTGTCGGGAATGGGGCATAAATCATGTCCATGAATGAGCTAATGTATTAAAGACTTATTAGGGTCACTGTAGTATGAAGCAGGGTGGGGCTGAAAGTTGTTAAAGCGAAACGAGGACGCTGGAGCCATTGCTAATGAAGGACGAGCGCGATACACGGCTCGAAAGCAGCGGAGCTTTTATTATGCCACAGGCGAGCGCTTCCGGTCCTTTCGGTCATGCGTATGTGAGGTAAAACAGCGTTGTTTTATCATACTAGATTCATGTGAGTGTTTTGAAAGTTGTGTTATAGTGCTACGCTGTGCGGTTGTCACCTGTTTAATAAAATACGTAACGTATTAAAGTGTCTTTGGGGTTTCCATGTTTTCTACGAAATAAAACCGGAAAATCGAGGGTGTATGAGGTCATTGGCAGGCGACGCAATGACCCGGTCCCTTACACTAATTTAAATAGCTTATTTCTCTGGATTTAAATGTTCTTCGAAACTTTTGGGATGATGTAAGTACACAAGTCAGCAAAATATGTAACACTGTTCTAGTGGTTTTTGTATATTTTAATAAAAAAATCTTACATAATGTGCCTTTAATATGAAATGTACTCAAATTCTAACTAGGAAACGTTTTAATGACTCTGAAACTAAAATAAAATAAAACTGACCAAAAATGAATTAGTTTGATACCTGGTGTATTATAAAACTTGAAACCTGTACAACCTGCCTGCATTAAACATGAACTTGTTACCAGACTGCAATATTGCTAGACTGTATTAAGATATTTAATGCTGTTAAACTTTTATAAATAATAAAAGCACATTAACTTTGGTAGCCCAAAAAACATTAAAACTGGAAGAAAAATTAAAGATACTAAAATTAGAAACTGAAAAACTAAATCTAAACAAAACCTATGATAGAGTGTAAACTTTTGAAGGATGTATTGAAAAATAAACTAACAAACAATACCATTCAAAGGTTTTGGGGTTGGTGAGATTTTTTAAATGTTTTGAAAGAAGTATCTAATGCTTACCAAGGCTGCTTTTATTTATTGGATCAAAAATACACAAAAACAGTAATATTGTGAAATGTTGTTACAATTTAAAATAACTATTTATTCCTGTGATGGCAAATCTGAATCTGTAGCAGTAATTACTCCAGTCTTCAGTGTCACATGATCCTTCAGAAATCATTTGAATATGCTAATTTACTGAAAAAAGTATTAATTAAAAATCTCACTGAACCTAAACTTTTGAACCGTAGTGTACATTAAAATTAAATAAGAATTGTGGAATTCTTAATCTAATTTCTAAGTATGATAACCGTGGTTTAAGTAAAACTGTTTCACTTCTTGACTGTTTCAGCTGAAATGGACCAAAGAGTTTTCTCCCCCTAATCATGATGCTGTGTCTTTCCCACAGTTGGCTTATGTAGGATACTTGATGCTCTTCAACTATATTGTTCTGGTGAAGATGGACCTCTGGCCCTCTCCTCAGGAGTGGATTGTTATTGCCTACATTTTTACCAATGGCATAGAGAAGATGAGAGAGGTGAGACTTCATTAGAACTCAGCGAGCAACGAAAATTGTTTCCTTCCATCCCTGAAATGTGGGAAAAGATTATTTATTATTCATAAGCAATGCCTGATAATTAAATTTGCATATAATTACACAGCTGCTATTCAGTTACAAACTCTTAATGTTGAGGAGACCAAAATGTGAACTTCAAATGAACAGTCTTTTACTGCCCTCTTGTGGAAATCAGTAAATGCAAAAACTTCTGCTTCATTAGTGTACTTGGTTTATGCTTATGCTTGCATCCTTTAATATCGTCAACTGCATTTTTAAATATTAAATATAAAACAGTGTTTTTAAACTGTCAGAATTTTTCACAACATTACTCTATTTTTGGTTACATGAAGGTTTTGACTCCTGTGTGCTTCGCTGTTTCACTTCTCCTGTCTCTCAGATCCTCATGTCAGAACCAGGGAAGCTCCTGCAGAAGGTGAAGGTGTGGTTGCAGGAGTACTGGAACATCACTGACCTCATGGCCATCCTCATCTTCTCCATCGGGATGGTGCTTCGCCTGCAAGACCCGCCTCTGATGAGTTACGGGAGGGTCATTTACTGTGTCAATATCATCTATTGGTACATAAGACTGCTTGACATCTTTGGAGTGAACAAATACCTGGGTCCATATGTCATGATGATCGGCAAGATGGTGAGGGAGATACAGCGGTTGTACTTTAAGGCAAAAATATCTAACACGGTTTCTAATGCTCTTGATCTTTCTTTTTCTCTTCCTTTTTCGGGGCGAACATAGATGATTGACATGATGTATTTTGTGATCATCATGTTGGTGGTTCTGATGAGTTTCGGAGTGGCGCGGCAAGCTATCCTCAATCCCAATGAGGACCCGTCCTGGATGCTGGCACGCAACATCTTCTTCATGCCATACTGGATGATCTACGGGGAGGTGTTTGCTGACCAAATCGACCGTAAGGCTGGCTTATTACTAACATTTACCTTGGGTACAGGCATGGGAATTTTGGGTATACTCGATTTCACACTCAAGCACAGCACCTCAGGCTTTATGTATCATTAATGGACAGTATGAACAAATCTGTAAATGATAGCATAAACATTCCCACAGATGTGATGAAGGCTTCACATTTAACAGCTGAAACAGTTTGGATCAAATTTTGTGATGGACAGTTGTGCTTGTGTATGCTCCTAAATACTGTCATATTCTATAAATGGCTGCACTTAAATTGTCATTACAGGATGATATGGATCAGTGCTGCTGTTTTAAAATGGTTTTATGTGATCTTTGTAAGACTGCAGATGAAGAAGCATCAGCAAAAGTCGGAATGAGAAAAAACACTCCTTACAACTACAACTGTATATATATTAGTATAATAGGATATAATGAATGCATCTAAATGCATGTTAACCTTGTTGAATATGATATGTTTTGGCATTGTAATTGTTAAAGGAGAGTTCACTTCTAGAAAAAAATGTAACAGATAATGTATTCACCCCCTTGTCATCCAAGATGTTTCTTTCTTCAGTCGTAGAGTTTAAATGCAGATTCAGTGGTCTCTAAATGATCCCAGCCGAGGAAGAAGGGTCTTATCTAGCAAAACAATCAGTTATTTTCTTAAAAAAAAAAAAAAAAACACATTCTAATATGCTGATTTGGCTCTCAAGAAACATTTCTTATTATTATCAATGTTAAAAAACAGTTGTGCTGCTTATGTATGTTTTTGAGTAATCATTACTATTACTTTTTATCAATTTTATGGGTTCTTGCTGGATAAAAGCATTCATTTAATTCAAAAGTATACATTTATTATAATAAAAAGTAACTTATTTATTGAAATTAGAATAAATCTTACTCACCCTAAACTTTTGAACAGTAGTCTATATAGTCAAAATATATTTAAAAAAAAAAAATCGAAATATTTAATTATTATTAGAACCACGCATCATAACTATTTAGTTTACTCAGACTGAACAAAAGATATCACAAAATCACAAAAAAAAGATACGTATAAAGGACCTATTTCATAGCAGCAGTTTGAATGATTCTTCCTGATTATAAGTTGTGATGAATAATAAAGATGATTGACTTGATGTATATTACATCTTACCTTATCATGTTTTGCAGCAGTAATGTTGTTATTCTCTCTTGTCGGATTTATGATACAACATCTTGTGCCTGAAATAAATCAGTACACTCATTATAATCCAGTGCATCAGTCACGAGGAATTGTGTATGAAGTGTATGCTGTAGAGTTTGTATAAGCATGTCTTTGTGTTTTCTTATTAAGTAGTGTGTTTGTTTGTTGTGTGCATACTGTCAGTTGTTTGTTTGTTTGTGTGTGTGTGCTGAGAGATGGATGGCCCAAAGATAAGAGAGCTGAAATAACGCTTTCGTTCTTTGTTTCAGATGTGAATAGTAGGAAGCTACAGCACAAAGTGAATGACAAACTCTGGCTGGTCGAAAATTACATTCGCACTCAAGGAACTGGGCGTAACAGTGGTCCATCCCATATAGGCAATTTCCAATATATAAATTCTGCTAGATTTATCTCCAGAGCCATTATATTTTCACAGTCATATCATCACCTCATCTCCGCCCCCCTGGTGGTCATTGAGTGTATGACACCCTGCACGGCACTGCAAGGCTAAAAGGCCAGGTTTCCGTGGTGGGGCAAATGTTCAAGGTGCTACGCCAACTAAATTGTAAAGGTCCCATTGCAGTTTTTTTTAAAACCCTATCATGGAAACTGGAAACTTGGATAACGCTAAAGTCACCATCATGAACCTCCCACAGCCAGCTAGCACTGACTGATGTCCCATTACTCTGGTGGTACTTCACAGTCAGTGTAATTTCCTTCTCATTTCACAATGTAAACTGAACTTACCGGTGGAAAATCCACTGGCTTGATATTACGTGTTATGCATATCTAATAGAGCATGAGCATCCGTGCCCATTTGCGTGTCCTCGAATAAGCTCCAAATACTCAATGTTTCTGGAAAGACCATCTCATATGTCCGCTGTACATCCTTTAACAACAAGATGCATTTGCCTCCTCTCATCAATATGAAAGTTTTTTCACGTGGTTCAGTTGTCAGAGTTTTTGGCAGAATAAATTCGAAAATTTAAACAAAACAAAAATTTAAAATAATAGCGAATTTAAGATAACCAATGTTACTTCAGTTCTCTCACTTTGGGCTTCTGAGTGTGATTTTAAATATTGAAACCAGTAAATGTACTCACAAATATGTAAATTAATATGAACCTGACTGACTTTCCTCTCCTTGAAAGCTACAGCAACTGAACCATCCCATTTGGAAAAAACGTATGATGTATTGTCAATACATTCTAACCTGCGCTACAAGCAACCATCAAAAAGACTGCTGTACATTTAATATCAATATATTTTAAACATTGCATATGTTTAAATATATTGGGGATGCAATTTTACATACAGAATATATTTTTAATATATTTGAATTCCACTTGGTGCATATAGTCTTTCCATTCAGATTTTATCCACAACCCACTTTTGACTGGTTCTTTGATTTTGAGCATGTGTCAGAGAGGGAGTGAGAGATTGTCTGTGTTTTTAAAGTGACCTTCATTGCTATTTGTTTGTTTAAATTTTGGCAACACTCAGTTGTTTATTTTAACAGCTCCATGCGGTCAGAACATCACCACAGAGGACGGAGTCATCATGCCTCTCCCACCCTGCAAAACTGGAGCTTGGATTGTCCCCGCCATCATGGCCTGCTACTTGCTGGTGGCCAACATCCTTTTGGTTAATTTGCTCATTGCAGTATTTAAGTAAGTAATTCAGTGCATTGCAGATTTGTTTGCAATCTGCCTCAGATATTCAGCAAACAGACTGTGGGTGGTTCATGAGCCTGAGTTCATGGTGGTTTTGAGACTGAGATGACTAAAATAATGTTGTATGCTGCTAATATTGTCTTTTTTTCTCACAGTAACACATTCTTTGAAGTGAAGTCCATTTCCAACCAGGTGTGGAAGTTCCAAAGGTACCAGCTAATCATGACCTTCCATGAACGTCCTGTTCTTCCTCCTCCTCTCATCATTTTCAGCCACATAACTATGGTGCTCAAACACCTCTGCTGTCGCTGGAGGAAACATGATGAGGATGAGCGGGACTATGGGCTGAGTGAGTGATAAAATGCTGTTGCAATATACTGAAAGCCTCAAAATGACAGCAAGAGTCATTTTGTTTTCTCTGATCATACAGCTAATGAGAGCAAAACCAACTCATGTCGACTTAAAGATTCTCTTTGATACCGCCCTTTGCCAAACATGATTATTTTGTAATGGGGAGATATTTCTGTTTGAAATCATTAACTTTTGTACCTTATATTGGCACGCAAAAGTTACATGCAGTATGTTGCACAATATGCGTACTTGGGCTGGGTAAAAAAAAAAATATTGATTTCTCAATTTTAATCTGCTCGCATTTTTATGAAACGATATTGATTCTTAAATCCCAAGATTCGAGGAGCCTAGCCTGTTTTCAGTTAATGAACGAAACATTGTCGCGTACCTCCCATCCAATAAATCGCGATAAGCTTTGTGCTTTGTTACTTTTGATATGAAACAAAGTGTCAGATTTTATTACAATATTCAAAGAATAAATGCCAATTTGGTGCTGTTTAATGTGGAGTGACAGACCTTCAGGTCAAGAGAAGCGGCAGTGCGAAGCGCAAGTGAGCTGATCATCTACTCTGCTTTAACCAGTTACAGCGTGAAATAAACATAAATGAAAATCCGAAGGTATGTTAATAGAAAGAGTACAGCTTAAATCCGTATCCTATCTCCTGTAATCACTCAATCAATGTTTCTAGTGCACAAAGACATCAATATAAGATCTTGTAAAACAATGTCTCGTAACATCACATTTACCTCAGAATAAAAATATTCTGTGACCATAAACTTGTTAGTCATCTAGAAAAATGAACTATAGAGAGGAGCATTTTGCTAAATATTCATTATAATTTTACTGTTCTTCAATGCTTAATTTATGTCTGAATAAATCTATCAAGGTTTTATGACAGTCACCATTTAAATTAAATGTTTATATTCAAAAAACAAATTGGAGTAGAAATGTAATTATGTAATTGTAACTTTTTTTATTATAAAGCTTAATTGTTTTTTAAGCATTTGTATACAAAAAATGATAGTAATGTAGTACCAGCTGACTCTCATGTATTTTACAGCATTAGTGGAGATTTTATTTTCTTCCTTGAGAAAATTTGGCATGTGCTGTACCTGGTATATATCCAAAATAGTTTATATCGAATCGCAAGTTTGTGAATCTGAATCGAATCACAAAATTTGTGTCAAAAACCAGCCCGAATGCGTACAGCATATTAATAAAGTGTGAATATTATTATAATATATTACAGTGTGCTGAAGACATGCTTTAAACATTTTAACATTAAAAAAAGTTAAATTAAACCAAAAACACTTGGATTTAACTGTTATGATACGAAAAAACGACTGACAACTAATTCTCCCCCACAGAGCTGTTTATTACTGAAGATGAACTGAAGAAGGTACATGACTTTGAAGAGCAGTGCATGGAGGAGTATTTCAGAGAGAAAGATGACCGCTTCAATTCCTCCAATGATGAGAGGATACGTGTGACATCTGAAAGGTTAAAACATTTCAGACAGCACAACAGACCTTTAACCCCTGATTTCACAGACAAGGCTTAAGCCTAGACTAAAATGTAAATCTGAGCTGTTTCAACTAAAAGAAGCTTGCACTGACCGATCTAAAAATATATCAGTGCCTTTGTTTTGTCTCAAGATGCACAGCAGCCCTGTCTGTAAAACGGGGCCTACCACGTTAAACTGTATTTCAAACCAGAGGTCTTCAAGCATTTTATGGCAAGGCCCCCTAAATATAATCGTCCCTTTTCAAAGGATCCCCTTTCTAAAATATATAGACAGCTATATATTTTCATGTACAGTATGCAGTGTTGTCCAGTGTTGCAAATGCAGACCCATTTATGCTTTGTGAGAAAAATATGAAGAATATTAAGTTCAAAATTATTTAATTGGCTTTTACATGATCACTAAAACCAACACCAATTAAAATTAGGATGACATTGCATTTTTTTCTAACCATCAGTGGAGAGAAACCTGTAGAGAAATGCTTTATTCGGTTCAGATTTATTTGTAAAGCTCTTTTTACCAATATATATCATTCCAGAAAAGCATATTAAAAAGTTATTGCATTAAATATATCTAATAAATATTGAAATGTAACACATTAACTTTGAGAACCCTGAAAATTTGTTTTGTAAACTATCTTTTTTCTCAAATTTTCTGTAAACCCTCTAGCTCCCTCCTGTGGTCCCTGCTAGTCCCTGTACCCCAGTTTGAAAGTCTTTATATGTACACAATACAAAATTATATTATTTAAAAAACAAAATAAATAAATGAATGTTCATTATTATTAATAAGTACTTAATTATGTACACTACTGTTTAAAAGATTTTTGTTTTTGAGCCTCTCATGCTTACCAGGGCTACATTTATTTGAACAAAAATAGAGTAAAAACAGTAGTATCGTGAAATATTATTTCAGTTTAATTAAATACATCCTTGCTGATTAAAAGTATTAATTATTTTTAAAAAAACTCCAAACTTTAAACAGTAGTGCATTTACCTTAAACACTATAATTTTAAATGTAACCAACACCACGTTAATAGAGATTGTAGATTGTCAGGAAATGGCCTAAAATTGTAGATTGGCATGAAATTGTCTAATCTCTCATCATTCAGGGTGGAGAACATGGCGATGCGTCTGGAGGAAGTGAACGAGAGGGAACATTTCATGAAAGCGTCCCTCCAGACTGTGGATATCCGGCTCGCCCAGATGGAGGAGATGATCGGCCGCATTGCAGTGGCGCTGGAGCGAGTTGCTGGTATGGATCGAGGCGAAGTCAACAAAGCTCGGTCCAGGACATCATCTGACTGCACAGATACAAATTACATCCTGCGCCAGAGCAGTTTCAACAGCCAAGAAGGCAATTCCTACAGGCTACAGGAGTCTCTGGAGCAGGGTGGCGAGGAGTCCATTTCCCCTACATCTCCAACCGCTCTGGCCCCACGCGTCCGCAGTCACTCCTTCTACGTAAGCCACTCTTCCAAGGATAGGAGTGGAGGAGATCGAGGAGAGGGCTTCTTTAAAGACAAATTGTTCAGCCTCCATCGGGCCAACAGCTCACAGTCTGTGTCTTCAGGAGCAGGTCCCAAAGAGTCCAAACCCGCACCTTTGAATACTTTATCTGTGCAGCAACAGCTTCGTCCTTCATCCTGCATAGACATCTATGTTTCTGCCTCAGAGGATGTTCCGCCCACTGAGAGCTTCTTGGACCCGGTCCGGACAGTTCCATCTCTCGCTCGAGACTCATCTCTCCATTCTGAGATCATGGAGGTGGTGCTCTCAGGGGGGCGGGACTGCAGTGGAAGGGCAGGGGGCAGCGAAAGACAGTCGGATGGTACGGTCCTGTTTGAGGACAGCGCCGCCGCTGACCTATCGCTCTGCTCTGCCCACCTGCTGCCAGATACCTTGCCCCCCTGGGACTTGGACCCCTCGCCGCCGCCTTCGGCCGGCGTTCTCGAGCGGTCCAAGAGCAGCCGCTTCCTATCCACAGCAGGGCCTCTGTTTCTGGATGAGCCTCCATTGGTTAAGTCGCACAGCCTGATGTTCACATCACGCGGTTATTATGGAGGCATGGGCGTGCAGGTGAAGGCGGCCGAGTATACCAGCATCACAGATTGCATCGACACCCGTTGCGTCTCTACCCCTTACCCTGTCCCAGAGCGGTCTGACTCACCTGGAGGCTCTTTCACATTTGATAAGCCACAGGACCTGGGCGTCTCACATCCTGAAAGAGACGCCGAGCTCAGTCACGCAGAATCTGATCCGGAGGAACATGCAGAGGGATCAGCAGACACAGGTAAGGGGGGTCAAAGCAGCAGTGGGGGAATAGGCGCAGACCTAGGCTTGGGCCTCGCCCTGGGCCCGTTTTGCTCGCCGATCTCTAGACTAGAGCGAGCAAACAGCTGCTCCTCTTCGGAGGAGTCGCACTCCAACATCTACTCCCGAAAGAGCTTTTCCATTAGCGAGAGAATGGACAAGGGTCGTGGAAGCTCGAGGAATCCTTTCCAGAAGGCCAGAGCTGGGGCAAGGCTGGAGGGTAAGACAGACTCGCTGTCTATGAGGAAACTGGCCAAACCTTCAGCATTCCGAAGTTTTGATAGCAGACACAATTACACGTGATGATGGCAGAGCAATAGTGATGCCATTGTAGATCTAGTTCCTGTAGGATGGCTCTACCTCGTTTAAAATCCAAGGGCCAGTCCGTTAATTAGTACTGTCTGAGTGAGTAATTAGCTGTACACTGGAATGTTTTATCATGGGTACCTGTTAATTTCCTGTTATAACACTGCAATGCAAAGTCAGATTTTCTTTAGAAGTCATAGATTCAGATGATAACCACTGCCATTAGGCCAACATTAGTTCCCAGTTGAGGCGAAAACCTTGAGATTAAGGGCCTGTTTACACTAAGATGAATGCTCTGTATGAAAAAAAAAAAGTAATTTGAATGAACGGCTGTTAATGCAGATTTTTTTTTTTTTTGAAGAGGTTTCTAATATCTTTTTCATTGCACTGCAAAGAAAACTGGCCAACCAGTAAGCTTTTTGGTCACATCCCCACAGCTGCTACTGTTCCATAAACAACGACTTAAGGGGATAGTTCACCCAAAAATGAAAATTACCCCATAATTTACTCACCCTCAAGCCATCCTAGGTGTATATGACTTTGTTCTTTCAGACAAATACAATCGTAGTTATATTTAAAAATGTCCTGGCTCTTTGAAGCTTTATCATGAGAGTGAATGGGTGTTGAGATTTTGAAGTCCAATAAAGTGCATCCATCCATCATAAAAGGTACTCCACATGGCTCGGGGGGTTCATAAAGGACTTCTGAAGCAAATCAATGTGTTTGTGTAAGAAAAATGTCTATATTTAAAACTTTATAAACCGTAATCTCTAGCTTCCACTAACTGTTGTACGCGCCTGTACGAAAGAGTGTCATTCCAGTGGTAGGTGAATGCGGAAGCGCAGTGAAGAGAGCTAGACAAAACACCGGTCACAAATTAAAGGTACAGAATGAAGATTTGTAAAGAAAAATGGCGGAGGGGTTTGATATAATACAAGAGGAGATTGGTTTTCCTTTGCTGGAAACAAAACTTATGCTATGCCTACGTCATCTGCTGGAACGCCACTCTCTTGTGAACACACCTACTACAGTTAGCAGAAGCTAGAGATTATGGTATATACATTTTTAAATATTAATATTTTTCTCACAGAAATGCATCTATTCACATTAGAAGGACTTTATTAACCCCCCAGAGCCATGTGGAGCACTTTTTATGATGGATTTATGCATTTTATTGGACTTCAAAATCTCAACAGCCATTCACTGCCATTATAAAGCTCGGAAGAGCCAGCATATTTTGTTATATAGCTCCGATTGTATTTGTCTGAAAGAAGTAAGTCATATACACCTAGGATGGCTTGAGGGTGAGTAAATTTTCATTTTTGGGTGAACTATCCCTTTAAGGGTCAATCACATTACACTTTTTGTTCCAATGACTTCCATTCATACGCATGCGAATGAACACACAAAAAATTTCGCTTTTCACTGCGTTATAAAGTTCAAGTTATAAAAAGGATAGTTCCGGTCCTTGATTCTGATCGGCTGAGCCTCGTTCAAAGCTGTTGTAAATTACTCTACAAACATACACCTTTGTTTACGTCTGTGTGTCGCTCGGCAACCACTTTGTTACAACCACAACTGTTTCTGAGGATTACATTGTTTGGCATAGAATAATGTTTTTATTATTATCATTACACTTTATTTGCTCTGTTTTATTTTGTGAAACCTTACTACATATATGGAATAACCGTTTTATAAAAGCAATAATCCCCGTGAAGCCGTGGTTTACAGTGAATTTATAAAAGCAAAGTGGCGTTGTTAAGCACGAAGTGGAGCTTCTTGGCGCTTATTGCTTTATTTGGAACTCTGATATGTGCACTCATATCATGTGGAACTGTGTGACCAATAGAAGATTGGGAAAAAATTGCATTACCTCATAGCTGAATTAAAAGAACATACACTTTTTTTTAAGTGTTAAATTTAAGCTTTTAAAAAGACATGTGACGTCATATGACGACTGTGTGATGAATTTGTGTTCTGCTCAGCAAGACTATTTTGCAGATCCTTTCTCTGATATTTACAAAGCAACAGTAAAATAGCTGAAGAATGATTTGGAACCAGCTCTCTTGGCTCTGCACTCCTGTATTTGGTGTTTTGAACACCATAGCAAATAGCGAAAAAATGTTTGAAAACACACTGAAAAAAAAAGGCTTGTCTTAGCATTTTTATCTTGTTTCTAGTCAAAATAACTAAAAATTCTTCAATTAAGATGCATTTACTAGATAAGCAAAACAACATTAAATATTTACTCTTGTTTCCAGGGGTAAAAAACTTAATAAACTTAAGTTAATTTTGCTTAAAATAAGTACAATTATCTGCCAGTGGTGTAAGTAAAATACTTTTGTTTTAAGAGTATTTTACTTATCCCACTGGCAGATAATTTTACTTGTTTTCAGGGGGGAAAAACTAAATTAAGTTCATTTTGCTTAAAACAAGACTAAATAGCTAATATTATTTTGCTTATCTAGTAAATGCATCTTGATTTAAGAATTTTTAGATATTTTGACTGGAAACAAGACTAAGTAAGTAATACTAAGTAAGATAAGCCTTTTTTTGCAGTGCATGTAAATACAAATACCAAAAATATGACTTTCTTATTGCTGCGTGAAAGGTGAGCTTCAGAAATGAAAAGTATTAAGTAAAAACGCATTTTATGTAACCAGAGCACTTGTCTAAGAGCTAGCTACTCTTAGGGAGTGATTCCGTATTTTTTATTCAGCCTCTCTGCCATTGTTTTTTTTTTTTTTTTGTTGTTTGTTTTTTTTTTTTATGCATTGGTCTGAACAAACAAATTGTACCTGCAACTGAATTTTTGTACGGAACATTTGTGTTGGTGTGAACAGGCCTTAACACAACCCTGCAATGCAACTCATTGTTTTAGCTTAGATGAGTCACCCTTGTCACAGCATGAATCACGCTCTCTCTCTCTCTCTCTCTCTCCATAGACTGATTTCTTAAGTGTATCTCCTACAGCCAAGATAGAGTGATGGTTTAATTCCAAAACAATTGAAACGTTAATAGAAACAGAACTTTGACAGTTACAAAAATGCAATTCTAAAGTTGTATACAAAGATTCATTCTGTCATTTAAATCCGACACACCAGACGAACATACACATATCTTCCCTAAGATGTTGAATGTAGAGCATAATTCGTTTTATTATGAAAACATTAACCTTCTTGGCCCATGTGGGTGTATAAATCTGCATTGAAAAAGCTTCATAATCATACAGCGGTCAGTAATGTTATAAGAGGTGTCTGAATACGGCACAAGTTTGTGCAGAATTTCCACTCTTATTGAACAAATAACAAATTTTAAAGCATTAAATAATCATGTTTTGTCTTTTGTAGTCTGTATTGTTCCAAATATATCACAAAAGGGTGCCCATTTGAGTACATTTAAATAAAAGTAACCGGTTGAACCCTACACTAACAGCATGTTTGGTATGGAATGCTAGTTTACTGCTTACAGCGCTGTATATACTGTAAAATGCATACTATTTAATTATAGTATGTGGAAGAAGTACACAGTATATGATGATAAATGTTTCAAACAGTAGTATGCTACATTGTTGTCACATGTCTATATTGCAAGTAACTCCTGTTACACTCCAAATGAAAAGTCAAGCACATTGAATTGTCGGCTACAGTATTATGCAGTTTGTCCTGCACATGTAAAAGTGCTACTGTGGAAAAAATACATAGTAGTAGGATAGTATGCCATTCCAAACATACTTCCCAGACTGTTGCAAGTGTTGAAATGCATAGGGAACCTACGAAATGGATTTAAAAGCAAAAGGCCTGGTTGTCTGTATTTGAGTGTATGTTGTTTTACACAGAACAGGTATTATATGTTGACTTGCTATGCAAGACGCCACAGAGAGTCGGTCAGTAAGAAGTGTTATGCACTTTAAAGCAGGAGTTCATTATGCACACCAGTCTCATCACTAATCAACCTGATAGTGCAGTGTTTAATTTGGAAAGCTATTAAAAGCACATCAGCACAGTTGAGACAGGGACCCATTCAATGTTAAATATGTTTTTCTCTGTTAATATGTTAACATTATGGAAAGGACATAATGAACACTATAATATTCTCTACTATTTTCAGCAAGTTATATGCCTTGGCAATTTTATTCCTCTTTTATGGTTAATCAAGATATATATATTTATGTTTAGTTTATTGTTTATGAAAAAAAGAATTGTATTATAGTGGGCATTGAGAAGGATAGATCTGGACTGTCTATTTTGCATATAAATAAATCAATCACTTTATTTAAAGTCGAACATTTACTACTCTACAATACACTGTTTTAAATTGCTGTTCAACTTAAATCCAACAAAACAGTGCAGTTCAAAGCAATACAAAAATGTGATTCATTACTATTCAATATAGTCACTTTTTAGTGAATGAATTACTCCAGCCATTCAGTTTTCACCACACGTATCACTCATAGGATGTATTTTATTTGCCTTACCGATGTGCAATACTGCTGAGAGATTTGAAAACATTTATAACAGTCAGTGTTCTGAGATGTAGTAATGTACACTTGGTGTTAGAGCTTGTATGTGAGCCAAAAGCAAAATACTAAAAGACATGATTTTATTTTTTTGTGCATAGCAGTAATTTTAATCACTGTGGTTTTCAAATATCCAATGATCTTAATATTAATATTAGTATGACATTGACTATGTTGATCAGATTTGCTTTGATTTCAAACTTGATTTCCTATTTGGGCCTGCTCTCCTTCACATGGAACGAGCTAACACTTCTACAAGGTGATTATACTGCAAAGAGCCTTAAAACTGAGGTAAAATGAATACACGGGCCCTTAAAACATGTTCATGGTGTATTATTTTGGGAAATGTCATTTAACAAACCCTCTTGTTGGACTGGTTCCAGCAAAAGAAGACAGAGAGGGTGTTTGATCTAATAAGTTATTGTTATGTTTGGGATAGAAGAGCGAGCATATTTATGACACTTGTTTTTCCACATGTAAATGTTCTGTATATGATCTGTAAATCTTTCTGTGGATGTAAAAACTGAGTTTAATATAATAATAATGATAGGATTTTAAGAGAACGTTTCTGTGTCTGATAGAAGACATTACACTATGACAACCTACCCAGTGTGCCAAAACGACATGATGACTTATAACTTTATGTACAGTATTTTCTTAATATTTTCCTATACTGTAGCATAAAAGGTTGTGAATTGTATACCACTTTTAGTCAAGTTGCCCCCTCCACTTCTTTTTAAACTTATTGGTGAGCACTTGTCTGCTAACAAGTCCAAGCACATGTTTTCTGCAATAATGCTGTAGTTTGAACGGAAAGGTCTTAGTTTATTTAGTGTCTTTAAAATGCATGTTGTTCTTCCAAAAGATACGAGCTGAGAGGTGAACAGAGAGCAGGATCCGAGGACTCTTGTCCTACAGTAGAAGGCTAAGTATTTGGATGCAAATACAAATGTGTATACTGTATTCCTCAATGTGAATAAGATGTTTGGCATGTATTAACAAATAAAAGAATATATCTACTTCAAAACATCATTGTGGTTCATTTTTATTATGAGATGTTATTGTTAACTTTACACACATTTTCAGTGTAATTATTAGAAGCTGATTGCTGAAAGATACAAACATGTATCCACTTTTTTTCCCATTAGAGTGGGTGCAGCCACTCTAAATTTCTTTTCATTTTATGAGTCTGGCTTCCGGTCTCATCCGCGTCTGGCTATTTTTAGCTGTACAAAACAGCTTGTTTTGCTTTTTGATATTGCAAACTGGTGTGTCTAACCATATTACTTTAATGTATTATCTTAATTATGAGCACACTGGTTTGTTGTGCAAACAGTTTTACCGTTTACTGCATGTTGTTATTCTCGTTATTTCCCAATAGGTAAATAGGGTTTGCACACATGTCATGATTTGGTCAGTTACCCGGGTGCGTGGCCATATTGGCGATACTCGGATGTAAACAACAGCATGGATTGCACGGTCAGTGTACTACTGAATACGTTGTTCTGCTAATTTATGCTGTCTAAACCAAAGAAAAAAAAAATGTGTGGAAGCTGCTAAATCATAAAGAGACTGACTTACTAAGCAGGAAAGGGTGCAATATTTTGACAAACTAAAGCTGACAGGTGGTAAAGATGTACGAGCAGTATTAATTGAAATATTAGCCTAATGTTTCACCTACTTGAGAGAAAATTATAAGAACAAACACGAATGTTCTCAAGATTCTTGCCCTAGAAATCCTGGTTCAGTCTGGCCAACCACAAACACCTTTTGTTCCTCAGTTTTTGTACTTTTCTCCTAAGTTTGTTATAACTTTTGGCAGTCTATTGGCTTGTTAAGTCTAACGTCAAGCGTCACCTCTTCCGTGACTTCCGGATCCAAACGTTCTATCAGATGACATGAGAAAACAACAAATGGTACTAATTATACACTCACAATGTGATATAATACTACCAAAAAATTATAATCCTACTCTTTAACTCCATACCGAAATCCCAGATAGCCAGACAATGAAAATCAAAATAAAAATTATTTGTGTTTGGCATGCTGTGAGCATGGAGACTATAGTGTACACCGTAAAATGAAAACGTTTAGCTTAAATGTTTAATATGAATAAACAGTGCTCATAAACAGCTGCTGAAATAGTATTCTCAAGTGAAGTAAATTAGGGTTTCGACCCGGAAACAGCGTTCCTGGGTGAGATTGTTGGACGCATTACGTCATCACTTAACAAGCCCATAGTACTCCAAATGTTTTTCTTGGTCCGACCGCTTAGTATAACCCAAAACATGACAATAATTAATCATTGTCAGCGGCAATAATCAGCAAAATATGCGAGTTTCGTTCGGTTTATGATCTATTGATGACGAGTCCTGTCTAGCTAATGAACCGGAAGTCTCGCCCATATGCTTACTTCCATGCTGAAAAATAAGGTAGATGAAGTTTCACAGCTCCTTGTCTATTTTAGCCTTCATCGAGTTAAACAGGGTCACACAGGCTTTGGGGAGTGTGGTCATTGTATATTATTTCTATCATTTGCAGTACAGAAACATTTATAATATAAACTCTGGTAGTGTTGACCCATGAGTGATAGCGTGTTAAAATGTATTTTGGGATAAAATTAAAACAGGAGGATTCACCTAAACATAGGCGAGCATGCTGAACAAATTATTCCAAAACAATTCTTTGATTGTTATTTACTTGGTCTATTTATTCCCATGTCTCAAGAATTACCACAGGGGGCTTACAGCTTTGGTTTTGTACGTCCCGACATTCCCAAGAACAGATCCTTCTCGAGATCGGAAACGGCATGCTGTTCTTCTGAAACATAAGCGTGACTCTGCATTAGAGCGGAAGTGTTGCTTGCACTGTCCTTTCTGCATCGTAGGGAGGCGTTCAAGTTCACTTCTAGTTCAGGGTACATTCTGTTCCACAAAAACAGACACGTGTGTGTGGGGCTGCTTGGAGCGCAATAACAACAACGTGACCCATCTCGTATTGACAGCGTTGTTAGAAACGAGATGATTTATTAGTCGAGTTAACATGCTGTAGGTTGTTTACACGCGAATAGTACAACAAAAACAACACCTGGATTTCATTACCTTGCAATGACGAAATTTTTCTGTGACTGACAACACCTACCAAGAAACGTAAACAGGCCTCTGTCAAGAGCGTATAATCAAGTATAATGAATAAAAAATGTTTTTTGGTACGAAATGTTCAGAAATATATGAAATGCTAAATATTTCGATGATAATAGAGTATTCTGGTTAAGTGAGTGTTACTAGGATTGTTGATAGTCTTATGTTGTCCTCTCTACTGTAAATGTACACGTTTTGGTACTAACAGTTTCATAATACGTTCATGCCGTTCATGCCTATGGATAAACTCTTGAAACGGGGTCGCAAGTGTTGTTCCCATATTTTCCTAGAACTGTCTCCCAGTCAGAACCTCCGCGAGTCGGGAGATTACTCCGAAAAGAGTCGTGTTACATTTGCTCTCATTGGCTAATTTCTTTTTCTCCAACGGCCCTTCGAGAGGACCCGCCTCAGAATGTACACTACCAATAGCCCATGCTTGTGCAGCACATCGTATGCATGCATGCTTCATTGAAAGAAAGGGACTTGAAGTAGAAACATGTTGCTCTCGTGTATTAGCGATCAATTGCTCAATGTTTCAGCACGACCAGTTTCCATGAAAGCTAAAAGATAAAAACATGCATTTCAGGTCGAAGGCTGATAAGGAGCCTGAAGTTTTTCGAAGAAATGGCTATTTATTGCTGTTTCCATCTAAAGTGGTCGTGACCATGTGAGGCAGAGTTCAATCATTTGAACACTATTTAAATACACACATACATATATATATATATATATATATATATATATATATATATATATATATATAATCTTCACAAATGAAAAAGCTCCAATGGGTGCAATGCCTTATATACACTGATATATCTATCTCTGTTATATTGTTTATTACTGATTTCTGATTTCTATATTTTATGCTTATGTTAATATATTTTTCACTGCATGGTGCCTGTTAATACAATGTGAAACTGACTCACACTATTTATTTTTAACATCCTGTAACTGTAGATATATGTAAGATAGATATGCTAAATCTAAATAAATGCAAACATTCACTGCTATTTTAGAAACAACTTTATCAGCCAGTGCACTGAGTGCACTCGGTGCTGAAGGAGGGCACATGCTACTACTCGTAGTTCCTGTTATGTTAACACGCCCCTCATCTCATACTCAGAACACTATTGGAGCCATGAGCCTTCAATCTCATGCTGCCTAGGTGATTCCTGGTAGTGCATTCAAAGCGTCGCTCTTGGACCCCCGCGTCCAATCAGCGACGAGTTTTATGATGACACCTTGGGATTCCGCGAAGTAGTTTCTTTCAGATGAGAACAGCAAACAGCGGCACAGAGTTGACGCACTTATGAGGGAAGAAAGGAATGACAGTACGCAAAGTTCCACGCTTTCCGATGTGGTTGAAATAAGATTGGGAACAGGCACCTGGATGTTAATTCGATAACTTGTGCTTGTACTTGTACTTTTATTCTTCGCTTGGAACATTAATCATACCAGTCACATTGGGAAAGACACGTGTAGGCGTGAAGCCACGTTTTCCGGAGTCATCTGTATCCCGATGCGCATATGATGAGAATCCCGCGTTTTAAGTTTTAGTGTTGTTCAAGTAATTGCACCAGGTGACTTCTCAGTTTCCAATACATTTTGGATAAAAACAAAACCATGACGGACGTTGATACTGCAGCAAGGTCTTTGGGGCCGGTCTCAAGCGCTGACCGCTCAGACAAACTAGCCGGCGAGCAGGGATCTGAAGAAAGTCAAGAAAGCCGGACTCTGTTAATGGTCGCAATGATTCTGCTGGACCTAAATCAGTGTATCCCAACCGGCATCGGCGGCAAATGCTTAGTGGATAGTGATGCGGATACTCAACCCGACGTGAAAGAAAACCGGGAGAAATGCAGACAGAACCCGAGCAGGGTGAAAAGGACACGGACCCGCGACAGACTGCATGCATCCGCTGAGAAGAGACACTGCTGTCCCTATGCTGGCTGTGGAAAAATATACGGCAAATCTTCCCATCTGAAAGCGCACTTTAGAGTACACACCGGTAAGACAAAAACACGGTTGAGTTATTTTGTGCTTATGTGTACTGTAAATCAACCAACACCGGTAATTCGATTCGGATTGTTCGTTTATGTGGCACGCAGTCTGTTATTACGCCCCACGCCCGCGTGTTCTGAGGAACAGTTCGGTTTCGGGAAACTGCCACTCATGTAACGGTGGGTGTAACCGCAGGCGGAGCGCTCATGGGTACACATGAGGGTGGAACAGTACACACTGTTACTAATCAAAGTGTGAGCAAACATGTTGCTTAGTCCACATAGTTACGCAGGACACCGCGTGATCAAAAAATTGCGTAATGGTGTGGAAAAAACGGTAGGAGGTAGCCTATTACCATGTCAGGCTTGCTAGTTTGCAGGCTAGTGATTCGGTTGGAACCATATCGCAAATTAAACTTTTTAAATGTATTCTGGTTTATGCATATGAATTAAATGTCTATTCTACTCTATTCTATTCATTAGTCTAGTGTTTTGTGGTCGCTGTTCCCTGGTGATCCGCATACTTCAATGCGACACGCACTAAAATAACCGCATATAATATAACGCAACGATGACGTGATGTACACACCCCCTGATTTCACAGTTGTAAACATCCGGCACGTGGTGGCGCACTGTAGCCAAGCGCAGCCCCGCCCAATGAGTGCGCTCACATCCAGAGCAATACGCCGACAGACAATTATCAAAAATCAGCGTTTCCCACCGTTTTGACATTAACGTAAACAGCCATACGCACACTGAACAAGTTGCCAAAACGTCGGTGCTTACATGCATGGAAAAATGTAGATGTGCCGATTGTGTTTTTTTTTTTTTTTTTTGCTGGCGCTGCTAGTTGTTTTTCTCAGTAAGGGTTGAAATAACAACACTCTTAAATTTCTCACTCCCCTGTGTGTGCTTTTAGGTGAGAGGCCTTTTCAGTGTACCTGGCCAGGCTGCACAAAGAAATTTTCTCGGTCGGATGAACTGACGCGACATTTTCGTACGCACACCGGGGAGAAGCGTTTCACGTGCCCGCTCTGCGACAAATGCTTCATGCGAAGCGATCACCTCACCAAACACGCCCGCAGACACGTCGGTTTCCACCCCAGTATGCTCCAGGGTCCCGCCGGGCGAAGACGACACTCTTCGACGTCTACATCGTCCTCTGGCTCCAGCGATCACATGTCTGCTGGTGTTTGAGCAACTGTGTGACCACTGCACGTTTTGGATGTGTCTCTTTCCTGAGGCCCAGATCTTGGAGCCTCTGTTATTGAGCTGATGATGATATGAGATATCAGACCTGTTACATAATGGGAACATACAAAATATGTCGAGTTCTCCAAGACAAAAACTGAAATGGGACTGCTCAGTGGAATGGACAGATCGTCAGCTTTAGGCAGAAACAATGTAGTGCACATTTAGTCTGAGGAATATTTCAAATCTATAGTGGTGTTTATAACTTCATATCACATATCACAAATATGAGATTGATTTCAGTACAGGGAAGCCAGGGGATTAATAACACATCCACTGTGACAAAGGGAAGCAAACATAGCTATTCTGTGTAAAAAAAAAATAGGTTTCATTGTGGTTGGTGAAAACGAAACACATTTTAATGTTGACTTTGAAGTGTTTTGCGGTGGTCCAGTTACCGGAAGTGCTTAGGGTCTTAAAACGCTATGAATGTTTTCGGTTCTTTGTGTTATTAACGGAGACAGCGGTTGACCTCATTTTTGAAGATGAATTTTGTATGATTTTAAAACAGATGGGTACTTATGAGATTAATTTCTTATCTTGTGAGGTTTTACGCACACAAACAAGCTTTTGTGTTTTTTTAAACAATCATAATTATTTGCGTATTCAACAATGTAACTTATTTAATATACAGCATTGCAAATACCCTTTATTCAGAGCACTTTTATTAATTCTTTTTGAAACGGTTTTTTTTTTCGATCAGGCTTCAGAAGTGACGTAGTGAAGCAAACGGAAGTTCACTCATTAATAGTTTACCATCGCCATCTATAGGTGTGTTATGGGAAAACACAAGGTAAGAGCTGCGCCTTTCCTATATATACACATTGCACAGCTGCAAAAGACAGAACAAAGATTGTATATTTCTCCCACTACATATTGTTTTACTAGCAGCCTATAGTGCATACAATCAATGAACTTGAGTAACGTAGTCTTTTAATAGTTCTATTAATGCGTTTTCCATTTTCATACAAGTTCCACTTGACTTCAGAAGTCTTTCCACTGTTCAGCTGTTTACTTGAAATACTTAATGTTATGTGAGTTTAGATTTAGTTTGAATCTACCGTACCGATTAGCCATTGTGCTTTGAAACACACAAGCACAAACAGAACTTTACATGTGAATCAACAATCAATGCATCTGTTGTATCGTTATTCAATAACAATTGTATAGATTTTTATATTTTATGATAGCTGATCAACAAATTTTTGGCTTTAGTAGGCTATCTGTGCTAATTTATTGTTCCAATGTTCCCATATGTTTAGTAGGTTGTGATCCTGAATTCAAAACACACTGTCATTGTACAAATCCTCAACCTGTGCCTTGTTTTGAGGTTTAGAACTCTTAGACTGCAGAATGTAATTTAGCAAGTTATTGAGAAGTACTTTGCTGTAGTTTACAAAAATCTTCTCAATTGTGTCAGTGTTGTGATGTGCATACCTGTGTCTTACAGACTTTGAGCCACTACCATTGTACATACATATTGTGAACTTTTACATCAGTATCATGTATGCAACATTCATATTTTGGATTTCATTACCTGTAAATGATGTATAAGAGGATTAATTAAAACAAAGAAGAAAAGTGTAATTCAGGTCTGCTTTTATTGATATCACTGAAACCAAGAACAACATTGTTAATACATAAATGGACTTTCTCACATAATTAACATATTTATAACGTAAAAACACAGCTTTTGTCCAACAAATGCTCACCTTTGATTACGCTTTGAATTGAATACATCAGGTCATTACACTATTTTAGTCAAAGTTAAAACAGACTAAAAAGTGAACATGAGCAGTTTGAATGAAAACAGTTCGCATTTTGATCAAGACAATATGTAAAGTGTAAAGATAACACATAAAATGTGTTTGGCTTTCAAAGCTGAATGGAAGGGTAAAATCTCATGTGTAGATAAACAGTGCCATTTAATCATTTTTTAATAATAACAATAATTAATGTCACGATAGGCCAGGGATTTGATCATTTTAGCAACATTAACATTCTAAGTTTAATTCCAAAGACCAAATGGTGCTTTCTAATAGCCAACAACTGATTTCCTTGAAATTCAGTGATATATTCAAATCGGTGGTATGCATACAAAATGCAAAATTAAAATAAAATAACACAGGGTAAAACGATTCCAACAAGGAGCATAAACATTCTTTGGTGCCTTCAAGTCTGTGATATCTGAACATCTTCCTGAATAAAACAATGCTTGATTACAGGTGCTTTAAACATGTTTGGACATTCTAAGAAACGAAACAGTGTTTTCCAAATGTCATAACAGCTATTAAATCATACCCAGTGATTTCTGACCTTTGAAAGACAGAAAGGTCTTCATGTGATCATTTTATCATCTTCGGTCTGTAGTGAGAGGTTACTGTGAAAATAACAACCGTCCTCGACCGACCAAATTAAGAAAGGTTGTTGTATTTCCTTTTCATTCACGACTCATCCGCATCTCAAATCCAGCGTATTTTAAAACATGATTCAATTAAATACATGTGTGTGAGATATCAAGAGTAAACAAAAAGTGTGATGCCCAGGTGCATGCCAGACAAGGCTACTGTTAGCGCTGCAGTACGAATGCACCAACATGCAAAATGTTCAACAGAAACGAATCCAAGTATAGCCTCAATAGCAGCCACGAACGACAAACATCCAACCAGATCCGTACGGAAATCAAATCTTACCATAACGACGACGTTAATGCAATGAGTGCAACATGAAAGCAGAGAATTCAGTGGATAAGCTATTTCAAACTCTCTGTAACATCAAGTTGTTTTTTTAAATTCACAATTAAAGCCATTTGAATGCTTTATTTGTTCTACGTTCACTTGTACAGTATAACACAATGCCAGCTAGGAGGTGAAAGTGAGCAGACTCTCCTAGCGTATTAGCAAACAGTGCATATCCTGCCATAGGAGGAAGCAACCAATAATAGTCATGTTAATAATCATATGTTAGAGTAAATGTGTTTATGTGTGTAGCACATGTCATATGTTTTGTGTGTGTGTGTGTGTGTGTGTGTTCACTAGTTCCTGTACACCATGTTCATCATAACGTTTACTGTACATTTCCCTCTGTAATATTCATTAGATGTCTTATCTGAGGTTATGAAAGGAAACAAGGGAGGGGAAGAGAGAGAGGGAGCACAGGGAGGGGAAAAGGTGACAGATTTACTGGATTTGACAAGCAGTGGAGGAGGTGGCTTGGCAGCACATGCAGGTGGAGTTAACGGATTTGGGTGGTATGAGGTCCAGGTCTTCATCATCAGGGATCTCATCCAGCCTGTATCCATCTTTCAGTAGCTGGATGTTCAGATCCTGGTTTATCTGCTACAGGAATCAACGAACAGCATGTTAGCCAGGCTGCATAACCGCCACTAATTAAATCACATTAATTAATTCATTTTGCCTGGCAGCAGTGATTTCATAGATTAATAAGACAACAGGATTGGTTCAATAGCTTGATTGGAACATTTATTGGTTTAATGAATCAATGACATGAACAACAACATGAATGCAATGGTGACCTTTAAAGGAATAATTGACCCAAAATTTAAATTTGCTTACAATTGGCTCACCCTTAGGCATTCCAAGACATAGATAAGTTTGTTTCTTCATCAGAACAGATTTGGAGAAATTTAGCATTACATCACTTGCTCACCAATGAATACTCTGTAGTGAATGGGTGCCGTCAGAATTACAGTCTGATAAAAACATCACAATCACAGTCCACCAATTAAAGTCCTGTGAAGTGAATAGTTGCGTGTTTGTAATAAACAAATTCATCATTTCATCACAATCAGCCAACATGTTTGTTTTGATTTAAACTGTTTTTGTAAACAGTGCTTGATCTGTGCATTTTTTCACTAGAAAAAGCAATATTATGCATAGAGGACTCATATTTTAGCTGGAAGCAAAGGTTTGACATTAAAAACTTCTTAATGATGAATTTGTGTAAACGTATTTATCTTAATTGATTACTTGTGTATTGTTATGATGTTTTTATCAGTTGTTTGAACACCATTCATTGCAAATGATTCATTATTAAGCAAGTGATGTAATGCTAAATTTCTCCAAATATGTTCAGATGAAGAAACAAACTCATCCACATCTTGGGTGGCCTGAGGACAAGTCATTTTTGGGTGAGGTATTTCTTTAAAGGCAAACAAAAGAGAGAAATGTAAGACAAAAGGGAATTTAGTGCATAAAAGATTGTGAGTGACATCTGAGAAGGAAATCCACTGTCATGATGCTTGTGGTATGGGGCTTAGGACATTAACCAGAGTTCATAGGTACCTGTTCCCTTAGAGACCTCACCTCGGCTGACGAGTATCCTGACGAGGAATATCTAGACATGTCAAAGTCGTCATCGCTGCAAGGCAGGTGAAAACAGTGTGTTTGAGGCTTCTGGCCGATGGGGGCATAAATAAATCAGTGAGGGATGAGTGAAGAGCTTACCTGTCTGTGTCTAGAGCAACTAAAGGTTTCTCATCTGGACTCTGGTCTAAAGAAGAGTAGCCTTTATTGGGAACCACTAGCCTGGACGGTAAGAAAAACAGAGAAATAGGTTTTTGAATTACTGTGAAATAAACAGACTATGTACATGTTTAAAACAGATCATTTGTGACCCTGGACCATCTTAAGTAGAACATGCAATAGCCAAAAATACATTGTATGGGTCAAAATTATAGAATTTTTATGCCAAAAATCATTAGGATACTAAGATCATGTTCCATGAAGACATTTTGTAAATTTCCTACTGTAAATAAATCAGAACTTAATTATTGATTAGTAATATGCATTGCTAAGAACTTCATTTGGACAATTTTAAAGGTGATTTTCTCAATATTTAGATTTTTTGCTTCCTCAGATTCCAGATTTTGAAATGGTTATCTCGGCCAAATATTGTCCTATCCTAACAAAACATTCATCAATGGAAAGCTTATTTACTCAGCTTTCAGATGATGTATAAATCTCAATTTCAAAAAATTGACTTTTATGACTGGTTTTGTGGTCCAGAGTCATATTTTCTCTTGATTGTACCTTGTTCTGGCCATCACATTATTTTTCTTGGGTTGTTGATTGACAGGGCTTCCAGCATTGCCATTTTTCAGTGATCCTTTCCTAACCAACTCTCTCTGTTTGTCTGTACAGAAAAATAAATAATTATTAGACATATTTATATTTTACTCACGTCATATGAAACAATGCATAATTGCAAAAACATAAATAAATGCATTTTGTGAGTATGGACAATCCCAAAACTCACCTATCTTCATATGGAGAGGAGAAGGTTTGTAGTTGAGAGTGGCAGGTTCACTCTCCCTGGTATCTGAGTCTGCCTCTGATGTGGTCGATGATGCAGGATCCTGGTGGAAAAGGAGAAAAAAGAAAATGTCAGGGCAGTGTAGTGTAGTTTTTTCGACTTATTGACAAGAGCCTTGCTCTGTTCAAAGCTTTACTTTAATTCTACTGTTTGATTTCTCCCAGCTCATTATGACACCCTGGGACTGATGTAAAAGAAAACACAACATTTAATGTTTTCAGAAGCAAAGGCTGCAATTTGCCAAGAATTTTAATGAATCTTTTCAAAATATCAAAAGCCTAAATCTAATAAAAGTGGAAGATGGATGAAAAAGATTTAAAATGCATTTATTTTATACTAAGTATAGTTCAAGTCTATTGACAAATGTACTGACACATCGCTCGAGACTTAATGATACAAAAATTGTAATTAAACTTTATTTGGAGTACTATTTGTGCACAATGTACATTTCATAATATTAAGCCTAAAATATGTTTTAATATCACTACTGATGAGGATTGTATGATCTTTAAATAATATCGGCCTTTAAATGCAAAGTATTTAAGGTGTTCCTAAAGTATACTTGCAATAGCTCCACTTTAGCACAATCAAATATACTAAAGTATATCTAGTTGGACTTCAGCACTACTTCCCCACAACTGAACGAAATTAGTTGTTCCAATTTAGCAGACTTTAAATATACCAATTTAGTATACTAAAAGTACAACTGCAGGGTATTTTTTATTAAGTAATTAATTAAATACTTAATATGTAAATGTATTTGTAGTATACTTAGCATGAAATAAATGTATTTTACATACATTTTGGTATATTTATTTTTCACTGGGGAAATATAGGTGTGATGCAACATATTTTGATAAACTGAGCACAAAAAATGGCACATATTGTATTGTCCATCACATATAATATAATATAATATACACCAAATCAGTGGGTCACAACCAACTACCTTAAAGATTATTTTATTATATCAAAATACATTTTCTTAAACCAGTGTATTGTTTATTCATGGGTTTAGCACCCAAAAAAGTGTAAACATTAAGTCTCCCCAGCACCATCAAAACATTTAGAGCAGCCATTCAGATCCTTCATCTCTTTCCTGCTCAACCAATAGCAAAGTTTGGGGGCGTGGCTACTGTAGCAAGCTGAGCCAAGGGGTGTTTAGCTAGCAGTGTTGCCAAGTCTGAGGTTTTCCCGGAAAATTGGGCTACCTTTATACTGCTGCTGCAGTTTTTTTAGTCCACTGGTTGAAGCGAAATCTCCTATCCTTCATCCCCCTGAAGCAATTTCCACCAAAGTGGGAACTCCCGGAAGGAGGGGTTGACCCCCTGGAATGCAATTTTAATAGTCATTGCAATTGGGCTACTTTTTAGAAGCACTTGGGCTGGTTTTGTTAAGCAGACCTGGCAACCCTGTTAGCTGGTCTAAGACTGTCACAGATGCGTTGAATGTGTAATAATATTGAGATTCGGTTACAGAAATTGCTAGCCAAAATTTGAAGACTTGCCAAAATACGCAGAGACAGACAAAGGGCTAAAACCACGGTAAACATTGGTGGTTCTTTTACAGGATGGAGGAATTTGATACTATGTTTGGGATTCAATCTAGCTGAGTTTCTCCTCGACAGGTAAGCAAATAGCGGTATAATTCACCTTTAAATATGGGTTCATTTGCAGCGAGAACGAACATAGTTTGTGCCTGCCAACCGTAATTTATTTTGTGTGGTGAATACAGAGCGTAAGTTACGCATATTATTAGGCCTATGCGGTTAATATGAATAATTTTCCCTGCATGATCTGAAGGACAGTTGTTTACATCAGTATGATAAACAGTTCGGGTATTGTGTTGGGTCTCCACTTGATGACCAGTGTAAAATCTGGGTCCTGAAGCCATAACAGATGAGAACCACTGATCTAGAACTAACCCGAGCTACACTGACATCTGCTGTACGGGTCATGGGTTAAAAATGGGCCGTCCAGATGTCTCTTCGAACAGAGCTGGTTATTTTCCTGAGAATTATTGATGAATTTGTCATGGGTGGGAGGGGTATGGACACTATTCAGGTACCTTAGCACGGATTCTGCATGATGAAGCAATCCAAGGCGGTAAAGGCCTCTACGAGATTGAAACATCACGCAATATTAACGTTATTTCAAATGAACGTTACAGACAGCATTACGATGGAAGTACGAAGAGATGTAAAAAACAAGTTGAACCTAAGTTAAAAATAAAACGAAGCAGATGTTGTTTTCGATGCGGGGAGACACACACAGTCTCAGTGCGCAGCATCATAGTAGCATCCTTACATTAGCTAGCAAAAATACACATCAGATACAGAAGCGACATCATCGATCCCTTTTAATATGAGATATTTGCCATTTTTATAAAGGATAACGGTCTGTGATGACATAACATTAGACTAATGAAATACTCCATGTGTCGTTGGTTCATATTGAGCTACGATACGCTCATCAAAACGTTATTAATACAACATACTGACAACATTTGTGCTTTAATCGGTTGTTAAAGAGTCAATCTGGTTTAACTTACAAAAGGCTGCATCTCTGCCTCAGTCGGCACTTGAAATCTGTCAATTTCTTCCATCATCTTGGCGGCGGGGTGTCTGAGCCTTTTTGTGAGCGTTTGTGGTGGATTTCTGCGGATATACCGCAACTAAATGGTTAAAAATGAAATTTCACAACTGTGTCGTCGGATATTTGTCAGCCCCAAGAATGTCCCCGACTCTCCTTCATCCCAGCGATCGCTCGTTAGCCAGCAGTGACCGAGTGGCGACTTAACCACCCACTTCCGGGAGAAATGAGTCTAGAGACGCGAGTAGCACCACGGATTCCGCCCCACTCAACGCCATCGAGCGATGTCTGCTCCACCCAAGACTAGCATCAGACACAGACATCGTACAGGGTTATCTGTGGGTGTGTGTATAACCTCGAGATGACAAAATTTTGTGTGGGATGTTGTTTTGCACTATATGTCGAACCTGTGATCAGGGATGACTGATAGGGATTAGAATCTAATGAATGCCAATATAATGTTGGTCGCTTATTAACGGGATTTGATGAACAGGGTCTCCATTTGCATGTTTACAGTGTTGAAAGAGGTGGGCCGCGCATTATGCACCTGTGCAGTACCAAACTCAGGGCAATTGACTTCAGGACCCTGGACAGCTTCTGGACAGTAACCTAAATAAAACTGTCTATGAGGCCTGTATGGGAGCAAGCTGAAAAATAGGCAATTTTGTAATATAAATAAGCGAAGTTGGCTAGTCTAATAGTTGACTTTGTGGTTGGTTTGTTTGTTTGTTTGTTTTAATTTTTGTTGACCTGCCCTGTTTAAACCATCTAGGTTTCTCAGGTCAGGACACTACCTCACTTTCACTGGGTTTGTTCTCTTCATTGTTCTCCAGAATAAGGTATATAAAAATTCAAATTTCCAGTGACAAAGACACTCCCAAGTGAATTAATTTTTCTTTTTCTAACCATTAATTTGAATTCCAACTCAAAATAAACTGTCTACTTTTAATCAAGCACTGAATATAAATTAAACGAATCTAAATGTGAATAAACCACAAAAAAAGCACAAAACAAAAGCAGAACTAATGTCCATAAGCTGTATTCTTTATGTTCCCTTCTATTTTAATTGTGCTGATCTGTTAGCATTTTCCTATTGTATGCCTGACTATAGTCGTGGAAACGTGTTGACCAGTAGATGGCGCTAACCAACAAGGCATTACAAAAAACAAAACCATAATCTTACTGAGGATTATTTAGAAATGAGTCACATTACCACATTACCAAAGTTTATAAGCTACAGTTGAAGTTTACATACACCTTGCAGAATCTGCAAAATTTTGTTATTTTACCAAAATAGGAGGGATCATTAAAAATGCATGTTATTATATTATTTCGTACTGACCTGAATAAGATGTTTCACATAAAAGACGTTTACATATAGTCCACAAAAGAAAATAATAGTTGAATTTATAAAAATGACCCTGTTCAAAAGTCTGTTGTGTTTTTTGTTTGTTTGGTTTTAGTGATAGATGTTCGAGTCCCTTGTTTGTCCTGAACAGTTAAACTGCCTGCTGTTCTTCAGTGAAATCCTTCAGGTCCCACAAATTCTTTCAATGACTGTATGATTTTGAGATCCATCTTTTCACACTGAGGACAACTGAGGAACTCACACGCAACTATTACAGAAGGTTCAAATGTTCACTGATGCTTCAGAAGAAAAAATGAAGCATTAAGAGCCGGAGTGGGGGGGGGGCTTTTTGAATTTAAAGATCAGGGTAAATTTAACTTATTTTGTCTTCTGGGGAACATGGAAGTATCTTCTGTAGCTTCTGAATAGCAGTACTATATGAAAAATATATCATATTTAGACAAAATACGAAAAATGTTCACATCCTCATTCCGTTCAAAAGTTTACACCCCTGGCTCTTCATGCATCGTTTTTCCTTCTTAAGCATCAGTGAGCATTTGAACCTTCTGTAACAGTTGCTTATGAATCCCTCAGTTGTCCTCAGTGTGAAAAGATGGATCTTAAAATCATACAAACATTGTTGGAAAGGGTTCAAGTATAACTGTTTAACTGTTCAGGACAAACAAGGGACTCATGAACAACTATCACTAAACAAAAAAAAACACAGCTGTGGATCATTCAGGTAACAACAGAGTATTAAGAATCAAGTGTATGTCAACTTTTGAACAGGGTCATTTTTTTAATAAATTCAGCTATTATTTTCTCTTGTGGACTTAAATGTCTTTTATGAGAAATATCTTATTGAGGTCAGTACTAAATAAATAAAAACATGCATTTTGTATGATCCCCCCTAACATTTTGCAGATTCTGCAAGGTGTATGTAAACTTTTTACTTTAACTGTATATGAAAATGTGGCATATATGTGCATTATATATTGATATGTTATTGTCTAACATCAATTCCTGTGAGATGAAAATTAAAATAATGCTGCATAAATAAGAATTAAATGTATGTTTTATATGCATTCCTGAATCTGAAAACAGTTAACAAATGTTTCATATTTAATTAAATATAATAATGAAATAATTGCTTAGATTGGCTAAACTAAAATTATAATAAATGTGATGATGGAGTTCCCTGATGGTTATTAAGCATATAGAATGACATCATTGATTGCAATTGTTGAGCTAGCTGTAGAAATATTATAGGTTGGGGAAAAGATGCAATAACTGAGATAAGAACACAATACTAGATAAAGAAAATGAGCAATGGTTGCTATTGTGAAAGGTTCGTATTGCACTTTTATTATCTCTGATAACCTCTCCAAGGGGTTATAAGGTTACCCATACAAATAGTCCATGTGAAACCCCATATGAACAGCTGTGATAAGATCAGCCTGAGTGTTTGCTTCAATTATAGGTATGTACTCTTTGCAGTCAGATGTACAAATAAACACACAGATGCTTGCTTTCATACAAGTTAATGGACACACAAAGACATCCTCTGATTCAGAAGGGAATATATTTTTGTTTCACTGGTCCTTAGCAAAACATATATGTTATGCAACCATGACATCCTCACAGATGGGAATGCAGATTATGGTTTATTAGTAATCTGGATTTTATTCCAGTGGCCAGTAATGTTATGTAATTCTTCACTTTGTTTGCTGTACTCTACCTCAGGGCACAACAGTTCTAAAGCTACTATGTGTCATTACTACAGTTTTTCCCCTCAAACAACCCACAAAAATAATCAGATTCTGTAACAACAAAAAGAAGGCCAAATTGCAGGTAGAAAACAACTCATTATATTAAAATCATAACAATGTTTGAGAATGTTTGTTAAACAACCTAAAAAAACATTATTAATTCTATAATTCCCATTTCTGAAATTCCAGTCCCGTGACTCACCAAGTAAATGTTCATTGCAAACAAAACACTGACACTTCAACACAATTCCCTCAAGTTATGGTTTTGAAAAAGTAACGAATAGTTATTGTACATCACATATTACAAGTGCAACAGCTTAAGTTTGCTTTTAAATCATGATATTTAAGCTTGTACTTTTATATAGAAGCTGCAATTGTGTCGAACTATTTCCAGAAAATATATCCAAAGAATATGATATCAAAACCATTTGGTAGCCTTTGATTATCACTAAACAAAAACAGGCTGTTGCTGCTGACAGACACTATATAGATCTTAACAGACAATATTTGACATATGTGACCCTGGACCACAAAACCAGTCTTAAGTCGCTGGGGTATATTTGTAGCAATAGCCAAAAATGCATTGTATGGGTCAAAATTATTGAATTTTATTTTTATGCCAAAAAACATTAGGAAATTAAGTAAAGATCATGTTCCATGAAGATATTTTGTAAAATTCCTACTGTAAATATATCAAAACTTAATTTTTGATTAGTAATATGCATTGCTAAGAACTTCATTTGGACAACTTTAAAGGCGATTTTCTCAATATTTTGATTTATTTGCACCCTCAGATTCCATATATTGAAATAGTTGTATCTCGGCCAAATATTGTCCTATCCTAACAAGCCACATAATGGAAAGCTTATATATTCAGCTTTCTGATGTATTAATCTCAAAATTGAAAAACTGACCCTTATGACTGGATTTGTGGTCCAGGGTCGCATATCTATAAACAAATCTTAATTCAGTTAAACTGACACTCTTAAAAGTGGATAAACAGGTGCACTTTTGAGAGTATTTCTTTACCGAAAAGCATACACGTTTTGCAATCTTTTATTGTGACATTACACCAGAGTGAAAACCACTTTGTTTGCTGTGCTTGTTATAATCATGGTAAATTTTACCAGTAACCTTTCACATGGCTGAGCTCTTATGCCCTCCTGAAGTGTCTCATAATCCTATCAGGACTGAGATGTAATGCTGCAAAGTCTTAGAGGATAGAAAACCTTCCTTAACACCTGCATGCCGAAACCTGTTTGTACAGTTCATTATTTTCACCCTACTGACCTATAAACAATGGCGTAAACCCAATGTCAGAGCTCACTATTGATGCCCTGTAGGGTTTACTGTAAACAAGCTCAAATTGCATTTTGATATTAGTATTTTCCTTTCCTCACAAGCTCTATAAAGTACTTTTGCCTTTATATTTCTTCACACAATACAAAAACACAATTCTTCGCACAAAAATTTCCTTGGTTGCTTGGTCATTTATGTATTTTTGATGAGAGACATAGCTTGAACTGGAGATCAGCAGTACACATGGCCTTTGGTGGAAAAAATGTAACTTTTTGTTAGTTAAGGCTGGGCAAGAGAACACATCCAAGACCAGCACAAAGTGACTAGATGTCCAATGAAGAGCAATAAATAGACTAACAGATGGACTCTGTCCAAGCACAGTAAAATGGATAAGAGGCTTTGTTGTCTTGACGTAATGATCCTTCAATTGCAAATCACCAACAAACACACAAGTGCAAGACTAGCACAAGATACACACTTAAACACACAAAACATCTATATAAAGAAAAGCTGGTGCTAAATGGACCTCAATTTTAATGTATTTCATGCATCGTTCATTTTTCCTTTGGTAATAACTCAAAACGCACACACACAAAAATAAATTATGAGTGAGTTACCATTTTTTCCGTTCCTATTTTATATTAACATAAAATGTTAAAATAGAGAGATGCATTGCATTCATCTAAAAACAAACTGCGTTAATAAAAACATCTGAGTCTAGCACCAAATGACAATAGCGTGATTTATCACAGAATTGCCATGGAGCCAGCTAACAATTCAAAATGCAAACAGGTAAAAAGATGCAACAAAGTAAAACCACAAGTAAATCAGACTTAGGCTACTAAGTGTTTTATCCATATATTTCTGTGATCCTCTTTAAAATAAAAAAATAGGTAAGTTTCCTAGTGCTGCCGGTGTTATGGTTTTCCAGAAAATGTATGTAAAAATTTGTACATGTTCATTTTACATTTACACAGGGCCATCATCAAGTGTGACTATTAAAATATTCCCCCAGCCCCTGTGAATATATTCACATTTTTCTCAATTTCAAGCTGCAGTTAACAAGTATTTTTGTTCAGTTCTCTGTGGCTCTTGAGTCTCTGCCAGTACTGGGGCCCTCTCCGGACAGGAGGGAATTTTGCAGGCCTTGTAGAGTATAACAAAGAGAATGAGAATAAGCACAGCTACTACTGAGTTACACACAATGGCCACTATGGCAGCTGCGGAGAGTCCAGCTCTTAGTTCTGTCTCCATGGTGAGTTGACCTCAAGAATCTGATGTTTAAGTATAGGGAAGACACATGAAATCACAATAGGTTACCGTGCTTCAATTTCTGCCGCCATTTTTCATGATTCTTGAAAAAGCCAGCAACACCATCTGGTCCTTTAGTGAGTAAGAGTGATCTACTGATCAAAGGTTTGCATCGCTACAAAGGCTGACTGTCTTGTTTACGTAGTCAGATCCAAACAGAAACGTCCTCAGCTCTGAATTACTCCTGAAAAACAAAGACAATAACATTTTCTTAATATAACAATGTATATTCAGATTAAAAGATCAACACTGCTTAGAACATACATAGTTCATGAGACCACTAGAGAAAATGTTCTGCGTTCTTTTCCTAATTAATACAACATTTTTATTATAAATTATATTGCCAGCATTGCAGCTTAAGTGACAAGTTAGTTTTACAGTGTCATAGTATTTAGTTTCTCTCTGTTGCTTTAATGATAACAATGTGACAAACACTGACATTGCTGCCAAATAACTTTTTTAAATACAAATCTGACGATGAATGTGCAGCGCACAAATCTCCTCAAACCCATTTCCATTCATGGACACATTTTGGGAAAATAAGTTTGGCACCCAGAATAGTTTACCAATTCTTAGAGTCCACATGTCTACAGCAAGATTATTCGTCATGTTTAAACTCCAGTTGTTTTCTCTACCATAAGGTCAGTTCTCTTTTTAGAGCTCAAACTGCTGTTGGAGGGTCAATCCAGAGCAATTCCACTCTCATCATACTCACATTAAGAGCCCCAGCAGACAGCAGTTATTACCGAGCTTGAAGTGAGACAACACAGGGGTAAGACTGATGAGCATCAGTCTCTCTCTCTCTTTCTCTTTCACTGCCACAGTAGGGAGCTCCGGCTCCAAGTTATGAGAAAAACAAATGAACCGAAGACTGAGGATTGCACAGAAATTTTGAAAACAAATGATCCCTCTTGTTCACTCTTTGTGAAATTCTTTCTTTGGCTGAGAAAGAGAGATTCTGCTCAACATTAGACCACAGGTTTAGCACAATGTTACTTTAAGCTAAATGGAAAAATTAACCTCATCTTATTGCACTTTAAATGGAGTGAACTCTGTGTTACTCACACAGTCTACAAGGATTTGGAGTAAGGAGGGCACTTAGGGTACAATATCATTTTACCTACAATATACTTTGAGTGCCTCTCCAGATACAAACACCCTCCCTGCACCAGTCCTCTTATCACAGCTCCATGTGCTGTTGAATAATGCAGACCTAATACTAAAGCAGTGCTTCTATAAAAACTCTTTCCAAACCAGAGGACATAATATAACCTCTCTGCTCTTATCTTGGAAAAAGGGTCCCACTGGTGTTGTATATAGGTCTGAAAATGTAAACTGCACTATGACTCATATATATGTGACCCTGGACCACAAAACCAGTCATAAGTAGCACAGGTATATTTGTAGCAGTAGCCAACAATACATTGTATGGGTCAAAATGATTGATTTTTTTTTTTTTTATGCCAAAAATCATTAGGATATTAAGTAAAGATCATGTTCCATGAAGATATTTTGTAAATTTCCTACCATAAATATATCAAAACATAATTTTTGATTAGTAATATGCATTGCTAAGAACTTTATTTGGACAACTTTAAAGGCAGTTTTCTCAATATTTAGATTTTTCTGCACCCTCAGATTCCAGATTTTCAAATAGTTGTATCTAGGTCAAATATTGTCCTATCCTAACAAACCATACATCGATGGAAAGCTTTTTCTATAGAAAGCTTTCAGGTGATGTATAAATCTCAGTTTCAAAAAATCTGACCCTTTATGACTGGTTTTGTGGTCTAGGGTCACATGTACATTAGTCAAGCCAAGCTAGATCACAATCAGTGACTTTCTAATCAATAATGAGCTCTGTGGAAATTGATGAGCCACAGTTCATCATTAACATTAGGAATCCGATTCACACCCTCAATAAATCCATAGAATATTTTTACAAACAATACTGTGCATAATTTTATTTGTTGGTTTATTATTTTCTCGTTTTACTTTAAATACAAATAAAAAAATAACAACAAATAAAGAATAACAAAGTAAAATGCTCATTGTCTCTGCAACCCTGCATGGAAAAAGCAGTTTGGAGAACGGATGGATGCTAAGTTTTTTTGTTGTTGTTGTTAAGTTTTATTGATTATTTTATTGATGACGAGGTTAAAAGTTAACATAAACAGCTAAGATTAAACCACCCACAAATACAAGTGTTTTGTCAGCTTGCTTTGAAATGCAAACAAAGATGCTTCAGAACATTTATTTTGACAACCCTATTGTGGGCAGCATTTATATATGCCTCTGTCCTTTTATTCCAGTTGAAACAACACGTAGCCAAGATATCTTTGAGCATTTGGAGGGAAAATGCAAAGTTGTTGCCAAGTGTTCATAGCATTACTGTAATCATGAGGAAAAAAATAGCTGTTTAGTGATAAGAAGTTGTAATAATACAGTATGAGACACCTTAGGATAATGTAATTTTAATATACATCTATTAGGTCTACGCAAATCGTTATATTAAGGTAAACAGTTTCCATTATTGTTGTTTTTCTTCTTATAAATAGACATGTTTCGAAACAAGTAGCTGAAGTAGTCTACTAGTACTAGTCTGACTGAGACAAACAGCCCTACCCCCCTAAATGAAACATGAGGGGAACAATGAAACACTTGTCTGTCCCACACTACTGTGTGGTACCACCACAGCTGACTGCTGCTGAATACTAAATACAGCAGTCTACAATCAACTGATTGAGAAATTGGCACACACAAAAAAAAAAAAACACAACGAAACGACGAACTTGCCTGTTTATAAGATGTGAAGATGGTGCTCCATTCAAAACAATACGATGCGCGCCGCCTGCAGTTTCTCGTCTCATCCCGAGCATAAACTCTGCTGTTATGGCGATGCTGTTTTTGCAAAGTGAACTCACCCGCATCTTTTACATATTGTTAAGCACTTCTGATGACGAGCAATATATGAACAGGGTAAATGAGTTGAGGTCGGATGTCCAGTCGCATCAAAAAGTTTTTGCTTAACAGAGACGTAGATACAGACGGGTCCGTGTCTGCTCACGTTCAGCATCCAATGAATCGGGTTGATCTGAAGCGTCAGCTACTAAGAGAGCTCACCAGTGTTATTTACTTACGTAATATTTACTTTTTAAGTGTAGCTAATCTGCAGATGTGTGGCGTTTTTCGGAACCTAGAGCTCAGTCTCCCTGGTTGCAGGCGTGGTTGTCATTGTGTTGTCCTGATAACGAAAACAAACGTTAAACTCTGTAAACCAATAGCAACGCGAGCGTCCCAGGCGACGTGAATGTCCCCGTGCTGTCTGAAGGGCAGGCTCAGGCTGTGCCACAGTATGACTGGGAGACAACTGCCTTGTGTTTAAAGATAATTCATTTTTGACAGCTTTACAAATGTGCATGTGTATATTCAAAGATTTAACAAACTATTTGGCTTTGGGAGAGGCTAAACCAATCTATTCAAAGTCCCCATACACAGGCTATCACCTTTCCTTACAGCAAGTAGCTACTATGGTTGTTGATTTAAACAACTATGCATGGTTAATAAAAAAAGTATTATTAATAAGAAGTAATTAAAAAAACAACAACCATAATACTCCCCAAACCTGTCTCTTCTGCTCACCAAGCCTGCATTTATTTCATCCACTTGGCACAGCAAAAACAGTACAATTTTGAAATATTTTTACTATTTAAAAAACTTTCTATATGAATATATTTTAAAATGTAATTTATTCCTGTGAATTCAAAGCTGAATTTTTAGCATTATTACTGCAGGCACATGATCCTTCAGAAATCATTCTAATATTCTGATTTGCTTCAGAGTATTTATTATTAAATTAAATAGTTAAATAAATTAAATAATAAATAAATATATTATTATTATTATTATTATTATTATTATTATTATTATATAATTATAATTTTTAGGTTTCTTTGATTAATAGAAAGTTCAGAATAACAGCATTTATCTGAAACAGAAATCTTTTGTAACATTATAAATGTTTTTATCATCACTTTTGATCAATTTAAAGCATCCTTAAATAAAAGTATTAATTTCCATAAATGCTGACCTTTGGATCTTTCTATTCATCAAAAAATCCTGAAAAAAAAAAGTACTCAGCTTTAAATATTTCAAATAATGATAATAATAATAATAGTAGTAATAATAATAATAATAATAATAAATGTTTCTTGAATAGCAAATCGGCATATTAGAATGATTTCTGAAGGATCATGTGACACTAAAGACTGGAGTAATGATGCTGAATATTTAGCTTTATATTATATTTATATTATGTATATCTATGGTTATTACAGCCCTGTGTGTGTATGTAATATTGTTGAAGCTTTTATATAAATACATCTGTTTTATTTATTATGCCACGAACAAGTGCCATAAATGTGTCTGTGCTCCTTTAAAGATATAATACAGCATTAAACTCATTTGTGCTGAAGAATGCGGTTTAGAGCAGCTATTAAATGTTTCCTTTATGGTTTACCACTAACAACTCAGGAACCATCAGGAGTCTCAATGGAGCCATTAGGAGTATGGAAAACAGCAGAGAGAGGGATACACTTCACTCTCCGAATGTCAGACTCTTTGATATATAGAAGCAAAAAGTTTCCTATCTCTAATTTGAATTTTTATGCCTTGTAGAAAAACCAGGAATGAGAAATAATTGTAAAGATTTTCACATCCCATGTCACAAAACAGCCAACAGGCAGTCTTTGTTCCCCTAACTCATCCTACCAAAAACATTCATGCACACATTACTTCTTGAATTTCAGAATTTCCCACAATAATAAACACGCATCTTTACTTAAAACCACAGATCCCTGATCATCCATGTGCTATTTTCACATAATATTCTTGCATGTCAGGAGGTCATGATTATCATCCCTTCCTCCTACACTTGAGTGGGAAGCGATCATAGATAGCCTCACCTCCTTTGGCCAAATGATCTATTGTTCTCTGAGGTACTGCAGTCTTTATACCATATCTGACATTCAGATCAGCTGCATTCATCATGTTTGACATAGATGCAACATAGACATAACTTTCAAGTGCTTAATCAGGAGATGCTTTCATTGCAAGTGAACTTTAGATTAATATGCTGGCAAACATTCGGCAGTTTGTATTGCATCAGTGTGTGTGAAGGACAAAAATGATGGAAGAAGTGGATCCCGTGTTGAGCCAGTATGTATTTATTTACTTTTTTCTTGGCGGGTTGATTTTCTGGTATTAAAATGAGGTTGGCATCCTTGGCTCGTCTTAATTGTTCAGCATGACCTTAAATAAGCAGAGACAAAATGGAATGAAAAACATATTCATCATATGTAATTAATTATTCATATGTAGAACTCATGTATGTAAGATCATTTCCAAAGCTCAGGGATTTGTTAAACAGAATGGCCTGAGACAGAACTTAAAGAACTTGTATTAGTATCTAAACTCTATGCATTCAATCCTGCACAGTGTTGTGAATACATTATTTCTGTTAAAGCATCATGGTGTACCTGGTCGATCCAGTCGTTGAAGGCGGACACACGGGTGAAAACGGTAGGCTTCTTCTCAGTGTTACAGCCCAAACCAGAAACAAAGCTGGCAATACCGTGCACCTCCCAGATGCCGTCAGCATTCTTACAGTTCAGGGGACCACCAGAGTCACCCTGTAGCATGTTAACAAAATAAATTACCAAGATGTAGTGCACACACACAGAATTTTTATTTTACAACCATTTGTTTCAGTATTTTACCTGGACTGGCTTTGTACGCGTTCCTATTTTTAGTGATTCTTTCTACAGTTTATATGGCTGTGCCAACAGGTGGCGACAAGTGAATCATAAGTTCTGCCAATTTACCGGTATGAGAAGTTGTAACATTACCAGTAAATTACAAATAATGTGCTCTGTGTGAATGCAGAACAAGATTACCAGTACGAGCATGTACGAGTTCAGTACCTACTTGACTGGCAATTATAAGAACAAACATGTTGTCAACACAAATGCCTATTGTTCCTCGGGTAGTTTTTTGCACTCTTCTCCTTGATTTTTTCTAACTTTTGGCAGTCTATAGTACTCCAAATTTTTTTCCTGGTCCGACTGATTAGTACAGCCCAAAACATGACAATAATTAACCATTTTCAGCAGCAATAATCAGTAAAATATGCAAGTTCCGTTCGGTTCAGATTGTTTTGTTTACATTGTTTACATTCAGTGCCACCAATATGACTGATTGATGAGGCGTAGTGAAAACACTTTAACTAGGGGTGGGGGAAAAAATCTATTCACATATGTATCGCGCGTTCTATGGAGCCACTAAAGGGACATGGTTTGCCGCTTGCTATTGGTAGCCTGTTGCATTACAGTACATAATATATTTTTCACTTAGCATACCACATAAACAGTAAGTTAAGGAGAGATGACTGATAGGACGATGGCGAATGATTTGCAGTTCCTGAGCACCACTGACAAACATCTAATCTTGTAAAATATGCGGTAAATAGGCCCACTGCCACTCCGTTCGATCGCGAATCTCGAAAGTGAAAGTAAAACACAATCACGCAAATTAATAGTGGCTCCCTGATGCCTGCAATTTATATATAGTATAATTACCAAACAATATTAATTGTGAGAGAAAGCACTGAAATATATTTTTCCTTCCATCTCATATTTAGGGGTTTCATAGTACATGTCATTTCCTTTCCGAACACGGTATGATTGGATTCAGGCACATTCCTAATGGGAAGTGTAAAATATTTTTGATTTATTAGGAAGTTAAACACTGATTTCTTGAGTCAGGACTACCCATACTATAGACTGGTGTGTTTCTGTATTAAAATACTGGTGCGTTTGATGTGAATCATGATGAAAAATCGATAAATCGTGAATTGATTTTTAATCAGATCGTGTCCCCAAGAATCGTTTTGAATCAAATCGTGAGGGACCAAAAGATTCCCACCCCTAATATTAACTGTTCGTTTATTGCACTGGCACTACTGTATGAAATTGATATTACACTCACAATCGTCTGAAAATTTGGAACAAAAACACTCTTGATAATGTTTGAGTTAAAGTTACTCTGTAAACGGCACATAATAGATGTTTGACAAACAAGTAGAACAAGATGATATTAATGAACATAGTCAGAATAACTTTACTCACATTGCAGCCAGCGACAATGCCGTCTCCACCAGCGCAAACCATGCTTTCCTTAACGGTGGAACCCCACCAGTCAAGTCTGGAGCAGGTGACATGATCCACAGCGGGCATCAGTGCCTGCTGCAGTTTGTCAGGAAGAGCGCCTCCAGCTGGAACACAACCACAGTATGTAAGTTTACACAAACTTCTTTACAGATTATGTCAGAGAAATCAAGTTTTTTATACATTATTAAATATTCCAGCTGTTGTTACACTCATGTATGTTGCGTCTTGTGTGCAAAAGCACTTACTGGAGAGTCTTCCCCAGCCTGTAATATAGCAGGGGTAGTTGTTTTCGAGGACAGAGCCAGCAGGAGGAATGCAGCCCAGCTGAATGCTATCACTTGCTATCACAGGCTCAGACAGCTTGATCAGGGCAACGTCGTTTCTGAATGAGCACAAGAATCACAAGTGAGAGCTGTTGTTTTCACCATTGTGTTGATGTCTACAGTCAGTGTCACAAAATAAACCAGACAGGGTGATCGAGACCTAGATGTGAAGTGATAATAACCGACTGGCTGTACTATATATTAATATATTAACACAATTTATTTAAAGATCTACAAGTATAATATGTACCCATTAGCCACAAACATGTCGTTCCATTTCTCATGCACAATGATCGTCTGTGCGCTGATGGTCTGTGAGCCGGCCTCAGATACTGACAGGTCATGCTTACCGACTTGCACCCTGTAGCTGCGTCCAGAACTACAAGAGAGAAAATGCATGATGGTTAAACTTTAAAATCCAGTTGAAATCTACGGATGTCTATTGAAGATCAGAACGCAGCTGAAAAAGAGTTAATGTTCTTAGTGCTGTTTAATTGGATTCTGTACCAACAAAAGACTGATAGATGAGTTGAAAAATGGAATGGACAGCTATACCTGATGCAGTGAGCAGCGGTCATCACCCAGTTTTCGGCAATGATAGATCCTCCACAAGTGTGATACCATAAGCCACCGCTCTGATACTGCAGAGAGACCTAATCATGGGACACACAAAAAAAGATTATTAAGCATACAAATACCTGCTCAAACAGTAGAGTGTTGTGCTAGCAACATTAAGATCATGGGTTTGATTCCCATGGAATGCATGCACTGATGACATGTAAACCTTGAATGATCTAAATTACTGTGTGTTAAACTATTGCCAAATGCAAAAATATAATGAAGAGAGGGAATAGATGCAATGGCAAAATGTGGAAAGTAAAACTGAGGCAAAAAAGATATAAAGACAGACAAAATGGTGCTACAGTACACACCTGCCAGGGCCAGCTGTGAGGCTTGGCTTCCACTCCATTGACCACACGAGAGCTGATTGGCTCAATGGGTGGTTTTCCACACCCAAAAGCTGCAGTGGAAATTCAGAATGAAACCTTTACATAATTTGCACATATACTAGAGCAATATCTGTATTCATTATGTTGCAGACTATTAAGCCTAAGTCTCCTGAGCGCTTCTGTTCAGGTGTGGAGACTTCTTACCGCTAGCGATGAGCACTGATGCTAGGATGAGAGCGAACATGTTGACTCAGGTCAGCTGCCAAATACTTTACACCACTTTTAAACCTTCTATATTCGTGACGTCACATTGGCCACACAAAATTATGCTGTTTTGGCTGGAAAAAAAATATCAGTTTCTAAACAGCTGCTTTCCTTGAATCCATTCACATGGCCTTCATGCACAAACCTCTGTCTTGACTAAGTTCTACTAATTTATAACATACAGTCCTTAACATTATATTAGACAATATTAGAGTCTCCTGCCATTTTTCTGGGAAATAATATTTGAAATGGTTAATAAAGATTTAAGAAAATAAAATAAATAACAACTAGCTAGCTAGGATATACACTACTATTTTCGAAACCCTACAATTTTTCGAAATACATCTGAAAGTTGAATAAATAAGCTTTGCATTGATGTATGGTTTGTTAGGATAGGACAATATTTGGCGGAGATACAACTATTTGAAAATCTGTAATCTAAGGGTGCAAAAAAATCAAAATACTAAGAAAAGTTGTTCAAATGAAGTTCTTATCAATACATATTACTAATCAAAAATTAAGTTTTGATACATTTACGGTAGAAAATTTACAAAATACCCTCATGGAACACGATCTTTACTTAATCTCCTAATGATTTTTGGCATGAAAGAAAAATTGATAATTTTGACCCATACAATGTATTTTTGGCTACTGCTACAAATATACCCGTGCTACTTAAGACTGGTTTTGTGGTCCAGGGTCACAAATGTTTTTGAATTAAGACATTTATGCTCACCAAGGCTACATGTATTTGATCAAAATAAAGTAAAAACAGTAATACTGTTAAATATCATTTCTATTGAAAATAACTGTTTTCTCTTTTAATGTATTTTAAAATGTTATTTATTCCTGTGGTGGAATTAATCTAGTCTTCAGTGTCACGTGATCCTTCAGAAATCAATCAATGATTTGGTGCTCAAGAAACATTTATTATTATCAGTGCTGAAAACAGTTGTGCTGCTTAATATTTTGGTGGAAACCATGATGTATTTTTTCAGGATTCTTTTATAAATAGACAGTTTTGTGACATTATAAATGTTTTTACAGTTACTTTTGATCATTCAGATGTGCCCTTGCTAAATACAATTATTAATGTCTTTAAAAATATCTTTATTTTTGATCTGTAGTGTAAATGAATAATTTTTTAAGCTATAACATGTTGTTAGTGATTTCTCTTAGTTGATATGAACGATGTTACATCCTGTGGTCAGGTTTGAATGAGGTCAGCAGATGGTAAGTTCTCAGGAAAACGAGTTTAACATTAGGATTGACCTATGTCTCCATTTACTTCTGCTTTGTTTTTGCATCAGAAAATTCCACAAAAGGATATTGCACTATTGAACCCACTGAGCTCAGCTTAAACTTTATATTCTCTGTATTTATGACATAAAAGTAATATAGTTTGATAGCTTGTCATTCATTGTCAGAATGAAAGTCATCATATCATAAAATACACATTTTGGTCCCAGCTTGTGTTTTATGACAATTCTCTACTGAATCATAGAATTGATTTAAATGAGCATATGTTTTCCCTTTTTTTTTTTTTTTTTAAGTAAAAATGCATTAAGTCCTTAAACACATTACCATTGTCAACAAGTTTGCTTTACATTTAGATGTAAAGCAGCTGTACATTTATGTGACCAAACAACTGAATATACACACATGCCAACACTGAGTTCATCTGTTGTCCAAAGACAAAGCAGTTACACCAGTTTTGGTCATGTATAGTTTGTACTTTGACATGATGATTAAAATAGTGGACACAAATGTACTTACAAACATCAGACTCAGGGTTCAACCTTACAGAACCTATTGCATTAGATGCCATCTACTTATTCAAAGGATAATTTTGTAAATGTTTACCCTAAAAACCCTGCAGAAAACTCATTATCCTGCATGGAGATGCTTTAGTCTCATCTAGGGTATCCTGAAGTCTGTCAAAGAGAGGATAAGATTGTCCTGCTGTTGTTGCGTCACTAGCTGCTAATCAGGCTAAGGCCCTTTCATGTAAAATGTCTCATAAAAATGACTGAAAAGTAAATCTGTAACTTAGTGTTATATGCTTTCATGATGTTTTCATTTTCTGTCTGTTTTCTCCAAATATCAGAATGTTCACATTCAGAATATTTACATTTTTGAACTTAGAAGCATTAGATATATACAGTTCCTTGCGAAAGTATTCATACCCCTTCATTTTTTTCACATTTTGTTATGTTGCTGCCTTATATTAAACTGCTTTAAATTACTTTTTTTCCCACCTCAGTCTACACTCCATACACCATAATGGCAAAACAAAAAACAAGTTTTAAACATTTTTGCTAATTTATTAAAAATAAATAACTTAAATTATTCAATTGCATAAGTATTCAAACCCTCATCTGGGACAGTTGAAATTTAGCTCAGGAGCATTCATATTGTTTGCAGATCTTACTCTACTTTGAGTGGAGTTAACCTGTGGCGAATTCAGTTGAATAGATATGATTTGGAAAGGCACACACATCTTAATAGGTCTAACAGCTGCAAATGTATATCAGAGCAAAAACCAAAAAAAAAAAAAAAAAGCCCTGAGAGAAAGAACTGGCTGTAGAGCTCAGAGACAGGGCTGCATCAAGCCACACATCTGGGGAAGAGTTCAGAAAAAAATCTGCTGCATTGAAGGTTCACAGAAGCATGTAGTCTCCGTCACCCTTAATGGAAGAAGTGTGAAACAACCAGGAATCTTCCTAGAGCTTTTAGAAATTATTTACTAGGAATAAAGTAATATTCCACAAATGTATGACTATATAAGACTCTCTTTACCTAGCAGAAAAGAATTAAAGTCTGTCATTACAGTCACTTTTAACAGTGATATTCATAAAATGAAACAAAATCATCTCTCAACATACTTCATCAAGAGGCATGAAAAGCTTGACTTAAGAGATTAACAGTCTCTTTAACTAAATGATGAAGCAGTAAAGCATTTAATGTGTTGACTCTGTATTGCTTTGGCTCTGTACAAGGTCCATATTGCTTCAGATTTAGTCCATCCCACGCTGTCATGTGTTATTGGGACAGTCTTATATTGCCGGTATCTTATTGTCGGTCTGTTCTACCTTTTTGTTTAGCGTTTGATATGTTAGTCAGATCAGGAAGAATCTTGACAGCCAAATTTATGTCTAAACCTACACAGGATGCAATGTATAAAGTACCAGGTAAGCATTTCTGTGCTCTATTACTATAGCTTCATCTCAGTATTATGTAATCATCTCTTAGGCCTTTGTTTTGCCACATGGATAAGCACTGTATTTTGTCAAGCCATAACATCTGTTGTTTTAAATGACACTAAGACACGCAAATTTGAGCTGATCGCTTAAAGTCTACACCGTCTATAGTCTGATCTACTGTATGTATAGATTTTAATGAAAATCAACAATCGGTTTTAGAATTTTTTTAAAGATGCATTTGTCAGATGCATTGCCCGTAGGCTAAGCTAGCTTAGGCTCTTCTTGTTCCTACTGCTAATTTGTCAGAAGAAACTGCTTTAATAAATTGATTTTGCTAAACCAGCAATCATACCACAATACTTTTGTAGGACGTGCCTTTAAAACTGAGCTATTCTTTTAAATCTATATTTAAAGATACTTTAAAAGCTAGTGAGGTTGTAAATTAGGTGTTACATCATGGTTTGGTGTTGAGTTAGGAAATATTTAATAATATTTAATTTGTGCCACACTTGAACTGCTATTTCTTTACATTCGTGCACATATTAATACACTTGAAGTAAGATACCATTTCAGTTCCTAATGAACTCTGATATCCTCCAGAGCTTTGTACAGTCTAATCATCCGTCACATTGTCTGTGTCACACCTCTCATGATTTGTTATGGTGTGATTTCTTCTCAGCTAACAAAAAACGGCCATCTGCCAGTGGTCTGGAGTTCATTGGTCCTCTTGTGAGCTCTGTGGACGAGACCCCAGACCCCATCAGTACAGTTATTAAAGGTGAAATTCCCTCCTGGATCACTGGCAGCTTCTTCAGAAATGGACCTGGAAAATTTGAATTTGGTGAAAGCAAGTAAGAGGGCAAATATTGCTAAAATCACTGTGAGATCTGTTCATTTTTGTCTGTTTTCTTTGCTCATTTGGCTTCATCTGTTCCTTCTCAGATTCATTCACTGGTTTGACGGCATGGCCTTGATGCATCGTTTCCACATTAAAGATGGTCAGGTGACCTACAGCAGTCGTTTTTTACAGAGTGACTCTTATGTGCAAAATGCAGAGAAGAATCGAATTGTAGTGTCTGAATTTGGCACCCTGGCAACACCTGACCCATGCAAGAACATCTTTGCCCGGTTCTTTTCACGTTTTCAGATTCCAAGTAAGCGTCAGTTGGAGGTGACAGTGCCATGCGATCATAAATTCAGATCATTCAGACAGAATGCTCTGACTGCAGGCCTATAAACTATAAAGATTAGATCAGAATGGACAATTACAGTACTACTCAAAGTTAATGCAATTTCTACAAAACATCCATTTGAACACATTTTAACCTTCAGTTGTGTTTGATTAATAGAGGCGACTGATAATGCAGGAGTGAGCTTTGTTAAGTACAAGGGAGATTTCTACGTAAGCACAGAGACCAATTTCATGCGCAGAATTGACCCTGTTAGCCTGGAAACCAAAGAAAAGGTAATGTTTCACAGATACAGAGATAAAAGTATACAACATAAATTTTATGGGTGTGGCTTCCAGTCTCATCCACGTCCAGCTAATTTTAGCTGTACAAAACAGCTTGTTCTGCTGCTTGATCTTGCAAATTGGTGTGTCGTACCATATTATTTTAATGTATTATCTTATTTATGAACACACTGGTTTGTAGTGCAAAACAGTTTTACGTTTACTATGTTGTTATTTTTCTCATTATTTCCCTGTAGCGGCTAATGAACCAGCTAATGAACCATCCGTAAGCTTACTTCTGAATTGAAGAATAAGATGAATAGTCTTTTCCAAAAATGAACATTTTTTTATGTGGTTTTGTTTTCGAAAGGTGGATTGGTCAAAATATATTGCAATTAATGCAGCGACAGCTCATCCACATTATGACCGTGAAGGAGCGTCTTACAACTTGGGAAACTCATATGGCCAAAAAGGTGGGATGACTCACTTCGTTTTAGAACACAGCTAAATGCCTTAATGTTTTTAAACCAAACATAACTGCAAAAATAGTAACTGTTTCAAGCCAAAACACTCCATCCATCTGCCATTGGTCAAACAACCACATATTACCACCAAAAAACACTTTTCAGCACCATAGAGCCACCCCTGCTGAAAAAAACAGCTAAAACTAGCCTAGGCTGGTTGGCTGGTCTTAGCTGGTTTAAGCTGGAAGCAGCTGGTTTTAGCTGGTCTCCCACCCTGGCTAGGCTGGCCTCCTGACCAGCTAAAACCATCCTGGTCAGCCAAGGAAGTGGTCAAAACCAGCCTGCTGACCAGCTTAGACCAGCCTGGATGTTTTTTTCAGCAGGGACACTTTTGGGGAATATCAATATAGAAATGGCTTATACTTATAGTTTTTTTTGTGCATCATTCTGGGATATAACAATAACAACAAAAATACTTTCTAATAATAATACCTTCTGTTCTGTTTCTTAAAGGCTTCTTCTACCATATCCTCCGAGTTCCACCAGGTGACGGAAAGAATGATGCTGCTGATCTGTCAGGTGCAGAGATTCTTTGCTCTGTTCCTGCTTCTGACCCCAGGAAACCATCATACTACCACAGTTTTGGTAAATTTGCCTGCCATATTTGCATTTTCAGATCATCTGCCTTTCTGCTTCTTTATCCATCTGTAATATTACAAGAATTATTTTGCATCTATTTACATAGAATTTCACAGGGTTGGAACTGGGCCACACTTTTGTTCATGTAGTTTGTCCAGTTTATTATAATTTCCACCAACATGCAAATGCAAAATAATGCGTTTTTCTTTGGAAGTGTTTGTACAGTTTTTTTTACCTTATCTTTGCAGTCATGTCAGAAAATTACATAGTCTTCATTGAGCAGCCGATCAAGCTTGACCTGCTGAAATTCATGCTGTACAGAGTTGCTGGAAAAAGCTTTCATAAAATCATGACCTGGAACCCGGAACTAGAAACCATTTTTCATGTGGCAGACAGACGTACTGGCCAGGCACAGCAGAATCTATCACAACATCATACTGATTTCTAATTGTGGGCACTGTGCATTTCTGTCGCTTCACCTGTGACCTCTGTTTTCATCCCTGCAGCTCATCAAGACAAAATACTACAGCAGTGCCATGTTCACATTGCACCAGATTAATGCATATGAGGATAATGGATATTTGATTATGGACATGTGCTGTGGAGATGATGGCAATGTGATTGGTGACTTCACATTGGAGAACCTTAGGGCATCTGGAGAAGAACTTGACAAGGCAATACCTTCACAATCCTGACCTCTCTGTCTCATAAAAATGTACCTTTAACACAGTGTTTATCTATTGGCTTTTCCAGTTCTTTAATTCATTGTGTACAAACTTACCAAGGAGATATGTACTGCCTCTGGACGTAAAGGAAGATGAGCTCAATGACCACAACCTCATCAATTTGCCATACACCACTGCCACTGCTGTGAAGACTGCAACTGGGGTATGTGAGCATGAGGTGGAGAGAGGCGGGGACTGAAAACAATAATATTTATGAATATCAATAAACATAATTTCTCTTTCGTAATAATAGGTGTTCCTGAGACATGAAGATCTCTACAATGATGACCTGTTGCAGTATGGTGGTCTTGAGTTCCCACAGATCAACTACACGTATTACAATGCTCGTCCTTATCGGTACTTCTACGCCTGTGGCTTTGGACATGTATTTGGTGACTCTCTGCTTAAGATGGATCTAGAAGGAAAGAAGCTAAAGGTACAATCTTAAATTAAAATGGAACAAGATATGAGATGAGTTTGACAGTTTACTTCATTTGAGAATATAATGTTTGATCTGACTTGTTGTCTGTAGGTGTGGCGCCACGCTGGTTTGTTCCCATCAGAACCAGTGTTTGTTCCAGCGCCCGATGCTAAGGATGAAGATGATGGTGTGGTCATGTCTGTGGTCATTACACCAAAAGAGGTGAGTTTCTTAGTGTCATTATAGTTCAGTTGGCTTCCTTTTACGACATATTAACATATTATATAAGTCATATAGGCTTACTTTAGTCAAAGTTCAGTCTAAGGATTCAGTCTTGACAGGTGTGATAAAGTTGTGCAACTTTGTTTAGAAAAAGAGCAGTTTCCTCCTTGTCCTTGATGCCAAGAACTTCACAGAGCTTGGACGAGCAGAAGTTCCAGTGGACATCCCGTATGGCACCCATGGACTCTTCAATGAGATGAGCTAAATAAAAAAAAAATCAATTCAGATCAACTCATAAGAGTGAAAACAGCTATGCAATCTTTAGAATAAAGTTTATTGTGTTTGTATTATGTGTTGTGTTAAATGTTTTATTTTTACTCTACATATTTTGTGGATCGCTAAGTGACAAATATTTTGGAAAAACCTTCATGCCTGTTTTTGATGAACTATTTTGCTGTATTTTAAACTACAGCATGTATTTAACATTTTATGCATCAACCACGCTTATTTTGTATACGGTAGCCTATAATTTTCTCATGCATCCCTGCTATTTTTGAATCAAAATAAAGTGCAACTGACATCGGTAAACTAGAGAAAGTCTATTTTAGCCAAAACAACAACAACAACAAAATAATATCGATACAACACTTAAAAGAAAATAAGTACGGTGTCCAAGCATGATCCAAATAACTTGCTTATCTTCTTCTAATTAGTGCAACACAAGTGATCTCCAAATCACTAGGCGGCGCTCGTGCTATACGGTTTACATTTCAACTGTATTTGACTCTTCGTTACTCTACAAACGGGGAAAGGACGAATAACATATGTTTACTTTCTGCTTATACAACTGCTGAATTTGACAAACCTGTAAAAATACGTCTAAAGCCAAGGTGTGTTGTGTTGACATTTAGTATAACGTTAGTTTATTTGTAACTGACATTACAAATTAAGTGATTTCTCATTACAACAGCCTCAACAGTACATTTATATACCATTCAAACACATGAACTTGTGCTTAGACTGAAAATAATGTCTTTGCAAAGAAATACAAAACTAATCTTCAAATTGTTGGTAAGATCTATTTTTTAGTAAACTTAATTTAAATCTACTGATATGTAACCTGACCTGACATTAAGTAACGTTTGTATTTTGGTCAATTATGAATTTTTAGTTAGATTTTACCTATATGTCTTAAACTAGAACTACACCTTGAGCACAAATCTTTACAGGTGAGGATGAGGACAAACCATCCACACTGATTGGTCTCTCTTCAAAGCCTAGCCGAGAACATGAAAGAAATGGGTAAAAAAAAAAACAAGACAAAACAAAACAAAAAATCTGCCCAAAAATACATGGACCAGTATTTTTTTCAGATACATCATGGGTCCCTTCAGCTCATTACGTGAGTATTGCAGAGACTTGTTTATTAAAATAAAGCATGTTCTCATTTTTTAGGTAAGCTTTGTAAATTAAATACTGTTGTTGACATATCGTTGTTTTTAGTCGGTTCGACACACAATTTATCATAATCATTGTGCCGTGGAAAGCCTCTTTAATTATGTGCAAGGAAGTTTTAAAAAAACCCCAGTATGCCAATATTAAAATAACATCATCACTGTTGGTTAATTTATGAATGCTAAACAATATATCATATATCACTATGATATTATTCAACTTTAATGTTATTAAATGTGATTAAATGATTAAATGTGACTAAACAGATTGTTGCTACATCTCCAGTTAACATTCTGATATATTGATTCAATAACTTAAGAGATGTTTGTTTTCTGATGGCATGTGTAATGAGTTTTGTATTCCTCAACAGCTATAAGTTGTAAGATGTTTGCAGTTCTATAAATTGAATGACTATTCAAATGACTATTTACAAATGAATAAAATAAGAGCATCTTACAAAAACATAATGAAGAATGGTAGAAAGAGAAATATTAGCTGAAGATGTACCTGAGATTGAATATTTCAAGATTCCACAGAGATCTTTAGTTAAAAGCTTGACCTTTATCCTGCCGTCCATCGGTAAATAACGACATTCAGCACATTTTCCCCATGAGAACAAAACCCACACACACTACTAAAGAAAAAAACCCTGACATATTCCTGAACTTTAACACAAAGCAAGCCTCAAAATTTATCCTAACCATTCACTTTCACTCTTATCTTTTTTTGTAATTTGTTTAGTAATGAATTTAAACACTTACAGAAGATGACCAGTTGAGGGTAATTATACATTATGTTTTCATATTTGTCATGCCTCTTACATTGTATTATTTTTCATATTTTTCATGCCTCTTATATTGTCTTATTATTAGTTTGTTAAGAAATCAGTAAAATCCTGTAATTGTAATTGTAATTGTTTGCTGTTTATTTTAGAAGTTGCCCATTTTCTATCACTCACTACAAAGGACAGCCTTAGAGGAAGCTCACTACTTTGCAACTCAAAAAACAAGTGGACCAGTTTTGGATAACTGGCGGAAGTGCTCTGTACAAGGTTAGTAAAATGACATAAGTCTGTCATATCTATTGAAAAAAATGTAATAAAACTATAAACATATGCTGAATATGCATTCGTTTCTGAATGATCACAAGAATCATATGGAAGAGCTGTTGTTTACACTCACTTTGTTTATGTCCACAGTCAGTGTCACAAAATAAACCAGATGGTGATCGAGACCTGGACATTAAGCAATAGTGACTGCCTGACTATATTATACACTACCGTTCAAAAGCTTGGGGTCAGTAAGACTTGTAATAGTCTTTAAAGTAGTCTCTTATGCTCATCAAGGCTGCATTTATTTGATTAAAAATATAGAAAAAAAACAGTAATATTGCAAAATGTTTTTACAATATAAAATAATGTTTTTATTTTAACATACTTTAAAATAGAATTTATTCCTGTGATGAAAAACTGAATTTTTATCAGCTGTTACTCCAGTCTTAAGTGTCACATGATCCTTCAGAAATCATTCTAATATGCGGATTTATTATTAGAATGATCAGTGTTGGATAATATCAACAGTTGTGCTGCCAAATATTTTTTGGAACCTGTAATTTTTTTTTTCAGGATTCTTTCATGAATAACAAGTTTAAAAAGTACAGTGTTTATTCAAAATATAAATATTTTATAACAATGTAAATTATTTATTATTAACTTTTAATAAACGTTTAATTATTAACTTAATACATCCTTGGTAAATATAAAAGTATTAATTTCTTAAAAAAAAAAAAAAAAAGAAAAGAAACAATAAAAATGTACTGACCCCAAACTTTTGAACGGTAGTGTATGTGATCCTGGACCACAAAACCAGTCATAAGGGTCAATTTTTTTTAAATTGAGCTTTATACATCATCTGAAAGCAGAATAAATAAGCTTTCCATTGTTGTATGGTTTGTTAAGATCACACAATATTTGGCCAATATACAACTATTGAAAATCTGGAATCTGAGGATGCAAAAATATCAAAATATTGAGAAAATTGCCTTTAAAGTTGTCCAAATTAGGTTCTTAGCAATGCATATTTCTAATCAAAAAGGAAATTTACAAAATATCTTCATGGAACATGATCTTTACTTAATATCCTAATAATTCTTGGCATAAGAGAAAAATCTATAATTTTGACCCATACCACGCATTGTTGACTATTGCTACAAATATACCCGTGCTACTTAAGACTGGTTTTGTGGTCCAGAGTCACATATATAAATGCAAACTGATTTATGTAATCACATTATTGTATAATCCACCTTTTTTCAACTCAAAAGTAAACTTGATGACAGCAAAAATAACTATATAGTGGTCGTTATACAAAAATACTTTGCTGCAGAATGCCCTAATAGCCTAGTTAAGTAATTGAGAGAGTTTAAAATCTATGAATTCAACTGATTGATGAAACATATTTACCTTCATGTTAAGTGTTAGTTGTAAAGTTATTAAGTATAATACTTACCCAAGTTCCACAAGCCAAGAGTTGTATTTCTCATGCACAATGATCATCTCTGCAATGATGGTCTTGGAGCCCGCCTCATCTACAGACAGGTCATGCTTACCAACTCACACCCTGTAGTTGCAATAACTGCAGGAGATAAAATGCACGTGGTTAAAGATGAAAATTCAGCTAAAAGCTAATGAATTCGTCATTCACCAGATAAATATATTAGATGAACACTGGCTTGGACTCTTATACTTGATGCAGTGAGCAGCAGTCATCACCCAGTTTTAAGCAATGATAGATCCTCCACAAGTGTGATATCATGAGCTACTGTTCTGATGCTGCAGAGAGACCTAATCATGGGACACATAAAAAGTTTATTTAACATACAAATACATGCTTAATTTAGAGACTGCTCAAGCTCACTGCGTGTAAAAGTGTTTTCCAAATGCATAAATGTAATGTAGAGAGGAAGATGATGTAATGACAAAGATGTTGTGAGATAGCGGTAGTAACAAGAGAGAATAAGAAATAAATAGAGCAGATGAAATGGTGCTACAGTACACACCTGCCAGGGCCAGCTGTGAGGCTTGGCCTCCACTCCATTGACCACACGAGAGCTGATTAGCTCATTGGGTGGTTTTCCACACCCAAAAGCTGCAGTAGAAATTCAGAATAAAACGTTTACATCATTTGCACATATAATAGACCAATATCTGCAGTCGTTGTTGCAGGCTGCTAAGTTTAAGCCTCCTGAGCGCTTTTGTTCAAGTGTGTGGACTTCTTACCACTAACGATGAGCACTGATGCTGCTAGGATGAGGGCGAAACATGTTGTCGGGTCAGCTGCCGAACACTTGCCCACTTTTAAACCTTCTCTATTAGTAATGTCACATTGACCACACAAAATTATGAAATACGTGCTGAATGAAACGCTCCACCTGCTCTGTGAGGAAAAAATGATCAGCTTCTGAACATCTGCTTTTTTTTAAATCCATTCACACGGCCTTTATGCACAAACCTCTGTCTTGACCAGCAGCAGCTCCTGACAATAATAAATATAGGTGGGGCAGATGCTGAGTCATATTGTAGGCTATATTACTAATCTGTGATTAACTGCTGGTAGTTTTAGATTTAAATGACTGAACACATGCAGAATGGTTTTGACAAAGGTCAATGTCCTTGCATAATGCAGCCTGAGGATGGCACTCTAATGTTGATTGGCAGGCTCTACATGCACACCCAAATGTAGTATTTATTGTGCTTAAATATTGATTGATAATGTTAGAAAATCAGAAGGTTTAAATTAATAATATTTATAAAATTTAACAAATAAATATAATGAGAACTAGCTAGCTAGCATAAACACAAATCAAAATTTTGGGTTGGTAAGTTTTTTTAATGCTTTTGAAGAAAGCCTTTTATACTCACAAAGGCTGCGTTTATTCAAAGTAAAATATTGTGAAATATCATTACAATTTAAAATAACTGTTTTCTATTTTAATATATTTTAAAATTTCATTCATTCCTGCAATGGCAAAGCTGAATTTAATATGCTGATTTGCTGCTCCAGCAATATTTATTACTCTTATTAATATTAAAAACAATTGTGCTGCTTAATATTTTTTTTTCTATTTTTTTTTCAAATTTAAATCTGCAATTATGTGAATTGTAGATCTTCTGTCACTTCATAAATGTCTTTCCTCTCACTTTTGATCAATTAAATGCACCCAGGCTAAATGAAAGTATTTATGTTAAACTGTTGAGTAAATAATTTTTTTTTCTTCAAGGTGTAACATGTTGTTAGTGAACAATGTTACATTTAAATGTACTGCAGGTATAACCTGTGGTCAAGTTTGAATGAGGTCAGCAGATGGTAAGTTCTCAGGGAAATGAGTTTAACAGCAGGATTGACCTGTGTCTGCATTCCTTTTTGGGTCCCATTTTTTGGGTCAGAAAATTCAGCAATAAATAAATAAGACAGCACTATTAAACCCACTGAGACCACTTCTGACTTTTATATGCTGCATATAATTTGCGTATACTTTATACTTCATATAATTGATTATAAATGACCAAATGTCTTACCTTTAACAATGTAAAACACAGTAAAGCAAACCTTTTTATTCTTTGAACAAATTACCACATTAACAAATTAATTTTACATTTTAATAGATCTTAGGTTTAAATCTGAAGTTAGTGGTCTGGAGTTGATTGGTCCTCTTGTGAGCTTCCTTAGAAATTTTGATTTTGGTAAAAACAAGTATGAGGGCAAAATATTGATATAATAATAGCAAGATCTGTTAATTTTTATCTGGCTTGTTTTCTTTGCTTATTAGGCTTTATCTGTTCCTCCTCTCGTGGGAACGTGGGTACAACTTCCGGTGAGGCGGCGGACGTAGTATACCAATGGTATTTTGTGTGCTAAGTAGCGAAGAGGCTAAGCGTTTTTTAGACCATTGTTTACTTTGTAAAGATGCACACCTATGAGAGATGTCATTACGTTCTCATGGACAACATATGACATCAGAGCTTGTGTTAAAGGGCATGCCAGATGAAGCCTCGATTGCAGGCTTGTTAACATAGAAATCTCTTTCTGTCCAGTCATGTGCGCTTTTCACTTTCCTTATCCTAATGTTTGACCCCCAGATATAGTACATTTTCATTAGGACCTATTTAAAAATTACATTTTGAAATACCCAGTCATACAAGTAATATGAAGAATACAAAATATTTCAGGAAAATTAAATATATGCCATATGCAATTAATATATGCGTACTCTTCTATTACATCATATTGATATTCGTACTGGCATTTAATGGTACTGTTCAGTGGGTAAATTAATTGATCAGAGTCAGAAATTTAACAAACAAATACAGAGACGGTTAGGCTTTTATTTGTGCATATAACATGGATCGATCTATGTAAATTGTGGTGAATGCTTCTTCCGACGGAGCTTCGCATGCTTTTGGCTGCTTTATTTCTTTACTAACCACCAGATCGCGCTGTTTTCGACACTCTCGAAGCTTTGAATCTTTTCCCGAAACAGTCAGAGCAAAGTCTCGGTGCTTCACGAGGCTTCATTTGCCCGTCACTCCTGTCAACTGTTGAATAAATGAGTGTCACGTCCCGGTTGTTTACTTTGAACCGGAAGACGCTCCCACTTTTGACGCAAGGCCTCATGGCGCGTAGGGAACTTGTGGAAGCATTATAATTTCCCCATATATCACTATCAGTGTAGCAGTTATTAGCACAGTAGAGACTATTTTCGAGAAAAAAAAAACACTTAAGAGAAAATAAATGCAACTGTCCAAGCATGATCTAAAAAGCTTGTTTATCTTCTACTTTTGTGCGTTTAATTAAACTGGTACAACACAAGTGATCTCCAAAACACTAAGTGGCGCTCGTTCTATACGGAAGCGCTGTTTTACACTTCAGCTGTATTTGTTTCTTCACTACTCTAGAAACGGGGAAAGCACAAGTAAAAGTTGTGTATTTTGTACTAGTAACTCTGAACTAAATTGCTGAATTTCACAAACCTGTAAAAAAAAAAAAAAATAGACGCTGTTGCTGAAGCCAGAAAACGTGTTTGGGCGTTCATAGCAAAGGTGTGTCGTGTTACAGTGGTTTGTTTGTAAAGTGACATTGCATGTTCAGTGATTTCTCGATATTCCAGTTTCATAATACATTTATGAACGGTGAACGGTTCAAACGTATGGATGTTTAGACTGAACATAAGTGAATGTCTGTGCAAAGAAGCACAAAACGGATCTTTAAATAGTTGGTAAGAACTGTTTTTAGTAACTTAATTTACTACTCTATAACACTGATATTTCAGTTAATGACCTGAAGTATCAACCTGAGTTCATTTTTGATTTTAACTATTTTCTCAGTTTGTGTTTTGGTCAATCGTGTATTTTTAAATGGTATTAAACTCTTAAACGCTTTAAAGTAACTATACCTTGAGCGCATGCTGTATCTTTACAGGTGAGGCATGGCTCCATAAGGCCATTGTGCTTCATGTCATGACTAATGCATTTATTGTCTTTATCTGTCAGTAACTTTCAGGGTGAAATATGCCCTTGTTCCGGCAACTTGAGCCCCCACTGGTCAGGGAACGTCAGAGGAAGAAAAAATGTAAGAATGAATGGACTGAGGATGAGGACAAACCATTCACACTGATTGGACTTTGTCTTCAGAGCTTAGCCGAGAACATGAAGGAGATGTGGGTGAAAGATTATGCCCAAAAATACATGGACCAGTATTTCTTCAGATACATCATGGGTCCCTTCAGCTCTTTACGTAAGTATTGCAAATATAATTGAACATGTATGACTAGTAAATATTTGTTTTATCTGTGTCTTTCTCTTTCAGCTGGTGATTTGTTGGAAGAGCTGTTGTGCATCCTGTCCTCACGTAATTTGTTGACACGTGCAGCCCTGCATCTCCTCCTCCTCCCGCAGCTCAGCTGTTTGTCACTCGCATCAGCATGCAGCCTTGTCAATGCCAACCTCTGCTCTCTTATCCAGATACGCTGCCAGGTTAAACACACACACACCCCTTCTAACATTTGTATATTGTGTATTTACACACCGCTTGTGCATATATACTGATGTGCTTGTAAGGTGTTAGTGAACTAAATAGTAAAAGAATGTAGTATTTTAATTTTTTTTTTTTTTTTTTTTAGGTAAGCTTTGTTTTCAGTTGGTTGCACAGAAAATGTATCAATAATTGTACAGTAGAAGCCATATTTTTTACCTTTTTAATGTGACCAAACAGATAATACAATAAAAAAATAGTAATGAAATAATAATACAATTATTGCTAAATAGTTTTTTTTTTTTTTTCACATTTTATGTTGCAGCCTTATGTTAAACTGCTTTAAATATTTTTTTTTTCCCACATCGATCTACACTCCACAGCATAATGACAAAGCTAAAAACAGATTTGTGACAACTTTAACTTAAAAATGAAAAACTGAAGTACATTGCATACGTTTTCATACCCTTAATGTGGTATTTAGTTGAAGCCCCGTTACAGCCTCAAATCTTGTTGGTATGATGTGACAAGCTTTGCACACCAGCATTTGGCAATTATCTGCCATTCTTCTCAACTGTTCACCTCTCAAGCTCTGTCAGCTTCGATGGGGGCTGCCAGTCATTTTCAGGTTTCTCCAGAAATGTTTGTTTGGGTTCAAGCCCAGGCTATGGCTGGGCCACTCAAGGACATTCACAGAGTTGTCTATAAGCCACTCTTGTTGTCCTATTGTGTTGAGCTTCCCTCCTACTCTGACGAGTTCCTCAGTCCCTACCACTGAAAAACAGCCCCACAGCATAAGGCTGCTTCTACCACACTTTACTGTTGGGTTGTTACTGTGCAGGTGATGAGCAGTGCCTGGTTTCCTCCATAGATGTTGCTTGGAATTGAGGATCATCAGACCAGAAAATCTTGTTTCTCACAATCTGAAAGTTCTTTAGGTGCTTTGTTGCAAGTGGGGTTTCATGTGTCTTCACTGAGGAGAGAATTGAGTCTTTCCACACCGCCATGAAGACCAGTGGAGTGTTTCACTGATGTTTGACCTTCTGTAAGTTTCTCCCACCTGCATATATGATCATGGAGCTCAACTAGAAAGATCATCAGCTTCTTTTACCAGTCTAACCAAGGCCCTTCTCCATCAATTGCTCAGTTTGGCCAGGAGGCCAAGAGTCCTACTTTTCTAAACTTCTTCCATTATGGATAATGGAGGCTACATGCCTCTGTGAACCTTCAATGCAGCCAAATTTTTTCTAAACTCTTCCCCAGATCTGTGCCTTGACGCAGTCTTGTCTCTGAGCCCTACAGGTGGTTCTTTTGAACTCAGTGCTTGGTTATTGATCTGATATGCATAAGCTGTTAGACCTTTTATTGAGAAGTGTATGCCGTTCCCAGTCATACTCATTCAAATGAATTTGGCACAGGTTAACGCCACTCGAAGTGTAGTAACATCCACAAGCGATATGAAGGCTCCTGAGCTAAATTTCAGGTGTCCCAGAAAAGGGTATGGATACTTATGCAATGAATCATTTAAATTTTTTATTTCTAATAAATTTGCAAAGTTGTTACAAACCTGGATTTTTTTTGTTGTTTTGTTTTCATTATGGTGTATGGAGTGTAGATTGATGTGGATTTTTTTTTTAAGCAGTTAAAGCACGTAAGGCTTCAACATAAAATGTGGAAAAAAAATTAAGGGGTATGAATACTTTTGCATGGCACTGTTTGTACATACTGTTTAAAAGTTTGGGTTTCGTTTTTGAAAGAAGTCTCTTATGCTCATCAAAGGTGCATTTATTTATCCAAAATACAGCAAAACAGTAATGCAAAATGTTAGAGTTTAAAATACTACTCCAGTCTTCAGTCACATTATCCTTCAGAAATCATTTTAATATGCTAATTTGGTGCTCAAGAAACATTTTTGACTGTTATTATTAATATTAAAAATAGTGATGCTTAATATTTTAACTTTCAAAAGCTAGTGCACATATTGTAATTAATATTATAAAATAGAAAAAAACCTTATTAATCTAACCAGAATGTTTGGGAATCTCAGTAAAATGCTGCTTTACAAACAATTTATTAAAGGGATAGTTCACCCAAAAATGAAAATTCTGTCATTAATTACACAATCTCATGTTGTTCCAAACCTGTAAGAGCTTCGTTCATCTTCAGAACACAAATTAAGATATTTTTGATGAAATCCAAGAGCTTTCTGAACCTCCATAGACTACCACGGTCAAGGCACAGAAACGTAGTAAGGTACTTTGTAAAATAGTCCATGTGACCTCAGTGGTTCAACTGTAATTTTATAAAGCTACAGAAATGCTTTTTGTGCACAGAGAAAACAAAAATAATGGCTTTATTCAACAATTTCTTCTCTTCTGGGTCAGTCTGCTGCCATTATCGAGTATCACCACGACGCATATGTGTGGTGCTGCTGACGTAGAACACATAAGCGTTGTGCCTTGTTTACGAACAGAGGAATGTTCTGTTGCTTATATACCTAGTGTGACACAGAGGAGAAGAATGATTGAAATATGCATGTGAATGTTGTTATCTTTGCCTGTTGTTGGTATACAGTAGTCAACATTTGAAGTGGATCAAAAATATTAATTATTTTGATTTTAGGACAACTTTGATGAAAGGTTTTGATCCACTTCAATTGTTGACTACTATATACAAAGCTTTCACTATTCTTATGTTCTTGTCTCTTTCTTGTGCAGAATCTTCAGTCTCTGGATCTTAGTGGCGCACAGAATATATCTACGTCAGTGCTGTGTGAGCTGCTGGGCAGCCAAAGTCGTCTCCGCTCCCTCTCCCTGGCTGGAACCCTGTGTGATCAGAAAGTGTTATCAGTAGTTTGCCGCCAGTGCCCCAAACTGAAACACCTGGATGTGTCACGGTGCCTTCATCTCCCCCCTGCAGGCCTGCTCCCTCTGGCCTACCGAGAACCTCTTGCCAAGAACGCAAGCATCTTAAGCAGCCTGTTAGCTTTGGATATCGGTCTAGCAGAAAATGAGAGAGATGCAGTAGCTGCAGTTGCATTCCTCTTACTCGGCTTACCTGGTCTTCAGAGGTTGGCCATAGAGGGACTGGGACAGGCTTGTGTTCTCATACAGAACAAGCAGTTTGAGGAGACTGAGGAGTTCACTAGTAGAGAAGGTGTGCCGCTTCTTAAAGACATGTGGGCGAAGCGGACACAGGAAGACCACTTGAAAGACAGCAGTTTACTGAGTGCAGATGGAGAGGAAAGTTTTAACTTGGAAGGAAAAATAGATGATTGTTTGTCATTAGAGGAGAGTCAGATGGAAGCTAGTGATAGGATTTCAGGAGAGGGTTGTGAAAAAGATGGAGGTAGAAGTAGGGATAGTGTGACAACATCTGTCAGGGATGTACAAGGACTGTCTCTGAATACCTTGGAGGCGGTAGGGAACGTCTGCCCTGAACTGCGTGTCCTGTCTTTGGACTGTCTCCAGAGCAATGAGGATGATAATGTTGACAGCTTTGAACAGGCAACAGTTTTAGCCAGAGGACTCGGTAGGTTTTCTGGACAGCTTCGCTGTCTTTCTCTACAGTTTGCTGGTTTTCTGTCTGAACTGGTTCCAGCACTTCAAGCCGCAGGCTCACATCTGCTCTCGCTCACCTTGGAAGGCATCAAAGCTGATGGACATGCTCCTCTTCTGGAGCTTATTCATTCCTGTCCCAAACTTACCTCTCTAAGTGTTCATTTAGATCCACCCAGAAATAATTTGTATGGAAATGATGAGGAGGAGGAGGACGATGAAGACGAAGGCCGCCTTGCTAATCTGCCATGCATTCCACACCTCCGCGCTTTAACACTACAGTAAGTGAAATGTTGTCATTCTAGCTAAGCCTCACCAGCACTTTCATGTTACAACTAAATGTTGTTTATTGTTTTCTGTTCTGTTGTTTTCCCCAACAGTTTTTCCCTGGATGAACAACAAATGAAGCCTGCATTGTGTTGGAGGTCTCTTAAGGGAGTGCTGTGGGCATTACTTAGGGGTGCTTCTCTCCTTCAGAAGCTCTCGCTAATCGCTGTTCCCTGTCGACTGGACCCTGTGTTTAATCTTGTCCTGAATCATCCGGTCAAACCCCTCGGAGCCCTAGAGAGTCCCGCGCTGCACTGCCTTAGATCCGTTAGCCTGAACCGCTCAGATATCGCTATGGAGACCGTAGTGCATATTGTAAATGCTTGTAGGCGTTTGTCTCATTTAGATTTGAGTGGCTGCTGGGCATTGACTTTGAGCAATATCACAAAGTTACAAAGCAAAGCCAAAAGGAGGCGCCATACACTGCAAATAACATGGACATGAGCTGGGGAAAGAAAAAGCTATGGTGAGATTGAAAATAAGTTTCATTGCCACTAAAATAAGTATTGCCACTATGTGATTTTGTTGGAAAATATATTTATGTAAATAATTTATTACTGATACAAAGATAAAACTGTCTAATACAATTAGCCAAAATTACAATGCACTGCTCATAATCAGATATATATTCACATGGCCTTTGAGATTTAGAGTTTACAACAAACAATCTGTATTTTTGGATAGAGTTTTTGTTTCTAAAAAAGCACTTTTTTCAAAAGATGAACCAGACTGTTCATTACACGCTGTAAGTTTTTTAGAATGAGTGTCATTAGTATACTTCTGTTTTTATGCAAAACTTTCTGTGATTTTGTTACAACCTTTACACCATCTGCTGTTTTAATGTTGCTGGGAAAAGTTTTCTAAATAAATATTATTTAGCAAACATATACACTACTGGTCAAAAGTTTTTGAACAGTAAGATTTTTAATGTTTTTTAAAGAAGTCTGTTCTGCTTACCAACCCTGCACTTATTTGATTGAAAGTATAGCAAAAACTGTAAAATTTTGAAATATTTAACTGTTTTCTATTTGAATGTTTAAAAATGTAATTTATTTCTGTAATTTCAAAGCTACATTTTTAGCAACATTACTCCAGTCACATGGTCCTTCAAAGATCATTCTAATAGTTCTATTATGATTTGTTGCTCAAAATAAAAAAATAAAAAATATTTATAATTATGTTGAAAACATTAGATTTTTTTCAGGTTTCTTTGAATAGAAAGTTCAGAAAAGCTATCTGAAATAGAAATCTTTTGTAACATTATAGATGTCTTATTAATCACTTTTGATCAATTTAAAGCATCCTTGCTAAATAAAAGTATCAATTTATGTACAAAAAATGCTTTTGTATAATGTTACAAAAACATTTCATGTCAGATAAATGCTGATCTTTGGATCTTTCTATTCATCAAGGAATCCAGAAAAAAAATGTTCTCAACTGTTTTAAATATTGATGATGATAATAATAATAATAATAATAAAAATAATAATGATAAATGTTTCTTAAACAGCAAATCAGCATATTAGAATAATTTCTGAAGGATCATGTGACACTGCAGATTGGAGTAATAATGCCAAAAATGTAGCTTTGATCACAGAAATAAATTACATTTCATAAAACAAAAATGTAAATGGACAGTTAATTTAAATAGTAAAAATATTTTACTGTTTTTGCTGTACTTTGGGTCAAACAAATGCAGGCTTGGTGAGACATTAAAACATTAAAAGTCTTATTGCTAAAAAACTTTTGACTCGAAGTTTATATAAATATAAATAATAATACGTATATCAATAAAATCTTGTACTCTATACACTTGTGTTGTTTATATATTTGTCTATCAACTACTAATTTTATACTTATACATTCATATTTGATCTAAGGAGCAGTTTGCGTACTGCACTCTTTCTTCATTGGCTCCTTTCACCGTAGAGCGAAGCCTTCAGAATAATAGAATACGCTCATTGGCCAGTTCTCTAGCGCCTACTTATTCCTACAGCAAATCAGATCATGAGCGTCACATAACGTAATTCATATTCATGACCAAGCGTTTGACGTACTTATTCGGAAATTAATTGGCGGGAGGAAGACGCAGACAGTGCGTGCTAGCTGAAGTGTGCTTTGTTTATTACGTTGAAGTCAGTTATGTCTCGAATACTCAACTGTATTGTAGCTGTTTGTCCTGATATGGGAATAGGGAAAAATGGAAATCTGCCATGGCATCCAATAAGACTAAGGTGAGCTTGTATTTGCTGCTAAATCTCCAGTTAATGTTATAATACATTGATTCAATAATATAGGAGGTGTTTGTAGCTTTATGGTGGCCTGTATTATGAGTTTTGAATTTCGTAACGGCTTTTAACACGTTTGCACTTGTAAAAATCGATTGATTATTCAAATGACTATTCACAAAGCAATAAAATGTATATATATTTTTTTTTTCTTCAAAAACCACGTTAAGAGAGAATGGTAGAAGTAAGATTGTTAGCTGAAGCTGAAATCGAACATTTTATGGCTGCACATATCTTTAGTTAAAAGTTTGACCTTTATCCTGGCGACCATTCAGCACATTGCCCCCATGACAGCAAAACACCTGACGTATTATTAATCTTTAACACAAACAAGCCTCAAAATGTATCCCAACCATTTGCTTTGATTCTCATCTTTCTTATTTTATCTTTTTTTTAGCAATGAATTCAAGCACTTCCAGAAAATGACAATGACCCCTTCAGTTGAGGGTAATTGTTTGCTTACATTGTCTTATTTTTGTCATACTTTATGTGATTGTTCACATATTAGTACAATCTTAAACCAAAGCATGCATTCTGTTTGTCATTTGACAGGTAAAAAGAATGTGGTCCTGATGGGCAGAAAGACATGGTTCTCTATTCCTGCAGCAAACAGACCCCTAAAGAACAGGATCAACATTGTTCTCAGCAGAGAGCTCAAGTAATCCTCTTTCAGTGTTTACAGTTTATTTCATCTTGTATGAAATCACTATGCTGTATATAAATAAAGTGCCTGTTTCTATCACTCACTACACAGGACAGCCCCAGAGGGAGCTCACTTCCTTGCTTCAGACTTCAGTTCAGCTCTCCATCTGTTAGACAGCAGTGAGCTCGAAAAACATGTGGACCAGGTTTGGATAATTGGTGGAAGCGCTCTGTACAAGGTTGGTAAAATGACGTCTGTCATATCTATTGAGAAACTCAGCAAAATGTGATGAAAGTATAAACATATGCTGAAAATGCTTCAAATCTCTTATAACATCGATTTTTGATCACATGTTATCGTTCTTATCAGTGGTAAACTTATAAATATGGACGTATTGTGGGATTGTGTATAGAACTTTGTGTAGCGTTAAGAAATAATTGAATGGCTTTTGATCAGTTCTATGTGTTTGTATGCACATTCTTCATTTATTTCTAGGTTTTAGGACTTCATATAATCGATTCATAAAATTAATTGTATTGTTTTTGAAATGTGGTTTTATCACTCCTAACTTGAGGGTAAAATAGACTGTCACCAGTTACATGCATGGAACAATATGCATTATACACCCACCTATACATCAGTTATATCTCAGTTATAGTGCAGTGAAGTCCAGATCTTTGTATAATCAGTTGTTATGGAAACTGCTTCAAGGCAAAATGTACAAAAGACTCCCATCCTTCATACTGCTTCCTCCTCATTCTGTTAATATCTTGTACATTGTAATCACTGTAGCGAATGTTGTGCTGTGTTCTTCAGGAGGTGATGGAGAGTTCTGGTCCCAGGCGTCTTTTCGTAACACGGGTCCTCAAGCAGTTTGACTGCGACACATTTATACCTGACATTAACATGGACAAGTACAAGCTCCTGCCCGAGTGAGTGCACATATAAATGTTTGTATGTTTACATGAAGGTCTGTAATGCCAGGAGAGAGGTTAGCATTGCAGCTTATGAAGGCAGCTGCATTAAATTCATCAAATGATTTTTCTTTCAAATAAATGCTTTTCTTTTGATCAGAGAATCCTAAAAAAGTATCACAGTTGGTGCAAAATATTAAGCAGCACAACTGTTTTTTGACATTGATAATAATTTCTTGAGCACCAAATAAGCATATTAGAATAATTTCTGAATTATGACATTGAAGAGTGAAGTAATGATGCTGAAAATTCAGCTCTGCCATCACAGGAATAAATTGCATTTTAACATTTTTTTTTTGAAGCATTTTAAAACAATACATAAAATGTATTACAATAGAAATGCATTATTCAAAATTGTATTATTATTTCACTATATTACTGTATTTTTGATAATCAAATAAATGCAGCCTTTGTGAGCATATGAGACATCTTTCAAAAATCTTAAAAAAAAAAAGTACCAGCCCCACGGTTTTAAAATGGTATTGGAAGTATATAAAGTCTTACAGAATAAAACATTTTGCATTTTGCTTGCAAAAAATGCTTCAGTTTCGTAACAAGATTTATAGTAGCGGTATTTATACTGTAGTAAAGTGTTAAACTTCAAAAGGCCATTTGTCAAGGCTAAAACTCTTTACTGTTTTGAAAGTACATCCTTTTTTATACATATGTTTAGGAATACTTGTCCTTGAATAAAGTGGCATTAATGGATTTATTGGCACTGGAACAGACATTATGTATCCAGAGAGAATAGTGAAGAGAGTTACATCAATGAGGAGGAAAAGCTCTCTTGTTATGTAAAAATGGCACCTAGCATCAAAGGTGGTCTACACCAAATGTCACATCTCTCAGGCTCACAATAAGAGAAGTTAAATGCACACAGAATGTTGACACAGATTCATCACTGCCATTTCATCTGACAAAGAGCAAAATTAATCTTTTGTGTTCTCAGGTTCATTTGATTAGTTTCAAAAGTTAATTGGCACGATTAACAAAAATCTATGCCAGTCTAAAGTGGACGAAAGTTCATGAAAGTCTAAGCATGTGCATGTAATTGCGTGTGTGTATTATGTTTTTATTTTTCTTATGTTCTTCCAGACTGTAGAATGTGTGGGCACTGTCTTGTTGTTGATTCTGTTTCTCTTTGTTGTTTCCTCCTGGTCAGATTCCCAGGTGTACCCACAGGCTTGCAGGAGGAGAATGGTGTTCAGTATGTGTTTGAAGTGTATGAGAGCACTGACAACTAAGAAGATCCTTTAAGCATGATGCTAAACTTGGAGAAGTGGCCCGGCCGGTAGTGCAGATGCTCTAACATGGGTGGTGCAGTTTTTATGGAAGACCTGTTTTTAAATTATACTTTAGTAATTGCCTGACCCCAATGCCTCCTTTTCACCCTCTCATTAATGTTTGTCACATTTCCTGTCCAATTTCCCTAGTAATAAACCCGAAATGCCCAAAATACACTACCAGTCAGAAGATTTTTTTTTGTTTTTTAAAGAGGTTTCTTCTGCTCACCAAGCCTGCATTTATTTGATCCAAAGTACAGCAAAACAGTAACATTTTGGAATATTTTTGCTATTTAAAATAACTATTTGAATATATTTTAAAATGCAATTTATTCCTGAGTTCAAACCTAAATTTTTAGCATCATTACTCCAGTCACATGATCTTTCAGAAATCATTCAAAAAACATTTATTATTATTATTATTATTATTGTTATTATTATTATTATCATCATCAGTATGTTGAACACAGGTGAATAGAATTTTTTTCAAGTGTCTTTGAATAGAAAGTTCAGAAGAACAGCATTTTTCTGAAACAGAAATCTTCTGTAACATTATAAATGTCTTTATCGTCACTTTTGGTTAAAGCTTCATTGCTAAACAAAAGTATTAATTTAAAAAAATCAAATATATATATATATATATATATATATATATATATATATGAAAATGTGTGTGTATATATATAAAAATGTACTCTAATCTAATTGTTTTAGATGATAATAATAATAATAATAATAATGTTTAACAGCAAGTCAACATATTTAAATGATTTCTGAAGGATCATGTGACACTGAAGACTGGAGTAAATGATGCTGAAAATTTAGCTTTGATCACAGGAATAAATTACATTTTAAAATGTATTCAAATAAAAAACGAATTTTAAATAGTACAAATATTTCACAATATTACTGCGTTTGCTGTATTTTAGGTCAAATAAATGCAGGCTTGGAGAGCAGAAGAGACTTGTTTAAAAAACACAAAAAATCTTACTGTCCAAAAACTTTGATTGGTAGTGTATGTTGTGATTCTAAGTCAAAAATGTGGCCTTTTTTGTGTGTTGTTTTGCAATGTTATTTACAAAGTGGAAAGTAGAAAGTCATGAGAAGACAGGGTGGATTAAAAACTGGTAAAATCGGCAGGATTCCATGAGCACAACAGCTCCACATGTTGCATGGGTGCTGACCACTAGGTTTTAGGTGATTTGTGGCCTTTTCTCTTATTGATTTTTCTCTCATAGTTGTTTGTTTACTCATGGTTGCTCTCTTAGTTTCATGTTTAGTTCCTCTATTATCACTTCAGATATTCCGAAAACAATGCCTAATTTTGCTAATAAATTTTCTTTTCCACATCTGCTATCCACTTAATTATTCTTCATCTTGCCAACTGCAAAAGACAACCTGCTCATCTCCATATCCAATAGCAACTGAAGTGTCTGCTGTTAAGCCAGCCTGAAGATCTGACTGCTCTCATGAATATGCATGTTGTGTTTCGTCTTCAGACTGGCTGATTGACAAATGGTATCATGTAGTTTAGAGAAGGGTCACAACACTAGCACTTTGAGTCTCACCCACACAACCTCCTTCGCGACCCCTATTTTAAAAAGCCAAATACCGCAATCAGACGAAACCTTTTAAAGCTGATGGGTTTCAGGTATGTCAGCCTAATGTACTACGAATGTTTACGACCAGACTGAAATAAACCTGACTGGAATTACAATTACCTAACACATGCACCTTGTACGCACCTTAAGTAGCACTTGGATTTATTTTCAGGGTTCAAACAGTATCTAGAGACGTGAAGTGTTTGCACTTCATTATTTTATGCAAGTGAGTTGCCATTTCAGATCAAAAGGTAAATGAGAGCGGTGGACTTGACAGTTTTCTGTTTTATTATTATTATTATTTTTATTTTGTGTGCATGGTGTTTGCTATTAAATGCAACTTACTGTCCATTATTATTGCTTATTATTGTCCTTTTTTTATTAAGTGCCATCATTGCAGGCTTATATTTAGTGACTGCATCACTTAAAAGGGGTCAATACACACCCTGCGCGTCCCTCAGGAGCTGAACTGCTGCCTCAAAGGCGAGACAGTTGTGTCATAATGATGTAACCGCACCATAGGAGTCATGATCGTGAGCATGTTGACATCAGAGTTAGAAACAACTGAGAATCTGCGCACAACCTCAGCATATGAGTTCAATAACTCTCTTTCGCAATGTGAGAATAATTGAGCGATCACCTACTGACGCTGGATGTGTAGAGACTGGCGTCACCTTCCTCTATTAAGCCTGACTGTCCTGATACACAGGGACCTTGGTCTGTGTTGAGGCTGGGAGCTTGTTTCCAGACCTGAGAGCACAGGCACTTGTTCTCTCTGTCTCTCTCCTCTATCTGTGCCACTCTTTCATTCACCCTCAGTGAGTGCACATCTCTACACGTTCATCTGCCACTTCAAGCTCCAGCTTTATTCTCACCGCTGGATTACTCGCCTGTTATAAAGATATCATGCCACAGGAACAAGCTATTGGAAAACTAGAGCTGCAACTGGTTTAAAAAAGGTAAGGATTTAATGTCATCTCCTTTTGAAATGTGCATTTTTTTTTTTTTTTTTTTTTTTTAGGAATATACAACTTTGCATTTTTATGCTGTATAATTGACAGGTTTTTTGGTAATAAGAGATTTCTTGCCATTTTTTAGATTTGTGAAGCTGTTCTTGGTTTTTTTTTTTGGAGCGTAAATGTGTGCAAGACTTGATGTGAGTGGATGGAGCTTTTTCATTAGCCTTGACCTTGGCTCTATTCATCTGTAAAAATAGAAGTATAAATAGTTAACACCAAATAGCATTTTCAAAGATGTTTTTTTTCACATGAATGTGAATTTACAACTATATATGTGTATATATATATATATATCTACATGTAATAGGAATTTAAAGAAAGTTTATCTAATTTCTTTTTTTATATATATAAAGTGATGAAATATAGAGATTCATATGTGTATAGGTCTCGAAATGATTGAATATAAAACTATATTTTAAACAATAATTTTTTTTTTTTTATGGTACAGCGATATGTGACCCTGGAAGACAAAACCAGTCATAAGGGTCAATTATTTGAAATCGAGATTTATACATGAATAAGCTTTTTACTGATGTATGGTTTATGATGGGACAATATTTGGACGAGATGCAACTATTTAAAAATCTGGAATCTGAGGGTTTTGCAAAAAAAAAAATCAAAATATGGAAGAAATCGCCTTTAGTTATCCAAATGCAGTTCTTAGCAATGCATATTACTTAGCAAAAATTACGTTTTGATATATTTACAGTAGGAAATTGACTAAATATCTTCATGGAACATGATCTTTACTTAATATCCTAATGATTTTTATTTTGACCCAAACAATGTATTTTTGGCTATTGCTATAAATATACCTATGCTGCTTAAGACTGGTTTTGTGGTCCAGGGTCACATATTTAAATGGCTTCCATGCAAAAATAATTTTCCAAACAAATTGAAAAGGACATGCAAAGTAAAGGAACTTCTATTTGCTGCTTTCACTGTTTAGCATATAAATGCGTCTTATGGACATGGAAATGTATCATGGTATCAGCTGAGGAGGTTTATAATTTATTCTCTGATCCTGGCAAACCTCGAAAGCGCAGTGAGGAAGCTTTCATTACCCTCATTAATCAAGACACACAAAAAACTATTCTTATTCAGTTATCAGTTGATCTCACAGAGAGTGGGTTTTCATTTTCCCTGCAGGTGTTTTGAGAGGGACAAAATCAGCCCACCATTTGCGAGGAGAATTAAGTATTGCGTGATCTGGCATGAATCACAGATGCGTACAGGTGCGTGAAGTGGTCTGTTTGGTGCTCCACTTCAGCGCTGCTGCTGCAACAATCGCCACCCTCGTCTGTTTTGGGCCTCATTTGCTCCATGCTTTTTAGCACGAGGCAGCGACAGGGAGAGAGAGAGGCCTGTCATTAAAAATTCTCTCTGTTCCCAAGGGCGATTGAAGACTAGGGGTATGGCACACAAAGCTGTGGTTTTAAATGCCAGCCCAGGGAGCTCTAGGAATTAGCAGCTTGAACCGAGATGTCCTGCAGGCATCAGGCAGTGTGCTTGTACCAAACCAATCAGGACTTTAGGCTGTCTGTACAACTTGATTTGAAAAGCCAATCCATCAGGACCAAGTGGTTTATTAGCATACAAAACAAACCACGTGGAGAAAGAAAGGCGAGGATGTTTTTGTTCAGGAAAGGCAGACATTTCCCATAGGTTCATTACTTAACAACATTAGTTAACATGATCTAAGACTGAGCAATCCTTCTACAGCATTTATTAATCTTAGTTAATTTCAGTATTTACTAATGCATTATTAAAATCACAAGTTGTATTTGTTAACATTAGTTAATGCACTGTGAACTAACATGAGCAATGAACAACTGTTTTTTTTATTAACTAACATTAACAAAGATGAATAATGTAATTAATGTATTGTTCACTGTTTGTTCATGTTAGTTAATACATTAATATTAACAAATGACACCTTATTTTAAAGTCTTACCGTATATACATTACCATTTAAAAGTTTTTGAACAGTCAGTTTTAATGTTTTTTAAAGAGGCTCACCGAGCCTGCATTTATTTGATCCAAAATACAGCAAAAGCAGTAATATTGAAAAATATTTTTACTACTTAAAATAACTGCTTTCTATTTGAATGTATTTTAAAATGTAATTTATTCTTATGATCAAAGCTAAATTTTCAGCATCATTACTCCAGTCTTCAGTGTCACATGATCCTTCAGAAATCATTCTAATATGCTGATTTTCAAGAATTAAAAAACGTTTTAATTATTATTAGCAGTATTTAAAGAAAGATCTAAAGATCAGCATTTATCTGAAATAAAAACATTTTGTAACATTATTCACTATATATCCATCTATATGGAGGGAGGTAGAAATTCTAGAAATTAATACTTTTATTTAACAAGGATGCTTTAAATTGTTCAAAAGTGATGATAAAGACATTTATAATGTTACAAAAGATTTCTATTTCAGATCAGTTCTTTGAAGAAACCTGAAAAATTTCTACTCAGCTGTTTTCAACATCTAATAATAATAATAATAATAATACGTTTTCGAGCAGCAAATCAGTATATTAGAATAATTTCTGAAGGATCATGTGACTAGAGTAATGATGCTAAAAATTCAGCTTTGAAATCACAGGAATAAATGACATTTAAAAAAAATATGCAAATAGAAAACTTATTTTAAATAGTAAAAATATTTCAAAAATTTACTGTTTCTGGATTTTGGATCAAATAAATGTAGGCTGGGTGAGCAAAAGAAAATTCTTTAAAAACATTAAAAATCTCACTGTTCAAAAACATTTCTCATTTAGCATTGTCACGTGCAGCCTCCACGTCTAAGAAAAGCTACAGTTAGAGCGTCAGCCCAGGTTGTCGTCCTTTTTATTTCTGTTTGGAGGACACAAAACGATTCATCCTCTTACTCATCTTCCCTCAACTACAGTGAATTCACATTTATAAACCTGACTGAGGCAGTCTCGCGCTCGCTCTTTGTTAAATAAAGAGTGCACTGCGACTGCGCTCTGAGTTGAGAGAACAAGGCCACACGCACAATAGACTGTATAAAGGAATGCCATCATTCAATGAGGCAAATACAGACTACCTCAAGCTATTGAATTTCAGCCTACTGAAAAACACTGCTATTGCTCTTAAAAGAACACTGTGCATGTCTGGTGCAGGCTAACATGCTACAGACAGCATTTATACTACACCCACTAATTTGAAAGTAGAAGTTGAGCTTAATAGGCAGCATAAAAATTTCCATGTGTCTTTGTCCTTGTAAAAAGCAAAAAATCAAGGTTACACTTACAATGGAAACAATGGGGCAAGTTTGATTTTTTAAAAGCAGAAAACACTTTATTATAACACATTAATTCTTCTGTTCAAACATATTATTTGAGCTGTTCCTCTTATTTTTATGCAAATTTTAAGGTTTAAAATGTTACGTTGATTTTTGATCTCCTTTTTTTAAAAAAAAAAAAAAAAAAAATGAGACACAGGTTGAAAATTTAATTTCATCATGACAAAAGTGCTGTCAATTTAGCTTAATTTCTATTAAATCCAGAATATTGCTTTACATTGCCTAATTGCATGTTGGGAGCAGAAATATTCTGCAAAAATTAAAAGAATATAAAAGGGGAGTAATTAATCTTATGTAAAGGGGGTTAGATAACTAATTCAGTTTTCTTATGTCTTCTCGTCAAGTGCCACCAAGACGTGCCACCTACATAGTCATCATAACAAACATCTTCATATTAGTGAATGGCGAGAGATACTAGATTAGAGCAGGAAGCCTCTCTAGCATATTATTCTGAGGCGAAGAGGGAGAGAACATTTCAATGTCAAAGAGTTATCAGGTTTGCTTTGATGCGAATGAATCGGATAAAAGGCAGACACTTAAGTGAAAAACCTTGAGAAACTGTGGTTCTGATGCAGTGCGCTCTCCTTTCAGCTCCTCCATGATCCACTGAGCCAACGTGACATTAGCCTCCTAACGGTCTCATCACGTCATGATGGAGGACTCAACAGAGGTGCGGACGGATGGAAACTCTTTGCTTAAAGCTGTCTATCTGTGCCGCCTGAGGTTGACGCGTCTGCTGCTGGAAGGAGGGGCGTACATTAATGAGAGCAATGAGAGAGGAGAAACTCCACTGATGGTAGCCTGCAAAAGCCACCATGCCGATGCTCAGAGTGTGCCAAAACCCAAGATTATCAGGTGGGTCTACTAGAAGTTAATTATAGTACCCGGTTGTGTCGTAAAACTCAGATATTAGTTGATAAAAAAAGTACATTAAAATGCAATGCAAACATCAGTAAATTGACTCTTGTATGATGATAGCTAATTTATGGAATGAAATTCATTTCAGTAATTTTAATATTTCTAAATGTAATAATTGAGAAATATAGATTTAAAATTAATTTAAAAAATATGGAAAAGAGAGATCACTAGAGATCTGTAATGAATGTGTGTCAAGACTAATAAGTGTCTTAAATTACAGGAATATTTATGAAGATATTTAAACAGTTTTACTGTTAAGCTTACATTACTATATATATATATATATTCTTTTTAAAGTAAGTTTACACTTTTATTTAGCAACTTTCAACATCAAATCAGCATATTAGAATGACTTGGGAAAGGTCATGTGACACTGGAGTAATGACTTCTGAAGATTCAGCTTCGATATCACTTGAATTATTTATATTTTAAAAGATATTAAAATAGAAAACAGCTCTTTTAAATTGCAATAACATTTCAGAATATTACTGTTTTTACTTTTTTTTTTTTTTTTTTAGATCAAATAAATGCATGAGATCCCAAACTTTAAAACCGTAGTGTAACATAATTTTACACTCATGTATTTAAAGTAGTGCTGTCAATTGATTAAAAAAGTTAATTAATTAATCATACTTTTTTTTTCTGAAATTAATTGCAAATAATCCCACCTAATGTTAACATTTTTTAAATATACTTTTATATTGCAGTAATTTCACATTCAATCTTTAAATTAATGTGGAAACAACATAAATACAGTATTTTTTAATATACTATATATTTAATATACTATAAAAATATACTGTATATTTTTAATATCAGCCAGGAGGTGAAAACGTTTTGAATTTAAAGATCAGGGTATTATTTATTTTGTCTTCTGGGAAACATGTAACTATCTTCTGTAGCCTTTGAAAGGGCAGAACTAAATGAAAAAGTATGGTATTTAGGCTAAATACAGTAAGAAAAATGTACACATCTCCATTCTGTTCAAAAGTTTTCACCCCCTGGCTCTTAACGCATGGTTTTTCCTTCTGGAGCATCAGTGAGCATTTGAACATTTTGAAATATTTGCATATGAGTCCTTCAGTTGTCCTCAGTGTGAAAAGATGGATCTCAAAATCATACAGTCATTGTTGGAAAGGGTTCAAATACACAAAAGAAGAACAGCAGGCAGTTTAACTGTTCAGGACAAACTAAGGACTCAAGAACAACTATCACTAAACAAAAAAACACACAGCTGTGGATCATTCAGGTAACAACAGAGTATTAAGAATCAAGAGGATGTAACCAGGTCATTTTTATAAATTCTCTTTTGGACTATATGTAAAAATCTTTTATGTGAAATATCTTATTCAGGTCAGTACTAAATAAACAATAACATGCATTTTGTATGATAGTAAAATAATTACAATTTTTAATGATTCTGACAGGGGGATGTAAACTTTTGACCTCAACTGTATATATTATGGACACTCCGATATGCCATTCCTTTATGAGCTCACTCTAACAAATCAATCTTCTCAATAGGTATCTCCTTGAAAATGGTGCGGACCCCAACATTCAGGACAAGTCTGGTAAGACCGCTCTAATGCATGCCTGCATAGAGCGGGCAGGCGATGAGGTACTGTCGCTTCTGCTCTCCAGTGGAGCTGACCCTAGTTTGGAGGACCACACTGGTTCCTCCGCTCTGGTCTACGCAGTTAACGCGGGAGACAAGGATGCACTGAGAGTACTACTGGACGCCTGCAAAGCCAAAGGCAAAGAAGTCATCATCATAACAACAGACAAACTACCCTCTGGAAGACAAATGACCAAGCAGTATCTGAATGTACCACCTCCTCCAAATCTTGAGGACCGGTTGCACTGTGCCCCTGCGTCATGCATGTGCCCTTCTGAAATTAAACTCTGTACTCCTCTTATCACACCGCCCACCAATAACCAATCCGAGGCCCTGGGATCCACTCCAACACTGCCCACATCCAAGCCAGGATCACCGCCTCAAGATTCAAGCCCTCTTCAAGCAGCTAGTGTGGCGAAGCTGTTGCATCTACAGAGGCTTCACTCAGAGCCCTGGCTGAAGATCCCTCCATCTCTGCTTCTTCAACAAAGCAAGTCCTCATCCTTGACCGAGGAGCTTCTAGATATCACCCCTGAAGAAGAGCTCTCGTTTGGGTACAATGGTTGTAGGCCTCCACTGAGAGCTCCAGTAGCTCGGCACCAAAGCATTGACGTCAAAGACTCTTCTGGTCTGCTTAGAGCCTTTGAGACGTCAACTGATGCTGAAAGAGAACTAACAAAAGAACAGAAATGGCTCAGTAGAAAAATGTCGTATGATGGTGAGTTGCTCCCACACTCCTCCTCGCATCAGAACCTCAAACAGGCATCCATCTCAGATGCTGCCCCTGTAGACCGGGACCCAGACTGTCTTCCCAACCTGGCCGTCTCAAGCCTGCGCAATGTGTTTCGCCGGCGCAACATTGGAATGGACCACTACAGTTCTGACTCTCAGTTGCCTCAATTTGGGAGCCAACCCTCTGAAGACCTCGGGAAGACTGGAGGAGGAGGAACTGGGGGGACGGAGAAACGCAAGCTTGTTACCAGTCGCTCCTCCACTCTCTCCGGATCTAGAGAGTCTCTGGAGAGTCTAGTCCAGAGGAGGAGCCCAGCCATGCTGGAGCGAAGGGGATCCGGAGCCCTGCTTCTAGACCATATTTCACAGACCCGGCCTGGTTATCTGCCACCTCTCAATCCGCATGCACCCATTCCGGATATCAAAGTCAATACCAGTGTTGGCAAGCCTGTGGCAGGAAATACACCCGTTGTTTCTGGATCGAGGCATTTTGTGCCGTGTGCCCCGAGCCATCCCAGAGATCACAAGAATAAGAAGAGTCTGCTGAGACGACACTCCATGCAAACTGAGCAGATCAAGCAGCTGGTCAATTTTGAGGAGATTTTTGGTCAGTAAACATCACAAAGGAAGGTTGTGGTAAATATTGAGATTTAATGTCATTTGCCAGTCTACACTAAGTCTGAAATCTAAAGAGAATATAAATTTTAGATTTAAATATGAATTATATTAAACATCTCAACCACTGCTCTAAAATGCACTTTCCAGACTGGACAACGGGAATATGTTTATTCTGATCGTTATAAACTTTACTGCACTTTACTTCTGTTTATTGTGCTCTCACTCATTAGTGCACTGAATCAGAATACTGACACTTTGTTGCTGTTTAAAGCACTGCTTTCTTTTTAAGAATCTGATTCATGTCTGCAGTGTCTTTGCAAAACAGAATATATTGTGACTTTGTATTTACCCATTGACTGTAAATAAATGCAGCTGAAAACATTAGTCACTTTCTTGTATATAGAACTGTGTTGTCCAATGATACTGCATGCAATTACATGTGTTTGTGACACTTTCTGCAAATAAATGAAACCAAACTAATTTAACATAACACTTTTGCTTTCTTTTATATAGTGGTTATACATTACTGTTTAAAAGTTTGGGTCAGTAATGTGTGTGTATATTGGGTACATTACTCAAAAAATGTAATATATTACTTATTACTGATAAATCCTTTCATAAGTAATATTATTACTTATTACTCCCAGCCAACAGTAGTTACACTAGTTACATTTCTTTTACACCCCAAAAAATTGGTACTTGCATAATTTTTGCAGCCTGTGAATCCATGAAATTTACAGATAAATGAAGAGTTCGACTGGCTCAAACTGATGACAAGCCACAATTTTTTTTTTAATTAAGCAGCAACATAGTAAAATCTGCAACAGGGCTTAAGCAGGTAGAACCGGCCAAACATGTTGACACACGCAGTACACTCTAAAAAGTGCTGGGTTAAAAAATAACCCAACCTTAACCCAGCCGCTGGGTAACTATGGGACAGAACACCCAAGTTTTGACCCAAGTGCTGGGTTTAACCATTTGACCCAGAATGCTGGGTTGTTTATTTGACCCAACCAGTGGGTTAAACATAACCTAATCATTGGGATATTTGTTGTTATATTGCCATGCTACCTTTATATTTACCAATAATAATAAATAATCACAAAAGAATGTAAAATTATTATTGCTTTTCTGCAATACAGTTAGAAAAACAAAAATAAATGCAACTGTAAACATCAATTTTCATCAGTATTTCTTTTTAAAACAATTTTCAAATGGGTGCAGCGGTTACACATTTTATCCAACCATTACAGACACATAAAACAACAACTTTAGTAGATTAGTTAATTTAAAACTGAAAACTTAAAATAGGCACTGTAGATTTCGATTCTTTGTCAACATTGCAGCAGCAGAACACTCAAAAATTATTACCACATGAGAATCGTTCCAAACATTGTGCTATTAAAACTAAGCCAAACAAAGTGTTCACCAGACAATACATATGACAATTTCAAACGTGTTACAAGTGGCCAGAAAAAACTGTTGGCCTTAAAAAAAAATTCACACATGAAGACTTATGTCCATCAATATAATATACTGCAAGCTGGAGAAATTCCCAGGCAACGAGTCCACTTCAGTGGCACGGCCCGAAACAATGGCGAAGGTCTGGGATGTCGTCTCGTCCCCAAGGCACAAATCCACCATGCTGGTGCCCACCTGTTAAATATACGACACTTAGTCTTGAAGACACTTAGGCCTGAAAAGTCAGTGATTTCTATTTTTTGCTGCAGTGTGTCAGTAGAAAATATCAGTTTGGAAATATCAGCATTTTGAAAAATTTATTTTATATATATATATATATATATATATATATATATATATATATAAAGTAAAAAAAAAAAACTTACAGGTTTGTATGTCAATGAATGGCTTCCAGAATTCTGTGGTTGTGGTTCTGTGGACCCTTCCTCCAGAATGGGCAGGACTTTGAAAGCACTCTCCTCTTTAACATCTAGACCATAAGAATAATACAGTGCAAACTGTGAAACTTATCTCAATCAAAACAACACACTGAAACACTTTCATATGAAAATTTCTTCATTCCTTTAAAGGAACCGTATGTAGGATTGTGGCCAAAACTGGTACTGCAATCACTTTCAAAATACTGTAGAACGCAAAAATTTACTAAAGGCGATTAGCCAAATATTTCGTAAAGATGTACTGTAATACCACATTTCAGTCGGAACATAGATTGTTTTCATACCGTGCTAGTAAGTATTTGAAATGAACATGATTTTTTAATGTCTAGTGACATGTCAGGGCCATTTTAATGATTAACTGAAATGAATTTCTTACATACGGTTCCTTTAAATAATGAAATTGTAAATAAAAATAATGGTATATAATGGTATTACTGCAAATGAATCCCCACCCCCATTCAACTAATGCAGGTTAAGTTTAGGTATGGGGTGGGATTCAGGGATGTAGAATATGCTCATGCAGAATAAGGCATCAGTATGTGCTTTATAAGTACTAATTAACAGCCAATACACAAACTAATAAGCAACTAGTTAAGTGTTACTGTACCATTGTATTTACCAGTTGATGTATCAAATACAGTTGAATTTTGTTTCTATAGATTGACATTATAAGAAATACCTTACCTGAAGTCATGTCACCCATCTCTTAATGCACCTTTCCATCTTGCTGGGCATAGGCAACAATTTGATCTGCAATTGTTGCCCAGTCTACAAAAAGTCTGTAGCTTCCTGAAGTCTTGTGAAATCTGATAAAATTTGAAAAAAAAAAAGACACACAAACGTGGTTAAATAAGATAAAGCTTTTAAATGTTAGATTGATTGTTTGATTTTATTGCCATACCAGGGTTAACTATGGTTATTTTAATGAAAAGATCAAATTCTAAAACAAATCATGGTTACTGAATGATAAAACTTACCTTCAAATGTTTTAACCAAGGTATCAAGCTGCCTTTCCTTCAAATTCTCTATTACAAAGCTGTCCATCTGCAACAGCAAGAATCTCACATTTCTAGAATGAAATTTCAGATTTATAAAATTAGAATTTCACAAAACTGTTTTTACAATGACTTATTTTATATAGAAAGCAGGTTAATGCGTTTACATGCAGCACAAAAAAAAAACGTTTTGCGCAGTAGTGCCAAATGAAACCAGTTTGATTGAATTGTTGTAAAACTTTGGCGATCTTTAGAGTTAGAACACAAATACTGTATGCACTGGAGCGTTTGTCAAACACGGTGTGCTTGCATACTATGATTTTAAAGTGGACCACTGCTTTGTTGTCTTAATTATGACACGATATTATACGGAACGGTTGGCAAAGGCAACCTAAGCTAGCATCTCACCACTGAACTGCGTTCATGTCAATCAGTCTCCAATCTGAAGGGCAGAATTGACACTGTTCAAAATAAATAAATAAATAAAATAAAATTAAAAAAGAGCCAGCATACCCATTTAATTTTTATACTGGTCTCATAGTTTGTAGAGCAACACAAGCATTCACTTAAATAGAGGAAGAGTAAAAGGACCTCATAAACAGTGGTGTTGTGGTGCCTGGAGAAGTGGGTATACGCCCCAAATGCAAATACATGCTGAAAAGAATAACTTTCTGATTAAAGTTTCTGATTAAACCGGTCGGGTTTTCTCTGTATCAGAGCCTCCCCTGACATGCCCTCGCGTGTGAACAGGCAGCATCTGGGTGGAGTAGAGGACGAAGCGGGCGCGGGCGCATTTAGGCGCAATCATCAAATATATTTAAAAGGAAGCCCGCGCCACTGCTCTGACAGCATCACTGTCGCTACCGGGTGTTTTTAGGGAATATTTGCATTTACTCACGTGCGCTACCCTGGACTACACCACTGCTTATACACCACGAGAGTTAAAGTAAGATGCATAGCGTAGCTAATGCAGCTACCTGAGGAAAAAAAAAAAAAGAGCGCGAAAATGCACAACATAAAAATGACGGATCTATTGTTGGATTCGGCACGTCGCAGACATTGACTTGGAAAAAAATATGCCCTTAAAAGATCAATTTTAGTACGAAATGACATAATTCTGACAAAACATTACACAGCCAAACAGTAACTGAACGTACCCCGTATTTCTAACCTATGCCTGTTTTCATGAAGCGTTAAAAAAGGGACATGTGTATTGTATATAAATAAAACTTTGCACGTGCACACACACAACTTTTATTTAACAATAAAGCGATTGCTGAGGCAAAAGAGTACCTCACTATAGGCTAATACTTAATGTTCGTTAATCATTCACAGAATAAAACGCTAACCCCGCACAGCGACATACCAAATATTGCATTAAACGGTGAAATCACTGTGCTTTAAACCACAACTTATTAAAAAAATAAAAGGTAAATAATAATATAATCATTAACTTAACCGTATAATCCTGCTTGCTGCGAATGGACCTTTATCTCACTTCTTATATCCGGTAAGCGAAGCGGTGTATCCCCACTTCCGGTCCCATCGCAACGCAATGAAAACTAATAGGAGAACCCTCTCTTTCCTTTCTTTCGCCGGTGTTACTGCAGTGTACCTGGCTGCTTTTATTCTAAACAATGACACACTGCCTCAGTTTTCACGATTTCCTGACACAACGCGGATGAGATGCGTGGGATGAATTAAGGTCCTTCTAGAATATTACGCGGGAGCACGTTCGCGTGGAGTATGCATTTCGAAACTGAGGATGTTTACGCCTACATCTCATATCACCTGCTGAAATGTTACTATTAATATATTTCTCTTTCAAATGTGCATTCTGAATAATAAATAAATAAATTGAACCTGCTGCAGTCAATTTTCTTCTCATTAACAATGTTTTCCTCATCATATTTTATACCCGTTTACAAATACATTTTAAATAAACACCCTTACAAAATTAACCATGGATTTACTATAGATAATGTAGTAACCATGTTATATTTTATTTTATTTTTTTCCACGGACTGATTTCCATTTGTATTGCCATAGTTTTACTACACATACCATGGTTAATTTTCCTAAGAACGGTATTAAAATAGATGAATGAATACATGGGCGTTGCCTTAAAGAAATAACAATGTTGAACATTTTAGCTAATTCATCTTAGACAGTATAACGCGTTGACAGCGTGATTTGAGTATTAAGAATTTTGGCATAAATGTGAATTACATACAGTGAAATGACTGTGAATGAAAAATGACAGAATAAAGACTGAAATGTAATACAAATTAATAAACATGTTGATTCTGATCTTATTCATCAGGTCTCACACACACTGCAGCACTGACGCAGTGTGGTGAAATCACGAATGTTTACGAGCCATGGGTTTCTCAGATCGGTACGTTGGATTAAAACTACAAGTTCCGTTGCGTTTGGAAAATTCTGTGCACAGTAATCATCAGAATATTTCTTCACCTGTCTCTGAAAATGTCGGGAGTTTGAAATCATCCTGCAGATGCTCATTTTATTCAACTAGTGATTACAGCACATTGAAAAATATACATAACCTGAAGAATCGATACACTGCTTCGACAAGCGCTTCCGGTGTTCAATTCTGGTGCGATAAGGGTCCATTAACCAGGCTTTATCTCCACACAGCTGTGTGCTCAGTCTCACCTGAGAAGATCAGTTTCTCCTTCATGAGGTTGACGTCATGACTCGGCCGACGTACTACAGAGCTTAGCATGATCTGCTCAGGGTTGTAGCTACGCATACCACTCATCTTCCACCTGAGGAAAAAACATGACAACACACAGTCAACAAAACACACTTCTGAGGCTTTTTGAAAGTGCCACAAAGCTTTGCTCATTAAGTATTGGATCTTGAAATACTTGATGAGATAAAGTGACTGAGAACACTTAAAAGGATTAAAGAGCAACACTAAAGGAAAAGCACTAAGAATGATAATTACTGGAACGAAAAATACAAACAGACATAAGAAACAGAACAAATCAAGACCCTAAAATACTCTGCCTCATTACCTGATCAGGTGATAGCTGAGCAATTTCAGCAAGCAGCGGAGGACAGGCGCATGCAAAGAGCAGAGGACAGAGAGAAAATGGAAAGTAGAGATTGCCAAGAAGAAAAGAGCAGAGCCATCAGTTAAAAAGCGCCCGGCCGCCCAGCAGAGATATAGCAAGTGTGCTAACTACAAAACAACCTAACATTAACACCAAGGACTGCTTTCGTTCAAATGTGTGCGAGCACAGAAATAGTCATATTGAAGATTAAAGCCACTACTGACACAGCAAAATAGCTTCCAGTATTAAAAAGCATTAAGAAACAACTTGAAGGACATAAAAGAGATGCACTTACTTCTGAAAAATGAAGATGTCGATGACAATCGCCACAGATATTAAATCTGAGGTGATCCATATCAGGCCATATTCTTCCACACTCTACAAAACATGTTAAAGCAGCATTTAGCCATTAGATATAAATATAAAAAAGCTAATTAGGAGAAAAAACAAGCAGAATCCTAATAAAATAAAATCGCAATACAGATTAGGCTTTGTAAGCAGAAGAGACTTCTTCAAAAACTTTTGATTGGTTGTGTATATCGCATAAGTCTAAATGTGTCTAAAAGTACTATTTCCAGGAAATTTTTCAAGTATTTCGAAGCTTTTGGAGCCCACAATCCCTTTCCACTACGGATTTTTCTGATGCAAATGTATGCAACTATTTGCAAAATTAGTTAGTGATCTTGCATCATATATAAAGCATGCCAATTTAAAATCTACAGTATTCTGTGGAATGGGTGGTAAAATGTGTAAAAGTGGGCCAAGATTCTCTACATCCTCCTTGGAAGCTGACAGCATAATTGAATTAGCCATTCAATGAACATCCGGCCAATGTGTCCGAATCTGGCCTGTGTATTTGAATGCGATTATAGCCGATTGATATAAAAAACTGAAAATTTACTCACCCTGCAAGCGGTCCAGATTGTAGATGAGATTGTCTCTTCAACACAACAGATTTGTAGAAATTTAGCATTATATCACTTGCCCTCCAATGGATCCTCTGCAGTGAATGGGTGCCGCCAGATTGAGAGTTCAAACAGCTAATAAAAACACCAAAATGATCCGTAAGTAATTTACACGACTCCACTCTATCATTTAACATCTTGTAAAGTGAAAAGTTGCATGTTTGTGGAGTGGGCCCTTAAACTTATAGGGCATTGCAAGCCCTCTGAGGCCTAAGCCAGGGCTATTTTTGTAATCAACAATCTTACGAGAAGCTGTCTTTGACACCATCCGTCACCCACCGAGCGATGCCTCACTACTGATCTCTCACTGACAGTGCGAGAATTTAGAGCAGCGTCTCGCTATGGTAAGAGTGCTTCAGGTGAACGTTGGGCGAGTGAGACAGTCACACCACCTGATGCCTTGGCTCATTCCCATAGATATGGTGTGATGGGACAGCACTCACCACCCAACGTTATCCACCGCCATCCAAGACAGCAATCCCATGAAAAAATTGACTACAGATGCAAATCCATCAAAAAAATTTTTAATTTATTTTCCATATGACCATATTTTTTATTTTAAAGTTGACAAACGGCGTTATTTACAGCATTTTAAACTTCAGAAAGCACCGTCAGTTGCAGCGCTCATTATCCCCTAAACAGCGTATTTATTTATTTATTTTTTTTACACTAGTTTCTTCACTTGAAAATTGTCAAACGGCATTATTTACAGTGCTTTTAACTGCAGAAAATGCCGTTAGTTGCTGCACTCATTATCCCCTAAACCAGACGTGGGCAAACTCGGTCCTGGAGGGCCGGTGTCCCTGCAGAGTTTAGCTCCAACCCTGATAAAACTCACCTGTTTGTAACTTTCTAGTAAACCTGAAGACACTGATTAGCTTGTTCAGGTGTGTTTAATCAGGGTTGCAGCTAAACTCTGCAGGGACACCAGCCCTCCAGGACCGAGTCTGCCCAGGCCTGCCCTAAACGGCGTAACTTAAATTATTTTTTACTTTTGCATTTTACTAGTTTTTTTTTTTTTTTTTTAACTGTCAAACGGCGTTATTTACAGCATTTTAAACGACAGAAAGTGACGCCAGTTACAGCACTTATTATCCCCTAAACGGCGTAACTTAATTTTTTTATTTTGCATTTAACTAGTTTCTTTATTTAAAAAGTGTCAATCGGTGTTATTTACGGTTTTTTAAACTGCAGAAAATGCCGTCAGTTGCGGCGCTCATTATCCCTATTATTTTTGTAGTCAACAATCTCACAAGAAGCTGTCGTTGACACCATCCGTCACCCACCGAGCGATGCCTCACTACTGATCTCTCACTGACAGTGCGAGAATTTAGAGCAGCGTCTCGCTATGGTAAGAGTGCTTCAGGTGAACGTTGGGCGAGTAAGACAGTCACACCACCTGATGCCTTGGCTCATTCCCATAGATATGGTGTGATGGGACAGCACTCACCACCCAACGTTATCCACCACCATCCAAGACAGCAATCCCATGAGAAATTGACTACAGATGCAAATCCATCAAAAAAAATTTTTTTTTTTTTTTTTTTTATTTATTTTCCATATGACTACTTTTTTTTTTTTTTTTTTTTTCAAAATTGTCAAAATGGTGTAATTTAATTTAAATTAGTTTATTCATTTTTGCATATTAATAGTTTTCTGTTTTGAAAAATTGTCAAACGGCATTATTTAAGGGAATTCAAACGGCAGAAAACATCATTAGTTGTGGCGCTCATTATCCCCTAAACGGCATAAATTAACTTTATTTATTAATTTTTTTATTTTGCATTTTACTAGTTTTATTATTTGAAAAAGGTAAGAAAGTGCAAGAAAGCTCTGTCATGCACTCATTATCCCCTAAACCAGACCTGGGCAAACTCGGTCCTGGAGGGCCGGTGTCCCTGTAGAGTTTAGCTCCAACACTGATAAAACTCACCTGTTTGTAACTTTCTAGTAAACCTGAAGACACTGATTAGCTTGTTCAGGTGAGTTTAATCAGGGTTGAAGCTAAACTCTACAGGGACACTGGCCCTCCAGGACTGATTCTGCCCAGGCCTACTCTAAATAGCTTAACTTAAATGTATTTTTTTTTTTCTTTTGCATTTTACTAGTTTTTTTTTTTTTTAAATTGTCAAACAGCGTTATTTATGCCATTTTAGACAACAGAACGCGACGTCAGTTGTGGCACTCATTGCCCCCTAAACGGCGTAAACTTTTTTTTTTTTTCCCCATTTTACTTTTATTATTCGAAAATGATCAAACGGCATTATTTAATATCAATTTATTGTCAAATGTCAGAAAGCGCCGTCAGTTGCTGCACTCATTATCCCCTAAACCAGACCTGGGCAAACTTGGTCCTGGAGGGCCGGTGTCCCTGCAGAATTTAGCTCCAACCCTGATAAAACTCACCTGTTTGTAACTTTCTAGTAAACCTGAAGACACTGATTAGCTTGTTCAGGTGTGTTTAATCAGGGTTGGAGCTAAACTCTGCATGGACTGGGTTTGCCCATGCCTGCCCTAAACGGCGTAACTTAAATATATTTATTTTTTTCTTTCACATTTTACTAGTTTTTTTTTTTTTTTTAAATTGTCAAATGACGGCATTTTAAAATGACAGAAAGCAACGTCAGTTGTGGCACTCATTATCCCCTAAACAGCATAACTTTAATTTTTTTTTATTTTGCATTTTACTAGTTTCTTTATTTGAAAATTGTCAAACGGCGTTATTTAATGTCAATTTATTGTCAAACGTCAGAAAACGCCATCAGTTGCTGCACTCATTATCCCCTAAACCAGACCTGGGCAAACTCGGTCCTGGAGGGCCGGTGTCCCTGCAGAGTTTAGCTCCAACCCTGATAAAACTCACCCGTTTGTAACTTTCTAGTAAACCTGAAGACACTGATTAGCTTGTTCAGGTGAGTTTAATCAGGGTTGAAGCTAAACTCTGTAGGGACACTGGCCCTCCAGGACCGATTCTGCCCAGGCCTGCCCTAAATAGCGTAACTTAAATGTATTTATTTTTTTTTCTTTTGCATTTTACTAGTGTTTTTTTTTAATTTAAAAATTGTCAAACTGCGTTATTTACGGCATTTTAGACAACAGAAAGCAACGTCAGTTGTGGCACTCATTACCCCCTTAACGGCATAAATTAACTTTTTTTTTTTTTTTTTGTATTTTACTTTTATTATTCGAAAATTATCAAACGGCATTATTTAATGTCAATTTATTGTCAAACGTCAGAAAGTACTGTCAGTTGCTGCACTCATTATCCCCTAAACCAGACCTGGGCAAACTCGGTCCTGGAGGGCCGGTGTCCCTGCAGAGTTTAGCTCCAACCCTGATAAAACTCACCTGTTTGTAACTTTCTAGTAAACCTGAAGACACTGATTAGCTTGTTCAGGTGTGTTTAATCAGGGTTGAAGATAAACTCTACAGGGACACTGGCCCTCCAGGACCGAGTCTGCCCAGGCCTGCCCTAAATGGCATAACTTAAATTTATTTTTTTCTTTTGCATTTTACTAGTTTATTTTTTTTAATTTAAAAATTGTCAAACTGCGTTATTTACGGCATTTTAAACAACAGAAAGCGACGTCAGTTACGGCACTCATTATTCCCTAAACGGTGTAACTTAAACTTATTTTTTGTTTTATTTTACTAGATTCCTTATTTGAAAATTGTCAAACTGCATTATTTGCGGCTATTTAAAATGACAGAAAGTGACGTCAGTTGCGGCACTCGTTATCGAAAATTCATTTAAGTCACGCCATTTAGGGGATAATGAGTGCCGCAACTGACAGCGCTCTCTGTCGTACAACATCGTTTAGGGCAGAACTGGGCAAGCTCTAACCTGGAGGGTCGGTGTCTCTGCAGAGTTTAGCTCCAACCCTGATAAAACTCACCTGAACAAGCTAATCAGTGTCTTCAGGTTTACTAGAAAGCTACAAACTGGTGAGTTTTATCAGGGTTGGAGTTAAACTCTGCAGAGACACCGGCCCTCCAGGATAGAGCTTGCCCAGTTCTGCCCTAAACGATGTTATACGACAGAGAGCGCTGTCAGTTGCGGCACTCATTATCACCTAAACGGCGCAACTTAAATGATTTTAATTTTTTTTTTATTTTGCTAGTTTTATTTAAAAATTGTCAAACTGCATTTTTTAAACGACAGAAAGCGACATCAGTTGTGGCACTCATTATCCCCTAAACGGCGCAACTTAATTTTTTTTTTTTTTTTTTTTTTTTTATTTTGCGTTTTACTAGGTTTTTGTTTTTTTTTTTTTAATTTAAAAATCATCAAACTATGCTATTTGTGGCATTTTAAATGACAGAAAGCGACGTCAGTTGCGGCACTTATTATCGAAAATTCATTTAAGTTACGCCGTTTAGGGGATAATGAGTGCCGCAACTGACAGCGCTCTCTGTCGTACAACAAAGTTTATGGCAGAACTGGGCAAGCTCTATCCTGGAGGGCCGGTGTCTCTGCAGAGTTTAGCTCCAACCCTGATAAAACTCACCTGAACAAGCTAATCAGTGTCTTCAGGTTTACTAGAAAGCTACAAACTGGTGAGTTTTATCAGGGTTGGAGTTAAACTCTGCAGGGACACCGGCCCTTCAGGATAGAGCTTGCCCAGTTCTGCCCTAAACGATGTTGTACAACAGAGAGCGCTGTCAGTTGCGGCACTCATTATCCCCTAAAAGGCGCAACTTAAATACATTTTTTTTTATTTTGCATTTAGTTTGCAAAACTTTTTTTTTTGTTTTTTTTTTTAATTTAAAAATTGTCAAACTACGTTATTTACGTCATTTTAAACGACAGAAAGTGACATCAGTTGCGGCACTCATTATCCCCTAAACCAGACAAGGGCAAACTCGGTCCTGGAGGAAAGAAAATTTAAGTCACGCCATTTAAGGGATAATGAGTGCCGCAACTGACAGCGCTCTCTGTCGTACAACACCGTTTAGGGCAGAACTGGGCAAGCTCTATCGTGGAGGGCCAGTGTCCCTGCAGAGTTTAGCTCCAACCCTGATAAAACTCACCTGAACAAGCTAATCAGTGTCTTCAGGTTTACTAGAAAGCTACAAACTGGTGGGTTTTATCAGGGTTGGAGTTAAACTCTGCAGGGACCCCGGCAGTCCAGGATAGCGCTTGCCCAGTTCTGCCCTAAATGGTGTTATATGACAGAAAGCGCAGTCAGTTGCGGCACTCATTATCCCCTGAATGGCGCAACTTAAATTATATTATTTTTTTTACATTTTACTAGTTTTTTTTAATTTGAAAATTGTCAAACGGCGTTATTTGCGGCATTTTAAACGACAGAAAGCGACCTCATTTGCGGAACTCATTATCCCCTAAACAGCGTAACTTACATTTATTCTTTTTATTTTGCATTTAACTAGTTTCTTTATTTGAAAATTGTCAAACGGTGTTATTTACAGCATTTTAAACCTTAGCAAGTGCCGACAGTAGCGGCGCTCATTATCCCATAAACGGTGTTATTCAAAATTATTTTTTTTATTTTGCATCATACTGTTTTTTTTTTTTTTTTTTTTTTTTTTTTTTTTTTGTCAAACAGCGTTATTTACGGTGTTTTAAAACTAATTTAGGCCTACAGGTTACGTCGGTATTTGGTCAGGCAATTTAATTGAGGTTACCACTACTAACGTTACTACTTTTGTTGTGGTTGTTGTTTAACGTTACATTCTCACTCACCACAAGACAGGAGCGGCTGACTCTTCTTCTTCCATCAAATCCGCGAATCCGTGAGTTGCTGGCCTCTAGCAGACACTCATGGCTTTGTGTACTCATGGTAGTAACCGCATCGCTTAATCGCTCGTTTGCAGCGTTGATTCGGGCGTATTTCTTCTCTTCTCTATAATCATCGTGTAGCGTGCGTTGGAGAGGCGATTCTTCCAGTCGATACCACTTTTCGTCCCATTGACTTTCATTCAGAAAAGCAAACGCGTGCAAAAGTTTGGCGTTTAGCAGCATGGCACACTTAAAGCTTCGAGAACTCTGGCCTGGCAATACGTATCACGTGAAACCGTCTGACCAATAGCAGATCGATACGTCACTGCGTAGCTAGGTGTTGGCTATAAAGAATACAGCTCTTGCTACTGGGCATGCGCACATAATTCTAACGTTATTTTTGTCACACTGTACAGCAATACTTTTTTTTTTAGTTGGAAAAAAGTTGGACAACACTTTGTCATTTATAAATCTAGAAACCTCCCACCATAGCCTCTTTGTATACTGACAATGCCAGAAAATATGAGGTACTGTTTCTGGGTGTGATGTACAAAATGAACAATTTACATCTATTTCTTCAATAAATCTGTTTAAAAAATGCTTAGCAGGGTAAAACTTGTGCAGTATGTTAAATGAAATTTCTTTAATTTTATTTGTAATAAGATATTTATTAGGTAATACCCAGACTTTCCTCAATATTCTGATAATAAATATTATCAATATTTCTGATAAACTTAGACCAATACAAAATAACACATGGTTTACTAACAATTTCTTTTTGAAATAATGAACAGGTTTTTCCCTAGATGAAAAACAAATTCTAGAAACGAGTCTTTTCGAGCGTGACCGCCTGACGACGAGACGAGTGAAGAATCCAGAATGTTCGATGAAGTGGAAAAATAAACAAACCGGTTGGGTTAAAATAACCCAACCCTACTTAGGAGTCCATGTAACACCTACGTTTGGTCAGATGTTTGAGTCTAATTTCCCCCCCCTATTGGAGGCCATAAGGGCTGACTTGGACCGTTGGGCCGCTCTTCCTCTTTCCTGGCTAGGGAGGGTGGCTCTTATAAAAATGAACGTCTTGCCCAGACTGCTGTATCCATTGCAGATGATCCCTATATTATTGTCAAACAGGGTTATTAAGGTGCTTGAAGGCTGGCTAAGCTCCTTCATTTGGAGCAAGAGGAGACCGCGTCTCAAGATGACAAAACTTCAAATGGCGGGCTGTGATGGAGGGCTAGATGTACCTAATCTTAGATTTTACCAACTGGCTTCACACCTGCGGGTGATTTCAAGCTGGCTCAACCGTGATCCTGCCTCAATTTGGCATGATATTGAGTCTTCTCAGGCGAAGTGTCCCTTGGTAAATTTATTGTTTATGATTAACTCTGAATCTGTCAAAAAATTCTGCTCTAACCCTATTACTCTCAGTACTATCAGAGCGTGGAGATCCATTCGCTCTATAGAAAGCCGGGCTCAGTTAACATCTCCTCTCACTCCCATTCCTGACAACCCGGACTTCCTGCCAGGCTGTGAGGACCAGGGCTTTAAAGTGTGGAGCATTCGAGGGCTAAAGAAATTGGGTGATCTGTTTAATGGCCAGATTTTATTATCCTTTCAACAGTTGCAACAAAAATTTGATTTATTTAACCAAGGTGACTTTTACAGATATTTACAAATTAGAGATTTTATAATTAAAAACACCACCTTAAGGACGAATAATACCATTTCACTTGTTGAGAAGGCTCTGTCTTTACAGCTTAGTAAGAAATGCATTTCTGTTTTTTACAAAGCCCTAAACTCTGGCTCTCCTCATAGCTCACTAGCCATCAAGCAAGCTTGGGAGAAAGATCTTGGCACTGCCATAGATGATGCTGACTGGAGGGAGGTCTGGTCTCAGGCCATGAAAATCTCTGTGTGTAATCGCACCAAATCCATACAGTTCAGAATTGTACATCGCATGCATATAACACCTGTTGTTAAGAACAAAATGGATGTTAATAATTCACCGCTTTGCTGGAAATGTAATTCTGAGACTGGTGATTACTTTCACTGCCTTTGGTCTTGTGTGAAGTTACAACTGTACTGGTCTAGTATTGTCAATGAACTGTCTGCCATTTTTGGTGTTGCGATACGGATGGATCCTATGTGCCTGGTGCTTGGTCTCCCGGATGAACAGATCACTGACAGAAAACACAGGAGACTCTTCAATATACTAACTTTTGCTGCAAGAAAGAACATTCTGCTCGTCTGGGTTAAGAACGTTGCCCCAACAAAAAAATCATGGCACAACATCGTTATGGACTGCATTCCTAGTGAATATATTACATGTATGCTTCACTCCAAAATAGATGCCTTCTTTAGGGTCTGGAACCCTTACTTGCAGCATCTGGGTCCCACGCTGTCATCCTCCTTGCTTCGTGGTTTCCCCAAATCAGCCTAGCACGTTTTTATAACTTTGTTTTAAGTGATCATTTTCTAACAAACACTTTCTGGCCTTGTTACGTTTATATGCTCTGTATCATAGTCATCTTGATACTGCCTTGTTTTGCTTTTGTACCCACATCTCGATATTCCCACTTTTTATTTTCCGTCATGTCTGAGCAGTGTTGTGTGTTCTATGTTTTTGAAAATGCAATAAAAATACTTTTCAAAAAAAAAAAAAATAACCCAACCCGCGTGTTCAGTGGTGAAAGAACCCCTAGAGTCCATTTGACCCAGCATGATCAACCCAACTGTGTGTTTACAGTACCTCAAACAACCCAGAATTTTGACCCAGCACAATTAACCCAACAATGTGTTTACAGAAATAACCCAGCACTTTTTAGAGTGTAGACAAAGTCTTAGCACCACTACACAAGTTACTTGTGACACTGATGTTGTTATCATCCTTTCACACCCTACAAAATTAACATAATGGCTGTATTTCCAGTCAATATATAATGCAGGCTTCTTCATCTTCCAATGAAACTAGTTTGCTGTGTTGGTGACATCATGCGCTTACACAACAACTATGAAAATTGATAGGGATGACTGAATTTGTGAATTTCAAGTCATTAGCAATTGTGACGAAAAAGTAAATAGTAACTAGCCCTTTTTAGATGGTAACTGTAATATTATTACTTAAATTTAATTAGGAATTAGTTACACTACTAGTTGCCAACAGGGAAAGTAATATTACTGTAATATGTTACTAGTAACAAGTTACTGCTAGTGTGTATATACATATGTATATATAATACTATTATTTAGTAATGATGCGGTAAACTGATTAAAATTACATTGTTACAAAACATTCTATTTTCAAAATTTTGTTCTTCTGAAATTTCTTTTTATCAAATAATCCACTCTTAATAATTTCAACTCTTTTCAACTGTGATAAGAAATGTTTCTTGAGCACCAAATCAGCATATTAGAATGATTTCTGATGGATCATGTGACACTGAAGACTGGAGTAATGACTGCTAAATATTCAGCTTTGCCATGACAGGAATAAATGACATTTTCAAATACATGACGACAGAAAAGAGTTATTTTAAACTGTAATATTTTAGAACATTGCTCTTTTGCTGTATCTTTGCAGCCTTGTTGTGCATACTTCACTGTGCACACTTCTTTAAAAAACATCAAAAAAGTGTACTAATCCCAAGGTTTCGAACTGTGTTGTATATCAGAGGCATACACTTTTTTCCATAAATTTATTATGCATTTGTGATGACAAAATGCAAATATACAAAATGTTACAAAAGGCAAATGTAAACTACAAAAATATAGCATTTCTCTGAATTTGTATTTGTGTCTCTTTGTACATGACTGGGTTAATTAAGCATAACAACTAATGAAATGCATGTTTAAACCTTAAAATTTCTGACTCAAATACACAGTTATGTCTATAGATGGGTCCCAGTTCATATATTTATGCACCATACATTTTTTTTTATGGTATGATTAGTGTGTTCACACTAAAAATTCCAAAAAGAGAAAGTGCACTTTAAATACCAGGATGATGCACTTAACTAACTGAAAAAATTAAGTGTGGAATATTGGATACTTTATGCACTCAACTGTCGCAGCTTTAGAGAAGTCCACTTCCAGAACAAAAATTTACAAATAATCTACTCACCCCCCTTGTCATCCAAGATGTTCTTCAGTCATAAAGAAATTATGTTTTTTGAGGAAAACATTTCAGGATTTTTCTCCATATAATGGACTGGTATGGTGCCCTGAGTTTGAACTTCCAAAATGCAATTTAAAAGTGGCTTCAAACGATCCCAAATGCGGTTGTAAATCCTAGCCGAGGAAGAAGGGTCTTATCTAACAAAACAATCGGTTATTTTCATAAAAATAACACAATTTATATATTTTTTAATCTCAAACGCTCATCTTGTCTTGCTCTGCCTGAACTCTTTGTATTCTGGCTCAAGACATTTAGGATATGTCGAAAAACTCCAATCGTATTTTCTCCCTCAACTTTAAATCATTTCAAAATCATCTTACATCGCTGCAGAAGTACCGACCCAGTCTATGCAAAGTGAACATGCAAAGAAGATCAAACACTGTTAAAAAAAAAAAAGGTAAAACAGCGATATAGGACGATTTTGAAGTTGAGGGAGAACAAGAGATGGGAGTTTTTTAAAAAAAAAACAGTTCAGGAAGAGTAAGACAAGACGAGTGTTTTAGATTAAAAAGTATATAAATTGTATTATTTTTATGAAAATAACCGATCGTTTCGATAGGTAAGACCCTTCTTCCTCAGCTGGGATCGTTTACAACCGCATTTGGGATCGTTTGTAGCTACATTTAAACTGCATTTTGGAAGTTCAAACTCGCGGCACCATAGTCCACTATATGGAGAAAAATGCTGAAATGTTTTTCTCAAAAAACAATTTTTTTACAACTGAAGAAAGAAAGACATGAACATCTTGGATGACAACGGGGTAAGTACATTATCCGTAAATATTTGTTCTGGACTTCTCCTTTAATTACATACTGGAGGAGAAGGGGCTCAAATTCATACACTGCATGGTTTAATACATAGTGCGTAAGTATACATTGTACAAGTACATAATGTAGCGTGTGTTAATTGGGATGCAACTTATGTGTTACAGTACTTGCTTTTTTAGGAGTAGCCAGGTAGTGCTTTAAACTGTTTGATCTGAGATTCTAACAGATCATAGTAGATCCTGGTTTTGCTGAAGTTTTGCCTGTAGATGACCAGATCCTCCACTTTAAGAATATCATGTTGCCCTGTCCATACAGTCAGGCTGTACCTGAGAGAGAAAAGGTGAGATGTTAAACAGAATCTCATTGACATTAAGGCAGAACACAATCAACTTCACCAGTGAATAAACATGTATGAATGGTGCTTTAAATTGGGCATTTTAATATGAAAATGTCAAATAATCAAAAGCATGAATACCTTTGTCATTAAGGAATTCCTTTTATCTATGCTTTTTCATGGTACAAATAAAGACCATACTTCACCTTCATTTGTTCTGAGTGACTGAAATAAATAATTTGCACCATCACCTTCAAAACATATCCTAAGAGAGGGAGAAGACTGCTGAAGAGCACTGTCTCTGTAGAGGAGACTTAAACCTTCTTTTCACATCCTCTCATACCTCAACACTGTCCTCCAGTAAAGCAATGAGTTGCTATTCCAGTCACAAACAAGTGTAATAGACGAGCCAGAACCGAATTATCCAGCAAGAAATCACTAAGCATTAGAATGAACTTGATTGTGTCCTTGCTTATATAACATAAATCAATCACCGAGGTAATAAAAAGACTCCTTCACAGAGATCCGTGGCTTAATAGCCTCTATAATCGTAAATATGGGCATACATTTAAACAGGCTGATTAATGGCAAATTTCTCACTGGTCTGACTGCTTCAAAAGCCACTGGAACTGTGGGAAGGACACAGGAAGGAGAGCTGCTCGGACTGGAAATGTGACTGGCTGCTTTAGGGATCTGCATAATTTTTCCATCTGATGAACCATCTCCCAGCTATAACCTGTTTCGCAAAACAGCACAAACACAGCAAATACTAATCAAGCTCTGAATTGTAATAATAATAATAATAATTAATGAATAAGACTGGAATAGTCAAAGAAAAAGTCTGGGGGCAAAGTAAAAGTACTTTTATTTTCATACAAGGACAGACCAAATCAATGCTAATAAAATAAATTGCCAGTCGAGGTAACCATAACAACAGTATGTAGCTTATCTGCTTTTATTTGTGATTTTGATTTGATTTAAACACATAATAATATGTGTGTGTGTGTGTGTGTGTATCAATATACTGGCATTAAAAGCTGAAAGAAGTCTCTTTTCATCACAAAGACTGCAACTATTTGATCAAAAAATGCAGTCAAAACACTAATATTATGAAATATTACAACTTTTAAATTGTCTAACAGTTTTTTATTGTTGTTTTAATATATACTACCAGTCAAATGTTTTTGAACAATAAGAGTTTTAATGTCTTTTAAAGAATTCTCTTCTGCTCACCAAGCCTGCATTTATTTGATCCAAAATACAGCAAAAGCAGTAATACTGTGAAATATTTTTACTATTTAAAATAACTGCTTTCTATTTGAATATTTTTTAAAATGTAATTACTGTGATCAAACCTAAATTTTCAGCATCATTACTCCAGTCTTCAGCGTCACATGATCCTTCAGAAATCATTCTAATATACTGATTTGCTGTTCAATAAACATTTAATATTATTATTATTATAAACAGTTGAGTACATTTTTTCAGGATTCTTTGATGAATAGAGAGACCCAAAGATCAGCATTTATCTAAAATAAAAAGGGAAATTATTGTAATTAATACTTTTATTTAGCAAGGATGCTTTAAATTGGTCAAAAGTGATGATAAAGACATTTATAATTGCTACAAAAGTTTTCTTTTTCAGATAAATGCTGTTCTTCTGAACTTTCTATTCATCAAAGAAACCTGAAAAAATTCTACTCCGCTGTTTTCAACATAATCATAATAATAAATGTGTTTTGAACAGCAAATCGGAATATTAGAATGATTTCTGGAGGAATCGTGTGACTGGAGTAATGGTGCTAAAAATTCAGCTTTGAAAGCACATGAATAAATTACATTTTAAAATATATTCAAATAGAAAACAATTATTTTAAATAGTAAAAATATTTCAAAGTTTTAGTTTTTGTTGTACTTGGGATCAAATAAATGCAGACTTGGTGAGCAGAAGAGACTTTAAAAAACATTAAAAATCTTTTGACTGGTAGTTTATTTTAAAATTGTATTTTATTACTGCAATGATGAAGATTAATTTTTGGCAGCCATTACTTCAGTGTAACAAGATTCTTTAGAAATCATTCTAATATGCTGATGTAATGTTTTTAATATTGCATTTACTGTAACTTTTGATCAACAATGCATCATTTCTGAACAAAAGTCTTGCTTTCTTTAATTAAAATACGATAAAAATCTTACTGACCCCAGATTTTTAAATGATATACACAGTGTATATAGCACACTTCTGATTGTCAGTAATTAAAAACCTTTAGTCACCCTACTGTAGCATCAGTCTTCTTACCAGGATTGTCCACATTTACATCAAATCCAGTGGTCCAACCCAAAGAGAGAACATCATTTTCTGATCTTTGAGCCACTTCCTGTAGAAACACATGAGGGTCCAGAGGGATGACTTTGCCACCAGGGCCAGGGAGAATATCAGCATTGATCCACACGGGACCCTGCAGCTGATCTCGGACCTCTTCAAGTAGAATCATAGATGGGGATACAGCTGCCAGACTGTGAATCAAAATGACAAGTTGATCTGCCAATCATCAGCAGCAGCAAGGACCATATGGGAGAAATCATTCTAAACAAGCAACATGACTAAGTGTCAACATGAGCTTTATTAAAAAACTGTTTTAAAACTCAGTCACCTTTTGAAATCCAATTTTATTCCTTTGTCTGATTTCACAACTTCTTTAAGCCAATCCTGCAGAGTTATATCACTGTCATTGTCAGGTGGGTGAGCCATAATGGGGTCTTTTGGATCTCGACCCCTGAGAAGTATATCCGCTTCAATCATCTGTGCAGAACCTTAATGAGAAACAAAGGTTAAGAAGAGAAAACACCTCCATAACACATATTATTTCTTAAACTCGATCATGATATGGTCGTAAGAAAAACGAAAGTTTAAAGTAGTGTAGGAGCAAAGCAAATGCTTCTTCATATTTGTACTCACCTTGTAGAGCCTCTGTGAGTTTGCTCTTACTGTTTACTGCATGATACCACTCAATATCAGCAGCATCTTTTCTTTGTATCGTCCCCTTGGTGAGGAAATATTCCAGTGTATGTTCACTCATTTGTCCTACGATTATACAACATACTGTTTAGTTTAGTCCTAGTGAATTTACACTGATTCTTTTAATCTGTACCACTGAACACTGACAGTATCTGACAGCTAGCAAGTTAGCTTTCTTACCTTTGGAGTTTGACAGTGACTGTAGTTTGAGGTAGCAGGCGCCCAAAGATGCGATAACTGTTGTACATAAAATAAAACGGTACCATTTATGTTTAACTAAACCCATGTATTGTTATACGTAATATACTTTTTCGAACATAACATTTACATTACGACCGCTAACAGCTAACTTAGTACGCCGGTAGCATGAAGCATTATGGGATATGTAGTTTTCAGCATACGTCCACTGCATATCTCGCGTTCACTTTACAAAATGTACAGTACCAGTCAAAAGTTTTGTGATTTTGTCAAAGTGATTTTGAATATTAAGTATTATCGTTATTTTTTAAAACAATATGTCAAATGTTTTAGAGGTAAAAACATAAAAAATAAAACAAAATAAAATAAACGAAAAATATTTGGTCCAACAAATCTATTTAAAAAGTTTTAAAATTATATATATATATATATTTTTTGTAAACTTACTCATGGAGATTTTTAATTTATATATATAAAAAATAATTTGCAAGCATAAGCTGTTGGATCAAATGGTATATAATGTTCGTCCAAACATTTGACTACAAAATCTATCTATTTAGCATTATATAACTGTTGTGAAGCTGTAGAGACAAAAATGAAATGCAGATTGGTGACATAGTTTTCGTTAGCAAAGTCATTCAGTTTAGATTTTTTATTTGTTGGCTTCTGATGCATAGATGGGGGAGGATTTAATTTATAATCCATTTAGCTGTGCATTATGCATATTAGATCCTATCAGCTCTCTTCATTGAGCGTGTGCGTTTATAATTGTGGGTATTTTCAGTTCTGTTCTAGGTTATTCTGGGTAACCTGATGTTTTGGTTCATCCAAGGTTATGGCACATAATATGAAAATATTGCAGGTATTTGTCTTTTGAAATAATACAAAAGGGAACTTCACTCTTTTCTCATTCTATTAAACATCTTTATTGTCAGGTTCAGTTTCTCTCCTTTCAGCGGAGGGCTGATTTGCTTTGGAGGTCTGCTCATCATCAGCTGTGGGGCTGTCAGGAACAGTGAGATGCTGTGATCCACAGCTGTCTGCAAAGCATCTACAGTCTCTTCCTCTGCTCCATTCACTTTCCTCAGAAGCCTCGGTTTTTGTTTTACTGTCTTTGTGTGAGAGGCCAAGCTCCTCTAGCTGCATCTTGAGACGTTTTTCCAAATCCTCAGTGTTTCGCGCCAACATGTAGCTCACCTTCCTCTGATGTGCCAAGGCCTCCTCTTTGTCATTTAACTGAAGATGTAGAACCAAAAAGTAGTAAACTCAAAATGTAATGGTAAATTATATAGAAAAGTATATATATATATATATAAAAAAATTCAACATATCATTAAAAATATACTGACCAGATCAAGCAGCATTTGCAGGGTTTCATTTGAATTGGCTGATATCTTTCCTTCGCTTGTTGTGGGCAGAAATTTTTTCAACCTTTCACCTACACTGAGAGAGCCCTGCTTTCCTTTAAAATAATAATAAAAAAAATACTATAAATAAAGAGAGTGGGATTGTAAAATGACAGCATTCTGCCACATGAAACTGCAGCAATGGTGTCTAGCAGAGAGAGTGTAAGGAAAAGATGGACCAGTTGTAGAAATGAGCCAATGGTCTTATTGGTTAGTGAACTGCTTTCTCTTTTTGGTCCAAAATGTGCATTCACATTTGGTGGACCATGTGAACCACTTTTTTTTTTGCATGAGTCAGGTGTATTATAATTAGTCTAAACTAAAACTATTCAAACATTTTTATTAAATGTAAATAAGGTTTAATTAATTATTAAATTGGTTATCTGTCTACTTGATCTGTAATAATTGGTATCTGCATCGGCCCTGAAAAACACATATCGGTCGACCCTTAAAAGTGACATGTTACACTAAGATTTTTCTCAGTTTTAGCTATACAGGTGAGCAGCACTTTACCTCTCTCATGCCTTTGGTAATGCGGCTGGTGTCTGTCGTTCTCAGCCTGCCGAAGCACGTTCTCACCAACTCTCCTTAACTGCTGCTCAAAGGCGATGCGGAAAGCATCCATCATGACATAAGCCTCCTCCTTCCTCTTCTGCTGCTCCTCCAGCTAATGCAGACAAATGCATTGTGTTACAAGACCCTCAAAGACAAATGAGCAAAGCTTGTAATGGATTTAATACATGTATTGGCTGAATAGGAGGGTTAATTTGCAAGGTAATGGAACAGAAGTATTGACGAATACAAGACGAGCACCTCTTGCTTGAGCTGAAGAACCTGTTTGCGACTTGCAGCAGCACTTCTGGCACAAGAGCACGGCTCACCCCCATTAGAATTACACTGACATGCCCCATACACCGCCAACTGAGAGATAAGAGGACAAAGAGCTGTTTACTCCAGAACGAAGCTATTTAACACAGACTACAATTCACCAACATTACCTCTAGTGCTGAGCCGTCTGTTCTCAGGCTACAGGAAGGCTGAGTCCTCTGGTAGTCCCTTCTTTCCTTGGCACTGAGCATGGACAGGAGCTCCAGACATTTTTGACTCAGAGCTAAGACACAAAACACATGAATATGCACTTGAAACAAATCAGCAATTGGGTCCTGAAATAAAAGTTAGAAATATGTTGTGACTTACATGCATTTTCTGTCCTTTGCTCCTGATGTTCTTTCATTTTCTCCTCCAGTGCTTTCTTTAGGGCTTCATTTTCTGCCAACACCCTGAAGTGGTATTGACATGAACCAGTGAGATGTGGGCATTTTTAAAGAGACATGAATTTAAAACGGACCCCGTTTATTTCCTCAACACATAGCTCAAGTCTTATTGGGTAAGACAATTTTTAATCAAAACGCTCTGCAAATGTTTGGCCGAGATACAACTATTTGAAAATCTGGAATATGAGGGTGCAAAAAAATCTAAATATTGAGAAAATGGCCTTTAAAGTTGTCCAAATGAAGTTCTTAGCAATGCATATTACTAATCAAAAATTAAATTTTGATATATTTATGGTAGGAAATTATAAAATATCTTCCTGGAACATGATCTACTTAATATCCTAATGATTTTTGGCATAAAAGAAACATCTATCATTTTGACCCATATAATGTATTGTTGGCTATTGCTACAAATATACCCGTGCAACTTATGACTGGTTTTGTGGTCCAGGGTCTCATTTCACATTGACCTTTCAGTAGGAATAAAGCGGTCTTTTTCACTTCATGCCAGCTTAAAAAGTGTTGTTTTTTCATGAGTATACAGTACCTCTCATACTTTAAACTCCATGAGTTTTCCACATTCTTGAACTGCACCTGGTTGAAAGTGATCTCCCATTGCAGTGCATTAACCTCCTGTGTGGAAAAGAATTCATGGGATCATATTTTCAAGAATAGGCTTGAATTTAAAATAAATAAATAAATCGAGTTTGATTAGAACACCTTTTCAAGGGCTTTGTTCCTGTCTTCACTCTTCTGAAGCAATATTTTAGTATGACAAGTTGCTTTGTCCAAGATTGCCTTCAGGGATGAAATGTAGCACAGGGCTTTAATCCACATCATAAATGACCTAATTAGGCCAAATAATGATATTAATTACCATAATATTTTGAAATACCTGTCCTTGCAAGATCCTAAGTGCCTCGTGTTTTCCCTCCAGGTGGCGATGAGTGACCTCCAGTTCAGTGCGTAACAGTTCCACTTCCTGATACAGAGTGAAGATTTACATAATACCTGACACATGTTCATATGTGAAGATACATATCTTTTCTTTCCTCCATCTAAAAACTCATGTCTATTGTGTGAGACATAATATTTGGTTGGAAAATATAATTCAGTAAGTTTACCTCTGTGACCTCTTGTAGTCTTCTCTGTAGCTCTTCACTTGTGTCGTCAGAAGAGCTTTCTACAACAGAATGCAGTTAGATGTAAGTAAAACACCTTTGTTTTTAGCATGTCGGCACATGGCTTTCTAGGATTGCCAACACATCATATCCTGGTAGAAGTGTGGTTCTCAAATAACTATTGTTGAATATTTGTTTAAGTACAGAATTGCTCAAGGCCCCTCCCTGATAAGAAACAGCAGGTGTTAACTTCACGAAACACCTTGAAACAGCAGAGTGTGCACATTAAAACCCCTAAAGCGTTTTGGTTTGGACATTACCAGGAAGTTATTAATAGCTTTTAAAAAGAACTGCCTTTTTAAACAAACTCTTTACAGTATAGCTTAGTCTGCTCTGTGTCCTTGAACGAAATCCAAGAGGTCTGAACGTTTCATTGATTTAGAGACAGTCCAGAAAACTAACCCGACTGTCTTTTCTCCCACCGTGCAACTCGTTCAGCTTCAAGTTCTTCCCTGAAAACAGCGTACATGGCTCTGCATGATGTCCAAGAGAAGGGACCATTGCTTTTGTCGCTGCCCCCTCTGGATGGTCGTGACTGGGACAGGAAGCCCAGAAACTTCCCCCTGCTCTTCATTTGTGGGAGATGGTCATGATGTCTTCTTGATCTGGCCCCCATGCCATCACCTAGATCACCCTCTCTCATGTCATCTTCTGTGGGGCACTGAGGGCATGAACCCTCGCCTTGCATCACAATAAACTATTAAAAATAAAAACAGTCTGAGTGCATTTAGACAAAAAAAGGTGCATCAGTTATGTTAAGTACTACGCATAATTAAAGACATTAAAGCTGAAATCTATGTAAATATCATGTTTGACAGTCAAAACATAAGACATGTTAAATCGAGCTCGATACTTTGTGTGTAGCTTACTGGTCAACGCAAAACGAAACTTTTGTCATTCCACGAGAATAGAGGTTAGAATAATAAGGTTAGTCAATAGAAAATATAACCAGTACAAACCTTTACGAAAACCTGTCCTTGAGGCGATGTATTTGTGTTTCGCCAACAAGAACAATGGCGAAATTCCACTTGAAGGCTTTCCGCTCACTTTGACGAAGTGAAAGTTCGTAAAGGGGGCGTGTCTGACACGACAGGTGATTTATTACACAATGTCGCTCTGTAGCGGAGATTTTCAAGCGTTACAGTCCCAGGGAACCCCCAATTAGGTACTAGCAAAAATAATCTTCATTAAAATCATTCATTAAAGCTACTAGTATTTTCCTTTTCCATTTTGAGTTTTCACATGGACGATTGTCTTAACCCCAAAAATAAATTAGAAATAGGACAAATGAACAACTGTAAAAAAAAATAAAAAAAATAAACACATTTATTCATCTAAAATATACAAAGCGTCTATTGTAAAACATACACAATACTAAATACACTACCAGTCAAAAGATTTTTAATGTTTTTAATAAGTCTCTTTTGCTTACCAAGCCTGCATTTATTTGATCCAAAATACAGCAAAACAGTAAGTTTTACTATTTAAAAGAACTTTTTAAAATATATTTTAAAATGTAATTTATTCCTGTGATGTCAAAGCTGAATTTTTAGCATCATTACTTCACTCACATGATCCTTTAAAAATCATTCTAATATTCTCATTTGCTGCCCAAAAACATTTATTATGTTGAAAACATTTTTTTCAGGTTTCTTTGATGAACAGAAAGTTCAGAATAACAGCGTTTATCCTAAACAGAAATATTTTGTAACGTTATAAATGTCTTTATCATCACTTTTGATCAATTTAATACATCCTTGCTAAAACTAATTTCTATAATTTCTTTTCAAATAAACAAACAAACAAATAAATAAGTATACTGACTCCAAGCTTTTGGATGGTATAGTTGTTACAAAAGCTTTTTATTTCAGATAAATGCTGATCTTTGGATTTTTCTATTCATCAAGGAATCCTGAAAAAATGTACTCAACTGTTTTAAATATTGATAATAATAATAAAAAATATTTACTGAACAGCAAATCAGCATATTTCTGCAGGATCATGTGACACTGAAGACTGGAGTAATGATACTTAAAATTTAGCTTTGATCACAGGAATAAATTACATTTTAAAATTAATTTAAATAGAAAAGTTATTTTAAATAATAAAACTATTTCAAAATGTTACTGTTTTTGGTGTACTTTGGATCAAATAAATGCAGACTTGGTGAGCAAAAGAGACTACTTAAAAAAAAAAAAAAAAAAAAAACATGAAGAATCTTACTGTTCAAAAACCTTTGACTGGTAGTGTATATGACACATACCTTTCCATAGACTCACTGTTTTTATCTTCAGCCTCCCAATGACAGTAACAAATATGAATTAAGAGATTTTTCCCAAAAAATAAATAAATAACAAAACATCCATCAACATTGCAAACACTGATTTATTGCAGTCACTTCATTGACTGAAGTGTAGATTGTCTACTTCCCAGAGCATTATGTTACACCGTGACAACATAAAACTTTAATTATGGCTGTAAATTGTTATACCATGTTCTGTTTTTTAGAGATACTTTCACTAATATCCTCTCAAGAAAAACAAAACAAAACAAAACACGCTGAAACTGTGTACAGAACATGTACATTTCAACGCAAGAACATATGAACAATTCTCTACAGCAACATGTGTTGAAGCACATAAATATCTACTAATAATTACCATCTTAAAACAAACCAAAACACACAAAAGCAAAACCCTATGACCTAAAGGTACAACAACCGCATCAGGGCACGTGATATTAAATATGTTCATGGCATGTGATCAGTCATTCACTGTCATATTCCTCAATTAAGAGGTCTTCCTCATCCAATAGGGCTTCAGTGCTTGTGGGCTGGGGCTGGCTGGCAGAAAGTTCCCCAGAAGGATCCTGGCTGTTTGGCAGGTTGGGCTCTGTTGTGGCACTTGCTGGTGTGGATTCTGGGTTAAGGGACTGAGCAGCAGAAGAATCTTCATTTTCACTATCAGCATCCAAAATACCAGGGTCTTTGTCATTAAGTGCTTCAAGTCTCAGTCTGAAAATAAAGACATTTGTTAAACCATTTCAGAAATCCTTCAAATGCAATTAGACTTCGAAGTTTTGATTATCTCACCTTCCAGGAACCCTCTTCTGAGAAAGATGGCCAACATTCTGGATGAAGGCTATTTGAGCTGATATGAAAAAGATATATTCAATAGAACAAAAATGCACCATTCATTTTTGAGCATATTTTTAAAAAGTCTTGCTTAATTTGAAAGATTTTGGTATGCAGTTTGATTAAATTATTTTTGAATGAATTTAATTGTGTATTTGTATATTTTGCAGATGCTAAGGTCACATGCTCACCTTGATTTCTCATTGGGTTGGTGAGCTTTGCAAGGTAAGGCACCAGTTCTGTCAGGAGGCTCACAGGAGTAAGGCAGAAATTTAAGAAGAGCGACTGTGCGGTCAGGTAATTTTCTCGATACTATCACAAAAAGAGTCAAAATATATAAATTAAGGCTGAATAATACAAGTACAACATAAAGCTGTAGATAAAGTAAACAATAAATATACCGTCTTGTTTATATGTAGCCAATGTGGTTTATGAAGAGGCCTGAATCCAGTAGTGCACTGGCTGCTGGCTTGTGCTCGAGAAGAGTTTGAGTGTATAAGGCCTCTAGTAGCCACTGATGAGCCGTATTCCAACATGGTCGACCTTGACTGTGAAAAGACAAACACCATGACAACACAACAAAGTTGTTGCTAAGATACTACATGATGATAGTCCTTAGGAATCTAATGTTACATCTGCAGTACAATCAAGAGTAACCCTGCATATCCCTATGTTTGTTATTATGGAAGTCCGACAGCATTTGCACTCACGGTCCACTCTGCTGTCAGGAAGTCGGCATCAGAGAGGTACTCGCTGGCTCGTGCTATATCCTCCACATCCGAATAGAAGTCAGGGTAGTTTTGATGCAGGTAGAGGTTGAAGAATTCACCAGACATATGGGAACGCTCAATGACAAGCTGAGGATAATATTTTAATTATTAGAACATTAAAGCATTTTTATATAGTGTAATTTACAACATAAATTAATATTTACTTCCGGATCAACAAGGAGTTTGTCCCTCTGATGATCTGCTAAATGAGAAGGCAGCTTGGGTGCTTGAGAGCTTTCATAGCTTTCACCTAAAATCACATTCCATCCATTAATATGAATATGAATATGAATCTTTACTCACAGTTCATAATGTACATTGTATTATAGTAATCACAGAATAACATTTCATCAAGAAAGATTTAAAATAGAATCTGAAAATGACTAACGTTTGCAGTACAGGATTTTCCCTAAAGCTCTGAACAAGAAAAGTGAAGCATCTTTTCCTCCAATAGCTGGGCTTTCATCCTGCCTGTCTGTTGATTTTGAAGACTTGCTCCTCCCCTTTGCCCTAACGGCAGGTTTTGCTGCAGATTTGCCCTTTTTGGAAGCCCAGAGTCTTTTCTCCAGACAATTATCTGAGAATTGAAAAGAACAATTGCATAATTACAGTTTACGTATACTACCAGTCAAAAATTTTTAAACAGTAAGATTTTTTAATGTTTTTTAAATGTCTCTTCTGCTCACCAAGCCTGTATTTCTTTGATGCAAAGTACAGCAAAAACAGCACAATTTTGAAATATTTTTTCTATTTAAAACAACACTTCTAATTGAATATATTTTAAAATGTAATTTATTTCTGTGATTTCAAAGCTGAATTTTTAGCATCATTACTCCATTCACATGATCCTTCACAAATCATTCTAATATTCTGATTTGCTGCGCAAAAACATTTATTATTATTATTATTATTATTACTACTACTATTATTACTATTATTATTATGTTAAACAGCTGAGTAGACTTTTTTCAGGTTTCTTTGATGAACAGAAAGTATCTGAAATAGAAATCTTTTGTAACATTAAAAAATGTTTTTATCATCACTTTTGATGAACCTTGCTAAATAAAAATGCTAATTTCTTTCCAAAATAAATAAATAAATAAATAAAATAGATCACAGGAATAAATTACATTTTAAAATATATTCAAATACAAGGCAGATATTTTATTTAGTAAAAATATTTCACAATATTACTCCTTTTTTGGATATTACTGTATTTTGGATCAAATAAATGCAGGCTTGGTGAGCTGAAGAGAATTCTTAAAAAAAAAAAAAAAAGAAGAACAACATTAAAAATCTTACTGTTCTTTTGACTGGGAATGTACTTATTTTGAAGAACAGAAAAAAAAAAAAAATCTATATTTTCCAGTTTTAATACCAGAACAGAGATACTTTATAAACGTGTTCAGTAACTATTTTCTCACCAGTTAATGAAGAAAACTGCAAGCTGTTGATGGCACTGCGAATATCTCCTGAACTTCCTGAGCAGAGAAGATCTAGAGCACCTTTATCAGGAACAGAGATCCTGCCAGAACTCTGCAAAGACCATTTAAAGATATAGATGTTCTGATTGAAGTATTATGGATCTATCTGTCCAGAAGGCATAGAAAAACAAACCACACAACCTACCTTTCCTGCCTCAATGGCTACAATGCGGCTTAAAACCTTCATCATACTGGTGGGGGCCACAGGGTTAAAACTGAAAGAGAGACACTTTACCTATCACGACTTTGAGTTTGGATATTTTTAACTAAAGATTTCTAAGAAATGACATTGATTGAATTTGTACCTAATGTTGTGAATTTCAAGTTCATGCAGAACATCCTTAAAGAGAAGTCTGGAGTTCTTGTCTCCGCTGAGACTATCGGACACAATCAGGACCAGTGGGCACCGGCCAGTTTTAATAAATTGCCTAAATGAACAAGCAATAAATGAACAAGCAAAACAATGATATGCAAGATACCAATGACAACTAATGTTAACAATCCTTAAAAATATACTACTAGTGCTCACCTGAGTATATCGTGCAAGCACCCTGGTTGCCTGTAGAATTGGTTTGGAAATTCCTGCGATAAAACAAGAAATGATGGGAAAGTGTCACTTAGCTTCTCAATTTTAATTTAGCGTTATTTATGTTCTTTTTTACTTGTCCAACCCTTTCTCTTTTGCACAATTTATTACTGATTTATGCAAAAAAAATCTTTTTTCAACATCATAGTGACATTTTTGAGTAGTAGTTCTGTGCAGCACCTCTATAAGAATTATTTTCCTGTCTTCAGCCACTTTCTCTCCGCTCATTTGTAGACGGTTGTATTTGTTGGCTCTTAGCAGGAACTCTTGGAATAACCCTGTTTGTGAGCTGCCATGGAAACTGTTAAACCTTGAATCTGTTCCAATAAAAAGGTCAGATGAACAAGCTAACAAAAACATTTCATAACATACTGAGATATAACTTAATCCATATATGTTTCTGAGATATGGTAAAAATAGGGGTGCTGAATAATTATCATTCACTAGATATTCTGCACGGGTGTCACTACATGAACATCAGTCACAATGAGTAAGAAGGAGATGCCTGACCTGGATCAAAGCTTTGTGTGAACAAATCCTCCGTTTTGTACTGTGAGGTAGTGGAGGGATTTGACCACTCTTGGATCTGAAAACCCAAATCCTTGGCAAGGACTCGAACAGTTGCCGTCTTTCCACATCCTGAGGGGCCAGTGAGCAACAGAATGGCGCCACCCTGTGGAGATACAACCACAAATACAATACAGAGTATGAAACCATTCCCAAATGATTACATAAACATTCATCATTTAATGTACATGTCATACTTGTCAGACCTTTTTTGATTTGTCCAAATGAACTCTCAACCAGCTTTCAACTTCTTCAACTTTCTTTTTGTGGACTGCCAATTCAGCCTGTCAGAGAAAAAAAGCATTTAAGGAACAGATTAAGGTAACAAAAGCAATATGAAAATGTTAAGTAAAAGATGAATGTTTTCTTAGGAGCACAATTTATCAAATTCATTTTTTTTATATATCAAACTCATCAAAACACTCTTGAAATAGTCACACTAAAGGTAGATTTGCTTTAGTCACACATCTAGATGTGTCAGAGATGCGCTGGAGTTAAAAAGGAGGAAGGAACATTTTTCAAAAACTGTACTAAACACCCCTAAGCCATATAATTTCTGTACCTGTGATTGGGGAGCATACATATCCACCCAGGGCTCATCCTCGTCTGGTTTATATGCTTCACTTGACACATTGATCTGGTTGCTGGACACATGAGGATTTACTTTCCTCTTCCTAGATTTTTTTTCTCCTTGGTCCCCAGGCCACCGGGTAGTTTTGCTTTCTTCTGAGAGTGGCCCCTTTTTCAGGAACCTGTTCACTCCTCCTAAAAGTTCACCAAATGATGGTTCCACCCAGCTGTTTATCTTAACAGGAAACACAAGCAGAACACATAACACACATCAGCATCAGTAGATTCAAGAATCCACATCCATTCAGGACAAAAGTGTATTTGGATAAGAAAAAAGAAAGAACGATCAAAATACTCTCATAGATGTTGCATACTTTTCTAGAGGACTGCTTTCCTCCCAGAGACAGCTTTGACATCATCAATTCTGACGTCCCATTCAGTTACTCCGTGCAAAACTGTGCTGGGATGAAAACCAAAGCATTTGCATAATTTGTAACGGCAAAGATGGGATTCACCTCTTTCAAAAGACTTTCGTCTATGTATAATCCTAAGTGGAGCAAACAGAAAGTAATATTCTGGTAGCATTGAAGCTGCTGCATGCTACCAGAGAAAACTTTACCATAAAACATGTTTTAGAAGTACTCACATACCAGTAATCCCCTAATTTAATAAAGCATTACCAAACATTTTGGCCAAGTTTATTAGTCAGCAAGTTCGCTTCTGACCGTTAGCGCGACATAACGAATGCTAGCATTCATTGTCAAGTTATCAAGCCGAATCAACAAAGCCGTGGCTAGCACACCGTTAAGGCAGTACAGCATAAACTCACCCAGGTCATTTCTACAGATGACTTTTGTAGAACAACAATGCTGACTATTTGTGATTGCAAGTAACAAGATTGTGCTAACTATCCCTTTAAAGCTGTAGCGAACCGCCCCTCTGCTGGCGCACGCTGATGGCGTCATCAACCACACGACACAATTTTGAACACGTTTTTATGTTGATCTGTGCTGTTACAGCTACATAAGAAGATATGACCAACGGATTATTTACACATCATATGTTTTTGCATGCTTATTGATACTGAGCATCCAGCTGAGATTTGTGTAAAACGAATTGTGTAATTAATTGTATTATTTCCACGTGAGATATCTTGCAATGAGAATCATGAAGAGACCAAACATTCTGCTTACAGGTAGTTTGTCTTGACACTGCGAGTTGTGTGATTTTCAAATAATTTACATTTTATTAGGTTGTTCCATGTCAGACAAATGTGGTTGAATGTAGTCTGAATTATTTAGTAGGTATAGCAATGATCAAAAATAGTAGTAGTCATAATAATTATAAAATTATGTTTTTTTTTTTTTTTTTTTTTTTTCATGAATGCTAAACATTGGTATGCTTCCTCATGAACTGACAGGTACCCCTGGTGTAGGAAAGACCACTCTGGGCAAAGAGTTGGCTCAGAGAACAGGACTAACCTATGTGAATGTTGGTGATTTGGCACAGGAGGGTAAGTTATTGTTCTCTGAAATAAAAAGTTTATTTATTTTTTTAATGTAAAATTAGACTTTAAAATTTTTGTTGTCTCCTCAGGTCAGTTGTTTGAAGGATTTGATGATGAATACCAGTGCCCTATATTGGATGAGGACAGGGTATGTACTATTGTATTGGATCTAACTGTCAATTGTTTTACTTAATTGTTCCCCCTTTAATTAGATGATGTACAGTGACAGAATTTTTTACAGTGCAAAATACATTTTATATTGTTTATTATATAGGGGTAGGGTATTCAGAAGGTTATTGAAACGGCACTGATCACCAGTCAAAAGCAAATCCAACAAGCTGCACATAATAAAGCAAAATGTTAAAGACTATTTCTTTGTTTTAGGTTGTGGATGAGCTGGAGGACAAAATGGCAGATGGAGGCATCATTATTGATTACCATGGCTGTGATTTCTTCCCTGAACGGTGGTTTCACATTGTTTTTGTCCTCCGCACAGACAACACCAATCTTTACAATCGTCTTGAAAGCAGGTTTGTGATCATAGCAGTTAACAGTAATGTTCATTACATATGTGACCCTGGATCACAAAACCAGTCATAAGGGTCAATTTTTCAAAATTGAGATTTATACATTATCTGAAAGCTGAATAAATAAGCTTTCCATTGATGTATGTAAAATTGCCCAAAAGTTGTCCAAATAAAGTTCTTAACAATTTATATTACTAATCAAAAATTAAGTTTTCATATATTTACAGTAGGAATTTTACAAAATATCTTCGTGGAACATGATCTTTACTTAATTTCCTAATGATTTTTGCAGTAAAAGAAAAATCTGTAATTTTGACCCATACAATGTATTTTTGCCTATTGCTACAAATGTACCCCAGCGACTTAAGACTGGTTTTGTGGTCCAGGGTCACATATGTTATATTTTAGTTTGGCCCTTTTCGACTACATGACTATCTTTAAAGGAGAAGTTCACTTTCAGAATGAAAAGTTCCAGGTTTTTTTTTTTATTATTCATCCCTATGTCATCCAAGATGTTCATGTCTTTCTTTCTTCAGTCGAAAAGAAATTAAGGTTAAAGGTCCAAATTACAGTTTCAGTGCAGCTTCAGAGGGCTCTACACAATCCCAGTCAATGAATAATGGTCTTAACTGGCAAAATTATCTGTTGGTTTCTAAGAAAAATAGAAATTTACATACTTTTTAACCATAAATGCTCATCCTGCACTAACTTGATCTACTGCATTGCGTAATCACGTATGCGTGATGTAGCCAGAAGTACCGACCCAGTGTTTACAAAGTGAACGTGCAAAGAAAGCCCTTTACAAAAAAACTAAAACAATGATGTCGGATGATTTTGAAGTTGGAGGAGAAAATCGTTTTGCTAGATAAGACCCTTATTCCTCGGCTGGGATCGTGTCGCTGCATTAAAACTGCCATTTGGATTTTCAACCCGTTGACCATCATTGAAGTCCATTATATGGAGAAAATGCCTTGAAACGTTTTCCTCAAAAAACGTAATTTCTTTGACATGAAAATCTTGGATGACATGGGGTGAGTAAATTATCAAGAAAATTTAATTCTGGAAGTGAATTTTAAAATAAATCTGGGATGAGTAAAACAGGGAACATTTGAAGGAATAATTTTAATCAGTCTTAGTGATTAAAGGCCTAATGTACAGTTCAGCAGTTATTTACATACTGTGTGGCTGTATGCTTTCTGTTGCTGTGATTTAATTATGTATCATTCATATTCAGAGGATACACAGGAAAGAAGCTGCAGGACAATGTGCAGTGTGAGATTTTCCAGACTATCTATGAGGAAGCCATGGAGGCCTACAAGGAGGAGATAGTCCACCAGCTCCCCAGTAACACTCCTGAGGACCTGGAGAGGAATCTGGAACAAATTGTTCAGTGGATCGAACAATGGATGAAAGAAAACAATTGACATGGGACATTATGTGAAAGCCTCAAACACTTTTTGAGTTTATGTCAAAGTAGACAGACATCACATTTCATAGTTATTGTTGCCCCAGACAGAGTATTGTTCTTTTCACTATCATTCAGCTAAGGACTTAAAATGTGTGGGGCTGTTAAAAATTACTCGATTTGAAATAAGTTAAACTCTCTTCCAAAAAGAAGAAGGAAGAAATAAATATTTTTATACTGTATTTAAAAAAGCCTCTTTCGGTTGCCTCGTCTTATTCTTTGATTAAATGATCAAAGATAAATTAAAATTTTTTGATAAATGGGATATTATTACTTAACTACCACCAAATACCAGAAAGATTTACATCTGTTAGTAATTGAAATTTAGGATCAAATCTAATTCACAAAAATAACGGTAAATTACATGGGTGTTTCTCCCCAAAAAATGGATTATAAGTTACACAACTACATAACTGGTTTATACTTAACATAATTAAATTCATTTAGCAACTCTTAAACTGATGTTGGACTCATTTTTTTCTAAATTGCCATTTCTGTTTTTGCTTTTTAATTTTATGTTCCCTCTTATTCTCCCTGTTAATGCTCTATCAACAAACCATATCTATTTAGAAAATTCAATGGACCATCCAGTACCTTTGGCATATAATCAAGTGTGCAGATAAAAATAAAGCTGAGAATAATGAAACAAATTAAGATTTTTGTCGTCTCAGGTTGGTGATGTGCAAAAGATGACAAAAGATTGTGTGTGTGTGTGCAAATCGAAAAGACTGCAAAAAATGTCACGCAATTAGATTGATCTCTTCTAAGTGGAATGAAGTGGACACATTAACAAAATTCAGCGAGTGATTAACATTAAGATGTGAAATTCTCAAATAATGCTGGGCTGCTGTGTTTTGCCTAATCAGCTACATTACACTCTCAGAAAAAAAGGTACAGTTCTATCGCTGGGGCGGTACCCTAAGGTACAAAGGTGAAAAAGGTACCTCTTTGTACCTTACCTACCCCTAAACAGTACATATTAGTACCTTAAAGGTACATTTTAGTACTTTGAAAGTACATATTGGTACCTTAAAGAGACACATTGGTACCTTAAAGGTGCATTTTAGTACTTTAAAAGTACATATTTGTACCTTTTTACTTTGTACCTTAGGGTACCGCCCCAGCGACAGAACTGTACCTTTTTTCTGACAGTGTACTACATATTTAGCAATCCAGATTAGGAGTAGTAAATAACCGTTTATGTTGTTATTAATTATCTTTTGCACATACACAGTACAAACAATCCTCTAAAGCGCCATTCTCTAAAACCCACATAATTTGTGTTGATAGATCAACTGATTTTTCATACATAATCGAGTGTTTTGTCTAATGTTTGCTTGTCAAACTGGTTTCTATCGTGACATCATACACTGGGGCAGGACAGTCACGTGATCGATTCTCCTTTACCTGCAGCGCCGGTGGCGGAAGACAGGTGAAACTATCGATACCAGGTAAGAGCGATGTTTATTTTTAACAAAACATATATTTTAGGCAAAAACATGGAGCCTCCACTCACAAACCTGTGGTGTAGATTATAAACACGCTCTCGTAGTACTAAATTCGTTCGTTTCTTCATTTTGGATGACTTTAGGGCTTGTATGCATTAGTTCCGTTTTATTTCTTAGCTGTTCTTTGTAGAAGGACAGGTTTCAAACCGCGTTAAGATCACGTCATGCAGCGAAGATGTTGTGCTATCGTTTTTATAAAGTGACATTTTGCTAGATTTTAAACTCGCTTTTTAAACTCGTTTGGCCAGTGTGTAACTCACTTGTTTATTTTTATTTCAGGGAACTTTGTAAGAAGTAAAAAACACGGTTTTAAATTCACCCTGTGAGGCAATGTAACTACTATACCCAGGTAAGGCAGTCATTGACTTGAGGGTTTTGTAATATACAGTATGCAATGTTTTTTTCTGTGTAGAGATGCACTATATAATTGTACTTGTGCATGTACATATTTAAATTGTTTTTATTATTATTATTATTATTATTATTATTATTATAATGCCTACATTGACTAAACTATTTAAACAATTGTTTTGAATTTGTAAATGTACTACTTATGAAATAATATTCATAAATTATTGGTTATAAACGATGTAGATTAATATCACATAGAATTTAAAATTTAAATATCAGTGAATTCTTACTTTTATGTTTGTAAAAGATGTGCCAAACATGAGGTCAGTGTGTATGTGAAACAAGGTGTTATAATAATATGCATAAACCTTCTGATCCTCAGTTCACTCCACTGTTAGAACCATCCCCATGTCTTTTGGAAACGAGTCAGCGTCCCGCTTTGATCGGGTCCGTGATATGCCTCACTACGATGAGGTGCCCATCAGCTCACTGCCGTGGGGTCAGCAGGCTCCTTACCCACTCGGCGGTGAAGTGGCAGCATCCAGCTATGACAGTTTACCACCACCGCCGCTGCCCGAAAACCCTCCTGTTGGGCCAGATTTTTACCCAAGCGATGTTGAAGACCAGGTGGACGATGCCATGGACATCAAACCTGTCCGACGCTTCATTCCTGACTCTGTGAAGAATTTCTTCAGAGCCAGTGGCAACCGAGGCAGCAAGAAATGGCCATTTTCACCACCACCACCTGATGTGAACACCACCACCGAAGGCGTCCCGTGCTCTCCTCCACACTCACGTGCACCCTCACCTACAGCCCCAAGCTCTTACCTAGACCCTTATGGAGGATCTGGAGGCAGCTACAATTCAAGGAAGGAGCAGGCGATGTTATTAGGAGAGCCGCTGGAATCGGTTTCTGGACGCTCTTTGCAGACAGCCATGACATACAGCGAGAAGGTGGAGGAGTACAATCAGCGCTACGCGTATATGAAGTCCTGGCCTGGACTTTTGCGCATTTTGGGATGCGCAGAGCTGCTTTTGGGAGCTGCTGTTTTTGCTTGTGTCTGTGCATATGTGCACAAGGATAATGAGTGGTTTAATATGTTTGGTTACTCCATGCATCAGATGTATGGTGGAATGTATGGAGGAGCATCAATGGGTGGGATGTATGGAGGAACTGGAATTTCCTACTCAGGACCTTTGACTCCTTTTGTTATTGTGGTGGCTGGAGTGGCCTGGATTGTGACTGTCATTTTAGTAGTGTTGGGAATGACCATGTATTACCGTACCATTCTACTAGACTCCGGCTGGTGGCCAATCACAGAGTGTGTGATAAACTTTGCATTAGCACTGCTCTATTTGTCAGCTGCAATCGTGTATGTGCGAGACACAGTTCGTGGTGGTCTCTGCTATTATCCACATTTCAACGCTGGACCCAATGCGGGATTTTGCCGAACAGAGGCTGGGCAGAATGCGGCCATCATCTTCCTCTTTCTCAACATGCTGTTGTATCTCGTGGGAGCAGGCGTGTGTCTGAAGCTGTGGAGGCATGAAGCTGCAAGGATGCGCAGAGAGAGAATGAGTCAAGATGTAAAGTTCAAAACATTTGTTCTTTGAAATTACCATCTTAAACTTTTGCTAATAAAATCTAATTTGCTTGCTTTTCTGTTCTATTTTTATTCATATTTAGATGAAATCAGAAGGACTTCCACTCAATATGGTAAGCAGTTGAATTTTTATGTGAAGAACATTTTCATAATTTGAAATCACTGTCGTAATGTACTATTTGTAATCTCAGATTGGTGCCGGCTCAAGTGTCTCTGTGCCCATTCACACTGCTCCAGTAATGACCAGTCCAGAATCTTATGATGGCACACCTGTCAACCCAGTTATGATGGAACCGGAGATCTTAAGGGGTCATATCCCTGCTGGCCACATCCCCAAACCTGTGGTCATTGCAGACTATGTGGCGTGAGTTTCAAAGAATACTTATGTTAACTGAAGTCGATTGATTCATTCAAGCTATTTCATGCAATATAAACTCTATTTTAATGATGTTTACAAACTAGCATGCACATTTATGACTGGTTATTGCTGCCTCTTGCTTTTTAAAATCTGTTTTTGTGTAATCTTTCTCCTCACAGGAAATATCCCACAATCCAGTCTGATGAGGAGAGGGAGCGATACAAGGCTGTGTTTAATGATCAATATGCAGAATATAAAGAGTTGCATGCTGAGGTTCAGGTCTTAACGCAGAAGTTTGAGGAAATGGATACTCTGATGAGGAATCTACCACAGCAGCCTTCCAGCCAAATGGTAATGGTTTTTTAAACTTTGATAATTATTACACTTATGGCTTTTATGAGCTTTTGTTAATTGAGAAACTATATGGACTATTTGTAATTGAAAAATCATTTGTGATCCTGGACCACAAAACCAGTCTTAAATAGCACAGGTTTATTTGCAGCTATCGCCAAAAATACATTGTACGGGTCAAAATGATCGATTTTTCTTTTATGCCAAAAATCATTAGGATATTAAGTAAAGATCATGTTTCATGAAGATATTTTGTAAATTTCCTACCGCACCTATATCATTACTTAATTTTAGATTAGTAATATTCAATATTTCGATTATCTTTTTTTTTTTTTTACTTTTTTTTATTTTTCAGATTTTCAAATAGCTGTATCTTGGCCAAATATTGTCCTATACTAACAAACCATACATCAATGGATGTTATGATATATAAATTGCAAATTTTAAAAAATTGACTCTTATGACTGGTTTTGTGGCCCAGGGTCACATTTGTCACGTCGCATGACCATTAAAATTAATTAGTTAAGACACAAAGACGATTAAAAATAGTGATCAATCACAGTAGCTAAATACAATTCTTTAATCTAAAGTCTTTTGCTTTAAACAACTATTGTAGATACTAATCATGGTTTCTCTTCCACAGGAGCAAGAGAGAATCAATAGCATTATTCAAGAGTATAACAGAAAAAAGGCTGTAAGTACTGTTTAATATGGTTATCTACTTTTAGTTTTAAAGTTATATACAGAACAAATGTTAGGTATTTTACTTTTCCCAGAAAAGGTAAGTTATGACCTATGTTCTACAAGCTGCTTTGACCCATTTGAAACCCTTCATCTGTCTGTTGACTTTCTACATTCTTTAGTCATTGCAAAAGCATGATACTGAGTGCCACAAACAGTAGAAACTGAAAAACTGGAAATGTTAGAGGGACGTAAATGCTATTGACATGTTTACATACTTCCTGTCTGTGTAGGAGCGCACGCCAAAGATTGCTTTATCTGTTTCTGTTTGTAGGACCCGACGTACCAGGAGAAAAGGGAGAGATGTGAATATCTGAAGAGCAAACTTGCACACATAAAGCAGAAAATTCAGGAGTATGACAAAGTCATGGACTGGAATGATGGTTACAGCTAAACAGAACTTTGATGTACTTTTAAAATTCATCATGAACTCCACAAAGGTTCCCAGAAAAGAAGCAACTGGCTGAAAGAAAATTGTCCATGACTGTACCTTCAGGAATTAATGGAGTGTTTGTTTTATTCTTGGTTGGTATTGAAATAATTTCACGTTCAGTTCAATAGAGCAGGGAAGTATAATGAAGGACATCTACCACTTCAAAACAGACACAGAAAATGTTACCTTCTCTGTTACTGACATGTCATATATATACTTTTTTATTTTAGAAATAGATAATTTGAAGAAAATCACTGGAATCTTTAAGCTTCCTGTAGTTAAGTGAATAATATAATGTAAATAGCTCTTTAAAAATTGTATTCAATATTTGTTTAAATAGCAGTATCTCTGTAATAGTCCTAGATAGCTTGGTATATTTATAGTCTTGCTAGTTTTTCACTTTTTTTGTGTATTTTAGACAGTTGTTTGTGTGTTATATGTACTTTTTTCTTTTCTACAATGTCACTTGACCTTTAAATTTCATCATTGATATTGGAAGTAGATAACATAAACAGGCCTGCCTCCACATTGTACTGTCAAACATTTCCTTTTTTGACAAAATAATGAACTAGTAGTTAACACTCAGAGTAACATACTGTATCACCTCTCATGTGTCTGTTTATACTTAACACAATATACTACATGGCTCAGAGCATTGTGTGTATAGGCCTTGTTATATAGTTGAATTGTAGTAAAGGAATTGCTTGACAGCTCTGAAGGTATCAAATTACAAACTGCAGTGGACTTCAGGAAGAAAAGGTGCTCATACACCTCTTTGTACAAACCGTATGGCTCATAGATACTAAATATGATGTGTAATAATCCAGAACAATGCTGTTTTTAATATTGTTATTGTTTTTGTTTTTTTTTAGAACAATTTATAGTGCATTGAAACCATAATTACATTACAGTTCTGAGACACATGTCAAACTAAGCAGACTCTGACAATTAGCAAAGCATAACTTGCCTTTTATTTCTAATTAAATGATGACTGGAGTGGATTTTTAAGATGCCTCCTAGATTACAAATTTGTGATTTGGGCAATCAGAAATTCCATTGGTCTTATACATCACTTGCAACTTATGTGCATATTATGAGATAGAAAAGTTTTTAAAATATTACAGGGGTTTTCGATCTTTTTCAGACCAAGTGCCCCATTGGTGTACAGAGGGATTGAGCAGTGACTCCCTGCAACAAAATCTTGCAAAAAAAAATAATTACCAAATGAACGTGGTACACTTTGTTGTTTAGAGATAGAAATCCAAGAAATTGTCTAAATTACTAGTACTAGTATGATTTATCAGTATACAGTACAATACAGTATTTTTCGTAAAGCTATAGACGAAAGGTATTGTGAAAGTCGCTATGCAAATTAACCTGGCTCATCTAGCATCTGAGACTGTCCGGCGCGGCGCGCACACGTTCAGGGCGGGGCTGCACCTGTGCAGGTGAGGATGGGGGGAGGCTGGTTTCAGTGATGTGTTGTGTGAGAGAAGGCAGATGAAACTCAAACTCCCTCAGCATTCAGCGGGCGTTTCCTGAAGGCTAAACGTCTTGCAGATCCGTGAAATACTCTTGTAAGGAGTGAGGAAGAGTTACAAAAGCTTTGTACTGCAGCTTTGACTGCTTTGGTAAAGAAGACGGTGAGTTTCCTCGATTAATTTATTTTCTTTTTAAATATTCCCAGCTGAATACTGTAGCCTATGTTGTTGATTGTTGTGTTTACTAATACGCAGGGGAACTACGTTGCGCGGAACTCATTTTAGGAAATTTAAATAGTTGTACGCTAAGCGTCTTGTGTTTTTGAGAAGCATGATTTTCTTCTTCGTAATGTGGTTATTCATGTAAAAATCTAGGTGTCAGGTGTCCTAATTCTAAGAATATTTTGACGTAGGCTTTTCTTTTTTTCCGAATGTAGCCTACAGTTGATCAAACTGAAGTAATGATGTACTGATTTTTCACTTGATTTCAAACGCTAATATAATATTCTCATATTACTTTGCTACAAATGAAAGCATTTTAGAAATCTGCAATTTATCCCTACACAAAGTAAATGTAAGTTAATTCTAATTGTAATTGGACACATTGTAATTCAAACCAGTAAATTTAATTGGGAACAGATAGAAATAGGCGGACTAACAACTCTAAAAACGTTTTTAAATTTACAGTTACGGAAAAAATAGTCCAGAAGTATACTATATATATATATATATGCAGAGCCATTGTTAACTAATGTAAAAAGCCACTATGTATCTTCATTTGTTTCACCATCTTTGTATATAGAATAGATCTAGGTCTGTTTTTTTTTGTATTTCCTCAATAGTGGATTACTTTATTATATTGTTATGATTCATCAATTTTGTTTTTTTCATTCTTGCGTTAGATCTCACACAGATAATCCTGTGAAGTTTGTCCAGGAAGCTAACATCATGCCGAAAAAATCGAGTCGCCCTCACGCATATGGCGGCAGACAGTAAGTTGCATATTAGAGAAAGTGTGTAATCATCCATTATCAGTACAGACAAGTGTTCTTCATTCACTCCTTTCATATACTATTACAGTTTTTGTTAGCATTTTGAATTAGATTTTAATTTTATTAATAAAAAATTAAAGCAAATTTTGTTGTTTTTGGCCTTTTTATTAGTTTGAGTTATTTTTGTATTTCAGTTTTTGAAAATAATATTTTACTTTACTTTAGTTAACATTTATTTGAACTGTTTTTATGGTTTGAGATTTAGTTTTTGTTAGCTATAGTAACCCTGTATCTAAATAGTTTTAAAACAATTAGTTAATAGTGTCCTTTTACTCATCCATATTATCTCACTTTGTCATTTCAGTCACCATCGATCCTCCCATCGCACAGCTTCTTACCACCCTGATGAAATGCTTCATTTTTACCGCTGGACGTCCCCCCCGGGCGTCATGAAGATTTTGTGCATCATCATCATAATTTTGTGTGTGGCTATGTTTGCCTGCATAGCCTCCACGCTGGCATGGGACTATGATGCCAGCGCCATGGGCCTTGGGGGTCTTGGAGGTCTTGGGGGGGGCTATGGAGGGAGCTATGGAGGGAGCTATGGAGGCGGAGCATTTGGCGGTGGAGCTGGTGGATATGGAGGGAGTCTCGGAGGCTATGGAGGCTATGGAGGCACGTACATGGATCCGAAATCAGGCAAGGGCTTCATCATCGCGATTGCGGCAATCACCTTTATCGCTGTGCTCATCATCTTCATCCTGGTGGTGTCGAGGCAGAACGCTTCACAGTCTCCCGCATTCTATCTGGCCGCTATCATTATTTGCGCAATCCTGGCTGCACTCATGCTCATTGCCACAATCGTGTACCTGGTCGCTGTTAACCCCACTGCTCAGACGTCTGGATCCATGATGTATAATCAAATCTTGCAGCTGTGTGCGCAATACCAGAACCAAGATCAGGCCTCTGGCATCTTCCTCAATCAATATTTATACCACTACTGTGTAGTTGAGCCTGTAGAGGTGAGCATGTTCTCCTGACAAGGAGCAGGCCATTTTCATAATGATATTTGTTCAGCTCAGGTTGGCTATTATCAACTTAATACCTTTCTTTTGTGTAGAAATGCTAGTTGAGCTTAATGCAAACACAGAAGTCAATCTGCTACATTGTCCTCTATACTGTTGTTCATTCACGGTGCTATTTCTTGTTTCTCTTTCATTACAAGGCCATTGCCGTCGTTCTTGGGTTTCTGGTTGTGGTCGGATTGATCATCTTACTTGTGTTTGCGGTGAAGACCCGAGGGCAGATCAGGAGATACGGCAGGGAGCGCGTTCTGTGGTATGACGTGAAGACCATCACTGATGGCCTCACGTCTCAAGGCATCGGGGAATGGGTAAAAATTTTCACTTGCAACTTTCATTTCCTGTTCATGTCAGTACAATGCATGGATTTCTGAGGTCATTAAAGTTAGTACTGCTTGTAGCACAAGTGTAGCACTGCTTGTAGGTTCTACTACATATATATATTAGGGGTGCTCCGATTTATCGGCTACCGATCATTATCAGCCGATAATCCCTTGGGGATGTTTGATCGGCGGTCTCTAAAAAGGCCGATCTCATAAACCGATCTAAAGCTGATGACGCGCCTGCCGTGACGGGTTTGGTACGACATGCAGCGGCACCGTCTCAGGCGATTTTCGGTGCGGGTAAAACAACTATAATGGTGAAGGTGAGGTACAATTTATATTTCTTCATTTAATAACTTTTAAAGTATTCTGAAAACCTTATGTGAGCCGTAATTTCACAAATAGCACGAGTGAATGACTGCACGCCCTCTCTCTTTATCACTCTCAAAAGTGCGCTAATGGCTTCCAATCACCACATAGCATCTGATTATAAGTGAGCTGCACAGTTGACAGGAATTGTTACTTGCACAATAGAATCGGTGTGGCATCGTTGCTAAAGTTTGTGAACTGCATTTCTTTTTAATTCTTTCCAGTGTTTAACCATTTAGCGCTCGCCCGCTCTCCTAAAGACTGGGCGCTCACACACACTTGAAGCCTAAACACATAAAGCCACGTTCACATACCTCAGTTTGCAGTGTGTATTTTTCCGCACTCATGTTAACGGATTCAAGCGTTCAAGCTGCACACGGTTGCAGTCTGGTAGTGCGTTCCAGGAACGGTGTGTTTGCAACATCAGGCCCTGAATAAGTGTTTAAAATCCTGATTGGAGTATCTCTATAAATAATTCTACATGATTAATAGGAAGCTTTAAAAAGATCGGTATCGGTGATCGGATCGGCAGATACAGCTTCCTGATCGGAGCACCCCTAATATATATATATATATAATATATCAAGAGATATATATATATATATATATATATATATATATATATATATATATATATATATATATATATATATATATATATAATATATCAAGAAGATATATATCTTAGAATGCTTCTTGATGCATTTTGAATTGCTATGTGGTGCCTATAATTGCACCACTGTTTTAAGGAGTATTATTGGTCTAGAGCAATGCTATTTAGACTCTTCCACGAAGAGACGTTTTGGAGAAAGATTTCCACGAAGAGGTTTTTATGTCTAGTTTCTGGGTGTGTCCTCTTATGCACTTTCACTTGATGGAAAGCATGATTATGATATCAAATCCCACGATGAAACACGTGGAACACTTACATAGTGACTTATGTTTATGAATTGATAGGTGGGAATTGTTAGACCAAAAAAAAACAAAAAACAGCATGTTCTAGTGTTAGTAGGTTACTCCGTTGGCTTTGTTCTTACACAGTTCACCATGTGAGCAGTGGTAGTTTTCGTCCTTTATGTCATGATGGTATTTGTGGAAGCGGAGGAACCGGTTTTGCCTGGCTTTAATGTTTGTCCAGACTATTTACCATACAAAAAGAAGGCTGAGTGCGTTGGGGAAACAGAGTAGCTAAGGTAAAAGAGGCCCACAGCACTTACAAGAATTAGAAACTACCAAATGATGAGTGAAAATGTTTTGAGATGACAAATGTTGTTATGCTGGCTTTATGGAGAGGTGGGGGTATTGTAAAAAAAAAACAAACACCTCTTGACAAACACCTTTTGATGCAGATTGCTACAAACGTGTACTCAGAGTAAAGAGCTTTCAGTGCATGAGTTTTTAAAATTATTAAATGCACATTATGTTTCTAAACTGTTATTTATACAAGATATATAGATATGAACTCAAACTTTCTTTGTTTTTCTTCAGGTTAATAATGTGTCTGGAGACCCAGAAGCTTTTGTCAATGACCACAATGACCCAGTCAGTGTTAAACAGCCAATGGTTCTCAGCCAGAAACCAATTTATCTCCCAAGGTAGGTCATCTCAGTTCTTCTAAAGATTTTGTTGCAAAAACAAAAGTGTAGAAAATGCATTACTGTGCATTATGCATTATTATATTTCTGTAGATTTTTGCATTGTTAGGGTTTGAATATAATTTGGCTGTTTTAGATAGATTGGTTATTATAGATATGAATTACATTAGTAGTGGTTGACTGTTTTTTTTTTTTTTTTTTTTTTAAATGGTTGTAATGCAATTTACTATTCACAATTATAATGTATGCAAAGTCACATTGTAAGCAGAATGAACACTTCTGTTAATCAGCCAAGCGAGCACAGACAGACTCAAGATAATTGGCTTGCTCAGTATTAGTCTGTCACTAGACTAGGTGCCGCAGAGAGAAGGAATCCAGGAAATCTTGTCCTTGTATGAATAAGACCTGGCAGATTTTGTTTCGTCATGAACACGAATAACTAGTTTCACAAACTGATCATGTAAACTGACTGAAACTATTGTATTCAGGAAGCTATTTTCGCTTTGTCAGTTACAATAAAAATTGTAATAATATCACACCCACGTTTTTAAAAAAATTATTATTATTATTTTTTTTTAATCAAAAGTGGTTCTGACTTGACAAGCTCTATAAGTGGACTGAAGGGCAAACTAAGAGACTATGACACTGGAGAGTCTGGAGATGAGCTGGACACTGACTATGGAAGGTGAGGGAAAAACCCTTTAAAAAAATTGTGACTTTATGTAATCAGTATCACTATTGTCATTTTTTTTGTTTCTCTTAACCTCTATTCTGTGCTCTTATGTTCTCAGTGAGTATCCTCCCATCATTAATGAGCAGGAAAGGCTTGAGTACAAGAGAGAGTTTGACAGAGATCACATGGAGTACAAACGTCTTCAGGCTGAGCTAGATGATATTAATCAGGGCTTGGCAGAAGCAGATCGAGAGCTGGACAGCTTACAGGAAGGCAGCCCACAGTTCATGGTATGTAATCTATAAAGAGAAAACTGTTCTTCTAAAGGTTGAATCTTTCTTAATATGTTTTAAAGAAGTCTCTTCTGCTCAACAAGCCTGCATTTATTTAATCTGAAGTACAGCAAAAGCAGTAATATTGTGAAATATTTATACTATTTAAAATAACTGCTTTGTATTTGAATATATTTTGAAAAGGTAATTTATTCCTGTGCATTTATCTGAAATAAAAAGCTTTTGTAACATTATACACTATACCATTCAAAAGCTTGGAGTCAGTATAATCTTTCTTTATGTTTGTTTTTGGGAAGGAAATTATAGAAATTATTACTTTTATTTAGCTAGGATGCTTTAAATTGATCAAAAGTGGTGATAAAGACATTTATAATTTTGCAAAAGATTTCTATTTCAGTCAAATACTGTTCTTCTAAACTTTCTTTTATTAAAGAAACCTGAAAAATTCTACTTGGCTGTTTTCAACAACAACAATAATAATTTTTTTCTGAGCGGCAAATCAGAGTATTAGAATGATTTCTGAAGGATCATGTGGCTGGGTAATGATGCTAAAAACTCAGCTTTGAAGTCACAGGAATAAATTACATTTTAAAATGTATCCAAATGCAAAAAAAAAAATAAAATAAAATAAAAAATTTCACTGTTTTTGCTGTTTTTGTTTTTACTTTGAATCAAATAAATGCAGGCTTGATGAGCAAAAAAAATAAATTAAAAAATTAAAAATTGTATTGTTCAAAAACTTTTAACTGGTAGTGTAAAGTCACTTCATCTTTTCATAGTATTTATTCCACTTTTAAATAACAAAAAAAAAAAAAAAAACACTTAACAATATTAAAAATGAAATATTATCTAGTTCAATAAAATTTGTATCGTTATTGAAATATATGTTACATTAATATATATTGCTCTTGTTTCAACAGGATGCCATGGATGTATACAACAGGCTCAAAAGTTTGAAGAAGGTAAACTCTTTGTCATCTCTTTAGACTAGAATATCATGAATTGCATAATTTGTCACAGCTGTTAAAAATAACTATTGTTTATAGTAGAGAAATTATGGTAAGCATATAGGTACAAAGGTACATGCTGACCTGTGCTTTTTCCACAGTCTGCAGATTATCAGATGAAAAAGAAAAGGTGTAAACAGCTGAAGTCAAAACTGTCCTTGATCAAAAGAAGGGTCAGCGACTATGACCACAGACAGTAAAAGTGGCACTGGAAACTCAGGAGGGTATATTATGTCAAATGATGTTTTGTTCTGGGACTTTACTGTATCTGTATTTCTGTATTAAAAATCTGTATCACTGTATTACTATCAAGAAATGTATGGCTGCTTTCTGACCGGTGTTTGCTTTTGAGCCAAACTAAGCTTGATCAAAATATTGTGGTATCAATGAAGTATTTTGTTAATTTTTTTAAGCTAAACGAAGTCTCCTTTTAACCTTTTATCTTTTGCTGCAGACATTTAGTCATGTCAAGATTAGTGTATCTTAAACATGAGCAAGACTGTGACCACTTTTTGTTCTAGTTTTAGGGATCTTCAAGCAAAGACTTTCTAATGTTGTTTGTTATAATAATGTCTTGCATTTTTTTAATGTTGATTAATCTGTCACCAGAATGATAATCTATTCTCAGTTGTTTTTTAATTTAAATACACACTTTTAGAATAGATGTTAATTAATTTACAGTTATATCATTTATATAATTTGGCTCTTTCAGTCAATTTTATTACATTTATAAAGAATTGAACGTTGAACAATTTTATTGTGGAATGTACAGTACATTTGTTGCTTCTATTTGTGTACATAGTAAAATAAAGCTATTCAATTTACGAACGTCTTTCTTTGTATTCATTTCAGCTTAATTAAAGTGGGTAACTAAATGCTTCATAAACTTACGTTTTAAATAACCACATGTGGAACACGCAGGCCCTCCCATAACCCGGAACTAATGTTCTCATTTGGTACTGAGGGGACATAACAAATCGACGGACAAGGGTTGCACCAAAGTAAATAACGGGTGAATTTGGTTGTTTTTACAGTCCACAGAGCAAGTTACATATTAATATGTCGTTAATACAAAAATCCAGTTTTTAGACATTTTCCTGTATTTGCTATTATATGGTTAATTTCGAAAATCTACACAGCGTATAAGGGAGTCGCTGTGAGGAGACCAAATGCACAAGTCTACTGAAATATCTAAGAGTACAAACCTTTCGGAAGAATAGGAAAAACTGTGTAAAATTCCCCCTAAAGAAAGCCTGTTAAAATTATAAATCATGGATGAAGAACCAGAGAGAACAAAACGCTGGGAAGGAGGATACGAACGAACATGGTGAGAAGTTGAGCTTATTGTGGGTACATCTCCTGTCCGTAAAGCATATTTTTTTATATATTTTCGTCAATATAAAGCCCCGATGCCTAATTTTCTAGTACACTATTATATTTTTTTCCAGTCACACTACTATATGTTAAGAAAGCCATATCTTTTGTTCAAAATGTTCATATCACATACAGCCCTGGTATTCAGCTCTCCGATTTTGTAAAGTTGCTCATTCTACTCTGCATTTAAGCATGAAAATTACCATATATATAAATTTATTTCATAGCTTTGCCTTCAGTTAGATTAGGTTGTCAAGGCATTTGGGTGTGTGCTTCAAAAATAATAAGTGTTTATTGTGACAGAACTTTTATTTGTTTTATTTGTATCCGAACAACCACTGTCAGCTAAGTTACCCATTGAATGGTTTGTCCCATTCTCGCATAATTTGCACAGTATGATGATATTTCATCTTGAAGCACTAGACGTTATGTTCTCTCTCTTTACCCTAATATTGGTTAAACTAGCAAACCTGCAAAGCTGTCAAGAGTGGATCAATTGACTGTCAGCAGTGTTACCCAAGTACTATTGCTGCACATTTTAACACTTTTTTTTTTTTCTTTGTGAAAATATATTTTTAAACATACCATATGCGTAGTAGTTTTAGGCTTCCATGTTGAGTATAGGCCCAAAACACTAAAAAATGTCAACTAAGTTACCTGTCAAGTTACCCAGTAAAGTATAAATTGTTTCAAAGCAGCTATGTTAGGTCACGTTTGGGTTTTTGGGAAAAAGAAAAACACTTTTCTTCACATTGTCAAATTCTAAATGTACCCCTAATTATAGAATGACCCTTATGCTAACTTTATGTTGTTTGCGTTTTCAGGTAAAAAAAAATATATATATTTTAAATGCACTGTTTACTAATTATTGTTAATAAAATGTTAAATTAGTTAAAATATTAGTTATAATGTCATCGCAATAATTGTAACAATAATATAAAACGGAAAGGTTCCAAAAGCTTAAAAGCCATGGCTTAGTATGTAACTATGGCTATGGCACATATGCTATAATGAGCTGTTGTCATCCGTTTCTTTTAGGGAGGTGCTGAAGGAGGATGAATCTGGATCTCTCAAAGCTACTGTGGAGGACATTCTTTTCCAAGCGAAGAGGAAAAGGTACAGCTCTCAAATGCAAGATGTAAAAATGAGTTTAAGCTGATTGCATATTGCTTTGATATTTACTGTCTATTTTCTGTCACTTTACAGAGTGTTTGAGAGTCATGGACAAGTTCGGCTTGGGATGGTAAGATGTATTTTACTCTCCTCCATAGGTATAGCAGTATATTTGTTGTGTGAGACCGATCATAATCATGCATACAATTCCCACCAAACCAGATGCGGCACCTCTTTGTGATCATTGACTCATCTAGATCAATGGAAGATCAGGACCTGAAGCCAAACAGGCTCACCTCCACCTTGAAGGTTAGTAGCAATGCATCTATAGTCTAACATTATATGAAATCTATCAAAACTGATCTTTCATTCTGCAATCTTCAGCTGATGGAGTATTTTGTGGAGGAGTACTTTGACCAGAATCCAATCAGTCAGGTAATGACTCTCTATCTGTTGTGAGTGTTTACAATGTGTGTAACTTCCGTTAACTGTACCGTATCGTCACAGATAGGGATCATTACCACAAAGAACAAGAGGGCGGAGAAGCTCACTGATCTTGCAGGTTGATGCATTAGTATTATATTTGCATATTTCGAGATGTTTTCTTTATCTTCATCATCACTTAACATTATTTTACTCTAATCAGGAAACCCTAAGAAGCATATAGCAGCTCTGAAGAAAGCCGTGGACTCCACATGTGTTGGGGAACCATCTCTCTACAACTCTCTCAACTTGGCTATGCATACTCTTAAGTAAGAAACGTCATTTGTGACACTTCCATCTAGAACTGAAATGCACTGTTGTTTACAGTTTAGTTGAATACTGGACATTTGCTCACAGCTGTATGTTTGACACCGTTCATAATCTACACATCCTTTTAAGTCACTAGCCATATTTCTGTTTTTATGCAGACATATGCCTGCTCATACAAGCAAAGAGATCCTGGTTATTTTCAGCAGTCTTACTACCTGTGACCCAGCCAACATCTATGAGCTTATCAAAGTGAGTTTGAATGGCTGTATACTGTAATGGTTAGTATGTTTTGATGGCTGCTGATTTTGTCTTTTAATGTATCAACAGACTCTGAATGGTTTGAAGATCAGAGTGTCTGTAATCGGCCTGTCAGCAGAGGTTCGAGTGTGCACCATTCTCACAAGAGAAACTGGAGGTCGGTAGCCTTACCTCCGTATGGTTACATGGTTTTGTACTTGTGTAATGTTTTCTAAATTCTGTTTGGCCTAATAGGATCCTACAATGTGATATTGGATGAGAGTCATTTTAAAGAGCTGCTGATGCTGCATGTGAAGCCGCCTCCTGCCAGCTCCTCCTCGGAGTGCTCCCTCATTCGCATGGGTAATAACACAGTCATTTTCACCACATTGACAATTTAAATGGGGTAAAATGCTGAAAGTACAACAGTTATTACTGGTAGCTGAAAGCTTAGCCTAAGTATTTAAAAAAAAATATGTAGAAATGTGTATATTCTGCTGCTTGTCATTTTAATGTGTGCATTTTTTGTGTCTTCATTGCACTGTAAATGTAAAGCAGTCCAGGATTAGTCCTGATTTATATCTGGGCTATTTTGTATTAGTGTAAGTGTGTAAGTATGTATCTTCTATAAAATCTTTAATGTGCATAATAATTTGCTTAGGTTTCCCTCAGCATGTCATAGCCTCCATGTCTGATCAGGATGCCAAACCCTCGTTCAGCATGTCGTGAGTACAGTTTAAATCTTATTTCCTTTACCATCTTATTTTCTTTACCATTTATAAAATTAAATCTAAAAATTAAATATATTTTACACTACCATTATACACTATATAATATATGCATTTATTATATACTGCTGTTCAAAAGTTTCAGGACAGTCCAATTTTTAAAAGAAGTCTCTTACGCTCACCAATGCTACATTTATTTGATCAAAAATACTGTAAAAAAAAAAAAAAGTAATATTCTGAAATATTACAGCAGTTTAAAATAACAGTTTCCTATTTAAATATACACTGCTGTTTAAAAGTTTGAGATCAGTAAGTTTTTTTTGAAGAAGTTTCTTATGCTCATCAAGGCTGCATTTATTTGATCAAAAATACAGAAAAAATTGTAATATTGTGAAATATTATTACAACATAAAATAACATTTTTTGTATTTTATTATACATTAAAATATAATTTATCCCTATGATGAAAGCTGAATTTTTAGCATCATTGCTCCAGTATTCAGTGTCACATGATCCTTCAGAAATCATTCTAATATGCTGATTTAATTTCAGTGCTGGAAACAGGATTTGTTCAAAACTTTAGTTAGTACATTTTTTTTTTTTTTTAAATAAAATTAATACTTTTATTCAGCAAGGATGTGTTAAATTGATAAAAAGTGACAGCAAAGACATATTATTATAAAAGATTTATATTTTGAATAAATGCTGTTCTTTTTATTCATCAAAGAATCCTGAAAAAAAGTATCACAGTCAGGTTCCAAAAAATATATTTGGCAGCACAACTGTTGCAACATAGATAATTCTAACAATAAATCAGCATATTAGCCTGGAGTAATGGCTGATGAAAATTCAGCTTTGCCTCAATTTGGACTCAATTATATTTTACAGTATATTAAAAACAAACATTATTTTATATTGTAATTACATTTCACAATATTACTGTTTTTTTCTGTATTTTGGATCAAATGAATGGAGCTTTGATGAGCTTAAGAGACTTTTTAAAAAAAAAAAAAAAAAAAACATTACAAGACCTACTGACCCCAAACTTTTGAACGGTAGCGTATTTTTAAAACGTAATCCATTCCTGTGATCAGAGCTGAATTTTCAGCATCATTACTCCAGTCTTCAGTGTCACATGATCCTTCAGAAATCATTCTAATATGCTGATTTGGTGCTCAGGAAAAAATTCTTATTATATTGACATTAAAAACTGTTGTTTTGCTTTATACTTTTGTGGAGACTGATACTTTTTTTTTTTTTTTTTTTAAAGATTTTTAATAGTATTAAAAACAGCAACAAAAAAAACCCTTCATTTGAGACAGAAATCTTTTGTAACAGCATAAATATCTTTACTGTCACTTTTGATCAATTTAATGCATCCTTGCTAAATTAAAGTATTGATGACATCAAACTTATTTAACTGTATATTTAATGTAAAATTCTATTATTTATCATTTGAAATAATATTAATTATAGTTAATTTTCTAACATATTTTAGGCACCTAGACAGTGCTGGTGAGCCAGGACTCACTCTTGGCGGCTACTACTGCCCACAGTGCAGAGCCAAATACACTGAGCTGCCAGTGGAGTGTAAAGTATGCGGTATGCTCTCAACATATCCCTCAATCTCAATCTTTACACTAATTTTCAGAGAGCTTTCATGTGTTCAGTTCTCACAGTCTGTCTTTTTCCCCGGCACAGGTTTGACTTTAGTTTCCGCTCCTCATCTGGCCCGTTCCTTCCATCACCTCTTCCCCCTTGAGGCCTTCCAGGAGACCCCACTGGAGGAGTATGACGGCGAGAGGTGAGCTTCACACTTATTCTGTGAAAACCCCTCTCTCTTTCTCATTTCAGCCTATTTCATAGCATTAATGTACTGTCTTTTCAGGTTCTGTGAGGCTTGCCAAGAAGAGTTGAAAGACAAAAGTGTAGGTTTTTCAATTCAAAATATCTTTTGTATAGGAACATTAATAGGCTTTTAAAAATCTAAAATTACATTTAGCCTCTTTGTTTTCTCCTCTCTGCAGGTGTTTACTTGTCTGGCATGTAAAAAAGTGTTTTGTGTGGAGTGTGATCTCTTCATACATGACACACTGCACTGCTGTCCTGGCTGCATGCAGACCGACAGGACGTCCTGATGTAAGATGGCCTGACTACAACGCATCTGTAAACTTCAAGTAGAACTACGGAGATGCAGAAGTAATAAGAGGAAGCTATCAGTCTCGGATTTAGGTTCGCACTGATTATTGAGGGTTAAAGTAATGAAAGCCAACACTTGTCAGTTCACTGGCATCATCTTACTTTGGCTCTCTGTTTACTTGCATCAGTTGTGCTCAAGCTGTAACTGTGTGAAAGGACGCCCCCTATGGGGAAAAGTATTTCACTGGACCAAATGAAACCAGCAACAGAGAAAAACATTTTGTGCTGTTTTCCAGTGTCCTGTTTCCACTATAGTTGTAACAGATTTAACATGAAAGCTGTTCCTACATTTTGTACCCTACAAACCATGTTAATGTACTCCATTTCAGTTGAATTCTTAAAACAAATTAAATTTTTTCATTTAAAACTGTACTGACCTGCATGGCTTCTTTTTGCTTATCTAACTGTGATTACATATATTGTATAAATGATTGCTGGTATATAAGTTTAAAGTGTTGCAGCATAATTTAACATTTTCAACAGTTAAAGAGTTGGAAAATATTACAAAAGTAATCCAATCCTTAATTTAATTTCAATACGAAATGTTGGCAAGAATCTTAAATTTAACCCTTATAAGAAATAGTTACAGCGACTCAAAAATATTCACCCCATATTCACAAATTCAGAATCTGTTATTTCACACACTTTAGCGCATCAAAATTCTTCTCAAAAATCCTGCATCATATTAAATTGAAATAAAAAACGTATACACCTATGACTTTGACATTTACACAATAAGTGCTTCACAGCTCTGTATTTTTGTGCAGGTCATAGTGTCTGTGCAGCCAAGCCTTCAGTAATGGGAGATTCTTGTCCATCCAGCGAATGTTCTCTTCGATGTTCTCCACAGCTTGCTGAATACATCTCAGTTCTGCTCCAGTCTCAGCGTGCAAGGAACTGAAGAAACTACGAATCTGATGGAGCAGAGAAACACGCTCTATGTAATATAATGAAGTTTTCTGATTACAGGATAAAATGTTTTTTGTCTAGAGTCTAGACCAACTGACGAAAAGAAAGAAAACCTACCTCATCTAGCATTTCTCTGGTGGAATACTGGTTGGTCACTCCTACTACCATGTGCGCTATAGAGTGTGAGCCAAGATCAAACCTAAAAACAATTGTTTGAAGTCATTAAATGGCTCAGAATATATCACTATTGTGCAGGATTGCCAAGTCTGCGATTTTCCAGCGGAATTGAGCTACTGTAACACTGTTGCCGTAGGTCGAAGAGACCCCAATAACATAATATTTAGCTTCTGGAATGGTAATTTTACCAGGGGAATCCCACCAAAAAAATGTGTATTTTACCCCCTGGAACGTGATTTTTAAAGGGGATCCCCCTCAAAACACGATTGGGTTACTTTTGAGTAGGGGGTTTTGAGGGCGGGTTTTGTTGTGAAAATCTGGCAACCCTGCTATTGTGTGTCTAATTAAATCAGTGACTCACTTCTTGATCAGGGAGTCCCAGTTAGCTTTTAAAAAGTCCCATGCGTGTTTGTAGGCCTTTGGATTTTTACTGACAGAAGTCACAACATATGGCAGATCCTGAGTCTTCATCACCTCTCCCACCATACTCTGTTCCATCATCCTGACACAAATGAAAGATGACATTAGTGATTATTCCTATTTTCTTCAACTGATGCATATCTGAGTGTCTCACCATTTCAGCTTGTGATCGAGAGGGCTGGTTGTGAGGGCCATCTTTATCCTGCTCTTCACTGAGACGTACATAGACTCCTTGTACTTCTCAAACAGGAAATCCCAGCCATCCTCAGTCCGGGCACCAACAGAAAACACAGCCATAGTCACGTCGTTGGGAAGACTAGAGAACGGAAAGACAAAAAAAGGACAGGAATAATTCATTTTATTCATTAAGACAGGAAAACAGAAAACATGCTGTTACTTTTCAGAAGTTTTCATCTTCCTAATGGTAACAGTGTAGACCTAAGTGTTCTTTGTTTAAAAAGTTCTAGCAGGGAAAGAAAATGATGACCTCTAACCTCATATTCCCATCTGAGTCCCTCCACTTGTTGAAGAGCTGTGTTGCGGTGCTGACGCAGGGAGGATGACCCCGCACACAGCCGAACATGAGGAGGTAGCTGCGCAGCATCCTCTGAGACACAGAACCATGATCAGTCCACGACTGTTGGTCTATGAGCTTTCTGAACAGCTGCAGTATGTAGCCCTGGACCATAGAGAGACAAGACAATCAACATTAGTTATGCATCTACAGCAGGGAAAGAAGGCATGGTTTATTTATACACATTTCATACGCAGTGGTAATTTAATATGCTTTACGTAATCACAATAAAGAGTCGATAAATTAAAAAAAATAAAAATAAAACATGCAAAAAAATGAAAGCCCTTGTTGGTTTAATTAACTTAGCAACTTTCTCAGCGGTTATGGTTTGATTGGTGGATTTTTGATTGATTTTGGTTATGATATCAAATTTGCAGTAACAAAAAACTAAAAAAACTAGCCAATTAAATATTTTAGATATTAGCATAACTAGAAAACTCTCTATTCATTACGGAAACCTTCATGACGTTTTACATAAATTAATTAACTTAACCAGTGTTATTGTAGGCCTGAAATCACAATTTTCCAGATTACAATTTTTCCTGATTTTCCATGAACATGGAAATTGTGTCTTTACCAAATTTTATAATGTGCACTACTGTTCAAAGGTTTGGGGTTAGTAAGATTTGTTTAAAAGAAATTAATACTTCTAATGCACTGAATTGATGAAAAAAGTGACAGAAAAATATTTATTCATTTATAAATGTTACAAAATTTCTGTTCCAAATTAATTCTGTTCTTTTGAACTTTCTATTCATTAAAGAATAATGTATGACTGTTTCCACAAAAAATATTAAGCAGCACAACTGTTTTGGTAAAAGGAAATCTTTCATTTGCACCAAATCAGCATATTAGAATGATTTCTGAAAGATCATGTGACACTAAAGACTGGGGTAATGACTGCTGAAAATTCAGCTTTGCAATCACAGAAATAAATTATATATTAAACAGAAAGCAGTTATGTTAAATTGTAACAATAATTCACAATATTACAGTTTTTACTGTATCATTGAAATATTTTTATTGAAATATTGAAAATATTGAAATATTGAAATATTTTATTACACTACCTGACAAAAGTTTTTTAATGTTTTTTTTTTTAAAAGAAGTCTCTTCTGCTCACAAGCCTGCACTTATTTGATCCACAGCAAAATATTTAAAATATTTTTTCTATTTAAAATAACTCTTTTCTTTCTGAATATATTTTAAAATGTAATTTATTCTTGTGATTTCAAAGCTGAATTCTTTTTAAATCATTACTCCAGTCACATGATCCTTCAGAAATCATTCTAATATTCAGATTTGCCGCTCAAAAAACATTTTATTATTATTATTATTATTATTATTATCATTATGTTGAAAACAGATGAGTAGAATCTTTTCAGGTTTCTTTGTTGAATAGAAAGTTTAGAAGAACAGCATTTATCTGAAATAAAAACATTTGTAACATTAAAAATTATACTGACTCCAGGCTTTTGCTTTTTATTTCAGATAATTGCTGATCTTGGATCTTTTTATTCAAAAAATCCTGAAAAGAATGCACTCAACTGTTTTAAATATTGATGATAATAATAATAATAATAATAATAATAATAATAAATGTTTCTTTAACAGCAAATAAGCATATTTGATTTCTGAAGGATCATGTGACACTGAAAAATCATGATGAGTCATGATGCTGAAAATGTAGCTTTGATTATAGGAATAAATTACATTTTTAAATTATTCAAATAGACAGCACTTATTTCAAATTGTAAAAATATTTCACCATTTTAATACTTTTGCTGTATTTTGAATCAAATAAATGCAGGCTTGGTGAGCAAAAGAGAATTCTTTAAAAAAAAACAAACAAACAATCATTAAAACTCAACTGTTCAAAAACTTTTGACTGCTAGTGTATGTATTATTAAATGTTAGGCTATATTTTATATAGTTTTATCTTCAGAATTGCACACCCTGAAAAGAAGCTGATTTCAAGCCTGGATGAATTAGTCCACAAGCTGGGAGGTGAAATATAAATGATCAGTCACTGACCTTCATCTGGTTCTCCAGCTCCACCATGTCTCTCTTCTCCATTAGTTTGTACAGAGGCACAAGCTCACTGAATCCCTGTGTTACTGGCATAATCTCAGTTTCTTTGCTTAAATACAGGGTCAGGTCTAAAGCCTTATCCAGTGGAAGCTTCCCAACACTATCCAGAACACACGGAGGGAGGATGTTTTTAAATCAACCATGAGAAATTACCAACTCTTTTATTGTATAATCTGCATCACTTTATATGTACTTCTTTGACTCTTGATACATTTTCGTCCCACTGACCAATAAGAGCACATACGCAGATAACTGACTACTGACCTGACCAGCTGGAAGGCGTTGTTGATGAGACTGGCCCGGTCATTGCTGCTGAGCGCCGTGTGATTGTGTTTGAGCAGCATGATGAGGTCATCCCAGCCAGAACCCTCATAGTGCACAATGTAATATCCACTCATGTCCACGTTAAACTTGATCCAGTCCACCTCCTCCGGCAGATACAGCACGTCTGTGATGACATTACAACAGATCTGTTAGAAATCAGTGCTATTGTGCTGTATGGATGTGCTTTAGTCTTTGTGTTGTTTAGAGATGTTTAGTCATTTCTCTCTAAACACTTACATTTTAAAAACGTTAAAACAAAATGTACTTATTATTAAAACAATACATTATGTAATATTCTTATCAGCAGAAAATTAATAATATTTTTAAATAATTCTGTTAAAACAAATACCGGTTTTGGTCTTGAGCAGGAAGCGGTGCACTGTGGTTGAGCCGCTGGTGATGTAAGTCAATGGAACGTGCCACAGAAAGCTGCATACAGCAAAAGATCAATAATTAAAGATTCAAACTTTGAAAATGATTTATCTCTGTGCAAATACAAGGATATAATTCTAAAAAATGATGTGTGGACAACTGTCAAAAATTGAGTGACTTGGATTCATACATTGATAATAATTCATCTAGTTCATGATATGTACGATTCACAGCTGCCCCACTGTTTCACCAGTAAGAAAACTAACATGCATTTTCAAAAGTAAACCCTGAATAAATCAATTATATATATATGAAGTGTAGATCTTTGATATTAATGTTAAACCTGGATGTTTGTGAGGGGTCATCACTCTTGAGGTAACGCTCTTGACTTAGTCTAACTTCACGACCTTTGACCTCCACTGTAATGAGTGGAAAGCCCTCCTGCAATGTCCATGTCTCCATCATAGCCTTAACATCCAGCTCATCCTCAGAGTGCCATTTCTAAGAGATACAATATCATATATTCATTTGCAACATCATATAGAGAGTTCAGAATAATGATGTAACAAAGCAACTCACAGAAGCTCCAGAATGTGAGACTGAGCGCCGACAGGACTCATCACCCTTCAGTCTGCCTTCATCCAGACCATCAGAGTCACACACCTATAATAGAGAGAGACACTCAAAACTTGCTAACGCTCTCTACATTGTGAGATATTTTGATCCTGTACTCTTGGGATAGGTCACCTAAAAATGAAAATTACCCCATGATTTACTCACTTTCAAGCCGGCCCGTAAATGGAATTGGAGTTATATTTAAAAATGTCCTGACTCTTCCAAGCTTTATAATGGCAGTGAATGGTGGTCAAGATTTTGAAGCCCAAAAAGTGCATTCATACATCATAAAAAAGTCTGAAGTGAATCGATGCATCAGTGTATGAAAAATATATAAATTTAAAACTTCATAAACTATAATCTCTAGCTTCCGCTAACAGTTGTACACGTGTTCACGAGAGTGGAGTTCCAGCCAATGACGTAGGACATAGGACGTAAGCTCCATTGAGAAATGACGAACGCAGAAGCACAGAGGAGAGAACAAAACAAAACACTGATCACGGATTTGAAGTACAAAATGAAGATTTATAAAGAAAAATGTCAGAGGGTTTCAATATAAGCCAAGTGCAGACTGCTTTTCCTTTGCTGTAAACAAAACCTGGTTCTCGTGAGACTTGCTTATGCAAGTCTTATGCTACACCTACATCATCCACTGGAACGCCACTCTCTCATTATGATGGATGGATGCACTTTTTTGGGCTTCAAAATCTTGACTACCACTCACTGTCATTATAAAGTTTGAAAGAGCCAAGACATTTTTTAATATAACTCCAATTGTATTTATCTGAAAGAAGAAAGTCATATACACCTAGGATGGCTTGTGGGTGAGTAAATCATGGGGTAATTTTAATTTTTGGGTGAACTATCCCTTTAAGATACAGTCACATTAGCAAACTTTCTGTGAAATTTTTATGGGCATAGAAGGTTCATTGTCAACAGTGTAGCTACTCAACAGCATTTTTAAATCAAACAACTTTCTTTCGGTCAATCTGGCAAATTTGCTTAAACAACTTTGGTTGCATGAATTGATGACTGATGATTGCTTTCACCTGGGAAACTCTGCTTAACAACAGTAAATGTGACAGCAGCTAAAACATTATCAGAAAGCCCTATGCGATTGCATCACACATGTAATTTGTACTCACATTGGTCAGACTTTCCCACAGGTCACTATTGACGGTATTCTGGTAACTGTAGCGTTTTAGGTATCTCACAATGCCCAATTTAAAATCATCTGGGGTCAGAAACTCTCTCAGCATGTTCAGAATACAAGCCCCCTGAAATGACATTCACAATTGTAACATTGATTTTAACAAACTTTTGAAAGGATTTGAATAGAAAGAAAAACATCATGCATGGGAAAAGTTTTATTATGCACCTTGTCATAGGAAACATCATCAAACATTTCCTGTATCTGAGCAGGGTTCTCCACTGATGTGGACACTGGATGAGAAGAGCTCAAGCAGTCTACCTCCATGGCCTCAAAACACTTGCCTAGGAAATAATCCTCCTGTGGCACATATTAGCACAGATCTTTTTCCAACTCATGCTGAGTGTTTAAAATCAAGGGCAACAAACTTTACAAAAACTTACAACTTGCAGTTCAGGATTGGTGATGTTAACAGATACAAACTCCATGAACTTGGCAAAACCTTCATTCAGCCACAGATCATTCCACCACTGCATGGTCACCAGGTTACCAAACCACTGGCAAGAACAGATAGCGAATGAACAATTCATTAATTGACCAAAGCAACATGTCATTTGCATATATAATTACTAGAATACATCCCATGACACAAAACACAGATAACTGATGTCGTAAGTTCACCTGATGGGCCAGTTCATGAGCGATGATCATTGTGATGCCCAGTTTGTCAGAAGCCGAAGACTTGTGGGGGTCAAAAAGAAGGGCTGATTCCCGGTAGGTGGTCAGACCCCAATTCTCCATCGCTCCAGATTGGAAGTCTGGGATAGCAGCAAGATCTACAGAGCAGATTGGTGATTTCAGAAAAATGTCCTTTGCATTTTAAGTAGTAGACGAAATGCCTATGTGGAGCTAACCCTGTTTGGGTAGAGGGTAAGGAATGGCAAAGTAGTCATCATAGAAGTCAAGTAGTTTCACTGCAGCATCCAAAGCAAATTCTGCCTGGTCGATCTTCTCTGGCACAGCATACACTGAAATCTGAATTCACATTAAATAAATACATTTATGGAGCATCACAAAAGTTATATGATGTTATATAAGTTATGATGGAGGTGGAATCTTATAGTAAGGCTTTTTGGTTTTAATGATATGAGACTAACCTGAACTCCATGCTGACTCGTCTTGCTGATAGATAGAAAGTCAGAGACAATGAAGGCCACCAGGTATGTGCTCATTTTTACACTCACATCAAACTGGTCCTCAAACAGGCCGTCTGGCAGCTCTAATGTTCTCAGCTGGAATAAAGAAAAAAAACAAGCTTAACAGAAGAACCACAGTTATCCCATGGCAGATTAATAGTTCATGTCACATTATGATTTATTCAGGTTTTAGTCAGAAAACAGCAGGACTGATCAATAGAGGTTCTATGGATATTATACAAGCACCTTAGGCATGTTTGAGAGGGCAATATGCTTTGCTTCTCTGCGAATCCGCACGGAAAAGTTTGCTTTGAAGGCAGGTTCATCAAAACAGGGAAAGGCTGCCCGGGCGCTAGTCGGCTCAAACTGTGTGGAAGCCACAACCCTGATAATGTGATTGGCACAACATCAGATTAATACCTCAAATTAAACACATTCAGAGCCACTTAAAGAGATATTGGTTAAAATTTTTGAGGTTTCTCACCTGACGTCTCCCTTGCTGGTGCGGTATGTGCTTTTGTAAAATCCATGAAAGCTCTCAGAGAGGTTGGCGGCAAATTCCAGTTCAACTGAATACACGTGATCCCTCTTCAGAAGTGTGTTATCAGATATAAGTGCAATCTGCTGAAAGTATGGGTACTCTAGCACCTTTAGGGCTTGTAGCTGACCTTTGCCTGAATCTAGCAACCTTGCATTGGAGATATGAAGATCTTTGCTGTGCAGTATGATAGTCTTGGTGTTTTCGTGAACCTGAATTTGGATCTGCACCAATCCTGTGAAGTCTAAACTTGTGAGGTTGGGGTGGATAAGGAGATGGTAATGAAGGGGAGAGACGGTGTCTGGAAGCCTCATTTTGTTCCATGGGAATGGTTCTCCACTGGTAGATGTGGGGAAGGAAGTGGGCTCTTCAGTGATTGCAGCCCAAAGGTAAACAGGCAGAACTATGAGATTCACAAGCAGTGCAAAGCGAGTCATGGCTGCCCTGTACTACTTGGGAACACTGTAAAAAAAAGGGGGAAAAAACGCATTGTAAGCTCTGATAATACAATACAACCTCATAAGCTCAGCAAAAGACTGAAAACTTTTAACGAGTTCTGGGGCCAGTTGAATCAACTGCTTAGACTAGTCTTAAAAAGTTAGACCGGTCATTAACTTTTTTAATTCAGTTACAAAATGGTAAATTGGTCAAATCTGAAAATTGGTTAATCTGAAAAGCACGACTGATTATCTCTTGGTTAACTGCTAGCAGGTCAAAGACACAGTCCTGACAAAGGAGTTATGTTTATGCAACTGTCCCCGTTTTCGCAATACTTTAAAGGTAATTTATGAAGATGATGTAAAACAATGACACAGCATATCGCCTATACAAGTCTCATTTCCGCGAATCGGTTCTTCCAAACAGTTCGTCCTCAGACCGTTCCTGACAGGTTTTGTGAACCCAATCAAACGATTTAATGAATAGATCTGACTCAAAAGAAGGGTCACGGCGAATGCGTTAGGCGTTTATGCTTTGAAATAGTCTTTCGATAAAATAATATTTTAAATTCGGTTATAGGCTTCTTTGCACAACACCAAAACCTTTTATGATGCAAACTTAAACGACACTGCGCATGCAATACGCGTAACCAAACGTCATCTGCACCGTATTGTCACATGTAAGAGATAAGGTTCAAGGTTATCTTTATATCACAAAATACTTACAAACTATGCTTTTCAGTTAATATCCTCGATGTGTTCAAAAAATGAATCCAGTTACGTTTAAGCTGAGCACTGGAATCAATGAATGTGAAAGTGAAAATACAATTCTTCAACATTTGCATCATGGGAAGTTTTTTTTTTTTTTTTTTTTTTTTTAATTAAAGGCGCTGCACTACGTAACTGTTCGTTTAAATAAACGTAAACACAATTCTAGGTGACATTATAAAAAAATAAATGCAACCAGTATGTGAAGCTGCCTTTAAAGCCGTAACATACGCATATGTTGCCAGATCCTCCCGTGTAAATTCCCAGTCTATGGAACTGAACCTGAAACTTCAATACCAGCTAGAATTATATAATAAGCATAACCCAAATAATTAATGAAAAAAAATCATATAATTACGTACTTATTAATTAAAAAAAAATAAAAATTCTTTAAGCAGTTTTTATTAGTTGTGAGTCCTTATTCGTGATCCTGGACCACAATATTTATACACCATCTGAAAGCTGAATAAATAATCTTTCCATTGATGCATGGTTTGTTAGGCTAGGATATTTGGCAGAGATACAACTATTTGAAAATCTGGAATCTGAGGGTGGAGAAAAATCAAAATGTTGGGAAAATCACCTTTAAATGTCCTGATTAATTTCTTAGCAATGCACATTACTAATCAAAATTTAAGTAAGGATACAGTTATGGTAGGAAATTTACGAAATATCTTAATGGAACACAGTGGCGGATTAAGACTCTTTGGTGCCCCTGGGCAAGGACACCTACAGTGCCCCCCCGCCCCACCTCCCCCAAAACTCCGCCCACACTTTATTTGCAAAATTTCATATTAATAAACTTATCTGATAACAGAAGGCTACATCAACAGAAGTCATTTTAAGCTTAATCACTTTACCACTTTTTTACAGTGTACAGTACCTTAATTATTTATGATTTGTGAACCCAACTCTTACAGGTGTAATCTGTTCTAAGATTAGATATAAATCTGAACAGTATGCAGCAAATTCAAACATGTTTTAACTAGTGAAACCAACTGTTACAGGTATAATAATAATCCAATCTGTTCATCTCATCAGACTCTATGGCCAACAAAGAAAGTGTGGATAGCGTTTTTAGAGTCGTTATTGTCCTCTGTTCATTTTTCATTCATTTATATTTAATTTACAAAACAATTTTCAAGTGTTTTACTTCCTTCAAAGACAGGTGTTTTCAAAAATGTGACAATAAGTGCATGGTCCTGTTGCAGGGATGGGGAGTATTTCAAATACATTTAAAACACAAAATATTATTTAGTATTAAATCCCTTTGAAACAAATTGCATTTAAATACATTTAATCGTAGTATTTTTGTATTTTTAAAATACATACGGTACTTTGTCAATCGACCTCTTTATTAGACTGCTGATGTCCTGCAGGAATGGGCAGTATTTCAAATACTATTTTAAATTTTAGTATTTAAATACCTTTGGAAAAAGTAAAATGTATTTTGTATGTAAATACATTTAATCTTAGTATTTTTGTATACTTGTTGATACAGAAAATCAGCAGTCTAATAAAGAGGTTGATTGGCAAAAAGTATTTGATGTATTTTGAAAATACAAAATACTAAGATTAAATGTATTTCAATGCAAAATACAAAATACTATTCTGTATTTCAAATACATGCTTTTGAAATACTGCCCATCACTGACTGCGTTTAACAAATTTATTGGACCAGCACCTACTGTAAGGTTTGTGCCACAGCTGCCCTAAACTAAGTACTGGTGATTACCAAAATCATTTTTAATGTTTCTGTAATGGTTTATCCACCAGTATGTGTAAGATTTTTAGTCAAAGTAGCGTTTCTAATGCTAAAATATAATTATTGTTGGGACTGAATGGATTCAAAGATAGATTGCACAAAAGGTTAATCAAAAGCAAGTCTTTAGATATCAACCATTCGGCAACTATTTGGATGTCAGTAACAACAGAGACTGTGGAAAAGTGCATTAAAACAATGTCAGCAAGAGTGCAAGCTTTTATCAAGGCCAAAGGAAGCATACAAAATAAAAATAAAATATTTAATTAATTTTTTCGGTTACTATGTGTGAATAAAGACAATTTAGTCGTTTGTTATTTAACAAATAACAATACAATTTTTAGTTCTGACGGGTGGTCTAATAAGTTTAAGCACAGTATATTCTACATAGTTTTATGAGGATTTGAACTAAAAAAAAAACGTGCAAAACTTACACTCTGCCCCTTTCTCGATTGCCAACAGCTGCAAAGTACAACATGAAAGCGCAAGGCTGACGCTATGTAGCAAACTGACATATATATGAGTGAGGCATATTAATTTCAGTTGAAGAGAAGGGAGCTGCGCGACACACTACACAGCATGCTCCTAAAATCTGGTTGGGTAATACAGTGTTTCCCAACCCTGTTCCTGGAGGCACACCAACAGTGCACATTTTGGATGTCTCCCTTATCTGACCAATATATTTCTGTTCCTCGAGTCTCTACTAACGAGATGATGAGTTGATTCAGGTGTGTTTGATCAGGAAAAGTTGGAAAATGTGTAGTGTTGGTGTGCCTCCAGGAACAGGGTTGGGAAACACTGGAGTAATATATAGGCGTCGAAACGAAAGCGCACGGGTTTACGCAGTTTGTGTGAATCTAGTGATAGATTGCGCATCCACTGATTCACGCAGGGTTCAAAAAAAAAAAAAAAAAAAAACTTTCAACAATATATTCAGGGGACTTTCTGTCGTTCTGATGAACAGTGTTGGGGAAAGTTACTTTTAAAAGTAATGCATTACAATTTTGCATTACTCCCTGAAAAATTAACTTAATTACGTTTCTTAGTTACTTTTTATGGAAAGTAATGTGTTATGTTACTTTTGCGTTACTTTTTAAATCTGGGCAGGGCTTGCTTCTTTGTTTTTCATATAAAACAATTCTAATGTAAAAACCCTTTTACACCAAAAGTGAAATGAATTCACCTTAGGCTGAAAGAAAAGTACATTTATGCAGGCGATCACTCTTCAGCCATAAAAAATTAAGCATCATTAGAATTGCATCATCGAAGGTCAGCAGTAAATACAATGGTTAATAAAATGGGATTAAATACATAAAAGATATTTGTTTTACTTAACATTTAATTATTGCAGGGTTGCGTCATATTCTGAGTTTGCATTTCACTGTTTTTATTCATTTTGAGGAATACTGAATCTGTTTTTTTGTGAGTGAGATGAATTAATGCATGTTCACATTTAGTCTAGAATACAGTAATATCATGTTTACTCCAAATTTCCAGACAGGAGACTTGTCAATCAATAAATGGGGAAAAAAGTAACTGGCATTACTCATTTGAAAAAGTAACTTAGATATTTTCTTAGAAATTCAAAAGTAATGCATTACTTTACTAGTTACTTGAAAAAAGTAATATTATTACGTAACTTGCATTACTTGCAATGCGTTACCCCCAACACTGCTGATGAAAGGGTATATACAGGCCATGGCTAAACAGCAGTTTGAGAACACATCGCTTGTCTTACCGGAGAAAATTTATTTGTGTGGTGCCCCTGGGCACTTGCCTAATTGCCCATATGGTTAATCAGCCTATGATGGAACATGATCTTTACTTAATATCCTAATGATTTTTGGCATAAAAGAAAAATAGATAATTCTGACCCATACAATGTATTGTTGACTATTGCTACAAATATACCAGTGCTACTTATGGCTGGTTTTGTGGTCCAGTGTCACATACATTTTTGGATACATTGTAATTGCAATCGAGGAAACTTGAACACCACACAAAGTTCCAAGTGCAAAATCCAAGTTTAAATTTGTTGCCGTAATGGTTTAGAACATTACTTTTTTTTTTTTGTGGCGGTAATAAAGTGTGACAGTCAATGCTTATAAACTCAGTGTACATTCACACTGATGTACGACTAGAACATGGTTTATAGTCGAGCTGCCAGGAGATAAAGTCCAACATTACATTTCACTAAAATCATTAATGAGTAAACTTTATGGTTTAGTTAAACCCCTCTTATCAGGAATAGGAGTTTTGGTGGTCATAACATTTATTTCACACCCTCCTGCTCACTACTCTCATCACAGGCTATATTAGAAGAGGATAGGACTGGATCATTCACAAGTTGCATTTAGGCTTTTCACATACTAACATGATGATTAAGGAGGTGTTGTTGGGTGTTTTAGCAGCAACATTGGCTTTTACTGTAGGGATTCTGCTGGGTCACTTCGCCACTGACAAGGGCAGTTCGGTTCCAGACTGGGTCCGGGATGCATCTCGTGATGTGGATGAAAAAATTATTAAAACATTCCTTGAGCAACTGGACACCAGTGAACTTAGAGAGAACCTCAGGTGAAGAATTTATACTTCTAATCTAATGCAATTAAGCAGCCAGCTTTGCAGAACATCTAAAAACAATTTACTTTCCTGTTTGTTCCAGCTGAGTTGAGAATTTACTTTGTCTCCTTTATCCAAAGGGAGCTGACTAAGGTTCCCCACATGGCCACCACCGCTGGAGATGAAGGAACCGTACAGTTTTTGCTGAAGAGATGGCAAGACCCCGACACTGGCTTGGATGATGCATGGAGGGAGGACTACAAGGTGTATCTGTCATTCCCAAGCAAAACAAACCCCAACAAAGTCTCTGTTGGTAAGAGCATAGGAGATCTAATCAATACATAACATTTTTAGTTCTGAACTGGTTTCAAAACTTCTAGTTTGTGAAATTTTCCACTTTTATCACACTAAATGCAATCAAAATCATATATTATCCAAGATATGATAAATGATGTATAAGAAAATTAAGTATGAAAACTATTGTATTCAGTTAATCCAGAAAACACAGTCCTGTTTACGGCAAGAGAGCGGGAGAAGCCATACAAACCAGAACAAGAAGACCCAGAGGTGGTCCAGCCATTCGCAGCCTATTCCCCCGCAGGAAATGTCAAGGTGTCCTTTACCACCTTAATATACTTTACATTTTCTTGCATGCTTATATATTAATCTTCAAAGACACTTTGTTTATAATTCAAATTCAATCAAACGTAAAGACATTTATAATGAAATATTTTAATTTCAAGATTTTGATGTTGCTCCTTTGAACTTTCTGTTTCTATAAAAATTATGATTTCCACAAAAATATTTAACATAAAAATTTATAATAAGAAATGTTTTTTGAAGGATCATGTGACACTGAAGATTCAAACAATGTCTGCTGAAAATCCAGGAATAAAATACACTTTAAAATGTATTAAAGTAGAAAACAGTTCAGTAAAAATAAACATTTTGTTTTACTATATTTTAATCAAATAAATGAAAATAAGACTTCTTTCAGAAACCTTTTAAACGGTTGTGTACATTCAATAAATTAAATTCTTATGTTAAAAATTTGTATTTAATTTTTACTACATTAATAATTGCATTTCCTCAAATCTCAGTTTTTCCATTTTGTTTTATTTTTTTTAACACCTCTTTTGATGGTGTTATCATGACAGAAAATCTATTATCTTATGACATGGTGTGATGACGTGACTTCTGACATAACTGAGCAAGAGATAAAAAAGAATCTCTTTATTGCACTTAATTGTTTTAGAAAGAAAACATAGCGTGTGATGACCTTTGAGGCTATCAAACCATATGACACCGTAGTAAACTCATCTACTGATAGCTCTTTATTTTTTCTTTCACTGATGTTCCAATATCGACTTTTTAAACAAAGTTTCACTGTTAGCATATCTTGCTATCACTAACTTTATCAAAGGCTGATAATATTATGTATAGATATTCTAAAAGTAATATTTATGTCTGAATCAAATTGTGATGCACACTGCTAGTTTTTGAACAGTAAGATGTTTAATGTTTTTTAAAGAAGTCTCTTCTGCTCACCAATCCTGCATTTATTTGAAGTACAGTCATTTTTTTTTTTTTTTTTTAAATAATTTTTCCATTTAATAAAATGTTTTCTATTTGAATATATTTTAAAATGTAATTTATTCCTGTGATTTCAAAGCTGAATTTTTAGCATCATTACTCCAGGCACATGATCCTTTAGAAATTATTATTATTATTATTATTATTATTATTATTATTATTATTATTATTATTATGTTGAAAACAGCTGAGTAGAATTTTTTTCAGGTTTCTTTGATAAATATAAAGTTCAGAAAAACAGCATCTTTTGTAACATTATAAATGTCTTCATTGTCAGTTTTGATCAATTTAAAGCATCCTTGCTAAATAAAAGCATAATTTCTATAATTTCTTTTACTTTCTATACAGGGAAAACTCGTCTATGCAAACCAGGGTAAAATGAGTGACTATGAGCTGTTAAACAGAACGCTGGATCTGAATGGAACCATTGCCATCACCAGATACGGAGGAGCAGGGAGATCTACTAAAGTGAGAACACACTAGTAAAATATCTCGAAACCATTTAGGACATTTATCCAGAAAAGGAAAATGCAGAATTAGGTTTCAGTTTAGATCTCATACTTTATAGTTTTATTGTCTTGAATGCACATAAATGTTTTACTCTCCTGTGGCGTGAATGTAACAGGCTATAAATGCAGCCAAGTTCGGGATTGTTGGGTTGCTGGTCTACACTGATCCATATGAAATGAATGATGGCCTGGTGTCAGAAAGTGAAACCTACCCTCACTCCTGGTATCTCCCACCTACTGGCGTCGAGCGAGGCGCATACAACATTGACTTTGGAGACTTGTTAACACCTTACCTAGCTGCAAAAGGTAACTGGTTGTTTTTTACACCAAAACACATAAGGTATATGACACATGGTATGTAAACAACATATGTAAATGTCTTCATCTGTAGATGATACTTACAGAATACCAAAAGAAGACATAACAGGTATTCCACCAATTCCAGCACAGCCGATAGGGTTTGAGGATGCTGAAAGATTAATATGGTAAGTGTAACTGTATAAATATACTTTTTCTCTCATAACTTGCTTGCTTTTTAGGATGTTTCCTTCTAATTCTAACTGATTTATCCGTGACAGTGAGCTGGATGGGGACGATGCCCCTGATGACTGGCAAGGCTCACTTAAATGCAAATACAAACTTGGTGGGCCAGGGTTCAGTGCCTCATCTTCCTTCAACAACAGGTAAATGCTGCATATCTGTGCCTTGCAATGGTCAATGGTTGTGTGCTAAAAGGTTATAATGTTGGTCAGGATTAAAATAATGTTTTGCTTTTCAGCAATGTGCATTTGGACATTTATAACACTGAGAGGCTGGAATATTCAGCAAATGTTATGGGAGTAATTCGAGGCAGCGTGGAGCCAGGTAAGTTAGATTTGTCATAACAAGCAAACAAACAAAAAAAAAAATAGGTTGTCTTAAAGGTATAGTTCACCCAAAAATGGTAATTTTGTAATGAATTACTCATGTTGTTCCAAACCCGTAAAACCTTCATTCATCTTTGGAAAACAAATTAAGATACAGTTAAGGTCAAAAGTTTGCATCAACCTTTCAGAATCATTAAAAATAAGAGGGATCATACAAAATGCATGTTATTGTTTATTTAGTACTGACCTGAATAAGATTTTTTTTACACAAAAGATGTTTACATATAGTCCACAAGAGAAAATAATAGTTGAATTTATTAAAAAAAAAAAAAAAAGACCTGGTTCAAAAGTTTACATCCCCTTGTTGTTACTTGAATGATCCACACAGCTGTGTTTTTTTTTATTTAGTGATAGTTGTTCATGAGTCCCTTGTTTCATCCTGATCAGTTAAACTGCCTGCTGTTCTTCGGAAAAAATCCTCCAGTTCCTACAAATTCTTTGGTTTCCAGCATTTTTGTCTATTTGAACCTTTTCCAACAACAACCGATGATAAATATATGAACCAAAGAATGTGTGGGACATGAAGAATTTTTCTGAAGAACAATGGGTAGTTTAACTGTTCAGGACAAACAAGGGACTCATGAACAACTATCACTAAAAAAAAAACAAACAAACAAAAAAAAAAAACACAGATCTGGATAATTCAGGTAAGAACACAGTATTAAGAATCAAGGGGATGTAAACTTTTGAACCAAGTCATTTTTTTTTTTTTTAATAAATTCAAATACTATATTCTCTTGTGAACTGTATGTAAATGTCTTTTATGTGAAATATCTTTTTTGGGTCAGTACCAAATAAAATATAACATGCATTTTGTATGACCCCTCATATTTTGGTAAAATAATTACGTTCTGACGTAGAACCAAGGCGATGCGGTTTGTTTTCAAGCAGAGGAATGCAAAAGCATGTGTTGTGATACTCCCGTGAATTCGGTGGAGAATAACACGGAAGAGAAGAACTGCTGAATAGTCATTATTTTTTATTTCTTTGCGCACAAAAAGTATTCACGTAGCTTCAAAAAATTATGGTTGAACCACTGATGTCACATGGACTATTTTAAGGATGTCCTTACTACCTTTCTGGCTCCTGAACGTAGTAATTACATTGCTGGCTATGCAGGGTCAGAAAGCTCTCATATTTCATCACAATATCTTAATTTGTGTTCCAAAGATGAACGAAGGTCTTCAAGGTTTGGCATGACATGAGTGCGAGTAATTAATGACAGAACTTTCATTTTTGGGTGAACCATTTAATATACACAGATCCCAAAAAGTCTAATCTAATCTAATAAATGCAGCCTTAATGAAGCATTTTGTTATTTTACATTTTGTTACATCTGGAGGAACCTGCAAATTGCATTTGCAAACTGTATTTTTGTATGCGTGTTGTTCAGACAGGTACGTGATTTATGGGAACCACAGGGACAGTTGGGTACACGGAGCCATTGACCCCAGTAGCGGCACAGCAGTGATGCTGGAGATCACCAGAGTGCTGGGGAAGATGGTGAAAGAAGGTGAGGCGTAATAACATCCACAGAAAAACTGATTTTGCCATCAGATGTAACTGTAGGGCTGGTTGTAGTGACCCAAATGAAGTAATCTGCTGTGACACAAAGTAGTCTAGGAGTATAATGGAAGTCACATTGTGTTCTGAGAACTATATGAGTGCTGGGTGGCAATAAAGAGAAAAATATAACAATGCATAAAATTTTACTGACAGTTACAAGCTAAAAGAATTACAGACAAAAATCAAATCACATTAATGTGTATCTCTACCTGAAAGGGAAATGGCGGCCTCGGAGGTCCATTATCTTTGGCAGCTGGGGAGCTGAAGAATTTGGCCTTATTGGATCTGCAGAATACACAGAGGTTTGTTGATAAAGAACTAAAAAACTGGAATTGGATCATAAAACACTGTACTGTTGTTAAAAGAATTGTTCGTTCTCAGGAGTACTTCAGTAAGCTGAGTGAACGCACTGTGGCATACATCAACGTGGACATCTCAGTGTTCGGTAGAACTTGATGTTTTTCCTCTTTTCATCAGAATATAATTTTCAACTTGTTTTCTACTTGCTAAAATGCTGTCTGTCCACCTCAGCTAATGCGACTCTCAGAGCTTCTGCTTCTCCAGCGGCACATGGTGTTTTATTTACAGCCTCCAAACAGGTGAGGAAAAAGTCATCCATCTATTACAGTAGTTTATGTGAGATGTGACTTTTATAATGCTTTGATGATGTGGTTTCAGGTAGATGCACCTGGAACAACCTTATCAGTCTATGAGAACTGGATGAAATATTATAACAGAACCAGTCCGAATCATGGGATTATACCAAAGTATGCTTGCAATATACATCACTGACATTATATTTTAATACAAGGTGATTATAAAATCATGACTATTAGTAATTATTCTCAACACTGTTCATTGTTTTTTTCAGTGTGGGCTTCTTGACAGGAGCAGGAAGTGATTACGCTGCTTTTATGCACTTCCTTGGAATAACGTCTATGGACATTTCCTATTATTATGATCGGGTATGTGATCAGCGCTGATGCAATCAAATCCCTAGAATGAAAAAAAAAAGTTGATCAATTTTAACAACATATTCTCCATCCCTCTGCAGACAAAAACAAGAGCGCGAATCTACCCAGCCTACCACACGGCTTATGACACCTTTGACTACGCATCTACATACATTGATCCAGGTGAATTGAATAATGAGGTTCTCAAATGGGACAATTATTCTATGTACTATAATCCCTCTTTTAATGTTTATCTGCCAGTTCTTGTCTGTTCTATTTTAAATTCAAATGACTTTCCATAATGCAGGTTTCACAAGTCATCAGGCAGTAGCCAGGACAGCAGGGAACGTTCTGCTGCGATTGGCTGACAGTCTTCTGCTGCCTTTCAACTGCACTGACTATGCAGAAATTCTACAGCAGTACCTCAGTGAGGCAGTTACAACCTTTGAGTCAAAACTTGCGGCTAAAGGAATCTCTATGGGTGAGCTAACAAGATTTTCCAGACTGCTTTGGGTGAGGGAAATGTTAATCATGAGTGAATTTTGCCAGCCTAAATGTTTGTACAAGGTGAGAGAGATGAAAGTTCATAAGTGTCAAAGTGGCAATTAAAATGAGTATTTTTTCCAATTCCAGAATCCCTGAAGAAAGCTGTGAAGTTATTCAGTGACACAGCCAACAAACTGGAGAGTCTGATCAGGGATTCAGATCTTGCAAATGAAACGTAAGTCAATACTGAAAATAACTGTCCGAAAATCTATTTCTGATATATGAAAATGATTGCAGAAAATCTTTTTTTGTAATCTAATATCTAGGAGAAAAAAAAAAAAAAAAAAAAAAAAAAATATATATATATATATATATATATATATATATATATATATATATATATATGCGTGTGTATATACACACACACACACACACATATATATATATATATATATATATATATAATTTTTTTTCCCTAGATATTAAATAAAAAAAGATTTTCTGCAATAATTTATATATATATATATATATATATATATATATATATATATATATATATATATATATATATATATATATATATATATATATACACACAAAAATATACATTTATATATAAAATATGTATGTATATATATATATATATATATATATTAAAAAAAACTTGCATATGTTTTTTGAGCTTTTATGGCTCATTTAATATTACAGAGGAGAATGCTCACAAAAATACCTGTTTTATTCAGAAACCAAAACCGAGCTAAAATGTACAATTTGGTGCTGATATTTATATTTTTACACTACCAGCCCAAAGTTTTTAGACAGTATGGTTTTTAATGTTTTTTTTTTTTGTTAAAGAAGTCTCTTCTGCTCACCAAGCCTGCATTAATTTGATCCAACATACAGCAAAAGCAGTAATATTGTAAAATATGTTTTACTGCTTAAAATAACTGCTTTCTATTTGAATATATTTTAAAACGTAATTTATTCCTGTGATCAAAGCTCAATTTTAAGCATCATTAGTCCAGTCTTCAGTGTTACATGATACTTCAGAAATCATTCTAATATGCTGATTTACTGTTTTGCTGATTTCTTCTTCTTATTGTTATCAATATTTAAAACAGCTGAGTACACTTTGTTCAGGATTCTTTGATGAATACAAATATCCAAAGATCAGCATTTATCTGAAGTAAAAGATTTTGTAACATTATACAGTATAATTCAAAAGCTTGGAGTCAGTATAATTTTAGGGGGCAAGAAATTATAGTAATTAATAATATATATATATATATATATATATATATATATATATATATATATATATATATATATATATTTAGCAAGGATGCTTTAAATTGATCAAAAGACATGATGATAAAGACATTTAAAATGTTACAAAAGTAAAAATAAATGCTGTTCTTTTAAACTTTCTGTTCATCAAAGAAACCTGAAAAAATTCCGTTAAGCTGTTATCAACATAATAAAAATACATGTTTTTGAGCAGCAAATCAGAATATGCTAAAAATTCAGCTTTGAAGGCAGAAATAAATTACATTTTAAAATATATTCAAATAGAAAACAGTTATTTTAAATAGTAAAAATATTTCAAAATTTTACTGTTTTTGCTATATTTTGGATCAAATAAATGCAGGCTTGGTGAGCAGAAGAGACAAAATTTTTAAATCTTACTGTCCAAAAACTTTTGATTGGTAGGGTATGTCAGAAGGTAAGATTAAATTCCGATAGTTCGTAAAGTAAATTAACAACTTTTGATCAACTATAGCAGACTGACATTATATGTCTTAGTAAGATAAATGCTTTTTTGTTTTTAAATGCTTAGTTGTTTATTCAAAGCTCTAGTTTTAATTGTGATTTGCAATATAATGCACTGCAATATAAGGATATGCAAACAATCCTCAAAATCCTGATCTCATTTTATACTTTTTAACATGAATTAGGGATGCACCGATACCGATACTGGTATCGGTATCGGGCCCGATACTGAGCTCCTGTACTCGTACTCGTTAAAATGCCCCGATACCAAACGCCGATACCACACAGCATGTGACAAGTGCGTATTCAGGTAAAGAAAGACCGACAACAGAGCAACAGACAGCAGAATGGAGTCATTAGAGATTAAGAATGTCTACGAAGTATATGTATGCAAGTAATATAATGTTAAACATTCAGTATTAACGCCTGTATAGCTGGTGCCCACGAGCTGATGCACGCAGAGTGGGTTGAGCGCGCGGAGGCGAAGATGTGCGGGCTTGTGGAGATAAGATCCCGCCTTGACATCACTGGAAAGTTTGTAGTTCGGTCGGATATGTGAAAAACAAGTGAGTAAAGCAATGCACAAGTTATTTAACGAGAGAGAGAGAGAGAGAGAGAGAGAGAGAGAGAGAGAGAGAGCGCCAAAGAGAAAGAGAGAGAGCGCGCACTTTTGTTGCGTGATCTTTATTGATGTTCGCTCACTTAGCACACGCATCATTTGGATTAAAACAAATTCGTAAATATAAAACAAAATGTATAGGGGTATTCACTATAAAAGATTATGTTAAACCTTAAGCATACACGACTGTACGGCGAAAGTGAAACTAACGTTACCAGTCTGTGTGAAATGCGCTACGCTGTCCTGTACTTGAGCGCGTTGCGCTTGTTTTGCTTGCTTCATGAGTGTTTCTGCATTTGAGTCTCTTTAGATTATGGGCCAAATAGCAGCAAGTTTCAGATGAAAAAAACGCTACTTATATTTCTGAAAATATCAGGGTTATGAGATTCATGACGAGTGGTTCCCTGCATACAGCAAAACGCGTGATTGCAGTACTGAGCCGCTGCAGCGGAGCAGTTTAATGCTATTACATTAAAGATGTGCCATAGAGCAAAAATAAATAAATAAATAAATAAATAAATACATAAATAAAAAAAAAGAATTGCACCGTGAAAGTAACATAACACATTTTAATGGGCATAATTAAGTGAAAAAAAAATTAACTAAGGGATATATAGTCAAACCAAAAATTATTCAGACACCAGATATACACCACCTAATGTTTGATTGTTATTTATTTTTTTTTTTTAACTAGTGGGTGCAGGACACAGTTGATGATAATGTGATAATGTGAAAAATATTGTCTGATAATGTGAGAAAAGGTATCTGAATAAATTTTGGTTTGACTGTTTCTATTTAATTAAAGAAGTTAACCAGCTAACATTATACATACTATTTTAGTTTCTGTACCCAATATTTTACAAATTTACTGGTTAAATTAAAAAAAAATATTGGTATCGGAATCGGCAAGTACCAAAAATAAAAGTATCGGTATCGGGCGAGTACTGGAAAAAGTGGTATCGGTGCATCCCTAACATGAATTTTCTAAAAAAAAAAAAAAAAATACTATAAGGCCTTTCACTTGCTAAAAAGTTAAAACTATCAAACAGATGAAAGAAGGCATGTATAATATTGTGTACAAAAGGTCTTTCAGCAAAGATTAGATGTAGAAATCTGTGATACAGTAGGCTTAAAGTGATGAAAAACCACCTGCTGTGATGTCAAGGGAAAATAATGGAATAAACATAACTTCTGTCTTCACAACAGGCCCTTGAAGATTCGCCAAATTAATGACCAGCTCATGCTGCTGGACAGAGCTTTCCTTGACCCGTTAGCATTCCCAGAACAATATGGTTTCAGGTACGAACCAGCATTATTAAAATGTCCTGCTACTAATGACCGGTCCCTAATGAATATTAATCAGCATCCCCCTTACCACTCTCCATTTGTTCATGCTGATGTCACACCTGTTCGCAATCACTTCTAATGCTGTCTTGCACCACACAGGCATGTGATATGGGCGTCGAGGTCATCAAGAGTGCCCACCTTCCCCGGCCTAGCAGATGCAGTAGAGAAGGCTGAAGGCACCGGGCTGAAGGAAGACTGGGATCAGGCGCATAAACACTTATCCATCGTCACACAGGCCATTGCAGGAGCTGCACATACACTGGATAATGTGATTTAATGCATAAAGGAAGAAATATTTTACTGTTTTTGGCAATTGAAATTCCTGAAATGAATATTTCTGGAGTTGTCAAACAGCCAGAGGGAGTATCAAACCTTAAATTAAATAATACAGAGATTTCTGGAGGAACTAAATTATTGTGACTACCAGTCCCAACAGATTCCTAGAGCATCATGAAATAAAAACCTGTTTTCTGATGAAAATATAATTTGACAAGATGTTTATAGTTAATACATCATTTGCCTGAAATGAGAACTGAAAGTGCCTTGTTTATTAAAGAATGGTTCATCCAAAAATGAATATTCTGTCACCATTTACTTGCCCTTAGGTCATCCGTATGGTCTTCTTTCTTCTGTAGAACACAAAATAACATTTTGAGCAACATTTCTACTGTTTTTAGCCATACATTGAAAGTCAGTTGACCTGGCAACGGGCCGACAGACGAGACAGAGCAGGTTACGTTAGGTCTCAGCTTTCAAATTTTAAATTTTCTTCTTTCTTTTTCAAATTCTTTTTTAAAGAAATTCAAACAATAAATACCATTTTATGGCTCTGTAATATGTCGCGATAGGTAATTGTAGCGCTAGTTATAGCATTAAATAAACATAAATGAATATCAAATTCTTGTTTCAACCGCGGAAACACGTTAGACTGTAGAATACCCAAGACTTGTCACTCGTGCAGTTTTGAATAGGGAAAGATGCAACGCTCATTATGGCCGCGAAGCCCCGCCTTCTTGTTAGAAGTCCCGGTCAGTGTTGCCAACTTAGCGACTTTTTTTTCCAAAAAAGCGTCTAGCGACAAATCTAGTGACTTCTTGGACAAACCTTGTTTAATTTCTGAGGTTCTCCGGTACTGCCGCACGAGCGCGAGGTCGTGCTTTCTCTGCGCGCGCACACACCTCTCTCTCTCTCTTTCTAGCTGTGTCCGCTCAGTTCAGCGAGCGGCAGAAGAGCAGGGGTTTCAGTTAGGAAAAGATATTGTGTTGCTTCTAACTATTTTACATGCAAGTGTAAAGCCGAAATCACAGCCATTGTCTTAATCGTATGTGTATTTGATTTCATTAGAGAATGACGTGATTATGCATCAGGATTTTAGTATAGATTAATATCTTCGTCTTGGAGAGCTGGTAATGTAGTCTTAATGGGCCGCGTTTCAGTCAATATTTCATATTCATCCCGTTGTCTGACGACAGAAACAGTAAAATGTATAAATATAATTATGAAATATATCTATGAAAACCGTCTTTTTGCGAATTTGGCTGCATTAAAATGCAGTATGTGAGCCCACAGAGGCGTGACAGTATGACACACTGACTTCATTAATATGCTAATTCGCGTATGACGTCACCTAGCGACATTTGGCGACTTTTCAAGCGGGGTTTAGCTACTTTCCATTGAAAGAAGTTGGCAACAGTGGTCCCCGTTGCAAACAGTCAGCCTTCTGTGAAGTGCGCTTAGTACTGTCTGATCTCGCCTGTAAAACAAGCTTTTTTTTAATGCTATTGGAACATAAGGAGCTATATATATATATATATATAATATATATATATAATATATATAATATATATATATATATATGAGGCAGTTTGTTGTCAGATTTCATTGGTGATTTCAAATATGAAATTTAATCGTAAGCTTGTTGAGCAGTTTTGGACAATTTGATGTTTCACTTGCCTGCCCGAGAGGCGTTTCAAAGATGGCCGCCGAGTGAAATGACTTGCCTTAAAGAGACTTCACAACAATTTACAGATAATGTACTCACCCCCTTGTCATCCAAGATGTTCATGTCTTTCATTCTTAAGTCGTAAAGAAATTATGTTACTTCAAAATCGTCCTACATTTCTGTTTTACCTTTTTTGTTAAGGGTGTTTGATCTTCTTTGCATGTTCACTTTGCAAAGACTTGATCGGAACTTCTGCAGTGATGCAGGATGATTTTGAAATAGAGAATTGAGGGAGAAAATACGATCAGAGTTTTTCGACATACCCTAACTGTCTTGAGCCAGAATACACAGAGTTCAGGGAGAGCAAGACAAGACGAGCATTTGAGATTAAAAAGTATTTAAATTGTATTTTTTTTTTTAATGAAAATAACCAATCGTTTCACTAGATGAGACCTTCCTCGCCTGGGATTGTTTACAACCACATTTGGGATCATGAAGCCGCATTTAAACTGCATTTTGAAATACAAGTGGAATCCTGAAATGTTTTCCTCAAACAACAAAGCAATTTCTTTACGACTGAAAAATGAAAGGCATTAACATCTTGGATGACAAGGGGGTGAGTACTTTATCTGTAAATTGTTGTTCTGGAAGTTGACTTCTCCTTTACTACACACCATTTTTTCAAGTTCAAGTCGACCGACGTTAATTCACTCTTGTCTGGTTTGTTTGTCAGACAATATGGTGAATTCGGCGTTTTGATTGGTCAGATCGCCTGTCAATCAAAACTGACAGGTGGGTCCAGAACAACCAAATAATATTTTTTCTTTGCAAGTTAGGGGGAATGAAAAGAAACAGACACAATGTGCTCTTTTCAGGCATGATTTATTGAAAACACACCAAAGTGATACTCTACAAACCTGTATTTTTCTTTAACAAGAGCAATTCTCTCTTCTGGGTATTAGTAAAATTAACAATACATTCGGTCACTGTGGCGTTGTTCTTGAGCACTAGGAAAGCATTAACAACTATATAATCAAACCCTTTTAATGTGTCTATCTTTTAAAAGTTTATAATACAATGTAATACAAGGCAAAACCCACCACCAGTCTAGACTACATTGAGAACACAGAGTGAGTGAAAGTGGGAGGAGCCAGAGAGAGAGGAGGCGTGTTTGTGTTTGTATGTCAAAGAGACAGAGAGAGAAAGAGACGGAGATAGAGAGAGAGAAAGAGCAGTTAGGGACCAGTAAAACATATAAAACACACTTATTTTCATCTAACATGGAAAAAGGTTAAGGCACATGATAGTTACAAACACATTTGCTACCAAGTTGTACACGTACTGAGTTTTGATGCTTTGAATTAGTGATATCTACAAAGGTAGGTTTCTCTTGAATCCATTTCAACATCCGTATTTCTATAAATATACAATCTGAATCAAATTCACACTCTGGGAACCTCTTGTACTACGCGGTACCAAAATCCTTTGGTTGTATTCTGCAAAAAGGCAGTCAGGAACAGACAGTCAAATATTAATAATGAATACACAAGGCTAAAGATCTCGATGTGAACGTACACAACATTTCCTCTTCGAAAAATTAAATTATTACACTGTTATTTTGTTATTAGGAGTCTCTGTTAAAACACAATGGAAAAAACCTTGCTATAGAGAGTTAGATATAGAGTCACATGACAGAAATCAGATGATAAAGCAGGTGTGCGCTGCATATTATGCATTATGAGGAAACCGTCTGTAATAAAAGCAAAATAATTTGTCCGTATGTCAGCATTATATGGTTATGAGTAAAAAATTCTATGTATAATAAAGGATTTCTTTACACTGACAGTGGGAACATATGAGCATCCACAATGTAATATCCAAATTGCAATTACATAAAATTAAATGAATGAAAACAACATTACAAATTTGTCATGCTTTTTTGTTTTACTCAGGAGTTTTTAATGTTTAAGTGTTTTGGCTTGCATAAGAGCTGAAATGAAAGGAAATATCTATCCCTGATTCCTCTTCTCGGTCTTTTCTTAAATTTTGCCAAACAATCAGATCATGTTTTCCAATTGAAAAAAGAACACTGAAAATCAATGCTTCCACTTAACGAAACAAGATGTAAAAAATATCAAATATAAATAGACAATGAAAATGACTCTACAGCCTTTGATACACATTTAACTAAAGCAATAATCTGTTTATTATATTATTAATAATTTTTATACAAACATGGCCATGCTTTACGTACGGAATACTGAATGTGCTCTGAACAAACTGTTATGGATTCACATCTATTAATGTTATAAAGACGACCGTGACCTCTTTTGCCCTCTTTTGCCCTCTTTTTTGAACTTTGTAACCTAATATACATTTATAAAACAAAAATATAAAATGCTTTTAAAATCTACTTTTATGACAACAGGAGCAAGTGAATCCTCCTACTATCCCTCATTCCACAATCTACATATTAACAAATAGATTTGTGTTCCTCATTACCCCTTATTAAATAAAACAAAGCAATAGCTGGTAAGTGCCAGTGTTACCCAGCATGCCTCTGCAGCTCGACATGTCAAGGGGAATACAGGATCAGCAGACCAAATCCAGCTGAAAGCACAGCAGCTCTCCTCCTTTCAGCTTCGCTATGAGCAGATGTCATTGTGCAGGGTGGATCCCTGCTTTTGAACAACAGTTCTCAGTGAGAAGAAACAAACACAGTGATAATATGTCTTTAAAGTTGCTTTATAAAGCCAGCACACAGAAATTGCGAAAGCGTGCATTTCAATATAGACCCTCCCGCCCCAGACTTTGTATGTGCCCCCACACCACTGTTATAAACATCAACAACAAAAAAAACATTCTTTTTCCTCCTTTCACAAGTGTCCTCAACTAATTTAGAAAACCCAAACTTTCATTAAAACTCTACAAAATGAAAAAAAAAAAAAAAAAAAGAAATTCACAATTCACTGCACTTCTGGGGAAAGCGAATCCACAAAACAAACAGTAATCAGGCAGAAACGTACAACAAAAATAATATAGGCAAAAATTATATTTTTTTGTTTTGACATAAAAATAGTTTTTTCTTATTTCCTTTTACCCCTCCATCCAATTCCTTCCAATACACGTCCACGTCCATGACAGCACTTCCTGTACACTCAAATCAATCCATCATTCCGGCTCCGTGACAGCAAATCCTCAGCTCTGGGTACACTACGTCCAGTGGGAATGTACATATGACAAGTGGTAATTTTTTTTCTTTTTCACTTGTTGAGAAATCTCCAAATATTGGCTGTTGAATGAAAGTTTGTGTTTTTCTCTCGCTCTTTTAGGCAAAAGTCTTCAGATGAGTCCACATCACGGTGAGCTCTGCGGTTAATGGCAGTGGTGACTTGTGAAATCCTTGTGTGGTAAGATGTGGCGCTGTTGCTAGCTAAGCCTGCAACGGAGAGGGCGGGAAAGCCACAGACATCAGAAAACATTATCAGACTTAAAGGGATAATTCGTCCAAAAATAAAAAATTCTGTCATTAATTACTCACCCTCATGTCGTTCCAAACCTGCAAGACCTTCATCTTCGGAGCACAAATTAAGGTATTTTTGATGAAATCCGAGAGCTAGACAGCAACTTAAATGTTTCCAGGCCCAAAAACGTAGTAAGGACATCAGTCAAACAGTTCATGTGACATCAGTGGTTCAACCGTAATTTTACGAAGCTACGAGAATTTTTAAGTGCCCAAAGAAAACAAAAATAATGACTTAAACAAATCTTCTCCTCCAAGTTGTGGTACTCTCAATAATGGGAGAGGGCCTGACTTGAAGGAGAAGCATTGTTGAATAAAGTCTTTATTTTGCAGATGTCCTTGCTACGTTTCTGGGCCTGGGAACATTTCAGTTACACTTCTGTCTACGCAGGGTCAGAAAGCCCTCTGATTTCATAAATTTGTGTTTTGAAGATGAACAAAGGTCTTACGGGATTTGAACGACATGAAGGTGACTAATTAAAGACAGAATTTTCATTTTGGGTGAACTATACCTTTAATAATGAGAGATATTTCTTTTATGTTCACAAACAAATACATGATTACATTTATAGACATCCACAAGATAATGTCTGCCAAATGAAAGTGAGCATGTTAATTGAATGATGGATGATTTTTAGGATGTTGAAACTAATTACATGTTTTCTCTATGATTAATATAGCCAAAGTTGAAAAATCAAATACAATATTATGTTAAAATAAAACTTTAGTCTTCAACCAAATTTGTTTTGATGAATGACAAACTGATAAGATTCTCTGGACATGATCTAATTCTACATGTTTCAAGAACTAGAATTCAACTGGTGATGGTTTTCTGTCAGACAGATACAGTATGGGATGAAGAAAGCAAGGATGATGAGCAGATTTTTGGCAAGCATGAGTGAAAATAAACAGACGATGGTGATGCAAACCCAGAGAAGTCAGCACTGCCTATGAGAACACGTATGACACAGTGTAGACTGCTCGTTTTAGTCCACTTTCCACAGTGAAAACCATTCAAAGGTTTGGGAGGAGAGGTTTTATTTTAAATCAATTAATACCTTCAGCAAAAAAAATCACCAAGGACACATTATATTGATCCAAAGTGACAGTAAAGAAAGTTATAATATTGCAAATGTTTACTATTTAAAAGAAATGCAATTCTTTCTATTCACCAAAGAATTCTGAAAAAATTGCATCATGGTTTCCACAAAAATATTAAGCAGCACAACTGTTTTCAACATATTAGAATGATTTCTGAAGGATCATGTGACACTGAAGACTGGAGTAATGGCTGCTAAAAATGTAGCTTTGCATCACAAGAATAAACTGTATTCAAATTGTAAAATATTTCTGTTTTTGATCAAACAGCCTTTTAAAAAAAAACCTACACCAATCTTCTGAATGGTAGTGAACACTTAATATAGATGCTTAATCATGCTCCAGTTTTTCAAGAAATCTGTTTGATCCTTTCATTACCTCTATTCTCACAATCCTCATGAAGAAAATTATATTTGAAGATTTGAACACGCGCTTGTCAGATTAGTGTCCAATTCAGGCAACACACTTCTCTGGGTTAGACAGAGCAAATGATAACAAAGGGTGGGTGTTATTTGATAAACAAGATGGGTGAGAACAAAACCACTACTATAAAACATCCAAATCAAACACATAAAACCTACCATGCATGCATTTAGACCCAGGAGTCAACAGGCTGAGGTTTAACATCACAAGCATCCACCAGACTGACAGTTGGCCTGTTGCTCCTGATATAGTGTTTCCTATTTGTGTCATTCTGCAGCAATGGGAGAGGGGTTCAAATCAGCAAAACCAACAGTTTAAACACACAGAAAAAGGCCAGAGTTAGTTCTCGCAACAGGGAAAGCTCAAGGGGAAAATAAACAGTTAAGATAGAAGAGAAAGGTAATTGAAGTGAATGCATGCAGAACTGAACAAAGATCCATTCCGAAAATTTTGATAGGGGTGATATTTAGGTACACAAGCGTGTTGTGCCAGCAAGGACCCCTAGAGGGAGCAACTTCGTTGTATTGGTAGGGAAATAAGCTCTTAATGTCTTCCAAATATTGTCACGATAGAAAAGAATGAATCTGTTTGTTCGGTTGACTTTCTGACAGTCTCAGCGACAGATATCTGAATTTGTCATGACATCTATTAAATCTATTAAAGCCTAACAAAGAAATATGGCAGGCAGCTGTTGAGATACAAAGCCCTGTCACAATGCTGAGATGGACTACAGATGGTACAGAAACGCAGTCCTCAATAATGCAGAGCGTCCATGAACACGCTCATCTATGAGCACAGTGTGGCCTCTTTCAAAAGCAGACAGAGTAAAGTGAATCACTCTCACGCTGGGCTCTGATAACACTCACAATATGGGATGACTCTATATAAAGTCAAGAGGGAGTAAGAGAACTCAATCTACTATTGCAGAGGCACTTGATATGCATGTCGACCTCTCCTACAGATGCCAGTCAGAGGGGGAAAACAGCAGCACCAGCCAGTTTCTTAATCAGCTCTACATTAATGACTTTATAATCACAAAGCTGATGTTTAATTATTCATTTAAGCACAAAATGGGACTAACAACAGACTGTATGAGGGGAAGTCAAGTTTAAATATACTTAATATGGACAGATGTGGATATCTTAAATATACATGTATAGATATAGACAGTCAACACGCACACACACACACACATATACAACAGTTCTTTCAGGTCCCTGAATCTGATTGGCTGAGAGAAGTGTGATATTCTAGTGATAACAGAGCTCCAACCGTTTCACTGTTTGTATTACTCCATTTGCGGCATTTCTCACAGCGCCCAAATAACGTCCTTGTTTAGACTTCAAATTTGCGGTTTGTTAATAAAGATAACATCTATTTAAAAATTTGCCTAGATGTTTTCGGAGATGTGAGCTCCAGGGCGTCAGTGGCTGTTCAGCGCTCATCAATGTTGGGCAAGTTCCTCTGAAAATGTAATTAAATTACTGATTACTCCTTTTAAAAGTAATCAAATTACTGTTCTGATTACTTTATTTCAAAAGTAATTAGTTACATTACTAGTTACATTATTTTTTTTCTGTACATCCACGAAATGTATGTGAAATAGTACATTTGTGTGTTGCCTAACATCCCAGGATAAACGCTCCCGATAAAATATTTGTTATTAAAGCATCAACATTGACAAACCACTGTTATTTTTACTAAAAGCAATAGGCTGCTGCGTGCGTGGTTGCAGAATGCACAGGATTTCAAGCAGTGAGTGGATTCTCTGATTGTCCATTGCATTTTGGAAATCAACATTGTTCAACGCTGCAAACACGTTATAATTAGAAACTCCGCCTATGCTTAAGCGTGTTAATCGTTTTTGTTTTATATTAGTTGGTCTTGTTGCTTTTGTGCAATTCATAAATAACATTTCATTCGTTTTAGATATTTTATGTTTAGATTTTGCGGGAGTCCCGCAAATCATTTTATTCTATCGCATCCCACACAAACGAGTCTCTGCCCGCCCGCACCTGCACTCGCCCATCAAGTCTTGTCCCGCGCCGCTCTCTGTTGCATTGATGGGCGAGTGCGGGTGCGAGCGGGCAGAGACTTGTGTGGGAATGTCTATAGTGAGAGTAAGCGACAACAGAAGTTGCTCTCCGCACCCGGTACATTCTCAAGAAGTTTTGATGTGCCGTGCTGCCCTTTCAGGTTTTAAATTGGATATGAAGTTTTTCACGGTTGAAAAGGTTTTCTCTAATTAACAATGCACAATAATATTCTTGCCTTTGACAGAAATAAACTAAAAATAATGATTGTATTTCCAGCTACAGAACGCGTACTTTCCTCTCTCCATGCAATGATGTAACGCAGCGTACGCAGCAGTAACGCGTTACGCGAACACTGGTGCTCATGAACCCACCAAGAGCAGCCTTAGCTCAGCCAGATCTTCCTGAATTTGCTTCTGACACTGATGTCTTTATAGTGGTTAAACATCAGATATAATTCATTTTGGGTAAATCTAACAGGCAGTCTTTGGTCTCATTAATCTTTTATTTCTTCCAGAGCAAGTAGTTTTGGCTGAGGGCAAAATTTAATGCTGTATATCAGAGTGCTGCCTTTGTACTTTTGACTGTACTTTTGAGTCTGCAGTAAAAACTTTAAAAGAGCCTGAAACACAGTTGTAAACAAGGAAGTTATTTTTACTATCAACAACACTTTGTAAGACGGAGCCAACAAATGCATTGAGCAACACTGTCATCGGAAATCACCCTTAACAGATGAAAGGATAATACGACAAAGATATCACTTTCCTCAGCGGACATTCAAACTAATGTTTTATTGTGAATATGATATTGAGCTAAAGAATGAGTGCTGCATTAGATGCAGGTAATCATAGGTGGAACATAGGTTTTTAATACAGTAATACAGTAAGTTTTCAATGAAGCAACTCAATGTTCCTTCGTTACTAGTTCTAAAGTGACCTTTTTTTGAATTATTAACGATGGCTTGGGCTCAGCTGTTAAACTTGAGATTTTAATCCATGGCGGAAGGAAGTTCCAATCGCAACACTGTTCTGCAGCCTTCCACTAATTAGACAACTCACTAGGTTTTGCAGCTAACCGCTTCACTGTGGCTGCAACACAAATTCACTGTTAATATATCATTTCTCTTTCCTCCGCCAAAATTGCAGTATTGGTGCCTGAAGCAGCTAATGAGACAGAGAGGATATTACTACACTACTACAGACAGCATTGTCACGCAGAGTGCCTTCTCAGATTAAACAGATGAAGAAACGTGTCTCGCTTCTGACACTTCGGCTCTGACCTTTAACGGCTCCCGCTCCTGCAGATCTGACGAGCCATCGCTGCTTTTGTACTTGGAGTCTTTGTCTCTCTGGTCAATCGTCGAATAGCCATCTAATGAGAGGGAAAGAAAGCAGAAGAGCTTTGTTATCATGATCGGTGTGTCAGCACCCTCAGCATGGCTCTTCAAACAAGCAGCGACAGATCCCTCAACCTTCAGCTGGGAGCAACCCGTACGCGCTGCGTTCACAGATGTTCGCGTGCTCGCAGCTGAGCGCGTGATGTGTGTGATTACTGTGCGGGGTTTGTGTTTGTGTGCGTGCAGGCCGTGTGTACGAGCCATCCCCCACTGGCACCGCATTTCATCACTTCCTTCGACCCACTCAAGCAGCACCCCATCTTCAGCCTCTGTCCAATTATTGTCAGTCAGGCTCAGAGAGGATGCTGCTTCAGTGGAGAAGATCACAGAGACGGCGCCATAATGAAGAGGTGCTACTCTGTAGTGAACAAGCAATAGAGCTTCTGTTCAAATTTTCATTGGCCCAAAACACACCAAACACAACAACTCTACAAACATCTTATTAAAAGAGGGGTATTGCAGACAGCGTTGGAATGAAACTCTTCAGGGAAAAAGAAATGCAGTTAGAATTAAATTACTTTCAAAACTAAACACAACATTGCTTGGGAGAAATTTTAGGGGGAATGGAATTAGAGGGATTATGGTTTTGTATTCTCACAAAACCACATTAGTCTGTAGTTTTTTTTGTTTGTTTTTTGTTTGTTTTTTTTAAATCGAGGGCATGCCGACATTGTCTTACCTGGACCGAGTTCGTCCATAGGTATCATATCCCCACCGCTACACCCTCTGTTGCCTGCAAAGCATTTTACAGGCTGGGTTTTTCACACCACTAATACTCAAGTTCACTTTTAGAATGTCAATTAAGTATAAAATCTCAAAATGTTGAAAGAATAGTTTATCTACATAATTCTCTGTGAAAATATCCACAATTCTGAAGTGAGAGACACCAATTAGAGAAGACACAGTGAGAACAACGGCAATCTGCCTCAACAGTAACAGCCCATAGCCATGAAGCACAGGAATGACAATTAAATCAATCATATTACACTCTCAGTCAATTTATATATTAGTATACATTATAGTTCAAAAGTTCAGCACGATAATGATAAGAAATGTTTCTTGAGCACCAAATCAGCATATTAGAATGATTTCTCAAGGAAAGTGCAACACTGAAGACTGGAGGAATGGCTACTGAAAATTCAGCTTTGCATTTTAAAATATATTAAATAGAAAAATGTTATTTTTAATTGTACTAATATTTCACAGTATTACTGTTTTTAACATATAAACACAGCCTTTTAAAAAAACTGTATAGAAATATAAATACTGTATTTTTTTTACATGCAATATAGACTTTTACTTAATTTTAGATTAAATAAATGCAGTCTTGATAAGCATAAGAGACATTCAAAAACATTAAAAACAGTACCCGTCCATTAATTTTTGAACGGTAATGCATATTTGCATATTTTAAGGAGCAGTGCACTTCCAGAATGAAAATTTCATGGTAATTTACTCACCCCCATGTCATCCAAGATGTTCATGTCTTTCTTTCCTCAGGTGCAAAGAAATTAAGGTTTTTGAAGAAAACATTCCAGGATTTTTCTCCATATAGTGGACTTCAGTAGGGATCCGCAGGTTGAAAGTCCAAAATGCAGTTTCAGTGCAGCTTCAAAGGGCTCTCCAGCTCAGGAATAAGGATCTTATCTAGCGACATGATCAGTTATTTTCTTAAAAAAATTAAAATTTATATACTTTATAGCCACAAATGCTCATGTTGCACTAGCTCTGCGATGTGCATGCGCATCTTCACACATTAAGTAATCATGTTGGAAAAGTCACGTGTGGGTAGTTCTCCAGTTCAAAAAAGGTAGGGTAGGGTGAAAAACTCCATCTAATTTTCTTGTCCAACTTCAAAATCGTCCAATATTGTTGTTTTTCTTATTTTTTTTTTTTTTTTTTTTTTTGGAAAGGACTTTCTTTGCACGTTCGCTTTGTAAACACTGGGTCGGTACTTCTGCCTACATTATGCGTGACCTTTCCAACGTAACTATTTAATGCGTGAAGTCGAGCTAAAGCAAGACGAGAATTTGTGGTTAAAAAGTATAGAAATTTGTATTTTTCTTAGAAAATGACCAATCGTTTCAGATAAGACCCTTATTCCTCAGCTGGGATTGCATAGAGCCTTATAAAGCTGCGTTGAAACTGCAATTTAGACCTTCAACCCAAAAACATTGAAGTTCACTATATGGGCCAGGAAAAATCCTGTAATCTTTTCTTCAAAAACCTTAATTTCTTTTCGACTGAAGAAAGAAAGACAAGAACATCTTGGATGATATGGGGGGGTGAGTAAATTATCAGGAAATTCTCATTCTGGAAGTGAACATCTTTAAGAATATACCTCCAAAACAAAGGCTTCTGAAAAGGTGGGTGTGCTTTAAAGCACTGTTGTGCTTTATTCTCCACAGTAAGGCAAGCAGGGAATGTCATGGGACTGATGGAAGTGATCATATGTATCACTGTCATGAGCATCCATGCATAAAACCAGAAAAAAAAGCCAAAGCTGTCATGCTAACTCCTCTCTCAATGAGATGTGCCCTGGGTGGACGGATGGTGCTTTTTATTGCAGCACTGCAGTAATTTACCATCATTTTACTTGAGAGTGAATGAATAATGAGCTCCTACACTGAGGCCCATTAATCTGCTGTCTGATCCTCATAAATCATTCTGTATCATATGAACCGCTCAAATGACCGATTAAAGCACAAGAGATGCGGCAGCTGCACACCGGCTGAGCAGCGGGGGTGAGAGATCAAGCATTCTGCCATGTGTTAAAACACAGAAAGTAGTAGAGTTCAGAAGATATGCTCGCTCAGGTGCACCTGAACCTCCACAGCTCCCCTGAGCACCCAGATTTGCTGCTATCAGGGTGTGTAAAGTCTCTCTGTTTGAGGTCTTACGCTAACCTTGGTTCTTCTCCATCAAGGGGAGTGTAGTATCGTCGTAGCCAGGCTTGCAACTCTTGGATCCTTTGGGAGTGCCAGTTGCTATCGGCTAAAAAGGATCAAGAGGAGAATGTTTCAGAAACACAGGCCAGAGTGGCAAAACTATCACAAAAAACACTTGGATTTGGACAAAAATATGTACAGTAAGGGATGCAAAGGAGAGTTGAAAAGAGTGAATCACACAAATATTTCACATTTTTACAAAAACCTGTTTTGTGCATTAAGAAAATGAAATAATTACAATAATTAGGCACAATAAATAAACTTTTGCGCATTTGATTTAATTCTCATTTAACAAAAAATACTATGATGTGAGAAATATATCGAAAGCATATATTGAGGCATTTGAAATTAGCATATTAGTATAATACAATATATATGAAGTATACATCATGAAGAAAGAAATGGGCATTTGTTGCCCTGAATATTTCTTTTATAATTAAGTTGGCTTGAAATGCTATTTAAACTTAATATTCTTCTTCTTCTTAGACTAAAATTATCAGCTCTAACTCCTCCTAGAGCTTTAACTCTACAAACTCCAAACTCAACCCAGCTCTTCAGATTGATCTGACCGGGTGTGCTATATCTTTTCTAACTGATCGGACTTACGATTTTCCTACAAATGACAATTAAAATTGGGATAAATCCCATAGACTTACATTGACGGAATGTTCAAACGAACCAAGACTATTCAAACTCCAACTGTCAAAACTCCCAGAATCCTTTGAGACTCAATCAAACTTCCCTTTGATGTACTATATTTCTAATCAATTTAAACTCATTCAAATTAATCTATCTATCCATCTATCTATCTATCTATCTATCTATCTATCTATCTATCTATCTATCTATCTCGTGCAACTAGAATCATGCTAGCAACTTGCTAATCATGCTAGAAACATGCTAGCAACATGCTAACAAGTTCCTAATCATGCTAGAAACAAGCTAGCAACATGTTAACAACATGCTAACAACCTGCTAATCAACATGCTAGCAACTGGCTAATCATGCTAGAAACAGAGTAGCAACATGCTAGTAACTTGCTAATCATGCTAGCAACATGCTAACAACTACCTAATCATGCTAGAAACATGCTAGCAACATGCTAACAACTTGCCAATCATAGAAACATGCTAGCAACTTGCTAACCATGCTGAAAACAGACTAGTAACATGCTAGTAACTTGCTAATCATACTAGAAACATGCTAACAACTTGCTAATCATGCTAGCAACATGCTAACAACTACCTAATCATGCTAGAAACATGCTAGCAACATGCTAACAACTTGCCAATCATAGAAACATGCTAGCAACTTGCTAATCATGCTAGAAACAAGCTAACAACATGCTAGTAACTTGCTAGTCATGCTAGAAACATGCTAGCAACATGTTAACAACATGATATCTATATATCCATCTAACTAACAGATTAACCTTCAAAACATTCAGGCTTTAAGCTTTAAAAGTACTTTAAACTGAACTGTTTCAGACTGAAAACCATCAAACTTTTAACATTTCTACAATCTTTTAAAACTTTTAAATCTTTTTAAGACTTCCTGGTCCGGCTTTCTCAAGCCAACTTAAAGTTTGTCTTGACGAACTTTATCTAGTTGTTACTTAAAATTTATGTGGGCTTTAATGTATTTGTATATCATTTTTAAATGTTTTTATCTTAAAAAATGTAAAATAAAATACTATTGTGCCCAGTTCGGAATGTTTTACAGTAATGAGATTGAGATTTTTGCTTTTTGGTGTGAGAACTGTCACAAAAGTAACATTCCAATAAGGTTCCATTTTTATCATCCAAATATTTTTTATTCTTAATTTCTTTGTTTTCCCTTTACACTTCAGAGTGAAGTGTGACCCGGACGTTTCTTCATGAGATTTACCATTCGGTATAGGAATAACTGAGAAATCAGAGTGTTTATGTGTGTTTAAGCTTCGCTCTACCTGGAAGTGCGTTTTATTCCAGCCATCCTTGGTCAGGGCATTTCTCAGCTCCTTATAGCTCCAAACTGTCTGTAGTACATGGGAAGCAGCTTTGGTCTCCCTTGCTGACTGGCTGCGATGCATAAACAATGAGGGAAAGAGAGTTATGTGGAATCCAGAGCCCAGTGGAATAAGTCTCAAATTCAAAGTCATCTGTTCCCCTCCCAGCATCGCAGAGTCACTATGGCTCCAATCTCCAACCCCTGTGGCCACAGATTTCTCTCTTTTCACTTCATTAGCTTTTCCTGTGATCCTCACTTAATTACCAGGAGCCTACGACTTCAAAGCCGCATCTCCAGAGTCAGAGAGAGATAGAGAGAGCGGCCGTGTAGCCACTCTCCAGACTAGCATGTACTCTTTAAAAAGTTAATCTCTCACAATCAATATTTAGTTTTGGGTAAAATCACGTGCAGGCAGAAACGGTATAAACGATGTGAAGTTTTAAATGAGGTCACATGTGGAAAGGATGGAGGAGGTTTGTTTAACATATGGCTTGCTCTCCAGAGGTCTCTGCTGCTTTTGATATCTACAGCACTACACCATTTAATATTCAGGTTTTCACACGCATATATTAAAGATGACATGTGTGGTGATAAAAATACGACACTTCAAAGAGCAGCAACTCTTGTTGCTGTTTTTCTCTGCGAGTTGAGGAGGACCCAAACTAACATTAGATGTTTACACAGATCAAAAACCTGTTTTTGGTTTACATACAGACCTAAGCGAGCCTTAGTAAATCATAGCTGGTTAAAGTAAAAGTACCACAGACAGTTAGCTTGATTTATTAATCAAAAAAGATCAAAAATGAAAATAGAGGTTAAAATGTTAAAGCTTTTTTGATGTAATATTTTGGTTTTATAAAATATGTGAATATAGCTTGACTCTGATCAAAGAGAGATTCTGTGTCATTACCACAATCTTGGTCTGTTCTCTGTTCCCTTCTTACCTGGTCCTGTTGATGGCCACTAATTTGTCGATTGCTTGAGCAGTAATGAGAGAGCGGGCGTTCTCAGAGCTGTCAGTGATGATTTCATGGATGGTGTTGAGGATGGCCACCACTGTGTCCTCCTCCAGGTTCTTGGCTGGCCGTTGCTGTCCGCTGGGCAAGTTGCTGACCAAGTCCCTCATGGCGTAACTCCCTGAGGATGATAATATAAAAGAATAAAAGAATCAGCTCTGAAAGAATGGAAAGCAAGCTGCAGTCTACCCGAAGCAGAATATAATTGTGCCACAAAATAAACAGAAATGTTGCTCTTTCTGTTCATTAAAGAATCCTGAAAAAAACACATCACGGTTTCCACAAAAATTTTAAACAGCAAAACAATTTAATGTTGATATTGATAAAAAAAACTCTTAATAATAATAATAAAATCATTTCTTAATAATAATTTCTGAAGGATCATGGGACAATAATATGGAAACCTGTTTATGCCACTGAATAACAAAAAAGATAATTGCGACTTTTTAATCACACAATTCTGACTTTTTATCTCAGAATTGTGACATATAAACTCATAATTGTGAGTAATAAAGTCATAATTGCAAGATATAAACTCAATTCTGAGAAATGAAGTCAGAATTGCTAAATATTAAACAGGCAATTCTGACTTTTTTTCCTCAGAATTGTGTGATATAAACTTGCAATTGCAAGTTATAAAGTCAGAGTTGAGAGACATTAACTTATAATTCTGACTTTTTTTCCTCAGAGCTGTTTGTATCTCCCAATTCTGACCTTTTTTCCTCAGAACTGTGAGACAGACTCGCAATTGCGAGTAATAAAGTCAGAATTACGAAATGTTAACTTACAATTCTGACTTTTTTTTCCTCAGAGCTGTTTATATCCCGCAATTCTGACTTTTTTTCTCAGAATTGTGAGACAAACTCGCAATTGCGAGTAATAAAGTCAGAATTACGAAATATTAACTTACAATTCTGACTTTTTTTCCTCAGAGCTGTTTGTATCTCCCAATTTGGACTTTTTTTCTTGCAGTTGTGAGTTTATATCCCGCAATTCTGACTTTTTTTCTCAGAACTGCAAGATATAAACTCACAATTGTAAGTAATAAAGTAAGAATTGCGAGATATAAACTTGCAATTGCAAGAAAAAGTCCGAATTGCATGATATAAACTGACAATTATCAGAAATGCAGACTTGCGAGATAAAGAAGCAATTCTGACTTTTTTCTCAGAATTGCGTGATATAAACTCACAATTGCGAGTTATAGAGTCAGAGTCGCAAGATATAAACTTTTTACTTGGATTAAATTACATGTGAGAATTTTTTAAAATAGAAAACAATTATTATAAACTGTAAGAATATTTTACAATATCACTATTTTTTACTGTATGGTTAATAATACTGATAAAATAAATGAAGAGATTTCTTTTAAAAACATTACAAAATTTTACTTTTACATTACTAATTCTGACTTTTTGCGCAAAACATTTTTAATAAGGAATAATTTTCTGATTGCACATTTATTTAAGCATTATGTAAATATGTGTTTAACATTATGCTTTCTAAAGATCTACAAATGCTACTCTTGCCTATTAGGTCTTTGTTGCGGCGGTCGATGGACAGGTTCCTCAGAGCGATGGCCACAGCTCGCACCACCTTGTCTGAGTCCGAGCGCAAAAGCTCGACGAGAATTGGCAGCCCTTTCTCCTTACGCACCGTCGCCCGGATATAGTTCGACCACTGCAGAAATGAAAGGAACAGACTGTATTAAGCCAGAGATTCAGACATTTTTCCACTGCATTCATTTCATTAAGTCGGGTCAGCTTATGCTCAGCCAGAAATGCAGCTCTGCAAATCTTTCAGAACAGCAATATGCCTGTCCGAGTATGTGTGCAGGGAAAGAGCTCCTCTATTCTGGGAAACGGCAATCCAGTAAATAGCCATTTGTTCCCCGTTAGACTTGTGTGCATTTTTCACTCCAACCCCATGAATCACAAAACCTTTATGTGACACAAGACATCTCTATTCCTCAACCAGTGCCCCTGAGATAGTAATTAAGTTATTGCAATACTACACTATGGCCACTAGGAGATGGTAGTGAGCCTAGAAACACATTTGCAGAAGGAGAATAAATGAATAAATAAAAGCTCTCAAATCCTCTTATAGACCACAGACGTGACATGCCCGTCTCCCTCCAGCAGGGGTTTGTGATGTGCTAGGGACTCTGGGCTCACAAGCATGCGTGTCACCAGGCACAGAGATGAAATGCAGGTCTGAAATGGTGTAACCACACAGAGAAGCTGTGAGCTTATGCATGGCCGCACTTCAGGTCTGACACGGAGAAGGAAGCAGGGTCAGAGCAGTGCGGTTTAATGGGATTTTCTCCTGCGATAGGTGTAGGGGGACGTGTTTATTAGGCGCATTTCCTCTTGACTTCTGTCTCAAGAGAGAAGAGAGCCCCACACGACACTGTGGTATAGACGTGTCATACAAATAATGAGGTATTGACCAGGAATGTGTTCAAGGAGCATTGCAAGCAGACAAAAACAAAACATTACAAATTAAGCTTTATGGATTTGCATAATGTACTCTTGCAGAACAATCAGAGTTTGGTGGTGTGGTGCTTGAACAGGCCATCTTAGTTTGATATAGAGTCTTTAGTTAATTCACACAATCATGAATTCATCTTTTATTATTAAACTGATGGCACTCGTAGTTAGGGATGAGACTTTCAACTTCGTATATATATAGCTTTGGACTCATTATTTTAGTCACTTTGAGCAAGAATGAATAACCAATGCTAGCAGAGCAATGCTTATTGCTTAAACTACCCTCACAAGACTGTTGTTAACAGAAAAAAAAGGCAATTTGTGACCCTGGATCACAAAACCAGTCATAAGGGTCAATTTTTTTTTTATTTTTTTTTAAAGCCGAATTAATAATCTTTCCATTAGAATAGGACAATATTTGGCTGAGAGACAACTATTTGAAAATCTGGACTCTGAGGCTGCAAAAAAAATAAATAAATAAATACAAATAAATAAATAAATAGAAATATTGAGAAAATCACCTTTAAAGTTGTCCAAATGAAGTTCTTAGCAATGCAAAAATTAAATTTTAATATATATACAGTAGGAAATTTACTAAATATCTTCACTGAACATGATCTTTACTTAATATTCTAAGGATTTTTGGCATAAAAGAACAATTGTTCATTTTGACCCATACAATGTATTTTTGGCTACTGCTACAAATATACCAGTGCTACTTAAGACTGGTTTTGTGGTCCAGGGTTACAAGCATTCAAAAGATTTGGGCCAGTAAGATTTTTTTTAAAGGAAATTAATACTTTTATTAAGAAAGGATGGATTCAATTGATGAAAAGTGACAGTAAGGACTTTCACATTGTTACAAAAATGTATCACAGTTTCCACATAAATAATATAAAATGTAAAAATAATAAAACATTATTCTTGAGGACTAAATCAGCATATTATAATGATTTTAAGGATCATATGTAAATGACATTTTAAAATATATTAAACTGTTATGTTAAATTGAAAACTAACAAAAAAGTATTACTGTGTTTTTTTTTTTTTTTTTTTTTTTTACTACAGCCTTGGTGAGCATAAAAGGTCTCCTTGTTCAAAAGCATAAACTCTTACAGACCCCAAACTTTTGAATGGTAGGGTATACCACAAAAAGTTATATTAAAACTACAATGAATAAAACTACTTCTCCGTAAATTCTATGACAATAACTCTACTGTATGTTTTATGTCTATATTTTATGATGATGTCCATTTGCGTAAGCAGAAGAATAGAATTCACTATCCTGAATCTCTAATGGAATTAAATATCATGAAAATAATTCTGATCTGGAATTGTTTTTTAAACGGATCTAAATAAAAATCTGTTTCCAATTCCTGGTGCTTCCAAATTTATTTTGTGCAGGAATGGCTTGTGAAGACACTTACTGTCCACTGTCCAGCGCTGAGGTTCTGTAGAGCCCCGGCCGCTGCTTCTAGCGTGTTGTAGTTCTGGCTTTCTGTAAGCAGGGACAGGTAGAGTCGGACCACCTCCGGCTGATACAGTAACTCAAAACCTGCACACGTATATGACAGATACACAACAGAATTACACATAAAACACTGGTGAACAAAGTCGAACATAGACACACATACAGATTAGCTATGGGGCGGCAAAAATTGATTGCATCTCCTCCTTTCAGTGTTGTGATGCACCTGGCGAAATGAAAAGTGGACAAAATAACAGGGTAGGACAAATGCGTGATTATCACAACAGAGAAATAGAGACAGAAAATCAAAGACACTCCACTTTCACAGATACATTGAGCAGTTCAATAGACAAACTGCCTAAAAAAGCCAATAGCCTGATGGACGCTTGGTTTCTTGATAACAGGAGCCCAATCTCAGACAGTGTAATCAGGGAGTCTTTCATTAAACATGACTTGAGGTCAGAAACCTAAAAGAAGGAGCTGCTTCTTGCTGATTCTGGGTCTGTTCCTCCAACACAAAATACAAAGACATTTTGAGAATACACAGTTAAGCTGGAGACATTTACAGTGATGGTAGGGAGTGGATAATTAGCTTCCTATTGCCTAAATGCTAAATGATGCCAGCGGACATACGAATCACTGTATGCTACTCCTGGGATGTGACTTTTTGTGTGTGTGTTTCACATTTTCATGCGTAATCCGTAGCTCTGAAAATTGCAAGACAACATCCACTGATCTAAAAAATCTGTTTGTTCTCAATTGGTTTTGCTTTAGGAACAGATTTTACACACCAAGTGGTGACTCAGAAAAGTACCACAATTGTTTATTGCACAAAATAAGCAACAAAAAAAAAAAAAAAAAAGGAGGAACAAGAAAAAAAGTATTACAGTATTTTATCTTGTCTATATCCACACTGACCTAATTTGACACTTCTACCAAGTGCAGTAATAATACATATTTTTGTACTAAAATACATTCTATTCTATTCTGTGTTTTAAGTGTAAGGACACTTGAATGTTAACCCAGAAATTAAAATTCTGTCATCATTTACTCTCTCTCGCATTGTTCCAAACCTGTTTGAATTTATTTCTTCTGTGGAACACAAATCAGATATTATGAAGAATGTTTTAACTGCTTTTGTTCATACAAGTCAGCTTGATCTAAAAGAACACTGAATGCTGTTGAATTTCATTATGTGGACAACAGAAACACTGAGACATCTTACAAAGTATCTTCTTACAATCTTCCTAGCGGCTACTGTGTGGTAAACAGGTTTGGAACAACTTGATGGTGAGTAAATGAGAGAATTTTCATTTTGGTGTGAACTCTCCCTTTTAGGGCTGGGTTTTAACACAAATTTCACGATTTAATTCATTTCTGATTCACAAGCTTGCATTTCAATTTCCGGACATTCCGGATTTGATTTTGGACATATATCATGTTCAGTACATGCCAAATTTTCTCAAGAAACCTCTCAACTAATGCTGTAAATTATACATGAGTCAGTTGGTACTACATTACTGTAATATTAAAGGTTAAAATGAACTCATTTGTGACCCTGGACCACAAAACCAGTCATAAGTCGCACGGGTATATTTGTAGTAATAGCCAACAATACATTGCATGGGTCAAAATGATCAGTTTTTCTTTTATGCCAAAAATCATTAGGAAATTAAGCAAAGATCATGTTCCATGAAGATATTTTGTAAATTTCCTGCCGTAAATATATCAAAACTTTATTTCTGGTTAGTAATATGCATTGCTAAAAACTTCATTTGGACAACTTGAAAAACAATTTTCACATTTTTTGCATCCTCAGACTCCAGATTTTTAAAGTGTACTTCTTCAGCTTTCAGATGATGCATAAATCTCAATGCTTTCCTATTCTCACTCTGATTCTGAATATGACTGGTTTTGTGGTCCATGGTCACATTTGTATATATACGCATAATTTACACTTTTACAAGTTTTTATAATAATAAAGTTACAATTACATAATTATATTTCTACTCCAGTTTGTTTTTTGAAATATAAACTTCTAAATTTAAATGGTGGCTGTCATAAAAACTTGACTGATTTATTCAAGAATAAACTAATCATTTAAAAACAGTAAAAATTGCAATAAATATGTTATATGGTGCATATATTTAGCAAAATGCTCCTCTCTAGAGTTGTTGACATGTTTTTTCTGAGGTAAATGTGGAGTGACCAGACATTGTTTACAAGCTATTCTATTGACATCTTTCCATGGTAGAAACACTGAGCGATTATATGAGACAGGATACAGAATTCGATAAGTTGTACTCTTTCTTTTACCATACCTTCGGTTGTTTATTTATGTTTATTTTGCGCTAAAACTGGTATTAAAGCGGAGAAAATTATCAGTCCACGTGTGGTTTGTTTGTGCTCCCGCTTCCTTTGAATGAAGGCACCACAGTGATTTGTCACTCAAACACTAAACAGTGCCAAAACAACATTTATCATTTGAATACTGTAATAAAATGGAGAGAATCTGAAATTTGAGACTTTTTTCATATCAAAAGTAACAAAGCACAAAGCTTATTGTGACTTATTGGATGGAAAGTGGGCTACAATGTTCCATTCATTAACTGAAAACAGTCTAGACTAATTGATTCCTGGGATTTTGGAATCAATATCGTTTCGTAAAAAAATGCTGAATCGATTAAAATCAAGAAATCAATTTTTTGATTGTGGTACAGACTCAAGTCAATTAATATCCACTGCAAGTTTCAACATTAGAGTTCTGTAAGTTCCTGTCTGGGTCTGAGGACCATTTAGTTCAAATCTTACTGTGCAACCACTGCACATCCATCATGTTCACATGAACTCTCTTCATGACTTAGCCTGGGCAAGCATTTAGCCAAGACTGAGCATGACGGATGTGTGGTGGTTCAACAGGCCGCCTTCTTTTTCACTGCCACGTCAAGATCGAGGAGTCTGGAGAGGTTCAAAGGAACCTGAGCAATGATATTCATACAAAAGCAGCAAAACTGCAACACGGTGTAATTCGGTAACATGTCTCAAATGAGTCTGCACTGCGGTGGAGTGCAGAAAAAGATGGAAGAGCTACCACCCTAATGCATGTTTGCTAGTGTGTGACTGCATTAGAAAAGCTCAGCCGCTGCCTGGCCCATCTGCACTTTCTAAATGTGCACCTAACACCTATAATTTAGAGCGGGAAGAGTGGCCTTCAGGATGTGGGCTGCTCACTATACATTTTTATTTCTGTCTGACTGATGGTTTGAACGAAAGAACTGTCCTCGACTTTCTTTTTTTCTAGTCACACATTCACGACCTGAGTTACCATTTAAGGCTATTTTAAGTCTTTCTCCTCCCCACTGCTTTAAAATTCTTCTTGAGTGTGTTACTATGCCTTAGTGAGTGAGTGTATGTACAGACTAGCTAATGCATGTGCTCACTTCAGAATTAGGCTTTTTTTTTTTTTTTACACAAAGTTAAGTGGAAAGTCATAAGTCATAAGTTCATCATTCAGAAACAGAGCTATATTCTCTCTCTTTGACATAACAGCACCCTAATCTCTCTGTCGAAAACTGAGTCAACATATGAATCAAAAAACATCAAAAAACGAAATGCTTTATATTGTGGAAAAACAACTGCCTGCTAACTCAAAGCAGTCAATATGCACAAAATCAACTAATTAAATCAGTTTTTGTCTTGTCTGGAAATGACAGACAGATTTATTACTGAAAATGGAGGTTGTTCTCCACATATGACAGACATCGGAGTTTAACCCTACTGCAAAATTCCTGTCGTATCCATGACAGCACTTTGATATCTGGGAGTCTGTAAGTCCACATTCCCCTCCTTGTGCAATTCTTGGAGGCCGGATTTGCCTCTGAGCAGTAGTTACGAAACACCACATTTTAAGCTGTGATTAGGGATTAGTTACCAAAATGTTCATCTTTCAGAGAGATCAAACCATCTCAGCTCTGCAAATATCATTCATAAGATTCCTGGCAGGATCCAACAGCCACTTTTTTGAACAAAGCAAGACCCGTGCTGTATTGTAGAATAAACCAAATAAGCGGTCATACACACATGTCAAGGCCACTATAGAAACATCCACATGTCTCCCCTGGTGCTTTATTACACTCTTAAAAATAAAGGTGCTTTAAAAGGTTCTTCACATCAATGCCATAGAAGAAACATTTTTGGTTCCACAAAGAACCATTCAGTCAAAGTTTCTTTAAAGAACCATCTTTTTCTTTCCTTTTTATAATCTGAAGAACCTTCTTTCACCATAAAGAACCAGAAAGGTTCTTCAGATGTTAAAGGTTCTTTATGGAACCATTTAGACATGATTTAGAGAGACAGGCTCTTGCTTTTGTAATGGTACTCTCTTTTAGAAGGTCAATTAAAATTAGCAAGTGACACTAAGAAACAAATAAAAAGTAACCCCTAAAAGTAATTTGTTTACAGAGGTGATGTGGGTGTTTACATGCCACACGTCTCACGTGGATATTTAAAATTTGAAAAGCTGAGCCACTCGTGGGCGTGCTTACATTAGAAATAACGAGTTTAGAAAGGAAAAACTGGAGCTCACGTTGGTTTCATACGGATTACTTTATCAAAGAATATTTGTTTTCAATGTGACTTCATTTAAAAGCAGACATTTTAAGCTTTCTATACTGTACATATATTTCTATCACATATGTTTTTCATGTCTGCAGATTGAAGCGACCCCAATAACGTGATAATTAGCCCCTGCAGTTTTCGCTCACATTGTGCCCACAGCAGCACTGAAATAGTGTATATTAATGTACAATGTTTTATAATAATAATTTATTATATTTAGTGTCCATTTCATTCATTTAACATATTTAATATTGGTGGCATCCAAGTTATTTGGCATATTTTAACTTTTTTTTTTTTTTTTTTAACTAACACAATAGTTACTTTCCATGGTAATTAGTTACTTTTATAATGATGTACTCAGTTACTAACTCAGTTACTATTTGTAAGAAGTAACTAATTAATATAACTAATTACTTTTTTGAAGTAACATGCCCAACACTGTTACTTTTTATGAAAAGTAATGCGTTACATTACTTTTTGTATTACTTTTTCCTCATCTGGCCTGGGATTGCTGGTTTGTTGTTAATATATTTACACCAAACGTGAAATGAAAAAGCCCCACGCTGAAGGAAATGCAAATTTAAAAAGCTCAAACAAACCTTTCAGCAGTGCTACCATTCTGGCTTGCACGAAGAATAGGATAAGTTCAACACTTGACATTAATTAAAGTAACTGGCGTTTAAAAAAATAACTCAGATCTTTTCGTATAAATTAAAAAGTAATGTGTTACTTTACTAGTTACTTGAAAAGAGTAATCTGATTCCGTAACTCGCGTTACTTGTAATGCATTACCCCCAACACTGATTATGATGTTGTGTGCCTGCTGGGTGTAGTAACATTAGCATTTCTCAACATAAAAATTATCAAGTTAAAAACATTCTCAAAACATTTAAAAACATAACTTTTGGAAATAATATCTGGAGAAGCATTCTTTAAACAAAACTTATTATGCAACAACTCCTAAATTACCACTTAATTGGCTTAAATCAGTGCTGTTGTTAAAACTATTGCGATTTTGAAAGAATTGAAACAAACTTAAACCTTTTTTCAGTTAGTAATTCATTTCTAATTTTTAAGTGCTAAAATGACAAGTAGAAGAAATAAAAATTAAAGCTAAACAGAAATATATATTTAAAAAATGTATAAAAATGACAACAGCACATTAAAAAAAATAATAAAACTAAAATTATAATGAAAACTGAAAAACAAAAAGCTATCATAAAATCATGAATGTTAAAATAAAATAAAATTATTGTTGCTGGAGACTGGTCGTCTAAGTTGCATTGTCCCAGAGATATCACTTTGGTCTTCTCGGTTTACAATGAAAAGCGTGTATACTTGAATTACTAAATATACGAATGGATTCTCCCCTGAAGCGTCTCCAGAGGGAAAATGAGTCATGTCCATTCAACTCCAAGCACGCCTGAATGACAGTCTACCTTTGGAACGGACTCCGCACTTTCTCTTTATGTGATGCCTTGCGAGTTGAATCCACAAAATGGCAGGAACTACAAACGCCAACAGACAGCACAAAAAGGAAGGTGGTAATGGCTTACAGTCAACATCACAGCATCCATGCTCATATGGGCTGCCCGTGGAGACAGGAAGGAGGGTAGTCTGCAGGGAATAGGATGCACCAACAAAGCACCTTTCTTTTCTTTATCATTCTGAACCCCTTATCCCTCCACAGGCCACTGAAACAGAATGAACAAGCCTGTTGAATATTTGATTTCCTCTGGAAATGCTTCTTTATAGATTGAGAGCCTCTGGCCAGCTCTGAAAATGTTCTGGTTTAGTCCAAAAAGTGGCATCTCCCTCTCTCCCCTGTGCTCTGTCTAGCCAAGTCCCACTGTGACAACCCATAACAGATCCTGGCTGCTGAGGCCAGCTTGTCACCGCTCACCCAAGGAGGCCTTTTTGATTTCTACTTGGCCTCAATGGCTTGTATTATGTGGAATGTCAGTCTTCAAACCAGCCGTCCTAACAAGAGATTTTCCCTCTCTATTTATCCACTCGCTTCGGCCCATCCTTCAACTGACAAAACTTTTCAGTTTAATTACTTTTCTATGTAAATATTATTGAGATTGTAGCATTGAACTACAAGATACCAAGACAAGCTTGCCTCAGTACGGACATGAATAATGTACTTCACATTATTTCTCCAGGTTCGTGTGGGTTTTAAACACAATGTGTCTCCGGGTGAAAGGGATGTTTATTTGAGGCCCAAAGCTTGCCAAGAATAGATTCTGAACAGCTGTAAAACCTTTTGAGTGGCTATCTATAAAAAGAGTACATTGTGGAAAGAATGAATAAATGTTATTGTAATAATCCATATTTATATCCGGAGATGGTAGAGCAGACACTTGCTTGAGAATCCAGTGTCCGAAATTATGTAAATGATATTCTTAATCTCATATTTTCCTGTGGTCACTTAAAAAAAAAACAAAAAAAAAAAACAACTTTGACAGGTTGAATTTGTCAAAACCTTGATCAATCTTCCACAGGCCAAAATAACAGTAGCCGCTAAACTCATTCTGAGAGATTGATTGAGATATCAGTGCGAGAGAGAGGATATTGAATTGCATTATCGAATTACTAAAGATCTTGAGGTCAGATAAAGTCTAGAATTAACCCTGCATCTTTTTTTAAAAAGAACACTAATACCAGGCCAGGGTGGAGGTGTGTGATTGAATGAGTATGGAAGAGGTAGGAGGAGATGAGGAAATAAGCAGCTCTGTGTATAAAATTCAAGAGTAGAGTCGTAGTAGGCAGAGGAGGAGACGATCATACAGCAGCACTTCAAAACAGCCATCGCTTCAATCACCCAGGCAACTAACCGTCCGACCACACTAGCAAATCTATTCATTAATAGACTTTGAAGAAAAAGAGAGAGTCAAAAACAAGAGAGACAAACATCTCTTGGTGACAGAAGACAGAATATAAATGCTTAATTTAGCTCTGATCCAAACCTACTAAAGCTGCCTACATAGACAGCATTTTAAGGCATCACAGGTGCACTCTGGATGTGAAATCTGTTTAAAAAGGTAGGCAACAACATGATGCTTCCTTTAAAAGCATAATTTTGGTCAAATTCTAAGGCAGCGTTCCTGGTATCCTTCACGGGAGTGCAAAATTATTCAAGACAAGAGAAACCCCTACTATATACACTACTGCTCAAATGTTTTTGAAATTTTTATATGCTCACCAACACTGCATTTACTTGCTCCAACATTAATATTTGTGAAATACATATATATTAATTTATATATTTTACAATGTAATTTACTCCTGTGATAGCCAAGCTGAATTTTCAGCAGCCTTTACTTCAATGTCTTTAGCGTCCCATGATCATTCAGAACGGAATCCCAAGAACAGCATTAATTTGAAATATATTTTATAATTTTATAAATTTATTTACTGTCACTTCTGATCAATTTTTAAATGCATCCTTGGTGAATAAAATTCTTAATAATAAATGACAAGTCTTACTGATCCCAAACTTTTGAATGGTATTTCATTTAAAGGGATAGTTCACCCAAAAATGAAAGTTCTGTTATTAATTAATCACCCTCATGCTGTTCCAAAACTGTAAGACCTTTGTTCATCTTCAGAACACAAATTAAAATATTTTTGATAAAATACGAGAGCTTTCTGACCTGGCATAGACAGCAACACAACTACCACGTTCAAGGCCTAGAAGGGCAGTAAAGACTAGGGCTGCCCAAGACTTAAGATTTTTCTAGTTGACTAGTAGTCATTCATTTTAAGCATTAGTCCACTATTAATTGCACATTTATTAATAAACCATATAAATCATAATAATGAGCCTTTAATTGTCTACATAGCCGAATAAGCGCTCAAGCGCACATAAAAAAGCTTGCCACAGCAAACTGGCAGATATAATGATTATGATTATGTCAGGGAAAAACAGCAAAGACACTGTATTAACATTTTAATAATTTATAGATAAACTAGCGCTTGCTTTGTTTTTGGCTTAAGAGATGAAGTTGGCGACACTAACCCGTCATCTCCGCAGTAGTGGACGCGCATGTATGCATGTTTTATACAGATTACATAATCTGAGAAAATATTTGTTTTCTATTTTAATTGGTTCATTTGAAAGTAGACTTTTCACTCTCTATAGATATATTTTTCATGTCTGTAAGGCATGTATACATGGAGTTTCGAAGTTGCGTGCTCAAGTTCACAGAGACCGAGACAGCATAGAGCGCATTTTGTTTGCTTTATTTTACAAAAGCTCAACATTTCGTTGTTATTGTGGATGCACACAAATAAATGTAGAGTCTTTACAGAATTGAAAGATTTATTAATTTTATCTGTAAGTGTAAGTCATCAAGTGACTGCACAGGTGCCTCCATCTGTTATGCAGTAAGCACGCTACTATTCAGCTTCCACACTCAGACACTTGAATAGCGCACATTTTTGTAGGTTAACATTAGATTGAGAGACCATGTAAAGTTGCTGCTACATAGATCTTCCAGATGAAAAGCCATATTTGAGGTCGATGAATGATTGGTGAGCACTTGGATGTTCTGTCCAATTACCACATAAACCAAACCTGTCCATCACGGACTGCGTGACTTTGCCACTTCCTGTGGATTTTCCTTTCTGCGACTAATGAAATTTTGGTTGACCAAGCCTTTTCTCGTCGAATAATGGTTAGTGGACTATTAGGGGGCAGCCCTAGAAAACACATCGTTAAAATAGTCCATGTGACATCAGTGGTTCAACCTTTATTTTATGAAGCTACGAGAATACTTTTTGTGCGCAAAGAAAACAAAAATAACAATTCAACAATTTCTTCTCTTCCCTGTCAGTCTTTGACACGCATTCACGAAAGCCCCACAATGTATGCGTGTGCAGGGTCAGAAAGCTCTTGGATTTCATCAAAAATATCTTAATTTGTGCTCCAAAGATGAACGAAGGTCTTACGGGTTTGGGACGACATGAGGGAGAGTAATTAATGACAGAATTTTCATTTTGGGATGAACTATCCCTTTAATAATGCAAAATATTATTTCACCCAATATTTGTGCATGTGTATTTTTATTGTGTACGTGTAAGGAGCACTAGGTTGGGAGCTGCTGCTTTTTATGCAGAGTGTTCCAAATCAGTCACTTCAGATCCTGCCTTCGAAACCAGCTGTCTATATACTGTAGGCTCAAGATGGCAATGCAGCTCTCTAGGTCTTGAAACAAAGCTTTTGTTTCTGTCTAGGTTAAATTGAGAGGCCATAAGCTTGAGGGCTGTGCCATAGCATCCTGGGGAAAACACTCTGTGGACAATAAAACCTAATTTGGTGTTGTACAGGCTACATCTCTGGAGCGACTTTCCACTAAAAAGAAAAGAAACAACAGGTTTTGGGTTCACCTTTAGCTCTGGCTCATTTAACTTTTACAGACACAAGTGGCGGCGGCTCGTGCAATGCATTGAGAATAAAGGGAGCAGGAGACGGCATGCAGAACACACAGCAAAAGCACTTAACATGAGTTGTGCTGTGAGGTGCACTGCAAACGCACAGCGCCGGTGTTATGATCTCACTATATGATAATGACACTTTTAATTCAAATGGTTAGCAACGCAAAAGTACAAATTGCCCAGTGAATACCAAGCGAAAAAATCTAACAGATTAAATAGGACAGAGGCATTATACATACTGATTTCAAATCACTGAAGGAGAGATGCCTACAGGCTAAAAGCACAAGGCTGATGCAGATTGTGTTTTTGTGAATTTTGTCAGATTTTTTCCACTGAGAATTTTTTATTGTCTGTCTCATCTGACAGCCACTTCACCTAGGATAGAAATAAACATTGAGTTTCAGTGGTACAAGACAAAAAGCAACCATGTTGTTTGAACAATCTGTTATGAATTCTGGGGACAGCATCTGTCAGTTTTGATGCTGTGAATGACTACATACACACACATACTCTTAAGCTCTATTTCAAAACCTAGCGAGCTGCCTTGCTGCCTACTAGCTACACAGGGAGCTGTCTAAAACAGCATGATCCTAACAGCCATCAAAGTCTCATGAGTGACCAATGTGGAACGTGATACATATGAAACCCCAGATGCAACAAAAACAGTGCTCCACACAATTGATTTCAACAGACCAATTCAGTGTTCGCAAACAGTGATGACGTTTTTTTAGGGCGGAGCCTATCTGGCTGCAGAAAATGACAGTTTTCAAGTGGCAGTCAATCAAGCCATGGAATAAAAGAAGGTATATTTGAGTGTATATTTAAAATCGGACTTTATTCTTGCAATTCCGAGATTATATTCTCATAACTCTGATAAGAAAAATGAACTCGCCATTCTCTCTTTTGAGTTTATATCCCACACCTCTGACTTTTTTTCCCCTCAGAATGGACAAACTCTTGAATTATACAGTTTGGCATAGGCAGGTTGATATATAAAAAGTTTAAAAGAACAGCATCTATTTAAAATAGAAATCTTTTCTGACAATACACACTACCGTTCCAAAGTTTGGGGTCAGTGAATTTTTATTCTTTCTTTTTTGAAAGAAATTATAATATTTTATAAAGCAAGGATGTGTTAAACTGATAAAAAGTGATACCAAAGACTTATATTGTTAGAAAAGATGTATAATTTGAATAAATGCTGTTCTTTTTAACTATTAATCCTGAAAAAAAGTATCACAGGTTCCAAAAAATATTTGGCAGCACAACTGTTGACAACATAAATACAACATAAATAAAAGAGATAAACATAAACATAAAAAAAAAATCAGCATTTTAGAATGATTTCTGAAGGGTCATGTGACACTTAAGACTAGAGTGATGGCTGATGAAAATTCAGTTTTCCATCACAGAAATAAATTCTATTTTAAAGTATGAAAATAAAACATTATTTAATATTGTAATAACATTTTGCAATATTACTGTTTTTTTCTGTATTTTTGATAAAATAAATGCAGCCTTGATGAGCATAAGAGACTTCTTTAAAATCGTACTTATCCCAAACATTTGAAAGGCATTGTATTTATGTATATATGTGACCCTGGACCACAAAACCAGTCTTAAGTCGCATGGGTATGTTTGTAGCAATAGCCAAAAATACACTGCATGGATCAAAATGATAGATTTTTCTTTTATGCCAAAAATCATTAGGAAATTAAGCAAAGATCATGTTCAATGAAGATAATCTGTAAAATTCCTACTGTAAAAATATCAAAACTTAATTTTTGATTAGTAATATGCATTTTTAAGAACTTCATTTGGACAACTTTAAAGGTGATTTTCTCAATATTTTAATTTTTTTGCACCCTCAGATTCCACATACTGAAATAGTTGTATCTTGAGCAAATATTGTTCTATAAAAAACCATACATCAATGGAAAGTTTATTTATTCAGCTTTCAGATGATTTTGAAAAAACTGACCCTTATGATTAGTTTTGTGGTCCAGGGTCACATATATATAGAGAGAGAGACATATTTATTTCTAATTTCTCTGAATACCATCAGATGTTTTTTTTTTTTTTAAATCCTAATGCGTTTTGGGATCCTTTTCTCTGTGAGGGATACATATTATGCTACCTTCGAATTTGGCCAAAACAAGCTGTCTCAAGAGGCAGTATAATTAAGTTGCTTACCTTTTGGAACAGTGTGTGTGCCAGCGATACCATAAAATGCTGACTCTGTAGGCAGCTTACTAAACAGTTTACATTGTGTGTATTCACAACAGCGGCAGTCTTACAAATTCCTCTCACTTTCTTTTTCTTGTATGCAATCCTCCTCCTCTAACCTTCATCTGTTTCTCTGTCTCCCTCAGACTCTCTGTTTGACACTCTCTCTCTTTTCTAGCCGCATGGTGTCTTTGTTAGGCTTGTTTGAGTCATTGCTGGGACGCCCGTAGCGGATGATATGTCTGATCTGCTTTGCCTGGAGAAGGATGTCCCTTCGCAGGCTCAATGTCATATCCCATTCTTCACGACCCACCTTCCTGCCATCCCATGCTCGAGCACATGATAAATAATCACAAGCTCTCCGTTTCTCTCTCACATGCTCCACATCTTTTCTCCCTGGCTCTTCATCTCGCATACACAAGTCCTCTGATGCCTCATTCTTCACTGGCACAAAAAAAAAAAAAAAAACCTGGCCAGTGTGTGCCACAAATTATAATCTCAGGAATGAAGCCCAGTCTTCAGACAGGCTGTCTTCCTCTCCTCGCTCCTGCATTTTGCAAATGACAGTTTTCACTTTAAAAAGTTCATTTATAAAATGGCATGTTTGCAAAACAGGAAACAATAAACGCTGGCAGCTCTTTGTGTAGATGCCACTGACGGCTTGCCTAGTAATCTGTGCCTAATTGCATTCAAGTACGTGTGTGTGTGTATAAAGCGTCTCTCTGAGAAACAGAAACATCCTCTTCTGGCTGAAAAGCAGCACACAAAGGCCCCGATGGGAGGGTAAATCTCACTCTATTCCCTCCCGGTAGTTTAATTCAGCCCTGTAATTATTGCCTAAGCCATTAGGCCAGTGAAGAATGGTTTGCTGCATCACATACAGATGCTGGGTAATATTATGAACAAACCCTCATCTACTCAGCCAGACCTTATACAATACAATGACAGAACAGCAATAGTAATAAACAACTATTATTAATAGGTTTTAGTAAATAACAGACAATCAAAAGCAAGTCCAAACAAGTGATTCACTGATGAGGTTTTACAGTGGACAACAGCTGCTTTGGCTGGCTCATTTTCACATGCACTGTACCTGCACCCATCACGTACCCATTAGGCACTGTCTGCCGGACTTGTTTTTGCAAACAATAACATATGCGTAATGATGCATATCATCTATTACATCCATCATTAAGCTTTCTGTGGCCTTCTGGCATCAAGTGCTATTTGCAAGATCTGGATAAAAACTAGCATTTTAGGCTGATCTGGGATCAGATCACTGCCTAAATCCTAAATTGGAGAGCAGGGACAGAGGATCCGCCTTCATTTGAAAAATAATGTACTCTGCACGCCCATCACTTGACCCAGGTCCAGTGGCCAAAAAGTGGGGTGTGACAAAGAAATGCTGCTGGAGGAGCTGGATCAGATTCACCCGAGTAGTATGCTATTATGCTGTTCTAAGAAAAAGCAAAAACTGCTATTTCCTGTACATTACTGCTCAAAAATTTGGGACCAGTAAGATTTTTATTTTTTGAATAAATAAGTAACTGTTTTCAGCAAAAATGCATTAAATTGATCAAAAGTGAAGACAGTTATATAAAAAAAATTCAGCAGCACTACCAATTCAGCTTATCAGACTGACTTCTAAAAGATCATGCAGGGCCCTATGATTTCCACAATGTGGAAAATTTGGGATGAATAAATCAAAAGTAGGTCAGTACAGTTAAACCAAAACACGATATGGACTAGTAGCTGTGAATTTTAAGCTGCAAAAATGCTATTTAAATATGAATCCTGGATTTTCTGGATGTTACCATTTCTTTTGAGAATCATCATATCATATACAAACAGAAACTTAAAGGTCTTCACAGCAACCCGTCGAAATAAAAGTTAACATGAAGAAACTGTGACAGAAATATATTACTCAATGTAATGATAGTACTACTACTACTACTCGTAATAAAATTATTATTAAAAATTTATTTTTTAATGAATTTTTACCAGAAAAATATTTAACAGAATTTATTTACCAGAAAAAATGTAAATACACAACACAGTTTTTCCTAGGGGAAAAATAAAATAAAATAAAAAAAATCATTAAAATGTAATGAAACCATTCAAATGAATGGACAACACAGATTTTGGTAAAAAATAAACTTGAATAAACGATTTCATAGAGCCTTAAAATGTAATTTGTGTTAAACTTTTATTAAACTGCTTTTAAAATTGTGTAAGTTTTATGATTTAAATTAATCAGACATGCTTTTTGATTAATATATTTTGTAAATTTAACCATTAAAAGAGCCTAGAAAAATGAAAATGGAAAAAATGGAATCCAGAAAAAAAAAAAAAAAAAACAAATGCGGGAAAAAATAAAATAATAAGGATTTCATAGGGCTCTAATCATGTGACACTGAAGACTGGATTAATGGCTGTTGAAAATTGAGCTCTGCCATTTTACATTTTAAAATATTAAAAAGCAAAGAAAAATCCTGCACACCACCAATACTTGCAAAAGTATCAGTTTCAGTCTCATGACTTTTATCAGGAATATAGGTCATAAAACCGAAACGCTGTAAATAAAACTTTTTTTTTTGATACTCTTGCAAGTATTGGTAGTGTGCTAAATATTAAAATGTAAACAGTAAAATTATTTTAAATTGTAATAATATTTCACAGTGCTAGTTGAATTTTGATCCAATAAATGCCACCTTGGTGAGTCTTTAAGGCACATTAAAATGTCTTACTAAATGTCTAAATGATATAGTGTACATTCACCAGGGTGTTCAAAACCTTTAGTTGGTCATTTACTTAACAGACATTTTTATAGTAAGGAAACTGACTTTAAAGACACTGTAATGACATGTATAACACTCTAGAGCAGGGGTGTCTAAACTTGGTCCTGGAGGGCAGTTGCCCTGCAGAGTTTAGCTCCAACCCTAATTAAACACACCTTAACCAGCTAATCAAGGTCTTACTAGGCATACTAGAAACTTCCGGGCCAGTGTGCTGAGGGAAGTTAGAGCTAAACTCTGCTGGACACCAGCCCTCCTGAACCCGAGTTTGAACACCCCTGATCTAGAGCAAATTCAAGCTTGAGATATTCCAAATAACATATTTCATGAATATTTATTGGTAGAAATTGTTCATATTTTTCATAACTGTCTAAATTATACGTTAAAAAAAAAGAAAACTTGACATTTATGAATTCATATTTTTCTTTCAACAGTTCCAGATGACATATTTTAATCTTTAAACCACTGATCTGTAAAAAAGTGGGATGTCATAGGCAGTGAAAGATGAATTATTCTGCTTTCAAAAATTATATTACAAATTATTTTTCAGGTTTTGCACAAAACCCTGGTGTCCCAGAGGCCCAGGTACGGTACGATATATTACCTGTCATCATTAGGACAATGACTTTCACCAATAGGGGGGTGGCACCAGGCCCTTTTTTGTCTTGCTCCCAAAAATTACTTATTTGTGTAACAAATATGAAGCAAACTAGTATATAGACACCTTTCATATTCAAATACATACAGCAGTTAAAATGCATACCAGCCTCAGTCTCAGTCAACTGATACAAGACCAGCTAAGAAAGCCTTCAAGCACATCCTGATCTTCATTCTTCTCATGGCTCTACACTCTCTCCAGGCTCACACTGCCTCTCAGCACCATTTCACATAAAAGCTTCTGGTCTCTTGTTGATCATGTGCCCTGGTACAATAGAATCAATATTGTCAGCAGTGGGTGGGATAATGATTGGCAAGCGACAGGATGGCACCACCAGTTTTCTTTCACAGGCTTGCACCTCCATGGGTGGCATCTCTGGTGTACACCCAGAAAATTCTGATTTTATCATCACCCCAAACTCAGAACATGAAAGACGAGCTGCCAGGAACATTGTATGTGTATATTTTTATCTTTGAGAAGAACTGGGTAGCTGTAAAACTACATTAAGACCACGTAACGAGCACAAAAGTAAGCCATTTCGGCGTGTCTCTAATTCGACTATGATGATGAGCAGCTGTAGTCATCATCTGGCAATTTAGTTTTTACTTAAGAGTCCACTATCAAAAGCATGTGATTTCTAACACAGTGCTGTTTGAGACATTATCTGGGTGCTACATTCCTTGTGGGCGAATGAAGAAGCTGCAAGAGGATGGAAGTTCGACATCAGGTGGGATGGGATTGTTCCTGCATAATAAGTCATTCATCCTGTCCTTTTTTCTATATTTTTTCCACCAAACTCAAAGAGAATTAAACAGCAAAAACTATTTTTAGAAAGAGTATTTAAAGGAGAAGTCCACTTCCAAAACAAAGATTCACATATAATGTATTCATCCCCTTGTCTTCCAAGATGTTCACGTCTTTCCTTCTTTTTAAATGAAAATAACCAATCGTTTCGCTAGATAAGGCCCTTCTTCCTCGGCTGGGATCGTTTGCAACCGCATTTGGGATCGTTTGAAGCCGCATTTAAACTGCCTTTTGGAAGTTCAAAATCGGGGCACCATAGCAGTCCATTACATGGAGAAAAATGCTGAAATGTTTTCCTCAAAAAACATAATTTCTTTACGACTGAAGAAAGGAAGACATGAACATCTTGGATGACAAGGGGGTGAGTACATTATGTGTGAATCTTTGTTTTGGAAGTGAACTTTTCCAGTAGAAATATCAAATATCAATCCCTAAAAATATAAAAATTTAGTTGAGAAGTTTTTTGTTTTCTTTTCTCTTTAGAAAAGTCTTGTTTTAAGCATAAATTAAATTGAAAATGAAGGTGGTTTATTCATAGATACATTCTCTGGAAACAAATCGTATTACCTTAAGTAATTTATAAGGAGAAATGATATAAAATTAAATAAACAAAGGATGTTTAGACATTTTCACTGGAAAACAAGACTAAAATACTCATAGAAAAAAATGTTTTTCACAGTGCAGAAGTCAGGGAAAATATTTCAAAGTCACAGAGGCGTCTCGCAGCGTGTGGGAGAAAGACAGTGTTGACAGAACGAGGGCCAGATGAGGCATGTCAGCATAAATGTGAAACGTACAGCTCTGATAAACAGGGACGTCGGTAGAGAGCTCGAGTTCATTAAGAAAACATCAGTGAAAAGTATGGCAGCTTCGGTTTTAGAGCAGAATACCTAATCCCAGCAGAGACAGTTTTCTAACAGGGCTCAAATGGATAACACGAATGGATTTCTCAAGTGTAGATTGCTGTAAAACATCCCAATTAAGAATGCTGTTCCTGTTGTTAAGAAGCCCTCTCTAAATTCAATGGAGGGTTCAAGAACACAGCCACCAGGCACGACGGGAAGATGCTGTTCATAAGTGAGCCACCTGTACCGATCAGCTCTGTTCGGAGAACACGTAAATCTTCATACCGGTGAGCTGTCAACAGGCAACAGAGGCAAATTAAATGAGATATGGAGCAATGCAATGAAAGGCACATACATCTCTTCAGGAGAACACTAAGAAAGCATATTATCCATATCTGCTGTATAACCTCGGGAAAACTTGTCTAATGTACAAACAAGCACTTCTACAAAGAAAAAAAAGATTAATCTCTATAATTAAAAACTCCTAGGGAGCTTCAAAAGGTATTACCACAGTCTAATCAACAGGCAAACACATAAAAGCATGAGTTTATTACAAACACTTCAACTTCAGCTCAAAAACCTGTCTAATGCACTAACCACTAACAATTCCTGTGCTTAAAGCACTGACAAAAGTGCATTTTATCAAGTCTGTAGTCTTTTGAAAAGCAGGCAGAAAATTTTTCATATAAACAAGATGTTTGTGTACATGATTATGCTGCCTTCTGAAAGCTCAATTTAGACAAATTAAATCCATCCAAGCTGAGAAAAATCATAAATATGTTTTCATTCCCGGCATTTAATATCAAAGTATCTACAAAAATAATGACTATTTTCCTCAATTTTTGTGTGCTCTATGTATTTATGCTAATTATAGTGCAGAGTCATTAGCTTAACAACATGCCAACATCAAATTCTACTGCAATCAGTTGTGAGTAACGTCACTTGTGCACTTTACGTGAGCTCCTTCCTAATGGGCCTTTTTCATGGTCCGGGTTCTGAAACCAGAAGCGTCGAGTAGTTGTGTAAAATAACTTCCGCTGTAGCCTGTATGAATGGCAATGCCTATAGCATGGGATGGTTGTGATTTTTTTAATGCATCATAGATCATATGATCATAGATGTTTCATCAAAACATATTAAAACACAATTTCCAATCATTAATCGGGTATGAAGAAACGAGGAAAAATGTTGTCATGATATTCCGACGCACATTTCATGATTTAAATGGGAGCGCACAAGCTGTGAATGCACAATACTTCAGATACAGACCAGCTTTTTATTAAAAAAAATGCAAGAATAGCATATAAACAACACATCACATTAAAGAGTAACAAAATCGGACAAGCTTATCTCATAAAACATAACTACAACTAGACTGTACAAATTAAACAAAAAGAATGTTAGCATTACTTGCGTGCACTTACTTTACTTTCCGATAAAGACGTCACGTATAAGATCAAATTGGAGTCGTTCAAATAAATGTATATTTTTCATCCCAGAGTTATTCTAAGATAACTGGTTACCATCTTTAACGTGACATATCCTCCAGATTTGAGCGCCATGACTGAATAGCATTATACTGTAGATAACATTGGAGATGAATCGTAGTAATCACTGCATAATAATAAAAACAATAACATTACAAATAAAATTAAAACCATATATATATATATATATATATATATATATATATATATATATATATATATATATGGTGTTGGGGGTAACACATTACAAGTAACGCGAGTTACGTAATAATATTACTTTTTTCAAGTAACTAGTAAAGTAACGCATTACTTTTGAATTTCTAAGAAAACATCTGTGTTACTTTTTCAAATAAGTAACACTAGTTACTTTTTTTCCCCATTTACTGATTGACAAGTCTCCTGTTGGGAAATTGGGAGTAAACATGATGTTACTGTATTCTAGACTAAATGTGAACATGCATTAATTCATCTCACTCACAAAAAACAGATTCAGTATTCCTTAAAAATGAATAAAAACAGTGAAATGCAAACTCAGAATATGACGCAACCCTGCAATAATTAAATATGTTAAATAAAAAAAATATCCTTTATGTATTTAATCCCATATTATTAATTAGTGATTTGCTGCTGACCTTCGATGATGCAATTCAACCATACTATTAAGCAAAAATTACTTTAGATAAACTAACATTTATGCTTCATTTTTTATAGCTGAAGAGTGATCTCCTGAATAAATGTACTTTTCTTTCAGCCTGAGGTGAATAAATTTCACTTTTGGTGTAAAAGGGCTTTTACAGGAGAATAGTTTTATATTAAAAACAAAGAAGCAAGCCCTGCCCAGATTTAAAAAGTAACGCAAAAGTAACATAATGCATTACTTTCCATGAAAAGTAACTAAGTACCGTAATTGGTTACTTTTACATGGAGTAACGCAAAATTGTAATGCATTACTTTTAAAAGTAACTTTCCCCAACACTGTATATATATATAATATATATATATATATATATATATATAATATATATATATATATATATATATATATATATATATATATATATATATATATATATATATATATATATAAATATAAATATTCTGAGTATTTCTCCAGCAGTAATGTGTGCAGCCACGGGCAGAATCTCATCAGTTGTCTCATGACTGTCACAACACCGACAACACAAACGGCTCACTTATGTTTCACGTTAAAATGGAAGATTACACATATGGTAGGGGATCGTCTAAGGTTAAATAGATTCTTTCTCAGAATATACACTTTATAACACTATATTGTTTTAATTTTATTTTTAAAGTTATTGTTTTTATTATTGTGCAATGTAATATTGTTATCATAATAAACACCTGTTGAACGTCAATTTTGTTACTCTTTAATGTGATGTGTTGTTTATATGCTATTCTTGCATTTTTTTTAATATTAAGCTGGTCTGTATCTGAAGTATTGTGCATATGCAGCTTGTGCGCTCCCATTTAAATCATGAAATGTGCATCGGAATATCAGGACAACATTTTTCCTTGTTTCTTCATACCCGATTAATGATTGGAAACTGTGTTTAATATATTTGATGAAACATCTATGATGAATTGTTCATTAATATATCACAACCATCCCGTGCTATGGGCATTGCCATTCATCCAGGCTACAGCGGAAGTTATTTTACAACTACACAACGCTTTCGGTTTTCTAATGTGCACCGTGAAAAAGGCCTATTGGTCACTTAAAATGTTCCACTTCATTGAGGATACCGTCTTTAAATGTAGCTACCTATGCAAACGGTAGACAGCTAAGGAATAGGGCTTAGGTTTTCATTTTTAAAGGTTTTATACGCAAGTCTGTGTAAAGTGTACTGCTCAGGGACAGGACGAACCACAGCAGAACGAAGTAAACATGATTCATCATCATTCCCTCCACCTGATGTCATTATGTTGTGGGAATCAGGGGGCTAAAAAAGGAATAAGCCAGAGAGGTGGGAAAAATGACATGTAATTAATTCATAGTGTCTTCATCTCTCTCAGGACTCTGTTTTTTATGAAGTACAACAATGGCTTCACTGCATTGTTTGGAATAAGAGCTAAGAAACACAATAGGCGTACTAATAGCTTCTCGACATGAAATCTGCATTCTGTGACCTCTAGCACAGTAAATGCCATTTCGGTTAACACCAAAGGACATGCACTCATTAGCTCTGCTCCAAAACCCAGTGAGCTGCTTTTAAGGGATCACAGGCACATTCATGACTTTAGTTTAAGTTTAAAGTTGTCCAAATGAAGTTCTTAGCAATGCATATTACTAATCAAAAATTAAGTGTTGATATATTTAAGTTAGGAAATTTACAAAATATCTTCATGAAACATCTTTCCTTAATATCCTAATGATTTTTGGCATAAAAGAAAAATCGGTAATTTTCACCCATACAATGTATTTTTGGCTATTGCTACAAATATACCTGCGCTACTTATGACTGGTTTTGTGGTCCAGGGTTACATATTGGCGCTTGGTCAGGACCCCTTGGCGTCACTTTTTGCCGGTCACTGCTCCCCTTTAGAACCACTTTTCGACATACAAGCATCAGATTTAATGGTTTGCATGCATTTGCAAAAAAAAAGAATCATTTTATTTAAATTTGCTTTATTTAAAAAATGCCTGCTGGGATATAAAACACATAACAGGCAAATAAAAGTACAGTCACAGGTATTTACTGCAAAAGCTGACCGTGTTGCATTTCAAGTCTTCTGAAGCCATTAGTGCTGTCAAACAATTAATCGTGATTAATCGTATACAAAATAAACATTTGAGTTCGCCTAATATATGTGTCTGTACTGTGTGTTATTATGTATATATAAATACAAACATTTATGTATATATTTAAGAAATATTTACAAGTATATGTATTTATTATAATTTTTATATAATTTATATACATCACATACCTAAGTACATAAATAACATATTTCTCTTAAATGTATACATTAATTTGTGCGTATTTATATATACATAATAATTACACACACTACACACACATTTATTAGGCAAACTCAAACTTTTATTTTGTATGCAATTAATCGCAATTAATCGCAATTAATCGTTTGACAGCCCTAGAAGCCATACAATATCTTATGCAAAGAACAGAGTAAATCATACGGTTTTAATTGCTAAAAATGATCCCAAACTCCAAAACTTTAGCATGAAGAAATCGGTTACGAGACAAACAAAAGCCAATGGCATTTCATAACCAAAGCTGATGTAATGCTTTTCTGGCGGAAATTTTTGAATTTGTGCACAGACTACACACAGGATGAGCTTTATGGCGGACAGAGACGGCAACCGTGTCTATTCCTCTCACAAATCGATCGTTTTGCCTCTAAAGACTGGAATATTAATACTTTTTTAATAAATTGTGACTGTAGTTGTATCTATCTGTTATATCCTGTGTTTTATATTGACAAATGGTTCGGTTTAGAGGTATGAGTTGGGTTATGTACTCATAAATGTGTAAATAGTGTAATGTAAATAAAACTGTTGTGACTCTTAACATTGGAGGAAAAAAAAAAAAAAAAAAAAATCACACCCCAACATATATGCAATAATGGCAAAATTATTACCCAATATATAATGTAATCATGACCATAATTTCCCAATGCCTTTTATGTCTGCATTTTGACACGTTATTTAAAGCGATGGCGTCGAAAAATGAGGCTAAAGGGGTACCCTGTTTGTGAAAAAGTGACGCCAAAGGGTCCAGACCAAGCGTTTTTATTGAAATGACTGCTTTTCAGCCACATTTATTTGAAATCTTTTACAACATTGTCTTTACTGTCACTTTTGATCAATTTAATGCATCCTTCCTCAATAAAGGTAATAAATTCTTTTATTTTTATGTTGTACCAAACTTTTTAATGGTAGTGTATCGCAGTTACCACAAAAATATTAAGCAGTGCAACTGTTTTAAAACATCAGTAATAATACTAAATGTTTCTAAGCACCAAATTTGCATATTAGAATGATTTCTAAATGACCATGTAACATTATGTCTAGAGTAATGATTCAGATTTTCCATCACAGAAACAAATGACATTTTGCAATATATTAATTACTTTAATTTCTCTTTTTAATGTTGTAATTCAAATAAACGCAGCTTTGGTGACCATTAGAGACTTTTTTCCCCCAAAAAATATTTAAGAATTGTAATTATTCCAAACTTTTTACCAGTGGTGTATTTATTACTATTTTACTACTTTTGTTGAAAAAGGTTTTAAATGAGTCATTAATGAGGTTCCATAACTATCAGATACGGTCTCAGAAGGCAGCTGCTTATGTAGGCAGTGAGGCAGCTCACTGGGATGTGGAACAGACCCATTGTCCCCTCATTGTCAATCTCATTTCCCTCAGAATCCTTAATTAATTCTCTCCTGTCTCTTTCTCCACAGATGTGAATAATGCAGCGAGGAAGCCTTCATATCTTTCATGGCTTGTAGTTTTCAAACAGGACCTCTCTGAAACCAGATGCTCGAGGCATAAAACGCAACAATGATGTTCAGTGAATAAACAATGGCTGTGTGTCTCAGGTTCAGCTAAGCGACCAAAATCCCTCAATACTCTAAGCTGTCACAACAGCAGCCTCTCAAGCACGTGTTTATGATGTATGGATATATATCACACACACAAAGAAATCAGAAAAGAAACAGTCCCAATGCACACTAAACCCAGCTAACCCTGTTTTTTTTATTGCATATCAATCCCCAGGTGGCAATCTCATCTAAAATCAAACCAGATGTACTATTCATCTGATCTCCTGCCTTTTCTTAACCCTAACCGTATCCTCATGGACAAATGTGAATCCTTGTGTATTCATTACACTCTAGCGAAGAGTCAGGCAAGGTTATCTTTCCTGTTCAAACAAGTGCAGGTTTATGTCTTGCGTCTAAAACAAAGCCTAGTGCTTTCAGAGGCCCATAAATAAATACCCTTATGTCTCCATCAGAACGAATTTTACAGAATATATTGGATTAGAGAAAGTCACAGTCAATTGACATTACAAACCTCATTGATCTTCCCGTTTAAAAAAAGGCTTTTAATGTGTCTTTTAACATTTTAACAGAAGTGATTCATTTGTGATAATTAACGCCACAAAACCTAATATGTTAAGTGGACGAGAAGTTATTTTTTATTACTTGTTGCCTATTTTTTAACGTGTGTGGCACAAGACAGAACAAAAAATAAATATACCATTTTTAAAGCTCATTTGCTTGCTTGACTTGAGCTATTAAAAAAGAAAAATCAGCTTACACTGAAAAAACACAAAAATTAATTAATCAGTTCAATATCATCCCCGTTTTGCATGTTAATGAGAAAGAGGCTAATTAAAGAGAGACATGAAATGCTATTGACTTTGAACAGCTGCCATTATATTTTTATGGAACTGCTCCTTGAAGCTCCCGACCAGCATTCATTATTTACTCGAAAACAATCTGCGAGAACAAGGCCCGTTGAAACTTTTAACTAATACGTGACTGTTGTTTGTATCTGGAAGGTCAACTGGTCTCAAAGCTGTGTGAGAAAAGTGAAAATACATACCAGTAGACACACACACACTCAAAAACAAACATGGCTTTGTTGAGTTCTGCAATAGTCAGCACATTCTCACACGGACGCACCAACCCTTGAGCATTCTAAAATACACACTCTGTGTCCATAGAGAACCCGGCAGATTTCCGGAAGACTGCAACACCTATAGAGTGAAGACATACTGAAGTGTTTAGAAATGTACAGTACTGTTTAAAGGTTTGAGGTTGGTAGGATGTTTTAATGTTTTTGAAAGAAGTCCAACTTACAAGCTCTGCATTTATTTGATATATGTAATATTGCGAAGCAACGCTAATATTGTTAAATTTTATTGCAATACTTTTGTGAATCAACAAAGCGAAACCAGACTTCAGTCGCCTCAACAGAATGCATATTTACAGTGTCTGAATTATTCCCTATCCCCTATGGGCTTGTTAAAGGAACACTCCACTTTTTTTTGAGAATAGGCTCATTTTCCAACTCCCCTAGAGTTAAACAGTTGAGTTTTACCGTTTTCTAATCCATTCAGGCGATCTCCGGGTCTGGCGCACTTTTAGCATAGCTTAGCATAGATAATTGAATCCGATTAGATCATTAGCATCTCGCTCAAAAATGACCAAAGATTTTCTATATTTTTCCAATTTAAAACTTGACTCTTCTGTAGTTACAAAGTGTACAAAGACGGATGAGAAATGAAAAGTTGCGATTTTCTAGGTCGATATGGATAGGAACTATACTCTCATTTAGTAATAGTCAGTAATAATCAAGGAACTTTGCTGCCATATCCACTACCGCTAGACCTGGAGATCATCTGAATGGATTCGAAAACAGTAAAACTCATCTGTATAACTCTAGGGGAGTTGGACAATTAGCCTATTTTCAAAAAAAGTGGAGTGTACCTTTAAGTGGTGACATAATGCGTCCAACGAACCCACCAACGAACGCTATTTCCGAGTCCAAGCCCCAACTCATTTCACTTGAGAATACCATCTCAGCAGCCATTTATGAGCACTGTTTATTCATATTTAAACTAAACGTTTTCAAATTTTGGGTGTACACTATAGTCTCCGTGCTCACAGCCTCCCAAACACAAACACAAATAGGATTATAATTTTTTGGGAAGTATTATACCACATTTGGACCCAGATGTCAGGGAAGAGGTGACGTGTGACGTCAGACTTAACAAGCGAATATACGGCAATACGTGCCGTTCACCCTACAGAAAATATAAATTCTGTGACCAAGTGTCCAAATTCAGCTGCAGCTTCAGCATCTACTAATAATGTAGGGGGGCAGGATGCTACGGAATCTAGAGAACATTTGATTGGACAGAAAGTTTGATGAGAAGCTGAAGTGCAGTATGATGTCATCAGAATCGTTGATTCATATTGGTGGAAGTTAGAGACTGTAAGTTTTGAATGCGTCAATCTTGTAAATGTACATTTTGTCACTGTTTTGAAACACACTAGCTTATAGCTAACCTTAAGACTAACATTTATACATTTATACTAAAAGCCAAAAAACTTTGATTTTGATTTCATGGGGACTTTAATGCATTCTCTCTGATTAAAAAAAAACTTACTGATGAAAAACATTTGATCCATTGTATAACTGACAGTTTCAAAGTTACAAACTGTATATATGACTTGAATACGATTGAATATATTAAAGGAATAGTTCACCCAAAAATTAAAATTCTGTCATTATTATTCACCCTCACGTTGTTACAAACCCGAAAGACCTTTGTTTCATCTTTGGAACACAAATTAAGATATTTTTGATGAAATCTGAGAGCATTCTGACCCTGCATAGACAGCAAAACAACTACCATGTTCAAGACCCAAAAAGGTAGTATGGACATCATTAAAATAGTCCATGTGACATGAGTGGTTCAACCGCAATTTTATTAAATCTTTATGATTTTATGTGCACCAAAGACTATGCAGGGTCAGAAAGCTCTTGGATTTCATTTGTGTTCCGAAGATAAACAAAGGTCTTATGAGTTTCGAACAATATAAAGGTGAGTAATTAACGATAGAATTTTCTTTTTTTTGGGTAACTACAGGCTATCCTTTTAACTAGTTTAATAACTAGCTCAAGTCCAATGAATTCCACAGACTTCCCTCAAATGTCAAATGTCAAAATGTGACAAACTCTGCAGACTCCTTGTGGGTTTATCCACAAGTTACTGTTTTTTCTCTGCCAAACAAAACATTCCACCAATAAACACATGTAGACCTCTCAGCTAAAGCTCTATGACTACATTTGTTTTCACATTATTCCTATTTATTCAATCACCTTCATTTTTATCTTTTAAAACCCAACAACACAGAAATTATGGTCCTCTCACGAGTGGGGAATCGGTAAACAGTATTTCTCTTCTTTAATGGGATGTTCACAAGCCACACAGACTCAGGAGAAAAAAAAACAGGTAATCTAAAAATGATACATTTTCATCCCTCTTTGTGGCTCATCTATAGTAATACATAAAAAATGAGCCTCAATAAAACATTTTCCTCTCCCGCTAAGTGGAGCTCTGAGGTAAAATGATCTTAGATCCGTGTGTCAGAAGGAAAGAGGTATTGAGTGGCTCCCTGATAACTGTTCAGTGGGTGTAAATAGAGACGGACATCTTCGACCATTGCCACACGGACTGATGTTTTTCAGGGGTTTTAAGACAGCATGTCTAGTCTTGAGACCCCTGTTCTGTTTCCTCTGCATTGCAACATGTCTTATCTGAACTTTCCCTTAGCCTGCATCCCTTATGATTTATCTTCAGATAATTACAAGCTAAAAGTCTGAGCATTTCTCACACACAGATGGTTTAACCCAGCACAGGCCTCAATCTGGCCTGTTTCTGAGGGTAAATCATCTGAATGAGCTTGGTCAGGGATATCAATCCCACTAAAACACACTGTCTATTTAGCACTCTGCCGCTGAGGATTACGGCTGTGTTTGTCATAATGATAAAAGGCCTAGGCAGAAGAGTATTGTTACCTGATACCTGGGATTCCCAGAGGATCTCTGTATGCTGATGTGCACTCAATGCAAAGCTCTGCACCAAAACCTAGTAAGCTTGCTGCCTTCTGCCTACTAAGGCAGCGTCCTAACTATCATGGAACCTTTTAAGCGACTTTCTGGAATCAGTAGCATCTTCTTATTAGCGCAATCATAAAAATCTGTAAAAATAAAAACGGAGTGTCTATTTACACCTTGCTGGCAGAGGCTATTTACACTAACTCCCCCCACCTACATGTGGTAGTGTTAGACAACATTGCAAAAGATGCCTCCAGTGACGTAAGTGGTAAAGCACGCAACAATCATTTGGTTGACGCGGTCAACCTTCGAATCCGCCTTTTGCCGAACGTTACTTTGGAAAATAACGTGCCTCACGGGTGTTTATCGGATAAGCTTAGTATTAGGTGTAGGGAGGGTCCCAAATCCATTTATTAATTTTAATAAAAAATATAACTGCAAGTAGTGATACTGTATACTGGGGTTTAAGTGCTTTAAGGCATTTAAGCAAACATGGAAAAAAATACATATTGTTTAGTAAGCCTGTAACCACCTAAATCAATGATTGAAAAAAAGCATTTTTGGCAAATACAGGTAATTTGCCATAGAAATATGATGTTTTTTTTTTAAACATTTATGACTGTTATAGTGCCAGCTGTGGTCTGATCCCCTTAAAACTTTGCATGCTTGCTTAGAATCACCTTTTGCTAGCGCTCAACAGGCTTTGTGAAGTTTTGAGTTTTCCTTTAGACTTTATAGGATTTTGGGTAAATTTGGACAGGCCATTTTTCTAAACAACACAGTTATAGCTTCCCAAAGGTAAATGTCAACATTTTTTGGATAATTATTGACCTAGAGAGTCCAGAGAATAGTACAGCAATGTTTTTTTTCCAGACTGAGTGAAAAAACTAGCAATAGTTCACAAAAGTAGGTTTTTTACATCCTCTCAATCATTTAACAAACAATTTGATTTAGAGCAGTGGCTCTAGAGGCAAAGTTGTCTGGAATGAGGAGTTCTGTCATTTAATATGATGTATAATCGTTTATGCCGTTAAAAATGTGATATCACCCCCACCAGTAGGCGATTTCTTTCAAATTTCTCTCAGAATTTTGGGGCCGTGAGTCAAACAGGCCCACCAAGTTTTGTTCCGATCAGCCTCCGTTAACCTTCTCTAGAAGATGCTCAAACTTTGTCGCCAATAACGGCCATGTTTTTTGAGTTACACAAATGTCCTTATAGACACTTGTGGCACTTTGGACCAAGACTGTGCAGCACATCAATTTCAATGTTGATAGGACAAATGGTTGTGCAGTTATAGCCATGTTTATGTTTTTTCCCTCTTATAGCGCCACCAAGTGAGCAATCTCTTACAAAAGTTTTCTGAGTTTGGCAAAGATATCTCATTCCGTACAGGAGTTATAGGCATTTTACTAAAAGTGGCCCGGCCCCTTTGAAGCGTTTTGGTGTTCCTTTGTGACAGTGAGTTGAAAGTTCAACTTTTTTTTGATAATTATTGATATTTACTCTCCAGAGAATCTTTCTGCACTGGTTTGGTTCCGATTGGGCGAAAAACCTATTACTAGTTTACAAAAGTAGGTTTTTCAAAAAATGTGAAACACCCAAAATTGTTCGAATCAGACTGACAGTTTAGGAGTTATAAGTGATTTTGTACGTTTGTTCACTGTAGTGCCCCCGTCAGGCCGAATGGGCCGAGCCTTGGTCACCTTGTAGACGGTGCGAGTACTACCATCCCTCCAAGTTTCAAGTCTCTACGACTTGCGGTTTGATCTGCATGATCAGTTTTACATGGAGATCGCTGATCCGTGACCATTCTTACAATTACAATAGGGTTTCAGCGCTACACGCTTGAATCCCTAATTATAATTTACACTCAATACACTAATATTGCATACCATTTTCACTTATTGTAAAAAGAATCCAATGCTATTAGCACTTAGTGCAATGTAGAAAAGAGTTTCGCTGATTTTGATTTACAGTTTTTCAGGATTCTTTAATGAATAGAAAGTTCAAAAGTACAAGCATTTATGCGAAAAAAATCTTTTATAACATTATAAACGTCTTTACTGGCACTTTTGAATGGTAGTGCATTTCTCTCATCTCGTTCACCATCTTTGTTTTATCACTGAGGTTGTCACAATGCATTTTGCAATAGCCTTTACAGCAAATTTGTCTTTGATGCTGGTATTGCCTCCGTATACTGCCTCAGTAGGCAGCTCTCAGAGCTTCAATTCCCATAAATCTATGCACTACAACCCTCAGTAGTCTAACAGTGTGTTGGCCATATACAGTAAGTATTATTTTTAGACTGTATCTTACTGGAATTCACTTCCTTAAAGCAAAGCACCTGCCTTTCATAACTAGATTTTTTCTTTTTGAGCGAGACCAAAGAGTCAGGTCTTTTCCTGTCCCTTTTTCAGAAGACTGACAGCTTAAAGATGTAATAATTCGGTGGTGTCAAAAAAAGACATACCTTTAGTGGGTTCTGTGCGCTTGGGTAGGTCCAACGTGTCATAGTTTTTGTCATGCTCGCCGTTTTTCCTCCCTAAGTGAAGAAGGGGAAGACAGAGCGAGAGAGCGTGAGGGAACGAGACAGAAAGAGCAGTTGTAAGTGTCACTCTATGAGAGACAGAATTTACTGGTATGAAAATGTCAAGTAGACCCAAGTCTCAGACACATACACACAGTCACAGACGTGGCACACATACAGTAAATCTAGCTACTACACAGATATGCAGAAACAAACTCTTGACACCAGCTCCCAAGAGTGGGAACCCCCATTAAAAATGCAAAGCCTTTGTCATGGAAGACAGCTGTCTATAACAGAGTGAAGTAATGAAGGCCACTCCACTATCACACACAGAGAACATGATATAGGGATAGTTCATCTACAAATAAACATCTGCCATTATTTACTCACCTTCATATTGTTCCAAACATATTTGATGTGCTCCAAAACAAACAAAAAGCATCTTAGAAATAGTCAACATGAACCACACTGTATATTTAAAGTGCTTTGAAGCCGTAATATCACTTAAGACCAACACCAAAACCATTTTTTCAGTTAAAAACTTTTTATGCACATTTTTAAATATGCTGAATTGCTAAAAATGCCAAATGCCACGATGCACCAAATGTGAATATGCACATCTGTGGTGGAGATGAAGATTTCTAATGAAAATTAATTATCTAAATTAATTTAATTAGAATTTAAAATCTTTATTTCTTGTTTTTCTTTAAAGTCACTTGAGAGGGAACACTGTATGTGATATTGGCAAAATACTGGCAGAATTTAAAAGCAAAAATCTCTTTACAAAATTTGCCAGTGCAGTAAGACAAGTTTGAATTAATGACAACGTGTCTGAATTAAAGACAACGTGTTTGAATTAAAAACAAGTCTCAATATCTTATGCAGTGTTGCTTCTCATGTAAATTTATCTTGTTTAAAGAGTTCTAGATATTTTAACTAATAAACAAGACAGATAACAAATTTAGAATATGATTCTTTTGCAGACAAAGCTAATGCATGTTTTCAGAAGGCTGTAAATGAAGTGCACACTTGTACCATGGTACTTTTTATAATTTTTACTTCAAGTTTGATAGCCCTTGTTCAACATTCACTTTCATTACACTTCCAGTCAAAAGTTTTTGCGCAGTAAGATTTATAATGTTTTTAATGAAGTCTCTTCTGCTCACCAAACCTGCATTTATTTGATCCAAAGTATAGCAAAAACAGTAAAATTTAGAAATATTTTTTTATTTAAAATAACAGTTTTCTATTTGAATATATTTTAAAATGTAATTTATTCCTTTGAGCAAAGCTTAATTTTCAGCATCATTACTCCAGTCTTCAGTGTCACATGATCCTTCAGAAATCATTGATTATAGAATTAATTAATAAAGGATTATAGAAATTAATACTTTTATTTAGCAAGGATGCCTTAAACTGATCAAAAGTGATGATAAAGAGATAAAGATATTATAATGTTACAAAATATTTCTATTTCAGATAAACACTGTTCTTCTGAACTTCTATTCATCAAAAAACCTGAAAAAAAATCATAATACATAATAATAATTAATGTTTTTGACCAGCAAATTGGAATATTAGAATGACTGATTATGTGACTAGAGTAACGATGCTAGAAATTTAGCTTTGAAAATTTAAAATGTATTCAAATAGAAAACAGTTATTTTAAATAGTAAAAATATTTAAAAATGTTACTGTTTTTGTACTTTGGAACAAATAAATGCAGGCTTGGTGAGCACAACAGACTTCTTTAAAAATCATTAAAAACCTTACTGTTCAAAACTTTTGAAATGAAAAAGGACAATGTGAACATTCTGCCTGACATCTCATTTTGCGTTTTACAAAAGAAAAATATCTCAGAGGTTTGGATCAACATGAGAGTGAGTAAATGATGACATTTTTTTGGTGAACTATCCCTTTAAAGCAATGGGCAAAACGACAGAAAGCAAAAGCCAGGCCTCGTTAACAGATAACAGCAGACACACAGACATCCATGCCAGCTGAAAGGGGCTTTGAACCGGCTAAATTGGCACAGGTTTGACATTTCCTTGAGGAGAGGAACACTAGCCGGTCATTTCAGAATGGAAGGTGAAAGAGTGAAAGAGGGGCAGTGATGAAAAGTTTATTCTGATGAAGACAGAGAGAGGTATTATGTCAGCGTATGCTGAGAGAAACAGACAGACAGATTAAAAAGCAGGAAGAGACACTCACCTTGATTAAACCATTCCTCTACAGTTAGCCAACGCAGGAACATCAGCAAGACCAATAAGGGAAAAAAAAGGCAGGCAGGGAAGAAGAAAGGAGATTCAGAAAGTGTGTGTATTAAAAAAGACAGAACTTATTTGTGAACTACTTAAAAGTACATAGGAAAAGAGAGAGAGTTTTTAGAAAAAAGAGAGTCAGTTCTATTAGTTCCCGCAAGTGAAGATTCTAGAAAGGAGACAAAAGAGTTTGCGCAGCTTACTGCAGCAAATTCACTAAATGGTTACAAGAAACTTAGTATATTCACAGATTTCATGCATTATTGTGTTCTGCAATGCTGTCCGAACAATTCATTATGTACTGTATTCTCAGTGTGGCTGCAGGGCTGCTATACTGGGCATTAGGATAATCTGTGTTCTACGGTCAGTTTTCGCTTTCAGGCCAACTAATATGATGGTAGGAGTGAATCTGGCTGAGCAATTTACTTAGTAATCTAAACTATCAAAGGCATGCTATTTAGCCAGCCACCTGAAAATCAACACATTTGGTTTAATAGCACAGACATTTGAATGTTTATCACCCCTTTGAGTGTTGAGCGGAAACAATACAAAGGGAAATATTTAATATGACTACTTTTGCTTCAGTAAAATGATGTGATATGTACACTAACATTCAAAATCTTAGGGTCAAAAATGTTAGACAAAAAACTCTCTTGTGCACATGACCCTTCAGAAATCATTCTAATATGCTGATTTGCTGCTAAAGAAACATTTCTTATTATTATCAATGATGAAAACAGTTCTGCTGCTTATAGCTCACTTCCAGAACAAAACTTTACAGATAATGTACTCACCCCTTGTCATCCAAGATTCATGTCTTTCTTTCTTCAGATATAAAGAAATTATGTTTCTTGACAAGAACATTTCAGGATTTCGCTCCATATAGTGGACTTCTATTGTGTCCCTGATTTTAAACTTCCAAAATGCAGTTTAAATGCAGCTTCAAAGAGCTCTAAATGATCCCAGCCGAGGAAGAAGGGTCTTATCTAGCAAAACGACTGATTATTTTATTTAAAAAAAATACAATTTATACACTTTTTAACCTCAAACACTAGGCTTGCGAAGGTCTGCGTGAACCCTGTGTATTCGGGTTCAATACAGTTATAGTATGTCGAAAACATTCCCATCTCATTTTCTCCTCCAACTTCAAAACCATCCTACATTGCTGCAGAAGTATCAACCCAGTGTTTACAAAGTGAACATGCAAACAAGGTCAAACGCCATTTACAAAAAAAGGTAAAACAGTGATGTAGGACAATTTTGAGGTTGGAGGAGAAAATGAGATAGGAGTTTTTCGACATACCCTAACTGCTCTGAGTTCACACAGAGCTTGACTAGATGAGGATCTGAGGTTAAAAGTACATAAATTGTAATTATTTTTAGAAAATAAACAATCGTTTTGCTAGATAAGACCCTTCTTCCTCGGCTGGGATCATTTAGCGCCCTTTAAAGCTGCATTTAAACTGCATTTTGGATGTTCAAACTCACAGGCACAACAGAAGTCCATTATATAAAGAGAAATTGTGAAATTTTTTCCTCAAAAAACAATTTCTTTATGACTGAAGAAAGAAAGACATGAACATATTGGATGACAAAGGGGGGGTAAAAAAAGTGTACATTTTTGTTCTGGAAGTGAACTACTCCTTTAATATTTCTGTGGAAACGTGATTTAGTTTTGATCAAATGAATGCATCCTTGCTAAACAAATATACTTATTTTTAAAAAAGAATATCTTACTAACCCACAACTCTTGAATGATAGTGTAATTTAAATGACATCATTTAACATATTTTAATAATTAAACATAAATACAGTGTAAACCAATTTCCTATCATGTCTAACAAAACAGTGGTGCAAAAATGACACGCTTTCTGCTTAATAAGTGTTAAAACAAACATTGCAACCTAAACTTCTATGTTTATAGTCAAGAGTTTTATGTGCAAAACTAAATTATGCCTTTTACATCAGGTAAGATTATCCTGGGGAAATGTCCAAATAGCTTGCCGGGAAAACATCCCTTAATGCTTGTTATGGGCATTTTCTGGTGTAAATATAGGTCACTTGCATCTTCAAAGTACATCTCTAGGGCTGCTGACAGATAAACAAACCTCATTAAAAAGGGTCCATGAGGCACAGCATGACATCAACGTTGTCATCTTTGCTACTTACCCACTTTCTTCCCTTTGCTCCTTCGGGTTGTATGTTGAATTTCCTTACAAGTCTGTTCGAGAATCAGTTCACTAATTGAAGTCATTAATGTATTCAAGAGGTCTCATATGAGTGAACAAAAAATTTTGGACAACTACTACAAAAAAAAAGAAAGAAAGATAAGAACCTTGAAATGGTCTGTAAACCTGGAAGTGAACCTCATTCTGAATTGTGTATAGAATGAGTACCTGAATAACACTCAGCGGTTTAAAAGCGAAACTGATTCAACTCAGACAATGTAGCAACACTTACACCCACATCCATTTAAAGATGAATATTGATTCAACATTGATACCCCAGACACACACTCCAGTTATGAATCATGAGGGACAAAAGAGCACAGGCCAAACAAATAGAGACTCAAGCATCATTTTAGCTTCCTATTACAGTATCTGCCTGGACTGCTATTTACGATGTTGCGTAAATGCTAGGCTCACACGGCCCTCCGTGAACCCACCGGTGATGAAGCATCCGGCTGTTGATGATCAAGGCTCAGGGATATAAAGGTGCTCAGCAATGTTTTGGAAATATAAAACACATAGATGAGATGAATAAGAATTCAATATTGACCTTTGGCCTTCTTTCCTCCAAAGCAGCCTGCGTCATCTTTCTTCTTCCTCTGAGTGCCAGCAGAGCCGGGGCCCTGCAGAGCTGAGGGGTCCTGGAACTTCTCAGCCCCTGGAACCTCCTTGTGCACGTGGTAAGACAGGTTCCTCATGATGCAAACACAATTCTCCACAGACTAAGACACGGCAAGAGAGAAAAATCGAAAGAATGAAACAAAGTATCTTTAAAAGTACAATGTGTCTGCTAAAGACTAAATAAATATTATTTCAGTAATAATAATATTTGCACTGTATGGTCAAATATTTTTGTAGAATTATCACTAAAAAAATGCTCCGCTTTACATTAGGGCTGGGTTTTGACACAAATTTCATGATTCGATTAGATTCAATATCGATTATTTTGGTTATATATTAGGTACAGTAAATGTTACATTTTCTCAAAGAAAAAAAACTCAACTACTGCTGTAAAATATACATGAGAGTCAGTTTGAGAAAAAGCTCTCGTGCTCAGCAAGGTAGCATTTATTTGAACAAAAGTACTGTAAAACAATGTGGATGATTTCTATTTTAATGTTTTTAAAATGTAATTTATTCCTGTGATGGCAAAGCTGAATTACTCCAGTCTTTAGTGTCACATGATCCTTCAGAAAGCGTTCTAATGTACTGATTTGCTGCTAAAGAAACATTTTTTATTATTAAGAATGATGAAAACAGTTGTGCTGCGTAATATTTTTGTGAAAATTGTGATTTACTGATTTAGTTTTGATCCAATGAGTGCATCCTTGCTGGACAAAAAAAAACAAATCTTAATGACCCACAACTTTCGAATGATAGTGTAATTTAAATGACATTAATTAACATATTTTAATAATTAAAAATAAATACAGTGTAAGCCAATTTCCTATCATGCCTTACATAACTGGTGCAAAAACGAAACTTTCTGCTTAATTTGTGGTAAACCAACACAGCAACTTAAACTTCTATGCTTATAGTGGAAGAAAATATAACAAAATATAATTATAATATAAAATATAATAAAAATATAATTGAGAGTCAGCTGTTACTACATTACTGTAATATTGAACATTAAATTATAATACTAAATTAAACTAAAAAAAAAAGTTAACTTTAACTTACATTTGTACTCCAATTCGTTTTTCATTCATTTGACAGATTTATTCAAACTTAAATACTGAAGACCAGAAAAACTTCGAATGAATGTAATATGGTCTAAATTTTAGAGTCATTTTTCTAGGTGACTGACGAATTCATATGTTTTTTTCTTAGGTAAATGTGATGTTATGTGACATGAGACAGAATACAGATTTTGGTAAGTTGAACTCTCTTTTAACATACCTTAAGATGTTTATTTTGTGCTGTAACTATATCAAAGCAGAGGAGACGATCAGTTCACATGTGCGTCACACTGCCACAACTGAGGCGCTACATTGATCTGTCACTCCATTAAACAGCTACAAAACGGTATTTATTCATTGAATATTGTAATAAAATGGACAGAATTTGAAATGTGAGACTTTCATTTGAAAAGTAACAAAGCTTATTGCGACTTATTGGATGGGAGGTGTGTTGCAATGTTCCATTCATTAACTGAAAACAGGCTAGAGTAGACTAACCGATTCTTGGGATTTAAGAATTAATATTGTTGTATAAAAATGAGAATCGATTAAAATCGAGAAATCAATATTTTTGCAACCCAGCCCTTCTTTACATTACGGTTGTCTTGTGGTATTTCATATTTATTACTGTGCTCCCTAAATCTGGAATTTTCGTGTGTGTGACCTACAAAATGGAAATTAAACACAGAAAATAGTATAACATTTAAACAAAGATGCTCTCCCTGCTGAAGATACTCACTTTGTTGTCCATGTCCTTCTTTCCCACAGCAGACTGCAGAGCATGCAGCAAGGCATCTACCAGCCCCTCACACTCTCTCAACCGTCTGCGCGCCTCTGCACCGTCTGAGCTCACATTCCTACGGCAAACAGCAAAAGCATGAGTAAGCATAAGTAATTTGCACTAATTATACATCCTAAGCTGACACATTAAAAGATTTTGTTGAGGAAGCTACTTTGAAACGGTAACTTTCCAAGCTACAAACTAATCATAATTTAAGCAGCTCAACTTTAGCCAAACTGCTCGTTAAAGTAATTAGACACAAGATACAAACTAATGGGAAAAAGAAGTTAAGGAACTGCCAATATCTTTTCAATATGCAAAAATATATTTAATATATTATATTATCATATATACCTTCAGTATATTTTAGAATATGATTAAAAACATTAAAGGATTTTTTTCAATTATTAAACAAATTAAACAATGGATTATGGTAATATGACTACACAACAAAACTAGAATAAAAGATCTGTTTGAAAGCATAGTGATTAGTGTCAATTGTCATTCTCTATTTAAACAAAACAACAACAAAAAACTTTTTTAACAGCCAATTAATTGTTTGTATGAATTCAATGGAATGAACCTGAATTCATGTGCTAAGCACAATAAAAGCTTGACAAAAAGGCAAAATCATATAAACACAGATTGCTTTTTTTACAACCAATGAAAAGTGTATGATAAACAATATAGTCACCAAATCCAATTAACCTACATTTAAGCTCTGATCTCAGACCTGCTAAAATGACCAATGTCCCTCTTTAAAAATGAATGGAGGACAGATTACATTATAAAGTTACATGGTTATATAAGAAAATGAAAAGAACGTCAGATGTGTCCACAGCCTGAGAAGGCACTAGGAGCCATCTGGGTTCTTCATCCTTTACCCTGAAATTTCTTTTCTACCAGCTGTTCAAGCTGTAGTTTTTATAACTAGATTGTCAAGTTAAAATCCTATCAACAAAAAAGCCTCACTCCAGAGTCATCACTATCAAACGACAACTGAAGAAACATAAATTAAACTAGCACCCTGCCAAACAAATGAGTCCCTTTCCAGCAGACGAAATTTAAACCCATTTGCAGTATAACACCCATATGGAATCTAACATTTTCCAGCTGTACATCTGTTGTGGCGGCAGTCCAGATATAAGAGAGATGGATTGCGTTTTTACAGCTACCTGTCTTTTTCCTTCCCCATGCCTGAAGGACAGTCAGCACAATATCGAACGCTGCCTACAATTTCTTGTACCTAAGCCAGTTTGAGAATACAAGATATAATACTGTGGCAAAATGTAATATACTAATATAAAAATTGTAATACATTATTTGGTGGCACTTCAAGCTTTAATTACACAACCAGCCTTAATATATTTTTGTATATAATGAATACAGGAATTAATAGTTCATTGAGTCTTCTGAAATAAACTGAACCTCTCACTGAAACCCTTCACCGCTTGGCTCTGCTCTAGTTCATCCAAAAATAAAATTAGCTGAAACTTTTCACACCCTCAGGCCATGCAAGATGTACAGTAGATGAGTTTCTTCTTCATCAGAACACATTTGGCAAAATTTAGCATTACATCACTTGCTAATCAAAGGATTTTCTGCAGTGAATGGGTGCTGTCAGAATAAGAGTCCAAATCTTCATTTTGGACAGCCTGAGGGTGAGTAACTTTACAGCAGTTTTTCATTTTAGGATGAAACATTCCTTTGAGACCTTCTACAATCTCAAATATAGACAAGACATAAATGCACTAATAATCAGGAATTACAAATGTGCACATTTGTCACAATGAGCAAAAGAAAGAAATAAAGGGTGCTTTCCCTCTGCTCAAGAGAGACAGGAAACGAAACTCTGCCTTCAAGCAGCTTACTAGGCAACAGATGTCACTGGATACAGTTTCCATGGATACAGGCTGAGCTGAGGCTAAAAAGACAGGATGAGGATGGAGTGGCGTTGTGCACAACCGCATGTCTGCGATGACCTGCTGAGAGGTGGCATCACATGGAAACACATGATGCCATGGTGGCTGTACTGCCACCTCTTCCTGATACATGCTTTAGACCCGCTGAGGCACTGGTTAACCTGATAATATTGATTGACCTGTCGCAGGGCAATAGCCAGTAAGAGCTTTGGCAAAGAAGAATGAGCTAAAGTGAGATAAGGAGGTTGAGAAAAAGTAAGAGTGCTGAGAAAGTAAGAAAAAGGAAGTTGTTTTAGGAAATGTTCACAATGTTTCACTTTAAAATGAAGGAGGATGACCGATACTGGATTTTGCTTGCTTTCTGATGCATGAAAAAAATGCCACACACTTCGGATTAATTGAATGACTGCAGAAGATTTCTACTAATGTATCAAAATGCTTAAACCAAACAATCCCAATGAATTTTCCACAAACATATTATGCAGCACAACAGTTTTCAGTAATGACAATAATAAGAAATGTTTTTTGAATTTGATTATATTTTTGATCAAATTTCTAGGAACAATAGTTGGGATTAGCATAAACTTAATAAGTAATAGATACATAAACTATTGCCTCTTATTTGTCATTTTTGTAGATACCAGAAATTCAGCAGGTTTTTGGAAGCCCGTTTTGGCCAGTTAATAATAAAAAAGGTATTGTGACTTCTTATCGGTTACACTTTATTTTGATAGTCCACTTTAGGCATTCTACTAACTATAAGTAACTTTGCAACTACATGTCAACTAATTCTCATTAATTTGCAACTACATGTCTACTAACTCTCAGAGCAGACTGTTAAGTTAGGTTTAGGGTTAGTAGAATAAGTTGACATATAATTGCAAAGTTTAGAAGAGTGTTCGAAGATACTCAGCAGACCGTCTACTAATACTTTAATGACTAGTTGACATACGGTTGCAAAGTTACTTACTCTTAGTAGAATGTCTAAAGTGGACTATCAAAATAAAGTGTTACCTTTTTCTCGGATTTGCGAGTTTATTTCTCACAATTCTGACCTTTTTTTCCCTCGCAATTCTGACTTTTTTCCTCAGAATTGAGAGATACAAACCAGCAATTATGAGTTATAAAGTCAGAACTGTGAGATATAAACATGCAATTCAGACTTTTTCTGAGAATTGCACACTATAAACTTGAAATTGCAAGTTCTACAGTCAGAACTGTGAGACAAAGTCAGATTTGTGTGATATAAACTCACAATTGCGAGTTATAAAATCAGAATTGCATGACTATTTTCTATTATTTTGACTATTTTTCCCGCAATTGCGACTTTTTTCCTTGCAATTCTCACTTTTTTTCTTAGAATTGTAATATAAACCCCCACACTTTAAAAAACAATTTGTTGAGTCAACTCAAAATCATTTGTAACCTGGCTGCCTTGAAATTTTAAGTTCAGTCAACTCAAAAAAAGTTTATTCAACTTGAAATGTTAAATTATACTAAGTGACAACTTAGATATTTGAGTTACTTAAAATTTTTTAAGGCAGCTGGGTTACTTACCCAGTTTAGCAAACACAAATATCTAAGTTGTTACTTAGTACAACTTAACATTTCAAGTTGACTAAACTTAGTTGACTGAACTTAAAATTTTAAGGCAGCAGGGTAACAAATTATTTTAAGCTGACTCAACAAATTGTGTTTATTTTTTACAGTGCAATTGTAAGTTATAAAGTCAGAATTCCATGATATAAACTCAGAATTGCGAGTTATAAAGTCAGAATTGCGAGACAAAGTCAGAGTTGTGTGATATAAACTCACAATTGTGAGTTATAAAGTCAGAATTGCAGGATATAAACAATTTTGACTATTTTTCTCGCAACTGCGACTTTTTTGCTTTTAATTCTGACTTTTTTTCTTAAAATTGTGCTATAAACCCCCAATTGTGTTATAAAGTTAGAATTTTGAGACAAAGTCAGAATTGCATGATATAAACTAAACTGCAATTGTGAATTATACAGTCCAATTCCGAGGGGGGGAAGACTGATATTACAGTATATCTCGCAATTGTCACTTAATAACTCACAATTTTGTGAGATATAAACTCGCAATTCTGATAAAAATATCACAATTCTGACTATATTTCTTGGACTTTATTATTCAGTTCTTTGGGTTGTTGCTGATGTTTTTTTTTTTTTTTGCAATTTCAAGTTTATATCACAATTTTGAGAAAAAAAAACTGAATTGCGAGATAAAAAGTCGCAATTACCTTTTTTATTTTTTATTCAGTGGTAGAAACAGGCTTCCATAGCAGGTCAACATCTAAAAAAAGAGTGTTTCATAAAACTGTATACTTGAAAGGGAAAGGGAACAGAGGGAGAGACTGAGAAGAACGGATGAAGGCAGGGAGGTAGAGTCACACACAGAGAAGCAAGCAGAAGCTGGACTTGGCCCAGCAGGTTGCAGCACAACCAGCAGCAGCAGCAGGAGATTAGAGGCCTGGCTGCTAAAGAGGAAACAGAGGGTGGAAACACAGCCCCGTCCCTCTGGAGCTTCAGTGCTGAGCTCACACACAACACAGGACACAGCTAAAATAAGAGAAGACAGGGAGGACTTAAAGGACAAAAGAAAGAGGGTGAATGCAGCATTTATTCAGTGATGAAACAGCATCCAAATCCTGCTTCTGAAAGACCCCTGATACAATCAACTGTGAACTGAAGAACAGATATGAATATAATCATATCTGAAATCATACCTCATATGCAAATTTTGGTTCTGCCTACAAGGCAGAAAACAGTGTTCGAAATACCTACTCATGCAATCGTAAGATTAAGGATTTAAAGAGAGCACTCGAGGTCACGAAACTGAACTACACTGACCTGCATTTGCCACTAGCAAGCTGATTTAGACAATCAGACCTGTGTGCCGAGGCTTATCCGCAATAGCCAGAGAAATCTAGGTAGGTCAAACAAGGATAGTCACAGCCAAACAAGGCAACAATAAACTGATTTAATGCCACAGTGTCAGGAGTGCAACAACAATATGTGAGTCTTGAAAAATAAGGATCATTTTTTGCACCATGACACTATGGCTCATTGTTTAAGCTGAGGTTCACCTCAGTGGAGGAAGATTTGATGATCTGATGAGTTATTTACTGCAATCAATGGGTTGTTGGTTTGATAGGTCACTGATGGTCAAGGCATAACAGTTTATGCTAGAGATTTAAAACATATGTATTATTATTATTCACGGATGCAACGTCCATTTATATTTGCTGAGACAGGCAAAGATCACACTAAATAATAATAATAAAAAAAAAAGACATTTCTTTTTCAGGCAAAGAGCAGAATCAACCTGGACCCCTCTTACACAGCAATTTTCTCTTGCCTTTTAGAGACAGAAGTGGGTGCAAAGAAAAAAAACAGACTCCATTTATTGTGGCAGGATGCATGGTAACCATGGAGATATAAAGCCCTTTAGTGACTGGATATCTTAATCAAAAGCTGAGCTGCTAGAATGACCCCCAGAGGAGAGGATCAGTGTCTGCAGAGATACTCGGAACATAATACCAAAAATGGTTAAATATACAACAGACAGAGGCTATTATTTTTACTTTTAGTTATAAAGTGGAGATGTTTTTTTTTTTTTTTTTTTAATAGATTTTGTCAGAAGACAAATAAGTTCAATCAATACGAAATCATCTGTTCCCACTTTTGTTTTCCATAGAGATTGGTTATCCATTGCCTCTCTGTATAGCAAAAGCTAATTTTAACTGACAGACAGCAATAGACAGCAATGCAACTGAAACGTCCAAGGCCCTAAAAGGTAGTAAGGGCACTATTAAAATAGTCCATGTGACATCAGTGGTTCAACCTTAATTTTATGAAGAACAAGAATATAGGGATATATATAGGGATGCACCGATTTTTGCTTAATTTAAAGCCATCGGGATATCAGAAATAGCATGCAAAGGGCCGATAACAATGGTATATTGTTAACTGGATGGAGACAATGAGTTGCATGTCTGTTGCATAATCCAGCATTTTTCTCTGGGCAAAATAATTAAATACTTGCCAAAACAAAATAAAACCTGTACAAAATATAGTTTGTCAGACAGCATAGTATGGACTATGCAAATGTGATGCTGATGCATCCAATGAGTGAAATGCCCGTGTTCAGCTGTAAATTTGTCACAGGTAAATACATCATAGGTAAGTCACAGTGACAATGCCCCAAGGTTATGTCAAGAACCGTCAAGCATTAGGCCTACATTAAAGTAAAAAAGAATGGCAGGTAATTTGCAGCTTTTTGTATGTTTTAAACCAGAAAAAAATGGCAGGATAGTGCAGAACATGGATTCACATCACACACCTGCAGCGCTTCTGTGAATGGAGAAAACAGAATAAAAGGCCCACACAAAATATATTTCACTTAAATCATTAACAGATTGACAAAACAAATAAATTGTGCTGAGTTTTGTATCATTGTAACGTGCTCTGAAGTTCACAGAAAGGAAACCGAGATGGCAGAAAGCCGTTTTCTTTATCTTTCAAAAGTTCAACTGTTGTAAAAGTAACAGTTGCAGTGATCGCTTCGTCTCCTCACACATGCAAACACAACATATTTTTTTTTAACTTGACACCACAGCCTGTTCATTATCAAAATAAAATACAGTTAAAAAAATATAAAAAGTTTGCTCAATTTAAATAGTCCGCGAGGGAAGAACAAAGCCTATAGTTTACGTAATAAATAATGTTTTAGCATCCAGATACGCTGCGAATATGGAAACATTTGGATTTGTGAAGAATGAGAGAGACAGATTACAGTTTTGCATTTAAATTATTTCGTATTGGCTTGACATTTATATTTAGCGTAAATACAACTTTAGAGGATTTGTTGTGGAGAGAAGGGAACTAAAATAGCCTAAATGTGTTAGTAATGTTTGTAATTATTTTGCATTATTTACCGGTATTTTAGCCTACATTATATCTCAATGTAATAATAAAATGCGACGTTTTCCTCTCAAAACGCTTATAGGAGTAGCGATTATTAAGTTTTAAGTACTTAATGATCGAATATTCATTTTTGGGTAAACTATCCCTTTAACTAAAGCATAAGCTATTAAAAATCAAGTTTTATTAATTGAAATTACGCTGAAATAAACAGTAACACATACTAAAATAACATTGCAAAAGACAGACTATCTTAACATATGCAAATAAACAATGTTTGTTGTCTGAAACCTTTTAGTCATCAAATTAGAATAGAATAAATAAGTAAAAGCCTTTTTCAGAAACCCAATAAGACTTGCAAAAACCGAAAGACCAATAAGATGTTTCACTACCATTGTTCTAAGTCAACTGACAAGGATGTAAAAGATGCTGTCAATCAGACCAGTGTACCTTAGACATCCTGATGTGTTCTTGAAGACGGTGGTCCACTCTGCATCTCGCGGCTTTGAGTCTTCGTTCGGCTCGTGTTCCCAGCCCGAATGAGGGATAATGACCTCGTTAGTCATCGTCTGAAGCCCGTGGTTAATTATCACCATCTTCAGCGGCTCATAGGAGGACAAGTTCCAAAGTGTTCCTAACAGGTGGAATGAGACGGAGAGAGAGAAAAGAAACAGGGAAAAAAGGACCTGTTACACCTCTTAACATGACACAAGAGCTATAAACAAAAAGTGGCACCGCTGTTAGATCTGTTGACACACTATGCATTACCAAAGCATTGATTCTGAGTTTTCAGACAGGAACCTCCATTACAGACCACGACTAAGAAGGATTGGACAGGCAAAAAGGAAAAGAAAAGCAAAGTTTGAGAAAAAATTGCTCTGAGCAAACAGAACGTGAAGGGGCCAGGCTGTTATTTTCTAGACAATAAAACAGAGAAGCTTGTTCTATATGCTAGCAGACGTACTGTATATACGCATACACAGTTAAGACTGGCCTTTGTTTTATTAACTTGGCAAGACCCATACAGCTACTGCTACCCTTGGAAATGTACAGTGAATAAATAAACTGCCTTTTCTTGGGTTAGAAACACTAAGGCTCAGGACTACAGGTCATTCTCGCTAAAAACAGAAATAGCTAGTGTTTACAGAGGCCACGTTCACACAGCAGCAGAATACTGTTGTCAATACCGTATTTGAGTCCTTAATACGGTTGCATTCACACACAGTACAGTTATTTACGGGTGTGACACCCGCATTCTATAACCGAACTCACACCCGTAAATTTCCAGGACTCACAACCTCATTCTTGGAACACTCACGCTGTGTGAACGGAACAGGACTGGACAACTAAGTTAGTTGTCTGTCACGTCATTCAGTGCGAGAGAGCCGCTCTGCCGCACAAACGCGCATCTACTATGTGTTGCATGCTTTCATTTGTGGTTTCGGTAACTTACAGTGACGAAGAAATGAGCTGCGTGTCATCTGAAAGTTTTATATCCAGTCTCTACCGGAGCCACTCCCTCCCGTCAGTTTTGCGTTCAGCGCGCTGCTCAAATGCTCCGCTCTTCACTCAATTTTAAAAGCTGCTGTCGGTTAATGATGATTTGATGGATGAACTCGCAGCTCGATTGGACTGTCGTGTCAGAAAGTGGCAATACTTTCAGTTTTACGGACGTCGCCATCTTTGATACTCCTCTGGTCACTGTTGCTATGGTTACTCGTAAGGAATATGGGCTTGACTCCCATTGCACTTACATACAGACAGTATTCGACAGACAGTGTACGTCTACATCAATTCGGAAAAAATTTGAAGACGGAGTTTTCGTTTTAAAACGCTCTCCGTCCACACTAGCGTTTTCCAAATGTTTCTCATCCATACTGAAATGTAGGAAAACGGTAAATTCGAGATTATACAGACGGAACAGACATAAGTTTTCACGCAATTCTTGGCAGGATAATTTTATTTACGGAAATATCTCATCATTCACTGACGCGTCCATGTCGCGCGCTCTCATGTTTGATCTAAAAAGCAGCTGCCCTCACGTTTAGCTGCATGAGTCAGGACAGCAACTGTGAGTACATTTTCTGTCATCTTTTTAGGACTGTAATATGAAGAGTTTACAAATCTTTAGCAGCGGTGTGAAACTGAATAGCACATAACAGCCACAATTACCGGTATAAACAGATATCCATTGGTACAATATGCGTCACCGTTTTCAAAAGCATCCACTTTGGAGAGCGTTTTCAAAAAGCTCAGTTTTCCTTGTCCAAAAACGCCGTCTCAGTGTGGACGGAAGGCCAAAACGGAGAGAAAAAGATGCGTTTTCAAACGAAAACGTATTAGTGTAGACATGTGTGAATGGGACATTCTGAGACTCACACATGTACAGTAAGTAAATGCAGTTGTCAATCCCAAAAACTGACAGTGTGAATGTGGCCATAGTTAACTGCAAACTCAAACAGTGTATATCCTGATACAACTCTGAATCTATTTTTTTCTGTCCTTCATCGCTCCATGTTCTTCACATTCGGCAATTACTTCCAGATTCATTTCTGCTCACAAAAACTCCAACAGTAGACAAGAGGTCTATAAACGTAGCTCTGTTTAATGTGGGCTCGGCTTCTTTTAACCACCAAAATAAATCTATTTACCGTCGGATAACAACCAAATTTGTACTTCCATCTGTGTGGAGGTTCCATCGCCATCACCTCTTAGACGCTGAATGGCCATTAGACCCTGGTTAAAGGCCAGATAACAGACGCCGTACACACAGCCTTTGCCGAATGTGGGAATGTCTATTTGGTAAAATAGAACATTAAGGAGCATGGATCATTACCGGCCCACTCATGCACTCGTGCATGCCTTATTGCGTCAGATGGGCTTGTAGTCAGAGGAGATGTAGAGGTCTATACATAGCACATGCTGATTAACTTCACTTCATTGACTTTAATTGGAGGCAGACAACTGGAGCAGGTTGAAGCAGTCAAAGGCCTTTATTACCGTTGATTATAACTTGGGTGTGTATCTACATGTATGTATACACGTATACATACACAAATATCTGTGTCTGCTTGGTACCTCTGGCATCTTTTGCAGGTTCCTGGATATCCCACAAATCTAATACAATAGGAGCCAATGAAACCCACATGAGGGAAGCTGAAGCTTGCAAGAGGTGCAGCCTGATTGAGTTTACTCCTTCCTGCTTGTCATTGGAGCCTCCCAGCTAATTCAATTTCCTGGGAGCAGCAGACATGCTGTTCTAACAGGTCATTCACTTAGGGCTATTACAGTCCCATCCTGCCCCCTGCCATTCATCATACACTGATTGGACAGCCGAGTCAGAGAGAAAGAAACAGGAAAGAAGGGTAAACGAGGTAATCAACTCAGAAATGCCACCATACTCGGGACTTGTGGAATTTCTGAACAAATGTCATTTTGTAAACAATGCTTCGTGTCCTTTTTTTAATGTCCTTACATTTGTTTTTTATATATAATCAGGTGATTTGAGGAGACCTCCGCATAAGCACACAAACAAAAGAACAAGGAATCATTCAGACTGTGAGATGCAACAGTGCCAAAATGGTTTATAGTCTAAAAGTAAACCAAATCACTGACAGTTACTAATAATTTGTAAATGGCTCTATGTAATGTAATTTGGATCATATTTAATTTTTAGATTTTGCCTTTTGCGTGTACATTTTTTTTGAGGATGAGGATGTGGCTGTATCACACAACCTGTTCGTTCTCTACCAAGTGTGGATTTAACATTGATGTCAACAGTTGAAAAACCAACATTAAAAAAATTAAAGACGTTAAAGGAGTTCATTTCCAGAATAAAAATTTTATCCAAGATGCTCATTTCTTTCTTTCTTCAGTCCCAAAGAAATTAGGTTTTTGAGGAAAGCATTCCAGGATTTTTCTCCATATAGTGGACTTGTATGGTGGCCAATAAGTTGAAGGTCCAAATTGCAGTTTCAATGCAACTGGAAAGGGCTCTACACAATCCCAACCAAGGAATAAGGGTCTTAGTCTAGTGAAATGATGTGTAATTTTCTTAAAGAAATTCAATTTATATACTTTTTAACCACAAATGCTCATCTTGCACTAGCTCTTCATCCATTACGTAATCATGCTGGAAAGGTTTTGTGCGTTTAGTTCTTTGTCTGTGTACTTCGGATCAAAAAGGTAGGGTAGGGCAAAAAAAACTCCATCTCGTTTTCTCCTCCAACTCCTCCAAGGTCGGTACTTCTGCCTACATCATGATGACTCACGCGTGACCTTTCCAATGTGATTACGTAATGTGTGAGGTCGAGCTAGCACAAGACGAGCATTTTTTGGTGAAAAAGTATACCAATTTTTTATTGTTTCAAGAAAATGGCCAATCATTTCACTAGACAAGACCCTTATTCCTCTGTTGGAATCACATGTAGCCCTTTGGAGCTACATTGAAACTGCAGTTTGGATCTTCAACCCATTGGCCACCAATGAAGTCCACCATATGGAGAAAAATCCTGAATGTTTTCTTTAAAAATCTTAATTTCTTTTGCAGAAAGAAAGACATGAACATCTTGATTGACATGAGGGTGTGTAAGTTATCAGCAAATCTTTATTCTGGAAGTGAATTAATTCTTTAATATTGACTAACCTACACTTTAGATGAAATATTACTGTCCTTTTTTGCTCACCCAATGAAAAAGAGTTCAGAATGAAGCCACAAAATCAATCATGTCTCCAAACAACACATAATAGTGTTTTTTACTGAATGAGTGTTTTTGAACAAATCAGTTCAGCGAATGATTCACTCATAGACCAATTATAGGTTTGCAAACATTCGTAATGTGTGCGCATCATGGCTGCAGAAAATCCTGGAGAGATAGCCTTTACAGCTGGAGAATTACACGGATACAGTACAAAAGAGTTGCATTTAAAAAGATTATAGATTATATTGATTAGATGTCATTTTCAAAATGTTCTTCGCATACTACAAAGAGCTTGACACCCACCGATAAGCACTGTTATTCAATGAAATTGACGTTAGATAGTGGGATAGTCTTACAGATCCAAAACAGGGATGACTGTTTTTGTGGGCAGAGCCTATCTGGTGTCAGAAAATGACGGTTTTTAAGTGGCAGTCTATGGAGCCATGGAATAAAAGAATAAAAAAAAAAGTAAATTTGATTTTATATTTAAAAATTCGGACTTTATTCTTGCCATTCCGAGATTATATCTCACAATTCTAATAAGGAAAAACAACTCTTCATTCTCTCTTTTCCCCAGTTTATTTCCCACACTTCTGGCTTTTTTCCCCTCAGAATTGACAAACTCACTATTTTTAGTTAAATCAAGTTATAAAGTCTGAATTAGAAGCTACAAAGTTGCATTTGCGAGAAAAAAAAGTCTAAAATAAATATAGCTAAAATAAATAAATGCTGTGTAAAAATGTATGTAAATAAATATGAAAATATTATTCCATGCTGTAACTGTAGGGCTAATACAATACGTCCCCTAGTATATATGAATATTATGTAGACCTATTGTTTAAATCAAATTTATGTTTTAAAAGTAGAGTAATCATAGCAATTTTAATCTATAGTATGTACGTTTAAACGCATGCGTTTAGCTTCAAATGGCGTCTTTGACGACAGTATTCTATAAAAATTATTTGCATTTTGATTTTGACATCAAAAGGCACAAAAATTGTTTTTGTCTCTTATTCCATGGATTTTACCCGTTTACCTCCAATTGTTACCAGTGTTTTTCTGCAACCACTATGTGCACGCAGCTGCAAGTGACGTAACTGTGACATCTACTCCAAAATGGTCTATAAAATCTCTTGTTTTATTTCTGAATGAATCAGCATTTTGAATGAATCAGATGAGAATTCATTGCTGGCTCAGGCTGTCACTTGTCACCACCTACAGGTGTAACGATGCAATTAGCCAAAAAAGTCACTGAAAAAAACCCAAGATTAATAGACTGACAATCTTATGTGGAATGTGCGAAAAATACAGAGAAGTCATATAGTACGAGTCATATAGTACGGATTATGGAATTAATATGCCTCAAATCTATTTCTTCTAGAAACTTGCTTGATCAGAGCAAAACAGATGGAAGATAGAAGGAGAGAATGAGGGCGAGTTGAAGAAGTGAGGCAGACACAAAGATACAGAATGCAAACGAGGAAGCAGAGGTTCATGGCTACTGGTATAAACAATGCTGTAGCTGGCTGGTTGTAATTAAATGATAAATTAGTTCAAAAGACTTTTAACATTTAAGCTGGAGAGCTCTGAAAAGGAAATTATGATGCTTTGAAGTTGTATCAGTCTTGACCACCTTAATTTAAAAACATTAATATGAACGGCTAAATATTCATAGCGCATGAAGAACATTTGACACAGGGTCACCAAATTAAAACAGACAGTTTAATTAAAAATAATGCTGAAAAGACGAAAAGGTCATGAAAAATTTTAAGCAGATACGTCTGAAGAAAAAAAAATGAACAGAAAGAAAAAAGTACTAGCAATATCCACACAATAAGTTTTTCTTGGTTAAGGGTGCAAATAAGCGCTGTTGACGATAAGGGTACCACCCACATGGTGTTCAGGAGCACAAGGTGGACCTATTTTTAAATCCCTGCAATTATTTTTAATTGTAGAAAAAACATTCTGGGTTTTCCACGCTGCTGAAAGACTATTGTAAGGGCAGTGTTTTCATAGGGGCCTTGCAGATAAACCATAAGGCTGCCAAGGGCTCGGTTTGGAACAGACATAGTATATTCCCTCCATCCTGTAGAAAAGAGCTATTTTTAACCGAGACTGAAAGCAACAGTGTGCTGTAAAGTTAATCATCGTGGCTGCAGAGCTGTTATACGTCACTGTTTCATACCCCAGCACTGTGAGGATTCACTCAGGTATTTCACACACCAGAAACTTTTTTTTTCGTGATCTGTGAAATAACTGAATGTCTGGTCTGGAGAACCATCAGTCAATGTCATCACCAGAAAACCTTTTTCTTTTAGCAGTTTCACCAAACCCTAGAAAAGGAAAATCTGCACTCAGTACTTTTACTGTACTTTTTTTTTTTTTTTTTTACACTACTGTTCAAAAGTTTGGGGTCAGTGAGATTTTTTCAAAGAAATTAATTAAATTTTAATTTTGCATTAATTTAATCAAAGCAACGTTAATAAATGTATAATTGTGCAAAAATGTATATTTTAAATGTTGTTCTTTTTAACTTTCTTCGTCAAGGAAAACTTAACAAAATGTATCATGGTTTTCCCCAAAATATAAAGCAGCACAACCGTTTTCATCATTGACATTAATAAGTAATTTCTGAATTTTTAAAATGTATTAAAATAGAAAACAGTTATTTTAAATTGCACAGTAATATTTCACAATATAATCACACAAATGTAGCCCTGCTGAGCATAATCATGAAAAAATCTTACTGACCCTAAAATAGGAGTGTATATAATTATTTCAAACACAAATGTTTATTATTATTAAGATTTTGTCTGCCAGTGACACGAATCGCCTGTTCCAGTAATAAAACGTCTTGTGTATGCATGCAAATATGCGTCTTTGGCCCTTGGGCTTTGTGTCCCCAGCCTGAAGCTAGACCTCGTTTGCGTTCTCCACGTTTCAGCTAAGAAATGGTTTAAAGTAAGTTATTTCTATCCTTTGCTGTAGTGTGTCAGTAAAAAATATCGGTTAGCATTTCCAAACATTCTGTTTGCCATTAATTGTAATAATCTAGTGAGATTTTTGTTTGCACAAGGAGTCTGACAACAGCCAGTGCTCAACACTGAGATCTGATCTCACCATCATCCAGTCTGTCTCTGGAATGACATGAAGAAACCGAGACAAACTAAATCCAGAAGAACTGTGGCAACATCTCCAAGATGTTTCAAGTAACCTACCTGCAAAGCTACCTGAAAAACTATGCACAAGTGCACATAGGGCAAAAGCTACTTTAAACGCAAAGGATGGTCACATCAAATGCTTATTTATTTTAGTTAATAGAAGTTCATTGATAAAGAAAATCTGTTTATGACATTGTTTTTGACGGCATCCTCATTTTATGTGCCTAACTGCCTAAAAATTTTAACAGTACTGTAGCTTTGTAGGTATAGGACTCTTAAAGCATCTTGGAGATGTTGCCACAGTTCTTCTGGATTTAGTCTGTCTCCGTTTTTTTCTGTTTCTTAAGACAGACTGGATTGAATGATGGAGAGATCAGATCTCTGTTTGCACAAGGAGTCTGACAACAGCCTGTGCTCCATACAAAAATCTCACTGGATTATTATAATTAATGGCAAAATGAATGTTTAGAAATGTAAACTGATATTTCCTACTGACACACTACAACAAAAACCGGCTTTAACTGACTTTAAACCATTTTTTAGCTGATGAAAATACTAGTGGCCTAAGACATTTGCACAGTACTGTATGTCAGGTCGTGGAGACCAGGCTGAGGGATTAAGGTCCCAGGAGGAGACACATTAACCCCAGTGTGTTCTTACAGTGACATTTAGCAGGTCAGGACCCTGCTGAAAGACTGACCTGGATTTAGTCAACATCAGTCCGGATTCATCTGATATTTAAAAATGCCAAACATGGCGAGAGGCCTATGGCTAGTATTAGTAGGATGCTTGCCAAGTATGACTGGATGAAATGAGAAAATACAAATGAATGAATCATACACGATTTAGGACAAACAAGCTAAAAAAGATGAAAGGTTATTCTCGTCATTGGAATGAAAATTACTTATATTGGTCAGGCAGAGGAAAAGCCTGATGAATCCGGAATTGAATTTCGACCAGCTGCCGTAAACACCATAAACATGTCCCTCTCAAAATTTAGTTTAGTTCCCAAACATGAACTATTTATATACTACTGTTCAAAAGTTGGAGTCTGTTAGATTTTTTTAAATTAAGTCTCTCGCTAAAATATTGTGAAATATTATTTCATTTAAAACAACTGTCTTCTATTTTAATATATTTTAAATGTAATTAATTCCTGTGATGGCAAAGTTAAATTTCTGCAGCCATTGCTCCAGTTTTCAGTGCAAAAAATGGAAAAAAAGAGCCCAAATAGCCTAATAAATTAGGTAGGTCTCATCCGCGTCCAGCATTTTAGCTGTACAAACAGATTGTTTTCCTGCTTGATATTGCAAACTGGTGTCTCACCATATTATTTGACTGTATTACCTTAATTTTGAACACTGGTTTGTAGTGCAAACATTTTTACCATTTACCGCACATTGTTATTTTTCTCATTATTTCCTTATAGCGGCTAACGAACCGGAAGTCTCACCCATAAGCTTACTTCCGCGTTAAAGAAAAAAACAGATGAAGTTTTGTGTTCACGATCACAGTGCTAAATTCCAGTCTGAAAAACAGATGCTGGATACAGTAATCATATCATACCTGTGATAAGTTCCCGCACTTCCATGTCATTGGTTTTCCTCAGCAAACGAATGAGAGCAGGAATCCCATCACAGCTCTTGATGGCCACCTTGTTATCGTGGTCCTTGCCGTAGGAGATATTTCTCAAAGCTCCACAGGCCTTGCGATGGACTTCTGCTTTAGGGTGGTCCAGCAAACCCACCAGCACTGGGATCCCCTTCAGCTGCCTGACATCCTTCTTTATCTTGTCGTTTTCATAGCAGAGATGCTGTAAGTAGGCGGCTGCGTTGGATTTTACTGGATCGATGGGGTGGCCTAGCATGGCGATGACCTCAGGCAGGTCAGGATCTCTCCAGCGCGGGTCTTTGCGGATGCTGTCAATCGAGGGGGAGCGACGGCCGCCCATGCGGTCTAGACTGGCCAAGCTGCCCCTCTCGGGTTGGGCAAGAGGTGCTGGGTACATGCCATGGATGTAGGGGTGTCTTTCATCGATTAATTCGGCCTCTATGGGGTCCTCGTAGCCTCTGCAACAAATGAAGAAAAAGAGAGCGATTTTAAAGAGATTTATCAGTCATCCGATTTGAAGTGTCATCCCTTAGTCTTGCACAGTATGATTTTTTTTTATATAATATTTTTACTATAACCACAAATACGTGTCTCAGAAAAGAAAAATAAGATGAGATCAAAATATGTAGGATAGGAGAAAAAGAACAAGTAAGAAAGAGACAGAAAAAGGTGATTGCTTTAGTCATTAACCATGATGTCACAGAATCCACAGCCCTAGTCCATAAGAAAAAACTCTATTTCCCTATTAATCGTGTCTGTCAGGACACAGTGATGTTCTTTCTTTCTTTAATTAATGATGGATGGGATACAGCATGAGGGAAAACAGAGAGCCCGCATGGCTCAGAGCAAATATAGAACAGACTGGAAACAAAGAGAGAGAGGAAGAGAGACAGATGGATAGGGAGCGATGGCTGGCTTCCCTAATATGAGTAATCTGAATACAGGACAGCGTAGTACAGCATCACTCCCGCTGGGAGAATCCCAGCTCTGGACTTTTCTGAGAGCTCCCTGTTACAAGTAAGCAATCAATATGTTGGGACAGGAAATGAAATAATCAATGTGCATTTCTGAAATATTTATTGTAAAGTGACACTGATACTGCTTTGAAAATAAATCCTTTTTTCTCATCCTTTTTTTTTTTAGTTCACATTTTTCACAACAACAACTGTTTATGCTGCTACTGCTACTGTATAAATGAACCTTTTCATGGTCCACATTTGCAGAGAAGAGACATAAAAGTCCAAAGTAGATGGAAAAAGACTATAATGCAACATGGAAGAACCATTAAGCCAACCAAAGAGCCCTATAGACAGAAAATACAGTTTGCAAACAAATGCTCAGTGGGAACATTTCCTGGTACTTCAGGCACCTTGGAAATCAGCCGTTGTATCACTTCATTAAAACGGAGCTGAAACTGAACAAAAAGTGCTGTTTGTGGTGTTCAAATATATATTTTCCAAAAAAACTGACCTGCTGCTCCACAGCCAGTAGCATGAGATTTGCATTTCTCTGAGGCATCACACAAACCCTGAAGTGACAATGGCTGCTTTTAACTGCTTTTAAGAGAGGAGGAGGAAAAATATTGCATACACTACCCATGCAAAAGTTTGGGGGTCAGAAAGTTTTTTTATTGTAAGAAATGAATACACTAACACAGTAAAAGTGACAGACTTCTTGTTAAAAAAATTCAAATAAATGCTGTTCATTTGAATTTTCTTTTCATCAAAAAATAACTTTTTTTCTTTTTTTGGTAAAATTAAGATTTCACAGCTTTTGGCAGTCGTGTTTTTTGTACTTTTGTCTAAGCAAATGCTGCCTTGGCAAGCAAAACATTAAAAAAGTTTAAAGACCACAAACTTTTAAATTATTATTGTTTATTAGGGCTGTCAAATGATTAATCAAAATACAAAATAAAAGTTTGCATTTGCCTAATATATGTGTGTGTATTGTGTGTAATTATTATGTATATATAAATACAAACACATTTATGTATATCTTCAAGAAATATTTACAAGTATATGTATTTATTATGATTTTTATAGAATTTATATTATACATAAATAAAAATATTTTGTATATAAATAACATATTTCTCTTAAACATATACATTAATTTGTTTTTATATATACATAATAATTACACACAGTACACACACATATATTAGGAACACTCAAACTTTTATTTTGTATGCGATTAATCGTTTGACAGCCCTATTGTTTATACACTACCAGTCAAAAGTTTTTGAACAGTAAGATTTTTAATGTTTTCCTCTTCTGCTCACTAAGCCTGCATTTATTTGATCCAAAGTACAGCAAAAACAGTAAAATTTTGAAATATTTTTACTATTAAAATTTCTTCTATTTTTCGATTTAAATATATGTTTAAATGTAATTTTTTCCTGTGAATTAAAAGCTGAATTTTTAGCATCACTACAGTCACATGATCCTTCAGAAATCATTCTAATATTCTGATTTGCTGCTAAAAAACATTTATTATTATTATTATTATCTTGAAAACAGCTGAGAAGATTTTTTTCAGGTTTCTTTGATAAACAGAAAGAGCAGCATTTATATGAAATAGAAATCTTATGTAACATCATAAATGTCTTTATCATCACTTTTGAACAATTTAAAGCATCCTTGCTATATAAAAGTATTGAATTTAAATACTTTTGATACCCCCCATCAAAGAATCCTGAAATAAACGTACTCAACTGTTTTAAATAATGATAATAATAATAATAAATGTTTCTTGAACAGCAAATCAGAATATTAGAATGGTTTCTGAAGGATCATGTGACACTGAAGACTGGAGTAATGATGCTGAAACTTTAGCTTTGATCACAGGAATAAATTACATTTTAAATATATATTCAAATAGAAAACAGTTATTTTAAAAAGTAAAAATATCTCACAATATTACAGGTTTTACTGTATTTTGGATCAAACAAATGCAGGCTTGGTGAGCATAAGAGACTTCTTTAAAAAACATTAAAAATCTTACTGTTCAAAACCTTTTGACTGGTAGTGTATATTATTATTAGTTATAGGTTAAATACATATTTAACAATACACTGAACGGGGTTTCTATTACTTTCTATTACTCTTCAGAAATGTTGGGCTATACGTTTGAGGCTGTGTATTCAATAACCTGCAACACATCCAACAAACTCAAACAATGACTAAAGTAGAAACTGATTTTGTTTGTTATTCTAAAAGAATCTACACACATCTCACAATTACAATAACTTTTATTAACATAAACATTCTTCTTATTCTGTGTGTGTGTTCATACTGCAGGTGGCTGGAGGCTCTCATGAGCCCATGTTATTTTACTCAAACAGTTCATGTTCTCTACAGCGCACAAGTTGGAAATAACATGTCTGGGGCTGTGCTGTACACATTAGGGAGGTTGCATCAATCTCGGATAGGAGTCTCAGCATGCTTCATTATCAGTGTGAACAAAACAGAGATGTCCCTGTGGTGGTACTTCTAAATTGGCATAGAAATATTAAACCCCTGTGCCACTCACTCACCATCACTCTTTCTCTCTCTCCATTTCCAGCTCATTTTCTGTCCTCATCTCACTCAAGGTGGGAAAAAACAAGGTGTACCAGAAATTCAGAGCACTAGGGACCAAATGTGCAAATATAAAGCCACCACTATAATCTAACAGCATTCATGAATCCACAGAGGAAATGTTTTTTAGATCTTAATCCTTTGCCGTGTTTGTAGTCTGAACAGCAAGGAGAAAAAACACATTTTAAATTCTTATATGCTATACATATATGATCAGATTTCATCACTTAGAAAATGACAGTACAGAAAAGACTTAAGAAAAAACTGCTAAAGGCTGGATTTGAAAAACAAATCGGAATTACGCACAGTGTGAACAAAGTCTTTGATGTGTGACTTGACAAAATGGGCCACAGCTGAGAATGTTGGCGGTTGTGAGGGATGCACTTTTAATGAGAGTTTTATGTTAATTATGTACTGCAACTTTGGAGGTGATTTGAGGGCACATTACAGAGGGAGGAAATCTCAGCAAGCTGTTACATGGTAGCGCTTGAAATGAACAGTTCACACAACTGACACATCTGTAAAGAGATGATATGGCCATGAAATGGGGCATTAACTCTATGATGGTACATGAAGAACTCATCATCTGATTGGTCCCAGAGGAAAAGACTTTTAAGCACACTAAAGGAACACGCTGGGAGTTATGAATAAAAAAAGTAGCACGGTTTTTGCAGAAATATTAAGCAGCGGTTTTCAATATTGATAATAATAAGAAATGTTTCCCGAGGACCAAATCAACATATTAGAATGATTTCTGAAGGATCTTGTGACTGAAGACTAGATTAATGAGACTGAAAATTCACCTGTCCCATCACAAGAGTGATGACTTTCAGAAACATTTTAAATATTTTACCAACCCTAAACTTTTGAGTGGTAGCATTTTATGCTTACTTGATAGCAATTCTTATTAAATAAATATGAAAAATATGTGTGTTTTCCACTTTAATTTCATCTAGCGGGTATCCACCTTGTATTTCAATACAGAAGTAAGCTGTTTTCTGGTAATGTGTTAGACTTCCAATTCATAAGCCTAAAAGCCTCTTTTTTTTAAAAAAAAAAAAAAAAAAAAGAAGTCTCTTCTGCTTACCAAGCCTCCATTTATTTAATCCAAAGCACAGCAAAAACAGTAAAATTACAGTAAAATATTTTTACTATTTAAAATAACTGTAATAAATATAATAATTCTAAATATATATTCTAAATATATTTATTATAATAACTAATAATTCTATTTGAAAATATTTTAAAATGCTTTTTATTTCTGTGATTTCAAAGCTGAATTTTTAGCGTCATTACTCCAGTCACATGATCCTTCAGAAATCATTCTAACATCCTGATTTTGCTGCTCAAAAAACATTCGTTATTATTATAATGTTGAAAACAGCTGAGTAGAATTTTCTCAGGTTTCTTTGATGAATAGAAAGTTCAGAAGAACAGCATTTATCTGAATAGAATTAAATAGAAATCTTTTTTAACATTATAAATGGCTTTATCATCACTTTTTATCAATTTAAAGCATCCTTGCTAAATAAAAGTTTCTATAATTTATTTCCAAAAAAATGTAATAAAAAAAATGTTTCATGAACAGCAAATCAGCATATTAGAATGATTTCTGAAGGATCATGTGACACCGAAGACTTTAGTAATGATGCTGAAAATTAGCCTAGATCACAAAAATAAATTACTTTTAAAATATATTCAAATAGAAAGGAATTATTTTAAATAGTAAAAATATTTTAGCATATTACTGCTTTTGCATTTTGGATTAAATAAATGCAGGCTTGGTGATCAGAAGAGAATTCTTAAAAAAAAAAAAAAAAAACATTTAAAATCTTACTGTTCAAAAACTTTTGACTGGTTTTGTACAGCTAAAAGCAGTTGGAAACAGAAGAGACTGGAAGCCAGACACATTAAATTTACAAATGGCAGGGCCCGCTTGTAGATAATAAAGGTATTTAAGTTAAGTTTGCACAACACAACTAAAATAGCAAATCCATCCAATTAAATTGTTGGTTGCTAAAAAGGTGTAATGTAATTGTGTTTGAAACTGAATTTAATTATCTTTATTTGAGTTCATAGTTCAGTTTTTCTATATTTTTTCCTCTAGCAGCACGAAGTCCTTCATTAAATTACAATATGGCCAATGATGGATCAGTGTTCCCATATGTTTAGTCAAACGTAATCGGAGACATTCTAAGTTGTGGAAAAGTCAATGGGAGAAACTGAAACGGTCAGTGTGGTATCTCCAAGGTGGCCACTGGATGAAATGACTTTTGACAATGATAAACTACTACTCCCAATGCTAGTGTTGGTTTGCAGTTCATTGAACACTGCTGCAACACCCAACTCTGGTCATAATTCATTACCATCGCCATTTGTTTTATTATTGTAACATGCCAACAAATTTCATGCAAATTAAGAGAGTGGTTACTGACCACATGGTAAATTTGGAAGCATTTTATTGCTTGGAAATGCCATCCAAGTGTCATTCAGTGTCAGAACGATGAAACAATCATTAACTGACGTAATGTCTGAGAGGCGACCGGTGCCAGACCTGTTGGGAGCAAACCAACATTAACACGGCTGGCACACAGGATACATTATTTCTACTTGAGTTAAACAGTTCAATACTCTTCCCACCAAGACTCATGCTAATGCAAATAATTAACCAGAACAACTAATATAGAAAGGGCACACAGGCTCAGCCAGCATGACTCATGTTTGATGGTGTGTATGACCGAGTATAATGCGATTTACAGAGTGACTTACTGGCACCATCTCTTCCGACCTTTATTGCCATGTTTTCCGAAACCGGGAGTCATCTCATCTTGTTATTCACACCCAGAAAACAACTTACTGAAGTCTGTTCCAAGACATTCTAGAAACAGTAAAGAGCTATTTGACTGGAACAGAGATGGTTCTTCCATTCAAGCTAAGCACTGAACTAAAAATAACTCTGCGGCAGCATCTTATTTTAAGTACTTTTCTTCCAAACTAAGCTTGAGATTGAAAAGATTCGGTCAGCTTATACAAAATGGAGTTTCTCAATTTATATACCAAAAACTACAATGTAACTTCTTAAAAGAACAGTTAATGAACAATTACCTACTTACCATCATTATATTCCAAACCTGAATGACACAAAAAGTGGATTTTTTTCACTGGATCAATGAATCAGAAAATTAAACTAGTCAAGAATCGCATCAATGAATGAATCATTCTTTTAAGTCAATTCTTCTCAACGAACTGGTTGATTTAGGGTAAAAATCAGAATTAATAATTTGATCAGGAATCAGAAGGTGTTCAACCTGATTCAGTGATCTGTTTAGAGTTTCTAAATTAACAGCCAGCTGGAGAGTAAGATTATGATTGAATAATAACTTTTCTTAAATTTTGTTCTGGTCCTCACACAAAGCTACTACGCTATTAGCTTTCAGCTATCATGACTGCTTTTATCATGCTTTTTAACAGCCACTGCCAATATAATTGCACAGACCACATAAAAGTATTAAAAATATCCATGTTTTTGTACCACAAAAGGAGATAATACGGGTTTGGAACCATATGAAGGTGAGTAAATAATGAATTTCAGCCAAAAGTTTTTTTTTTTGCCAAACAGCTTTTGCCAGAACTCATTAGAAAGCTGCCACAATGCTGTCAGGTGCAGACTGAAAATGATTGTGACCAAAAGAAAAGATCACTTTGAGACAACAAGAGGGCTTAAAATTATTGTTCATAACACCGCCATTGTATAGAGTTTCATCTCTCTCTTTCTCACACACATACACACAGATTGAGGCTTTGCAAATTGAAATTATTTAAACAGTTCAGATGCATGCTAAACCCTGTGGACTGAGCGATGGGAATGTCAAGATTTGCATTTAAATTGCTGCCATTGTATATACACGAGTGCATTCATAACACTTGAAAGCACTTCGAATACACATGATGCTCTTCCGGTAGATGTGGTGCTCTTAAGTTATTACAACAGATTCTACACCTTGATAATGAGCCAAATGTTCTTGTTCCAGAAATATGTGTGTCTGGTGTTTTATGTTGGTTGCCAGCAAAAACCACCCAGTTATGTGCCCATTACTACATCCATTTTGTTCTCCCATCATTTCCTTTCTCTGAATTATTTATATCTAGATTTTTTGGATAAATGCCTATGCCTCTGAATAGAAACGAAGAAAATATTAGCATATTTGTAAGAGTTTCATATTATTCAAAGAGTCACACAGTACTGAGATATCACACATTTGAATAATCATTCACTTCTCTATTATAATGAGCAATTACTTGTGGATTAACGATTACTTGTGGATTCAAGTGAGGAAAAAGAAACAGATCTTTCACTTTATCTGACAAATTTGCACCTGATGAAATGCTTTATAAATAAATCATGAATCACAATAAATAATAATATTAAAGGGGTCATGAACTGCTTTTTTTTTTTTCTTATTTTTTGTACTCTTCTCTGAGGTTCACTTATAATATTATCACTATTTTTTATTTTTTTTTACATTAAAATGCATCATAATTTAAAAGTATTAGGCTATTTTCTGGCCTGTTTTGACCCCTATTATTGGCACGCTCTGTTTGAATAGGCATGGAGGATTGTAGACTTGGAGGAAAATGGCCACTGTTATGATTGGCTAACCGTTATGTATGTTTGACAGCATACACCCTTCATAGATGTTGTGATTTAGGTTAAAAATGCATAAATATTCAGTATATATCAAATGATCTGTAATAACAGACAAAGCAATAGTGACCACGTGATACAAAAAGTTCTCACACTTGTATGGTGCAACATTACTGTCGGATTTACAGCATCGCCTTTTAGTTTCAATCTTTATGAAAATAATGCGTTGCATTGTGCCTTGTTTGTAAATGTAAAAATAAAAAGTTTATCCACTCTTGTCTTAATGTTGGAAACAAAAGGAAGGCAATGCAAAGACGGTTTTTGGGAATCAGATCACACTGGCTGCACTGTAAGCGTTTGATTCACTAGAAAGAACCAACTCATTAGAATCATTTGTTTGGGAATTGGACTACATTGGTTGCACTGTATGTTTTTGATTCACTAGAAAGAACTGATTCATTAGAATCATTTGTTCAGGAATCGGACTACACTGACTGAACGGTAAGTGTCTGATTCACTAAAAAGAACCGACTCATTAGAATCATTTGTTTGGGAACTGGACTACGCTGGTTGCACTGTAAGCGTTTGATTCACTAGAAAGAACCAACTCATTAGAATCATTTGTTTGGGAATTGGACTACATTGGTTGCACTGTAAGCGTTTGATTCACTAGAAAGAACTGATTCATTAGAATCATTTGTTCAGGAATCGGACTACACTGACTGAACGGTAAGTGTCTGATTCACTAAAAAGAACTGACTCAGAATCATTTGTTTGGGAATCAAATCACACTGGCTGCACTGTAAGCGTTTGATTCACTAGAAAGAACCAACTCATTAGAATCATTAGTTTGGGAATTGGACTACATTGGTTGCACGGTATGTTTTTGATTTACTAGAAAGAACTGACTCATTAGAATCATTTGTTCAGGAATCGGACTACACTGACTGAACGGTAAGTGTCTGATTCACTAAAAAGAACCGACTCATTAGAATCATTTGTTTGGGAACTGGACTACGCTGGTTGCACTGTAAGCGTTTGATTCACTAGAAAGAACCGACTCATTAGAATCATTTGTTTGGAAAATGGACTACACTGGTTGTGCTGTAAGCCCTTTATTCACTAGAAAGAACCAACTCATTAGAATCATTTGTTTGGGAATTGGACCACACTGGTTGCACTGTAAGCGTTTGATTCACTAGAAAGAACCGACTCATTAGAATAATTTGTTTGGAAAATGGACTACACTGGTTGTGCTGTAAGCCCTTTATTCACTAGAAAGAAACAACTCATTAGAATCATTTGTTTGGGAATTGGACTACACTGATTGCACTGTCAGTATTTGATTCACTAGAAAGAACCGACTCATTAGAATCATTTGTTTGGGAATTGGACTACACTGGTTGCACTGTAAGCATTTCATTCACTAGAAAGAACCAACTCATTAAAATCATTTGTAAGGGAATCGACAGCGTACACGACAGGGTAGCACAAATGGACGCAACACCAGATGTAACAAGTTGGACTAAGGATGTTGAATCTTTGGGTACGAATCCTGTGAAAAACATGACTCACCATCTAGCCTTTACCATAAAACATACCATATGTACATTCATCTGTTCCGGGGTAAAAAAACTGAACACTCTTTTAGCGCTACTCAGTGCGCACATTTCTGTTGGAAAGAGCAGTGATATGTACTTATAGGTACGTATTTTGCATCTCGCGAAAAAAAAGTTCCCCCAGATACGTTTTCGCCATGAGACCAGGTAGAAATCAGACTACACACTGGCGATGCTGTATGTTTCCGATTTCCTTAAATAGAAACATCTCACAAGATTAATTTGTTCGGGAATCAGACTACACTGATTGCTCTGTCTGTTTTCTGGTGAGGATTCAGAAACTCAGAGTATTATAGGATGATATTCCGCTTTACAAGATAAAGAATAAATGTGTGAAAAGAGTTAACTCAATATTATTTGAAAACCAAACTGCTAATAAAATAAGAACTCTATTCCACTCTACATTACTTAATAATATTTTCTACCAACTCTTTTTTCTAGTCTTTAGTCCCATGGCCAAACTTCCACATAAAGAATGGTATATTTTTCTCTTTCTGCCTACACTATATAATAGTTGTCAGTTCAGCATGAGCGCATAGAGGAAGTGGTCCCCGGTGGTCTCCAGGGAGATTTCTGCATGATGACCTTATGGCTGCTCTGCTGTGGCACTGGTGGCAGGTGCAGGAAGGATCGGCCAAGGAGAGATGAACCATTAGAGATACGGCTGGAGACGAGACGCCCCCTTTGTCTGGCAGTGTTCACCAGAGACTATTAATCACTCTGACAACAACAGCTCCACCGAGATAGAGAAAGAGAGATAAAGAAGAGACCTCGAGTCGGCGTAACAAATTAAATGTACTGGAACTGTCTAATCCATGCAAACACGGCACTGGCAAGCAATTCTTTGCTAAATGTCGCAATTTTGGCTGTTTTATAATTGCGGGTTTCCAAACTGCAAAGCAATAAGCTCTAATTAACATATTCATTTTACACATTCATTAGCGAGATTTTTGTCAGCATCTGTTATTATGGGAATGCTAATGATGGATGCAAAATGCAAGACTTTGACATTCGGAGTAAGAGGGGTGACATCACTGCTAATTGCACTATAATTTTGGCATGGATGTACACAAATACATCACGGCCTGAAAAACAGGAAGTGGTCGAAAAGTTGTGAAAGTGTGATTGCCTACTGTACTGTATATGTGTGTGCGTCCTAATTAAAAAGAAACTGCTCCTGCAACACACAGGACTGTCAAAACTGCCACAGATCTTCATAATGAGGAATGTGCTGATATTGACTAGAGGAGTATGAAAAGGAAAATATGTTTCGTGACAACAACATCTCTCCTTGGCTCCCTGTTCTGTCTCAGAAGATAAAAATACAGAAAAATGTTCCATCTTCATCTACCATACAGAAAGAAATCACTAATCAAAAAAAAGAGCTCTTTATTACACATATGCAGCCCTCTGCTGTATGTCAGCTGTCATTTGTTTCTAATCTCTGCAAAGAGCAAGCTGGGGTCAGAACAACTCAAAACGTGTCCTTTTAAAGGAGAAAAATAGTTTTTTAACTGTCTTTGGCTGTGAAAGCAAAGGTCACTCAGCTCAAGAGGAAGAATATTGATGGGTGGAGAGAAAACTTAGACCCTCACTTAACTCTGGCATAAACACGTTAGCAAAACAATCGAGAAAAGTGTGCAATCTTTAGTTCAACACTTTTTTGTCTCATGCTATCTATCATGCTTTTTAACCGTATCAGGTAGGGCTTGGTATATCGAGTTTGTACGATATATCAATATATTTTTTTGTAAATGGTATGGTATGAGGCAATACCGTTTATACCGATATACAGTAGATAGAAACGAGCACATCTGAAATACAGGCGGAGGAGACAGTGAGCTGCTGCGTTGAAAGTGCATAATCCAGTTTGTTTTAAAGGGGTCATTGGATGCCCATTTTCTACAAGTTGATATGATTATTTAGGGTCTTAATGAAAAGTCTATAATATACTTTGGTTAAAAATTCTCAATGGTAGTGTAAAACAACACCTTTTTTACCTTGTCAAAATAAGCTCTGCAAAAATTAACCCATTCTGATGGATTGCTCCTTTAAATGCAAATGAACTCTGCTCGCCCCGCCCTTCTCTGGGTGAGCTGCGCTCTGAGAGATTGTTTACTTCAGCCACATTTAGCGCGTTTAGCCGTAAAACTTGCTAACTAGCAGGTTATTAGGAAAGGCGATTGCAGAGTTTCATAAAAAACCTTTATACTCACTTCTGCTGTAAGTGAAGCTGTATCACGAATGATTTGCGCGAACATAGACGCGTTTATGTAGATCAGGAGTCGCATTCCCTTCACAAACAAACGTAATCTACTGCATCTTCAGCGGCTCAGATGTCAGGAGTAAATGACGACCACTATGTTCATTATTACATCCAGCAACACAACACCTCAATCGCTTACATCCCTTGCATCGAAACAATTGAGGTCAGTCTGTTACAGCTGATTTAAGGCGGGTCTGAGGTAAGACGCTCATGTCAATCATCTATCGTGGGAGCGGCCTCTGTCGGTGTGACGCCACACCGACAGGCATCTGAGAATGGCTCGATTTGAAAAAGGGGATACTATTTTTACAGATTAATTAAAAACCACTGCATGGATTTTTATGATCATAGGGTAGATGTGTACATACACTGCCAACACACATTAATGTTCAAACTACATGTAAAAGTGAACTTTGCATCCGATGACTCCTTTAAACAGGACACATGCTTTATAATAAGGGCTTTAAAATAACTGGTAAGATATAGTTAACACGTATAGTTTAAAGCAGCTTGCTCTGACAGATACACGTGCTGCTGAAAGAGATGCTACTTGCACTATTAAATGTGTTTGAGATATGGTGTTTTCTCCAGTGCATAATTTACATTTCACAGGTATTTTCTCTTTCTGTAAATGTTAGAAGGTCATGGAAATATTTCCATTTTTCTGTCAGGAGTGCGTGAGCCTTCTGCATGTGAATCTCCGCTAATCCTCACTTCAGTGAAGTGCAACAGTATAGGAGTGTGATAATTCTGACTAAACTATACTTTTTGCTAAAATATTTGTAGTTGGACGATAAATGTGCCATGTGTAGAATTTTGAACCTACATGATAGCAGTAACTGTAAAGTGACTATTGTAATAGGGTAATCAAAATATAATGCAATTAATATGTGCTTTTGTTTTTATTTCTTTTCATTTTTAGCTTAATGAATTTAACTTCTGCTTTAAAAGAGTGTTTTTTTTTTAGATTGTAATGTTACAATGTCAGAATGTTATATGACCTTAACCCTTTTTTTTCCACATAATATATAGCATGGCCTACATGGTTACTTTCACCATATTTGTTTTCATTGCCTTTATTGTAAACATTGTTCCACTGGACAACATTGGGCAGGATGTAAAAACATACACACAAAATATCATATTATATATATGATTCAAATTCAAATAGAAAAATGTAAAAAATTCAGAGATATAAATTGTCTATCGCAATTCAGCCAATATCGCCTATAGCCCTAGTATCAGACACAATAATAATAATAATAATAATAATAATAATAATAATACTAATAATCCTCATTATTATTATTATTATTATTATTATAAATATATTTTTATAAATTCTATTTAATAAAAATATTTTATAGAAATGTTACTACAGATTCTTAGTATAATAATAATTAGTGCTGTCAATCGCTAAAAAATTAACAAATTAATCGCACATTTATTTTCTGAACTTAATTGCGATTGTGATTAATCCCCCCAAAATGAAAGTTTTTAAAGATATTTTTTATATTGCAATAATTTTACATTCAATCTTTAAAATAATGTAGAAACAAAATAAAGACAGTATATATTTAATATTTGTAAAAAAAAAAATTTATGACTGAAGGCGGGTTTCACTGATACCAATACTACTGATGTCTCTAATATTCCTAATATTTAACCATAGACGACAGCCATTTAACATTACAGTATAATTGAGAACTATCAATTTTTACATGTATTAGACTTTAAAAAATAACATATTCTAATTTAAGTGAACTTAAAACAACCTTCACTTAAACCCATTATTTATATAAATATAAAAATAATTATTTTTAAGCTGGTACACTGGAATAATTAATCACTTGCGTTAACACGCTAATTTTGAAAGCACTAAATATAATATAATATAATATAATATAATAAAAAATACTAATGTATTGCATATAGAGTTTAGATTTTTATTTTTTTTTTTTTATGTACACACACACACACACACACACACACACAAAAAGATAATAATGTAACTTCGTGTATCAGTGCTCCTTGATATCTTGTTGGATACTCAAAGCTAGCTCTGCTGAGCAATAACCTTCCATTACCTGAAAGAAGAACCTGCATCTATGTGATTCTCAAGAGCTGGAGCATTTGAATTTCTTCAATAGGCAATCACATCAAAGCTGCTTACAATCATCGACAAAAGACAGAGCTAACCCACAGCAGCTCAAGCAAACAAACCAAATCAACCGCATGATTCTTACCTTACGCGGGGGCCGTTGCGCAATGGCTCTCGAATGGTACGACCGGGCAGCGTGCGGCGGTTAGCCGTGGAATAATCAGGCTCTAGGTCGTACGGCTCTTCGTCATCTGGGCCGAGACTGCGGCGGTCGTCTTCCAGTCCGTAGGGTTCGGGTTGGAAGCGCTCAGGCTGAGAACGATTGAGATCCACAGTGCTGCTTCCCATTGGGACTTGAGGCTGGGCCACATGGCCATAGTCGTCCTTGCGGATGGGAAGAGTGTAGCTGTTCTCCGGTCTGTATCCACCGGTGGGCATGTAGGGCCGATAGGGCCTGTAATTGACTCGAGACAGACTTCCGTAGTTGTCGGGCATGTCTCCGTATCCATCGTGAAGGGCGTAATGGCGAAACTGACTGTCTGGAGTGTCATTGTAGGAGTCGCTGTAATTGTTGTACGAGCGTGTGAGGGTGGAAGTGGCCTGGGGTGTGATGAAGCGTTCGCCGTTCTTCATGTAGCGCCGATCAATGGAGTCAGTGTAGCTTCCCAGTGGGGACGAGCCCTCTGGAAGAGGAAGGCCATCGGGACCCAGCGGCACCTGTCGAACTGTTCGTGTTGTCACTGTCTTGACCATTTTAGTGACCTAAGATGATGGAGGAAGCAACAGAGTTAGCAGTATTTCAAGTCATTATAACTGAAGGATTGTGCTTTTTATGCAGGAATAGAGTGAGCCATTTCCTGTCTTATATGCCTTATGCATGGCCTATATGTGATACGAGGGCCATTCAAAATGCAGCCATTATGTCAGATTGCTCAAATCATTGCAGCCAAAACAACCACAGGCATTTATGAGTGAAATGCAGCACACTGACTTAGTGGTCTAATATCAGCAGGGAAGTGGATGTCACACTGTGAGCTGGCTGAGTAGCAGTGAAATGACTGAAGATCTTTTCCAGTCTTTTAAAAGCCTTTGTGTTTCTCAGTAATGAAACCGCTGGAACTGAAAATATATAAGGTTTGTGGGTTCTTGGTTGTAGCTGTGTAACAAAGTTTTTCATCACAAAAACTTTGCAATAGTTAAGTTTCCATAGCAGCAACAAACTTGCTTTATGGTTATTTTTAGCTATAGAAAACATTTCAAACACAATTTTATTTGTTACAGGACTTGTCATTATTAAATGCTGTCCAGATTTTGTTTTCCACTGCTGTTCAAAAATGTGTGATCAATACAAGTTTGTTTTTTTTTTTTAAAGAAATTATTACTTTAACTCAGCAAGGAAGTGTTAAATTCATTAAAACTTTCTGACAGTAAAAGCTACAAAAATGTTACAAAAATTGTTCAAATAAATGGTGTTCTTTTAAATTTTACACCCATCAAAGTATCCTGAACAAATGTATCACAGTTTCCAATATTATGCAGAACAACTATTTTGAACATTGAAAATAATAAAGATGTTTCTAGAGCAGCAAATCAGCATATTAGAATGACTTCTGAAGGATCATGTGACACTGGAGTAACTGGAGTAAAGATGCTGAAAATTCAACTTTGCCTTCAAATAAATAAATACCATTTAAAATATATTAAAATAAAAAAGTTATTTTAAACTGTAATAATATTTCACAATATTATATTTTTTTCAGTATTTTTGATCAAGTAAATATAGCCATGGTATTCATAAGAGACTACTTTCAAAATCTTGGAAGAAGTGTACTAACCCTAAACTTTTGAATGGTAGTATATATGTTTGACAATAAAAATTGAAGTAAATAATAATAATAATTACAAAATGTAGGTGAAATACATATAAATCAACTTTTTAGAAGCATGTCAAAGTTATATTTCATTTTATTACTGGTTTGTGCAAAAAAATATTAACTTTTGCAAATCTGATCAAAGAAAAATACTCAATAAAAATATGAAAATTATTTCATACCTGATATTTGTTTACAAAACCCCAAAAACAGTTTCAAACATTAGTTTTTATTTTAACATTTACTTGCATTCTTACATAGATAATTGTGTCACGATGAGTCATCATACAAAATGCATGTTATTTTTTATTTAGCACTGACCTGAAGAAGATATTTTACTTACACATTTACATATAGTTCACAAGAGAAAATAATAGCTGACTTTATAAAAATGACAGAAGGTTCAAACACTCAATGATGCTCCAGAAGGAAAAACGATGCATTAATGTTTGGGGGTGTAAACTTTTGAACAGAATGAAGATGTGTACATTTTTCTTATTTTGCCTGAATATCATATTTCTTTCATTTAGTACTGCCCTTCAGAAGCTACAGAAGATACTTAAATGTGTCCCAGAAGACAAAATAAATTAAATTTACCCTGATCTTCAAATTAAAAAAGTTTTCACCCCCCCAGCTCTTAATACATTGTTTTTCCTTCTGGAGCATCAGTGAGCATTTGAGCCTTCTGTAATAGTTGCATATGAGTCCCTCAGTTGTCCTCAATGTGAAAAAGATGGATTATATATAAACATCTTTCATGTGAAATATCTTACTCAGGTCAGTACTAAATAAAAAATAACATGAATTTTGTATGATCCCTTTAATTTTGGTAAAATAATTAACATTTTGCAGATTCTGCAAGGTGTATGTAAACTTTTAACCTGAACTGTATGACGAGCCACTGATATGACTTGATAAACTTGTTTACTAAAAGAGTGACTAACTTTTAACACACCTTTCTATAGAGCCTTTAAGTAAACCATTACCACATTCTAAGAGAGAACGGTGCACATGACAACAGTAAATCAATCAACATAAGAAGTGCCACCAGACTACACGGGCCTGAGTGATGTTCTAGTTCTCTGTGTCTATCACACGGCCCTGACATCTTTATGACTCAACTTAAATAAATCACTATTCCCCTCTGAGTGCTAATCCAGTCCCTTATTCTACAAAATGTCTGCCTGTCAAGAGGATGGAGTGCTGCTGCTCCTGAAGGTTCAATGCTGATACAGAAACCAATTTGCTGCTCAGTGAATTCTGCAAAGCAATTAATTGGCTATTTTGTCCGTGGCTGTAAATTCATCTTGGAAATTAATGAGCTTGATAAAAATTAATCGTCATTGGAGATGAACCATGACTGCTTGAATCTGTGTGTGAACCCTTACAAGCCACATGGCCAGTTGTCAGTGCGTAATATCTCAAGGGATGCGTCTATGTCTGAAGGGGGATAAGATCTGTAACCACAGTCGCAGCTATTTCAACCTTTCAGACTCCAGTGTGGATTTAACCAATGGAGTACACAGCTTTTTTTGGGGAACTGCATTTAATTTTAACAAACATCATTAAGATCAAAGCAGCGATCTCGCTGATGGCAATTTAACTGGGGGAGGTTGACAAACTGCTGTATGGCTGTTTGCAAGTAGGCATTTACACTCGATTGCAGTATCCAACTGTATTCATGAGGTGAATTACATGTGCAGCTGTAAGGTGAACTGTCTGCACTCCTACTGGTTGTTGCCAGTGTTGCTACTTTGTTGCATCGCCAATTGTCTCTGTTGCTCATGCTGTCTTAAACCGGCAACTCAAATAAATGACTAAGTTGCTCCATTTCTACAGGTCGCGGTCAGTGTGAAAACCCCTTAACACCCACACAAAGTTAACATGTAAAAACAGACACCAATGTGAGATGCAGAAATCATGCTTCTTATTATACTGTTCAAGATGATACACTAGGTCATCAAAAGGGCTTTCATAAGTCACATAAGCGCTACAGGAATGTGCGTCTATGATGCAATTTCTTTGGAATGATAGCAAAATTTGCTTGAATAAACAAATGTTCTTTGTTTATTGAGAATAGATCGCTGCTACACACATTTTCCAAATAAAAAATGTCATAATGAAAATATAATTACTTGGTGCTCTCCTGAATAGAGCCAGGTTTTGACACAAATTTCATGATTCGATTTGATCATGCTTCGCAAGCTCGTGATTCAATTCCAATTTTGATTAATCAATTTCGAAATCGAAATTTCATTTCAATAATAATTATTCTGGATATAAATGAGGTACAGTCCATGGCAAATTTTCTCAAGCAAAAAAAGTCTCTCAACTAATGCTGTAAAATATACATGAGAGTCACTTAGTGCTACATTACAATAATATCGAAGGTTAAAATCAGCTGTAAGTTACACTCAATTAAGTTTTTATAATATTAAAGTTCTTTAACTTTAGATTATTACAAATACTACATAATTACATTCTACTCCAATTCCTTAGAAGGAATTGGACTTATGGTGGCTGTCAAAAAAATTACATTTATTTAAACATAAATTAAATATTGAAGAACAGCAAAAATTATAATGAATGTGTTATATTGTGCATATTTAGCAATGCTCCTCTCTAGAGTTAATTTTTCTAGCTGACAAAAGAGTTTACGGTCACCAATGTTTTTTCGGAGGTAAATGTGACGTTATGCAACAAATTGTTTACAAGTCGTTATACTGACATCTTTGTGCGGTTGAAACACTGATTGAGTGATTACATGAGACAGGATACGGATTACGGTAAGTTTTACTCTTTCTTTTTAACATATCTTTGGATGTTTATTCATGTTTATTTTATCCTATAACCGGTAGAGTGGAGGGGACGATCAGTTCACATGCGATTTGTGCTGCTGCTTCACTAGAACTGAGGCGCTACAGCGATCTTTCACTCCACATTAAACAGCGCCGAAACAACATTTATTGTTTGAATATTGTAATAGAACTGACAAAATTTGAAATCTGAGTCTTTGTTTCATATCAAAAGTAACAAAGCTTACTGCGATTTATAGGATGGGATGCACGTTACAATGTTCCATTCATTAACTGAAAACAGGCTAGACTAATCGATTCTTGGAATTTAAGAATCAATATTGTTTAGTAAAAATGAGAATTAAAATGAAATTAAAATCTAAATTTTAGCGATATTTTTTACCCAGCCCTACTTCTGAAACACTTTTTCTTGATTAAAAATGATAAAATATCATGCCTTTTTGTATTCATTTAGTGGAAAACTTTGTAAAACATGCCTTTTGTACTGTGAACATGCATTAAAAAGCTAAATATGTATTATACAGTTGAGGTCAAAAGTTTACATACACCTTGCAGAATTTGTAAATGTTAATTATTTTACCAAAATAGAAGAGATCATACAAAATGCATGTTATTTTTTATATAGTACTGACCTGAATAAGATATTTCACATCAAAAGATAGTTGAATTTATGAAATGACCCTGTTCAAAAGTTTACATACACTTGGTTCTTAATACTCTGTTGTTACCTGAATGATCCACAGCTGTGTTTTTTTTTTTTTTAGTGATAGTTGTTCATGAATCCCTTGTTTGTCCTGAGAAGTTAAACTGCCTGTTGTTCTTCAGAAAAATTCTTCAGGTCTTACAAATTCTTTGTTTTTTCAGCATTTTTGTGTATTTTGTGTACAACTGAGGGACTCATATGCAACTATTACAGAAGGTTCAAATGCTCACTGATGCTCCAGAAGGAAATGCAATGCATTAACAGCTGGGGGGTAAAAAATTTTGAATTTGAAGATCAGGGTAAATGTAACTTATTTTGTCTTCTGGGAAACATGTAAGTATCTTCTGTAGCTTCTGAAGGGCAGTATTAAATTAAAAAAAATATATGATATTTAGGCAAAATAAGAAAAATGTACACATCTATATTCTGTTCAAAAGTTTTCACCCCTGGCTCTCAATGCATTTTTCCTTCTAAAGCATCAGTGAGTGTTTGAGTGTTTGAAGTACCTCAGTTGTACACAGAATACACAAAAAAGCAGAAAAACCAAAGAATTTGTGGAACCTGAAGGATTTTTCACAGTTGTCCTCAGTGTGAAAAGACGGATCTCAAAATCATACATTACATTTATCACCAAACAAAAAGAGACACAGCTGTAGATCATTCAGGTAACAACACAGTATTAAGAATCAAGCATATGTAAACTTTTGAGTGGGGTCATTTTTATAAATTCAACTATTTTTTTCTCTTGCAACTTATATGTACGCATCTTTTATGTGAAATACCTTATTCAGGCCAGTACTAAATAAAAAATAACATGCATTTTGTATAATCACTCTTATTTTGGTAAAATAATTAACATTTAGCAGATATTGCAAGGTGTATGTAAACTTTTGAGCTTTGTGAGATTATTGTGAAACATGGGTGAATTTAAAGATTTAAAAAAGACAGAAGGACATTGAGGCTTATATTTAGACTGAGCTTAACCACCAAGGCAACTGTTGCCTCTAATGAAAGGTGTCTAGCTACAGCGAGGGCTGCGTTTACTAATGTTTGCCTGTTAAAAGGTACATGCAGGCGTCATGGGCAGATTTTACAGTTCTATATAGGTTTTATGATCTCCCTGGTATTTAGTTTTACAGACCACTGCCACACCAGCTGCGAGTTACACACACGGTTAGTGAGATGAAAGACGGGAGGCAGAGACACGTCAACCAGAAGCACTCTTTACTGGTTTTGTTTCTGATGGTGTTGGTGTAGATGGAGGTAAGGGAGTAGATGGTTTAGACTCGGTCAGGATCACTGGCTGGAAGGTTCGGCGTGTGATGGTTTTAACCACCTTGGTCACCTACAGTGAAAGTATGTTAGTTCAGGAGGCACGAGTTAGAAAAGTATACAGCGATACGGAAATGGAAATGTCAAGTCTTATAACAGAAATGAAAGGGAAACAGTTAAATAAAAGCCTGTTTAAAAAGTAGGACTTTTCCCATGAAGCCTCGTTAATAGTCCAGAACTGTCCAAAATGCAAACTGGGCTAGAGAATTAATTTTTGATATGAATTATCTGGCTAAACAAGAAAACATAAGAATGCCTTTGAGACAAAATATTATTTTTATTGTCTCATTTTGTCTATCACAAAAGAGTAATTCCAGCATTTAATAGAAAATTCCTCTAGCAGGAGGAAGCTGGACGATTTCCAAGAGCAGAAAACACAGAAGCAGAGAAAGAAACTGAAGATATTTCATCTACACACAAGCTGTTTAACTTTCAACTAAAAGACTGCTCAATAATTAATTTATTTATAATATTTATTTGGCTACTAATTAGACACAATTTTAAGTTACCTTTGATCATTACATTAGTACACAAGTCAGTGTGTGATGTTTCTAGTCTCTAGTATCTCGAGTATCTACCAATTTAAATCATTACACACCACCACTCAAAAGATTTTTAATGTTTTTTTAAAGAATAAATTACATTTTAAAATACATTCAAATAGAAAGCAGTTATTTTAAATACTAAAAATATTTCAAAGTTCTACTATTTTTGCTATACTTTGGATCAAATAAATGCAGGCTCGAGTGAGCAGAAGAGAATTCTTTAGAAAAACATTAAAAATCATCTGGCAGTGCATGTTGCAAATTGTTGCATTTACGCAAAATTTCATTATTCTAAAATAAACTTTTATACCAACAAATGTGCGCTGAGAACAAAGCCTGCAAAATGATGCCTTCATAAGCAGTATACTGCATATCTACAGTATAGGCACATCTGTATTCAATGTTTGAACATCCTATACTTTCACCTAATCGGTTTTTGTTCTGTATGCACAGGATTATGGGATGCAACTTTGCTGCCTACAACATCCAACAATCCTGTACATGCAGTTCAAAGGTTAATGGCTTCTTATGAAGCGACTGAATGAAGTAAAATAATTAATCAATATCCATTATTTAATATTTTTCATTAATTCCATTTCTATCAATAAATAAACATGGTAGTCGTAATATTACCTTGGTTATTTCTACAGCTCACCTGAATTTGATCAAGATCATTAGATGTAATGTTATAGTACCCATTTCTTAAGGAAGTAAACTGATGCTGACTGTGAATGTAAAGGTACTTCCTTTGGTTTCAAATACATCTAGAGAGTAACAGAATACATAGATTTTATCCTATACATTCAGAGCTCTTCAGCTGGAGTTAATGTATTTATGTGACTATAAGCTTGTCTCCACAAGCCCAATATCTGCCCAAACACACTAACATGTGACAGAAGGACGCACACATGTGCGCACACATGCATCTCAAAGTCTGTGATGTTATTTCTCAGTATTCCATAGGTTTGGCAGTGTGTGAGTGGTCTAATGGTGAGAAACAGTGCAACAGTATACTTTACCCTTCACTTCCTCCCACTATGCGTCAACTGTCAGTTGTGTTACACAGTAGAACAGAGCTGTTTCTATGTGCAGAATTGGTTAATGCTTGTGCATGCATTCAGCTGTTTTTGTGTGTGCACTGATATGTTGTACACTTTACACAATCTTTTTCTCATAAGTTTACATCCCCTTTGCAGAATGTAAGATGTTTTAATAAATAAAAGAGATCATACATTGCTTTTTTTTTTTTTTTTTTTTTACAGCATTACAAATATTTAAAGATGTAGTAATATTTGTAGTAATAGTTGTTTATAAAGTTGATGTAATAGAAGTAGTATAATCTTTTCTTCTATATTGTGACATATATTGCTGAAACTAATTATATGAAATGCTAAAATCAATTATTGCTTAGATGGAGGTAGATTTAAATGCAAACCTGCAGTAATTTGTAAGAAAGTTATGGGATTTCAGCAGGCTAAATGATTGGAGAAATCTGTCATACATAACCAGAGAGAAAACTCTGTCATTTCACCAAGGGTCAAGTTATGATGTTTTGATTAAAACTTTTAAGCTCAAAGAAAGAAAGAAAAAAGAAAGAAAGAAACATGAACATGAATGGATAAACCACCCTAGTTTTAAATAGATTATTAGTTCGTAATAGATTCAAAATGCATTTATTTTATACTAAGTATAGTTCAAGTCTATTGACATATTTACTGACATATAGCTCAAGACTGACTGATATAAAAACTGTAATTAAACTTTATTTGGAGTACTACTTGAGCACAATGCACATTTCTTAATATTAAGCCTAAAATATGTTTTAATGTCACTATTGATGAGGATCGTACAATCTTTAAATAATATCAGTCTTTAAATGCACACTATTTATTTATTTAGTGTATCTAAAGTATATTTGGAATAGCTCCACTTTAGCGCAATCAGATATACTTAAGTATATATTTAGTTGGACTTCACACACAATTAAAGCGCATTAAGTATAAAATTAGTTGTTCCAATTTAGCAGACTTTAAATATACCAGTTTTGTATACTAGAGGTATGATTGGAGGGCATTTTTATTAAGTACATAATATGTAAATGTATTTGTACTGTACTTACTGTAGCATGAAATGTATTTTAAATACATTTTAGTATATTTATCCTTTAATATTTCACTAGGGCAGTGGTTCTCAACTCCAGTCCTCGGGGCCCACTGCTCTGCACATTTTGTATGTTTCTGAATCTGACACACTCAGTTCAGGTCATGGATCTTTCTCTCCTAATGAGCTGATGATCTGAATCAGGTGTGTTATATGAGGGAGACATACAAAATGTGCAGAGCAGTGAGCCTCGAAGACTCGAGCTGAGAACCACTGCACTAGGACATTCACAACAAAATCAGTAAGATACATTTAGAAAATTGCGTAAATTTCCATTTCATGCTAGCTTTAAGTGTCATTACAAAAGACAAAATTATGACTAAAATGACAACTCTTGTTCAAAAGTTTACATACTTTTGGTTTCTAATATTATGAGTGCCTCAATCTTTCCTAGTGGCAAACTGGATCTTGGGGTCATGAACTGCCTTTTTTTTTTTTGTACCATTCTCTGAGGTCAACTTATAATGTTATCAAAATGATTACATCAAAAACATAATAATTTAGAAGTAACAGGCTATTTTCTGTCCTGATTTGACTCCCCTCATCAGAACGCTCTGTTTGAATAGACGTGGCACATTGTAGACTTTTAAGTAAACGCCCACTGCTATGATTGACTAACAGCTGTGTATGTTTGACAGCCTACATCCTTCATAGATGGATGCTGCTGGGATTTAGGTCAAAAACGCATAAATACTCAGTACATATCAAACGATCTGTAATAACAGACAAAGCAATAGTGATCATGTAATAAAACCAGTTACTTAGACTTGTGTGGTGCGAAATTACTGTCAGATTTAATATTGTTGGGAGAGCATAGTCTTTTATTTTCAATCTTTCTAAAAATCCTGTATCGAATTGTGCCTTTTTTAATAAACGAATCCACTGTAAAATGAAGTGAACGAAGGACCAAGTTCTTACTGATGCGGGCTGAAAAGTCATTAAAGTTCATCCACTCGTTCCTAACATTGAGATCAGAAGGAAGGCAATGCAAAACTTGGCACTGCAACTTGGCAGCATCTTGTTGTATTCAGAGCCATCTTTATCATTTGGTTTCTGCGTAGACCTGTGTTTTCCTCTCTCATCATTTACACCAATGGTTCTCAATTCCAGACATTTTGCATGTCTCCCTTGTTTAACACACCTGATTGAGATCATCAGCTCGTTAGTTCAGGGGTCCCCCAGGGCTGGAATTGAGAACCACTGATTTACACTACATTTTACATTTACATTTACATGGCAGTGATGCAGATGCAGGTGTTAATTTTCTTCTGCGGAGGTGGTGTTCAGCCACACTATTACATCATAAAGTGGCACATTCGACAACCGTTTTGTCGTTGTCAGATGTCGTTTTGGCAAATTGGCATAAGTTATTTTTAGACTAACGAGAAAGTTTTGAGATCTGAAAATTACAGGATATTTTTATAGTACAATGACCTCTTACATTTCAAAACATCATCATTTAGATTTCTCAGTTCATGACCCTTTTAGTTTTGAGGCAAATTCAAAAATGCAATCTGAATGCAGTGTTTATATATACCTTCAACTCTGCAATCAAATAACGTATCTGTTTAGAACAACATGTATTCCAAACAAAAGTTGTGCGTACACACAAAGCAACATTTAGTTTTAATGTTTCCATAGCAACGAGAAGCTGTCAGCACTCCTGTCTGAAATAAAATAACACCGCAGTCTGTAATTGGTATGTTTACATTTTGACATACTGCACCTAACAATATGGCAAAACAGCTGTCTGCTCATGTTACTAACTTTGCTGCTTCACTTTGGCGTAACCATAGTTTCATCAGGGCAGTATTTTTTGTATGATCTCTCTTTTTTTTTTTTTTTACAAATGCTAAACATTTAGCAGAATCTGCAAGGGGTGTGTAAACTGACGAGCAGGACCGTAGCAGTAAAGGGCGTTATAAGGTGACCGCTCTGCCAAATGAAGCTTTATGCAGTGATTTCACACCAGCGCTGTGATGCTGTGCATTGTTGAGCTTCAATGGGCACAAATAATGGTGACTGACAAGAGGCGTGTGTGAGAAAGCGTATGTGAGGGAGAGATTTTTAACTCACCTTCATATTAGTCACATTGTCCTTTTATAAACAACAAAACAAAGCAAAGGCAAATCAAGAATGTGTGGCTTACAACACTAAAACAGAAACAAATGGATCTGAACTATGCGCTATGACTATTGCTGAGAACAATTCTCTTTAGAATATTAGTAGCAACATTTTTATATCTTGACAGCCTTCAGCTTTATAGCCTAGCCATTATATCATAATGTATTTTTGCAAACTCTCTCAGGTTCAAAACAGCTGAGCTGTGTTACTGGTAAAGAAGCACTAGTCCGTTATGTTAATCCCTCTGTCTGCTCACTAAAGAGCTGATTGGGTGAATTTAAACACCAGCTTGTTCTAGAACCCTCTGACTACTGTAAACCACATCAAAACACCTACAACTAATATGGACAAAAGCGTTATACCAGTGTTGTTATTAAAATATATATATATACACATTAGGTTAAAATTTAAATTGACAAAAACTGAAATTAGACATGTTGTCTTGTCAGCTAACTGAAATACAATATGTTTGAGGTTGAAGTATTAAAAAAATTACTAGAACTAAACCTGAAATAAAAATAAAAATAGAAAAAAAATAAAATTACAAAAATACATAATGTATACACTACCAGTCAAAAGTTTTTGAACAGTAAGGTTTTTAATGTTTTTTAAAGAAGTCCCTTCTGCTCACCAAGCCTGCATTCATTTGATCCAGCAAAAACAGTAAACTTTTTAAATATTTAAAAATACTCTTTTCTATTTGAATATATTTTAAAATGTAATTTATTCCTGTGATCAAACTAAATTTTCAGCATCATTACTCCAGTCTTCAGTGTCACACGATCCTTCAGAAATCATTCTAATATGCTGATTTGCTGTTCAAGAACATTTTTATAATTATTTATATTATAATTATTTAAAACAGTTGAGTACATTTTTTCAGGATTCTTTAATGAATAGAAATAAACCAGCATTTATTTTAAATAAAAAGCTTTCGTAATATTATACACTATACCATTCAAAAGCTTGGAGTCAGTATAATTTTTAGGGGGGTCTTGGGAGAAATTATAGAAATTAATACTTTTATTTAGTAAGGATGCTTTAAATGAATCAAAAGTGATGATAAAGACATTTATAATGTTACAAAGGATTTCTATTTTAGATAAATGCTGTTCTTCTGAACTTCCTGTTCATCAAAGAAACCTGAAAAATTTCTACTCAGCTGTTTTTAACATAAAAATAAAAATAATGAATGATTTTTGAGCAGCAAATCAGAATATTAAAATGATTTCTGAAGAATCATGTGACCGGAGTAATAACGCTAAAAGTTCAGCTTTGAAATCACAGGAATAAATTACATTTCAAAATATATTCAAATAGAAAACAGCAAAAATATTTCAAAATTGACTGTTTTTGCTGTATTTCCAATCAAATAAATGCAGGCTTAATGAACAGAAGAGACTTGATTAAAAAACATTAAAAATCTTAACGTTCAAAAACTTTTGACTGATAGTGTATATAAAACTTTACCTAAAATTACCAAAAATAAAATAAATAAATAAAATGACAAAAAAAAACTAATATACTAATAATAATATTAATAGCATAATAAAAGTACTAAAATAACACTGATTTATACAAATACAGATTTCTGTCCATGTAAAATGTCAACAAGAAGAATAATTCTTCTTGATTCCTCTTCTACATTTTATTCAATTCATGAATATATTCAGTAACATCTGATATTAATGTTTTTACTTAAATATAAAACAGCTCATCTCCTAGAAGGAGCTCTTTAAGTACCTCATCAAAGAACATCCCCACAAGATGTTGTGAGGATGAATGCACTTGTGTGCATTTGCATATCTAATAATGTCATAATACGCATAAACAAAAATTTTTTCAAAATATAGCAGATTTAAGCAGCAGTACCTTAGTCTCTGTACGGCGTGTAGTCCCATCCTCTGAGGTAACCACAGAAACATGCGAAGTGGGTGTGCCGGGGTCTTCTTCTATGGTTACAGTCTCCTCCACAACCTCCTGGGGCTCCTGCATCATGGCCAGTGATGTCTGGTTACTGGGGCTCTGCTCCTGTGGGACAAAGCAGAGGGTGGTGGTTCAAGGTCAGTGGTCACTGCTGTGGGATTAGCTGGGTGTTCAGGAAAACCTTAAATAATAGATGAGGGGATATTTTAATTTTGCTAATCCTTTTTACTCATTAAGAAAGCATACAGCAAATGAAATGCACATGCATGCATATTGTACTGCATATATACAGTGCTGATTAAAAGTTTGTGAACCCTTTAGAATATTCTATATTTCTGCATAAATATGACCAAAAAGATTTTCACACAAGTTTTGAAAATTGACAAAGAGAACCCAATTAAACGAACAAGATGAAAATATATACTTTGTCATTTATTTATTATGAAACATTATCCAGCGTTAAATATTTGTGAGTTGCAAAAGTATGTGAATCTCTAGGATTAGCAGTTAATTTGAGGGTGAAATTAGAGTCTATCTGTTCAGAAGTGTTTTCAGTCAATAGGATGACTATTAAGTGTCAGTTTATGCCCTGTTTTATTTAAAGAACAGGGATCTATTAAAGTCTGATCATGTTTGTGAAAGTGAATCATGGCACAAACAAAGAAGATCTCTGAGGACCTCAGAAAAAGAGTTGTTGTTGCTCATCAGGCTGGAACAGGTTACAAAACCATCTCTAAAGAGTTTGGCCTTGGAGCAAATTCTAGACCACAGTTACCCTCCCCAGAAGTGGTCGACCAACAAAGATCACTCCAAAGCAAGATGTATAACAGTTACAGAGGTTGCAAAGAACCCCAGGATAACTTCTAAGCAACTAAAGGCCTTTCTCAGATTGGTTAATGTTGAAGTTCATGAGTCCATCATCAGGAGAACAATGAACAACCATGGTGTACATGGCAGGGGTGCAAGGAGAAAGCCACAACTCTCCAAAAACACTGTCTGTCTGCAGTTTGATAAAGATCATGTGGACAAGTCAGAAGGCTATTGGAGAAATGTTTTGTGGAAGCATGAGACCAAAATATAATTTTTGGTTCAAATAAAAAGTGTTACGTTTGGAGAAAGAAAAATACTACATTCCAACATAAGAACCACCTTATACTCTCTGTGAAACATGGTGGTGGTAGAATCATGGTTTTGCTGCATCTGGGCCAGGACGACTTGCCATCATTGATGGAACAATGAATTCTGAATTATACCAGCAAATTCTAAAGGAAAATGTCAGGACATCTGTCCATGAACTAAAATCTAAAGAGAAAGCGGGTCATGCAGCAAAACAACGACTCCAAGCGCACAAGTCATCCTACCAAGAAATGGTTAAACGAGAACAAAGGTAATGTTTTAGAACGGCCGAGTCAAAGTCCAGACCTTAATCCAATTAAAATGTTGTGGAAGGACCTGAAACAAGCAGTTCTTTGGAGGAAACCCACCAACATCACAGGGTTCAAGTGTTTCTGTGCTAAAGAACGGGCTAAAATTCCTACAAGTCGTTGTGCAGGACTTGATCAGCAGTTACAAAAAAAACGTTACCTGCAGTTACTGCTTCAAAAAGAAGTCACAACAGATACTGAAAGCAAAGATTCACATACTTTTGCACCTCGCAAAGATTTAACACTAGATCCTTTTGCTCAATAACTAAATGACAAAGTATATATTTTTGTCTTGTTTGTTTGATTGGATTCTCTTTGTCAACTTTAAGGACTTGTGTGAAAATCTGAAGATGTTTTGCGTTATATTTATGCAGAAATATTGAAAATTCTAAAGGGTTCACAAAAGCAGCACTGTATATTCTACTGCAAAAAACACAATTATATTGAAAACCCTGGAGTGTTGAATCTTCTGGGTACAATAATATTGGAAGGCTCAACATGTCTGCTTAAGAGAGAGAGAAAGAAGAAAGCTCTTGAGGCCTCATGTCATCAGGCAAAATGGTAAATAAAAAAACAAACAAACAATCAAAAATAAAATGCTTCCTGAAGCTATAGTACTTGTAAATGAAAACATGAAGCAAAGGTGGTTGAGGCAACTGCGAAAACACTACAGATGAGACAGAAACAAACAAAAGCAAACACTACAATCAGTCTGGGGAGAACTGTGTGTGTGTGTTGGCGGAGGCCACAGGAGGCCCGATGAGGGATGATGCCAGAGGTAGCCATTTGTTTTCCATCCATCTTTGAATGCATTAACGAGCAGGCAGTTTTTCATTGATTAGCATAGCGGAAGGCTTCAAAGTCTGCGCCAGGCCAAATTGATCCGTAGCCCGTCTCGCTAATCATTGACTTCTAGCCTTTCATGTGTCAGTATCATTTCTCTGCGCTGGCAGTTTGCACGGCTGCCTGTCCAACCTCAGAACTACATTCTTCTAAGAGAAACCCAAGTCAAAAGAAACTTTTCCTTCTTTCTGGAGTGATTACATTTTAATTGTTCCATTAATTGGCCTAAGACAGGAGTGTCAGTACATGAATTGATTGAAACCGATGATTGATGAGGATAAAAACATCTCAACTGAAGTGGCTCACTCCTAATAGCTGAGTGCCACATGGATTATGCAAGGCGTACCGCACAGAAACAAAGCTTTGATTAACTTTCTGACAGGCCAGAAGCAGACTTAAGCAGAATTCAATATGAGAAAGTAATGAGAGACTTTTAAAGAGCCTATTAGCACCCCTGTGAAAGCACAGATAAATACGCCTTCTTTTCAACATGGATTTTTAAAATGGGAATCACGGCGTAACATGAGAAACGAACACTGAAAGTATCCGTTTCTAATGACATTATGTTAATAAGAATCGAAACTGGGTCTCGGTTCCACACATATGTTTGTTGCACTTCATGGTCATTTAATGTCAGCCTGAAGGAGCAAATATATAGTTCTAATCTTTTCTTTGTATGCAGCTACAAACCAATTTTTTGAAACTCTGTGAATTATTAATATTTACTTTACTAGATTAAAAGAAGTAATAATACATTTCAGACCGTGAAAAAGCTAACACAACTAACACAAATTCCAATGTTGAAGATAAACATGCTAAAAGTAAAGAAAAGAGTAAGGAAAATATCTATGATGTCTCTGGGGACGTTACTGGTTGAATTATCATGAAACGGAGGCTACATCAAACCACCTAGATGCGGTCTAGAAAAGGTCGTCCCACAAAACTGTCTGCTTGAAGGAGGAGGATACTCTTGGGAGCAGCTTCAGAGAGGCCAACATTCACTTTGTAGGAGCTACATAGTTCAGAAGCTCAGAAGAACAGAGTTTAAGGCAAATAAGAGTGAAAAAATGTTTGAGGGAAGTAAATTGCTTCTTTATAGCAAAAAAAAACACCAGATATTGTGCATCATTGTCTTGTTGTTCATTGAATATCTCTATAGAATAGATACTGTATCAGTATACAGTGACATTCAAAAGTTTGGGATCAGTAAGATTTTTAATGTTTTTTAAAGAAGTTTCTAATGTTCATCAAGGCTGTGTTTAGCTGATCAAAAATACAGAAAAAAATGAAATATTGTGAAATATTTTTACGATGCAAAACAACGTTTTTCTATTTTAATATACATTAAAATCATATTTATTCCTGTGATCAAAGCTGAATTTTCAGCATCATTACTCCAGTCTTCAGTGTCACATGATCCTTCAGAAATCGTTCTAATATTATGATTTATTTTCAGTGCTGCTTAGTATTTTTTGGAACCTCTGATACTTTTTTCAGGATTCTTTGCTGAATAAAAAGTGTAAAAGAACAGCATTTTTTGAAAATAGAAATCTTTTCAAAAAATATACACTACTGTTCAAGTTTGGGGTCAGTTTATTCTTTCTTTTTTTTAAAAAAATAAAATAATAATTAATACTTTTATTCACCAAGGATGTGTTAAATTGACAAAATTTAACACATCCTTGTAAACTTGAATCTTGAAAAAAAAAGAATCACAGTCTCCAAAAAAATATTTGTCAGCACAACTGTTCCCAACATAGAAAATTCTAATAATAAATTAGCATATTAGAATAATTTCTGAGGGTTAATGTGGCACGTAAGTCTGGAGTAATGGCTGATAAATAATTTAGCTTTGCATCACAGGAATAAATTATATTTTAAAGTATATTAATATATGTAATAACATTTCGCAATCTTACTTTTTTCTGTATTTTTGATCAAATAAATGCAGCCTTGATGAGCATAAGAGACTTCTTTAAAAAAATATTACAAGTCTTACTGATCCCAAACTTTTGAATGGTATTTAATATGATAAAAAAACATTTTTACTGTTTTATCTAACAATTTTTTCATAGTTTATGCCTGTGAAAACAAGTGAAAAAAGAAATCTGCCAATGAAAAATACTTTGGAATACATTAAAATAAATTCTCTGAAATTAAGTCTCTCATGCAGCCTTGCTTCTTAAGTAAAATGGCCTTGTTTTAAGGACATTCAGATGTTCTCACTGGAAAACAAGATGCACATACTGATTATTTGTTTCTTTATTTTTTAACCATCAACTGGCAATCTCTTAGAAATCTACATGGACTATTTTATCAACAACCTCACTACCTTTCTGGGCCTTGAATGTGGTAACTGCGTCACTGTCTATTCAGGGTCAAAAAGCTCTCGGATTTAATAAAAAATATCTTAATTTGTGTTTTTCGAAGATTAACGAAGGTCTTACAGGTTTGGAACGACATGAGGGTGACTAATTAATGACAGAATTTTCATTCTTTAAACAACTGATAGACATTTTCTGTACTACTATAAAAGTTTCTCCAATTTGAACCTTGTGATCAGCACAATACTACCACTTCCCAAACAGGAACCCTTACAGAAATATACAAAAGCAAAATGAGATCCGTGGGAAACCCCGAGCCAGATCTAGTTTATTTATAGTTTAAAAATAAACACCTGACCATAACATCAATACCTTTCAGAATGCACACAGGATGTAAAAGTTTAATGTTCACCACCAGCCATCCATGATGTTTGCTTTTCCAGTGAAAATTACCCTTAAATGATGAGGCATAAACCCATTTAGAAAAGGCTACAGCACTCATAAGCTCATTTTTTGTTCCCAACAACAACAAAAAAAAGTCACCTCAGTCAGTCGGACAGAGATATAGCCCAAAAAGGCAGGCTGAGGATTTTGACACCAACCTGAGCATCATTCAGTAGGGTCTTTATCGTGGATGATCCGCACCGCATGGGGGAAATCTGCTGCCTCAGATACCAGCTTTGCCTCCATGACAACTATTACACAGGTGAACTCCTGAACCCGCCGTTGCGTTTTGTGTGTTTATGCACGTGCGCTTGCATAGCATGTCTTGCATAATTAAGAGCGGAGTTTCTGGGCAACCCAACGGGCTTTTGAAAATGAGCCTCTTTTTTATGCATTCTATTTTTAGAGAGAAAGGAACACCCATAATTTCTTTCTTCTGGAGAAAGACAGCAGACTGACAATAATTATAAACATTCGGGGCATGTCTAATGCATTAGTCACAGGTTTCTTTACACTTCTTCCTTAGTTATGCATGTAGTAAACGCTTCAACACGCGAGAGTCTCTGAGCATCGAGAACAGATTCGAAGCTGTGGGAGAATCGGGTGTTCCTTAGCAACATGCCAAAGACCGATTGTTAACAAGGACTTTGTTAAGGAAACAAGTTAGAGAAAAAACAAGACTGGGTTTCTGTACATGAGGAACGCAGAGGCCTTTTCATGAACGTTATATCATGTTTCAAAACCTCTCGTGTCGAATCTGCACATAATTGAGGGTTTGGTAATTGCACAGCGTGGTTTCTTGCGCAAAAGAAATACCAGGTGGGTTTTAATTTCATCCTTTTTTTCCGGCAAGGAGCGACGCGGAGGTGTGTGAGATAAACATCAGACTTCCACAATGGCAAATTGAGACAGAGCTGGAGAAGATAAGGTGAGCCGTGGCAAATAGAGCAGATAGGCAAATGAGAAAAATGATTGGCAATTAAAAAGCTTCTGAATAGGGGAGTCAGTTTGCTATCAGACCTGTCCCTGATCCACACTGGATAAAAAGACCATCCGTCTGCAAAGCTGAGAGAGCAACATTTGTGCTCTCCACATTTCACTCCACAAATACAACAACCAACGCCTTTCTCATTTTTCTCTAAGGGTGTAATTATTTTTTTCTTTCTTCCCTTTGATGCATAATCTAGAAATACAAAGAGTGGAAAGTAGGATTGGACATCAGAATGTCAAACTTCTCTTAAAGCAACACTCCACTTTTTTTGAAACTAGGCTCATCGTCCAACTCCCCTACAGTTAAACAGTTGAGTTTTACCGTTTTCGAATCCATTCAACCGATCTCCGGGTCTAACAGTAGCACTTTTAGCATAACTTAGCATAGATCATTGAATCTGATTAGACCGATAACATCCCGCTCAAAAATGTTGTTCCTTTAACACTGCTGTATTTAGTATGCATGTTGAGTACAGTATGCAAATTTTCTAGATGCACATTGTGAGAGAAAAAAAAAAATGTACAAAAACAGTGCTTTTAGCTTGTCACCGGAGCAAAACCCTCATGTATCTTACATACCCTTAAAGGTGCCTTTTAATACCTAGGAACTGATAAGCAACTTTTATAGATAAGGTGCAATTTTAATGGTTCTGCCCCAGTGACAAGCTAAAAGTACAATTTTTACACAACCTGATGGTGTGCATACAGAAAAAGCGCATACTGTATTCCAAATGCATACTATAGTATATACTGCAGCAATAGTATGAGTAGTAATTAATACCCAAATAACATAAAATATTTGCCAAATCAGATTACAGTGTGGAATAATGTATCCTAAATGGCAATGCATTCCATTTTCTGAAAAATGAATGAACCGTAATTAATTTTTTCCCCACACTGTGATGACACTTCCACAGTTACTAACTGGAAAACTAGCAACGTTTTTAATATTTTCATTTTTAAAAATGTAAATTTATAACACTTTGTACATTTATTAAACTTTGTATTACATTACCTTGACACTGAAAGGAAAGGAAAGAAAAGGAATTACTTTATTACTTTACTAATTACAGAAAACTAAACTAAACACTGCTGTGAGCGTATTTCTAATACAACAGCTGTGGGAGTGATTTTGAACTGATAGTCATCTGTGTTACTTTTCTTCCACTGTTTTATATACCACAAATTCAGACATACTAATAATTACATGTATTGTTCACCTACCATATAGCAGGTAAGTATTTGGACACATGGTCTGATTTTCTTTAAAGGGAACCCCAGGTTTTAAGACTTGTATGCCTTAATATAACGTAAATGTTGTCTCTTACTGAAATATACTGATGCTACCTGTTGCTATTTTTACTGCAACACTAAAACATTAAATACTGATATGATGAGAACAGCTACTGAAAGAGCGACAGGTGGCGATGGATATAAGCATACCCAGATAGCACACGTACGTCTGTAAGATGTCTGTTAAAGATCACTTGATCTGGAAAGCATCTGCTGTGTACAAACATCTGACAGGCGTCTGTAAGATGTCAGTTTTACATACATTCTAAATCATAAACATCTCAAAGACATCTAATGGACGTCCATTTGATATCTGACAGAAAACGTCCTATAGACGTATTGCAGACGAGAAAACACTCTAAAAAAAAAAAAGTCTTGCACATGTAAATGCAGACGTCAAATAGACCAAATGCCATACCAGCGGTTTTTACTAAACATGGGTCTAAACACCCAAGGATATCGACTGGAACTCCTTCGGTGGCTACGACAAACATTGACCGCCTACGTGTTTACATTTACCACTTCTGTGCCATTTGTAAGCTTTTTTCAGTAGCTGTGGTCTACTAAAAGCCTCAAAGGCATCAGGGCTAAAGTGGAAAGAACAAAGACGCAGGTCTTTAGGAAGTTTTATTCGTCCACAAGCATCTTCCCATTCTTTTCTCCTCTTCTTATCGCTAGGAAAAGCAGTGAAGCCTTACATCGCTTCTCTTGTTGCCCTTCGACTGAAAACTACAACCAAAGGCATCGTATCAGTATTTTATTTTCCGAGATGTGCATTCAGAGTTGTGCTGCAGTAAAAATAGCAACAGGTAGTGAGTGCAACTCACTTCAAAATAATGGCACCCCCACAAAAGTCCAAAATATGTATAAAACAATGTGGATTTTTAAAAATATTGTAAATCTTTCATGGGTTTTCTACTACATATTTCAGTAAGAGACATCATTCGTGACCGTGGACCAAGCTTTCCATTGATGTATGGTTTGTTAGGATAGGATATAAAATCTGAGGGTGAAAAAATAAAAATATTGAGAAAATCACCTTTAAAGTTGTCCAAATGAAGTTCTTAGCAATGCATATTACTAATCAAAAATTAAGTTTTGATATATTTATGATAGGAAATTTACTAAATATTTTCATGGAACATGATCTTTACTTAATATCCTAATGATTTTTGGCATAAAAGAAAAATAGACAATTTTGACCCATACGATGTATTTTTGACTATTGCTACAAAAATACCTGTGATACTTAAGACTGGTTTTGTGGTACAGGGTCACATCTACGTTACATTTTACACTATAAAACTTTTAAAACACTCATACAGTTGCTGACTTTGTAAACTGCTACAGAGAAAAACTGGCCATCATACAATACTAGACTTTCAAGTAATTACAAGCAGGACCATACACCCTGTATCAAACTGGTCTGATATCCTCTGACTGGATGAAATCCTATCATGTGCCCATCATACACTACACAATTTTCTGCGAAATTGGGGCAAAAATCCAGGCAAAAGTTGTGTGGTGCATTACAGCCTTTAGATTCACTTGTGACCCTGGACCACAAAACCCGTCATAAGTTGCATTGCAAATACATTGTATGGGTCAAAATTACTGATTTTTCTTTTATGCCAAAAATCATTAGGATATTAAGTAAAGATCATGTTCCATGAAGATATTTTGTAAATTTCCTAACATAAATATATCAAGACGTAATATTGTGATTAATAATATGCATCGCTAAGAACTTCGGACAACTTTAAAGGCGATTTTCTCAATGTTCTGCACCCTCAGATTCCAGACTTTCAAATGCAATCTCGGCCAAATATTGTCCTTATTGTCCTTAGCTTATTTATTTAGCTTTCAGACGATGTATAAAGTGACTTTATGACTGGTTTTATGGTCCATGGTTACATTTGTCTCCAATTCATCTTTCCACTTTCACTTCAACTATTTAAAAACCAGCAGGATGATGTATACACCATGCACTCTGCACAGTACCCACTGAGTAGTAAGCTAGCATTCCATTCCGCAACCACACTGCAAAAAAAAAAAAAAAAAAAGTCTCAATTTTTTTTTTCAAATCATGTGTGTCCGATTAATAGTTTCATAACCGTTTGCACAGCGTGCGAAACATCGTCAACTAATTTAATATCACTCCAGAGAAGGTCACAAAGATACAGAGAAGATTAGTTTTCGCGCCTCCACTTTGTTCATTACAGTCACCATGCATCACCTGGGCCGCAGCCTCGCCGTCAGTAATGCATGGCACTCTGGCTAACAGGATTTCAGTCAGACCTCACGACAGCAATCATCGGTAAGATCTTACACAATTAATCCCTCTGCCAAGAGCGTTTGTGTAACCTTGGGCCATACGAGTTTTCCATCAACTTGCTACTTTTCTGCATCCATCTTCATGACCGAACCGCAATGCCAGGATGCGACAGTGAGCAGGAATTGGCTTTCATTTCACCACGCTGTACTTGTGGAAAATTGAGCAAATAAATCAGACAATTTGAAAAACAAATAACTGAAAAGAAGGCACTCAGATCTCCTCCGTACGACTGCCTGGGGATGGTGAGCGGAAGTAAAATGGAGGAGGGTAATTGGATGGAGAGGACACAACGAGTGACGAGAGAGCAGCTGAAGCCGAAGTGCTGCCCGCTCTGGTTCAACCAGGCCTGAGCCAACGGATAGATGCGTCCCAATGGGCCGGAATGATGCGGGAAGAAGGGAGGAGGGGTCGGGCTGTGGCATTCCACAGAGAGCCGGGAGTAACGGACGGTCAAAAGCGTTTAGAGACGACGGCTGGCAGATAAGCTTAACCGAAAAAGGGATGGAAGGACGAGGGATGAAAGGTAGAGAAGCTAGCGGGCTGTAATGGCTCTGCTAATCTCTTTGTCCTCCTGAGTGATCCAGTGCCAAATCTTCATCCTCTCATCGCCTCCGAACACGGGGGCCTCATTTTAGACATTCCTCACTCTTTGGCCGCATCCGTTTCTCTAACAACAGCTTTGAGAAGCCGTTTTCTCTCTCCTCTGGCTCCCTTGACCACCCCTTTTGTTCTCTTGTTCCAGATTCCCAGGTCTAGACAAAAAAACAAAACTGGTGAAGAACCTCAAAGACAACCCTCCTTTAAAAAAAAAAAATAGTATTTACTCAACGAAGCACAACTTTTTTGTCTGGCGCAGGTTTTTAAGCTTTGTTTGCGTAATGAATAAAAATGCATGATCTACGTGATTCCATTAACCCCCCATCAGTCTTGCTAGATGAAAAATATTTTTGCGTCGGTAATTTTGAACATCTGGAATGAATTAGTCACGTATCCAAGTTACACCCTTCTGAAAGATTTCTGGCACGGCGTGGCTTTGCAGCGGGGCTTGAAAAAGCACACAGTCGCCCGCACTCTCACACTTTCACTCATATAATTCAGCTTACGGTCAGCGCTCCCTTTCTGGAATGCAAGCCTGACAACACAGCCAGAGCATATATCACTTCTGTTTGCCTATAAAACTTGGTAAACAGAGTAAGAAGGAAGCAAAAAAAAGTAAAACAAGAAACCTAAACCCTTCCAATAGTACTAGAACAAAAACAGGAGTTTGCTTTTGGTGAAACAGTAGCTATGTTTCCAATGAGGTGGTTTTTGAATAGTGCGAAAAAGGTTAATGCAAATAATGGGAGATGTGTCATGTGACTTGACTAACCAGCAGGCCGATCTCATTTCACGGCATCTGAAATGTTGTTATGGTCATTCTGAAACGCCTGAGTAAAGTCTGTCGTCAAAATATTTCTGTATAATTACCTCCCTGAACTGTCTTACAAGACTGCGTTTCCAAACAGTTGGCATCTGCCTCTGAAAGCAATGACTACATTTATTGTGTTTCGTCTGCTCTCTCTGAGAGCAAAGTCATTTATTATATATGAAAATGATTATATTCAGTGGCTTCTCCTACTTTTCTTAGTGATGTTTAGTGCTAGTTTATCAGGAAGTGGTGATTTTGTTTTCTATTCACTTGTTGGATGGAAATGGCGCTTATTTGCCAAGGTTTTATGTCATAGACCAATTTTGCGCATAAGATAAAATTTGCATCTTTGGATGGAAACTCGGCTGGTGTCATGCAAAACATTCAAAACAGGTAATCAAAACATTACACTACAAGTGCAGGCTAAAATAAAAAAAAAATAAATAAATAAAATAAAATAAAATAAAGTAAAATAAATTAAAATAAAATCATAAAATTAAATAAATAAAATAAATAATTTATATTTATAACTAATTAACTAACTAAATATGCAGGATTTATGTTAAAACAGATAATCAAAATATTACAGTATGACTGCAGGCTAAAATAAAATAAAATAAAATAAAACAAAACAAAACAAAACAAAACAAAACAAAATAAAATAAAATAAAATAAAATAAAATAAAATAAAATAAAATAAAATAAAATATGTATATTTATAAAACAACCTAATTAACTAACTAAAAATGCAGCATTTAGGTCAAAACAGATAACCAAAACATTACATTATGACTGCAGGCTAAAATAAATAAATAAAAAAATAATAAAAAAATAATAAAATAAAATAAAATAAAATAAAATAAAATAAAATAAAATAAAATAAAATAAAATTATAAACCAATGAACTAATTAACTAATTAACTAAACATGCAGGACAAAACAGATAATCAAAACTTTACAGTACTACTGCAGGCTAAAATAAAATAAAATAAAAATATTTATATTCATAAACCACTGAATATCTAAATATGCACTACTGCAGGCTAAAATAAAATAAAATAAAATAAAATAAAACAAAACAATAAAAAATAAAATAAAATAAAAATTATTTATATTCACAAACCAACTAAATATGCAGGATTTAGGTCAAAACAGATAATCAAAACTGATCTTCAAGTTAATCAGTTGACGTATGCTACCATAACAGGATAATCACTTGGTATGCTAATGTAAAAGAAAGACAAACCTATAATTGGACTATGTATATAAAATATAAAAATATAATAAATAAATAAATAAAGGTCAAATAATAAATGATAAAATAAAATAATAATAAAAAAAATAATAATAATAAATAATAAAATAAAAATAAATAAAAATCCATAATATTTTATATTTATAAACCAAACTAATTAACTAAATATGCAGGATTTGGGTCCAAACAGATAATCAAAACATTACATTATGACTGCAGGCAAATAAAATAAAATAACTAAAATAAAATAAAATTAAATTAAATTAAATTAAATTAAATTAATAAACCAATGATCAAACTAACTAAATATGCAGGATTTAGGTCAAAACAGATAATCAAAACCGATTTTCAAGTTAATCAGTTAACATATGCTACCATAACATGATCATCACTTGGCATGCTAATCTAAAAGAAAGACAAATGTATCATTTGACCATGTATATAAAATATAAAAATAAATAAAAACTAGATTTCAATAATTTATATTTTTAAACCATCAAACTAATGAGCTAACTAAATATGCAGAATTTAGGTAAAATAATAAATAATAAAATAAAATACAAAAAATAATATAAAAATATGCATAAATGCACACTGCATTTTTTTTGTGTGTGTCATTTGTGTTAATTGGGGATTGTTTTGTTGGGGCTGGTTAGGATCGCATATGGTGGGTGGGGTGGTACAAAATGTAAAATGCAATTTGCAACAATAAAAATTCTATGTCAAAAAAAATTCTATAAAAATAACATAAAATAAAATAGTTCCTTTAACTGATAAAATCACTTTGCAATCCAAGTTGGATAAAATCTTGCATGACACCAGACTACAGGAGGAGCAATGGCCTTGTAGGAGTTGTTTGTTTGATGTGAAAATGAGGGAGTAATGCACAGTGTCACTGCATGAAATGGGTCAAGCAACTTCAGGCTATTGCTACCCAGGGTTTCAGAGGGTGAAGACCCATGTGGACGTACATCAACAACAGCACGCACCGCAAATACTGTTTTCTGGCTGCGAGTCAGCAATGTGGTCTCTCCAGGGAGAGGCGCTGGGAGCCTTTGCCAAAAGCTCAGTTCACGCAGGGTCTCCGGGCTGTGGCCATGTGCAGGGCAGGAAAGACATGTGTTTGACTTCCCCCTGTCACTGCACTTGCTCCCTCTGTCCTGTTTGCTACTTCCACCACCAAGGGTCCAGCTGTTACCAGATCGAATATCAGGCCCGGGGACCAGCCTGCCTCTAAAACAGTCACACAGCAGAGGGCCAGATAGCGGCGGTGGGCCTTCACGGACACTTTAACAGCCTGAGATGACTGATTGCTCAGTTCACACTTTCTGTCTATCACATCCTTATCTCGTCCTAATGCGCAGCCACTCAGAAGTGATTAAATCAGCGATAGACTTTATGATAGCGCGTGTGTGCGCGAACGAGCGGCCGCAAAGTCACACCAGTCTCTCTAACACATGCTTCAGGAAAAGGAAGGACATGCTGTCATGGAAACCCTTGATTTACAGCACGGCTTGTATTGTGCAGTCAGATAAAGGCTGTGTAATATATCCAACGCACATATACAGAGCTTCGGGCTCAATGCAATCTATCCTGCTCTGCCTTGACCTGTTTAAGGTGGTTATATTCTTCACAATTCTATATTTATGAAGCCACATGCATAGATTTATAACGAATAGCCACGTGAACCGGTCTTGTAGTCATCCATCTCATCGCTAAAACATTACTTTCGTACGTCAAGGGCCTCTCAGCACCTGAACTATACTTCACAAATGCTAAAAGCGAATGGCATTTCATGGCCCATTGACTAATGCATTGCAGCGCTGCTCCGTGTATGCATGCAGCGCACGGCTGAAGCTCTCGGGAAAGACGTCTGGGAGCTTGATCAACCATCTGCACGTTACGGCGTCACGGAGACGGAGCTGTGAAATCGAGGAGCGGCCGGACGATCCATTAGAAACCCACACGGTGCTGTCTGTGCTGCCGAGATGCGGATATTCATACCTCGTGTGAAAGGCCCATCTGTAAGCAATATTCTCTCAGGATCCATATGAGCCCTAAAAGCGCAAGCTACATGAAGAAACTGGATCTGATCCTTGGGGCTTTGGAAGGCAGCGGAGGAGGAAAGCTCCACAGCATCAGCTATTGTTGCTTGTGTATAATGATACAAGATATTTTAGGTGCATTTTAGGACCACAAACTTTTTAAATGGTAGAATTCTATTTTAACTTCTAATTTTTAACTTTTTAATTATTAATTGATCCTGGAAAAACGTATAAAAGTTTTTAACAAAATATTAAGCAACACAACTGTTTTCAACACTGATAATAAATCAGCATATTAGGATGATTTCTGAAGGATCATGTGACACTGAAGACTGGAGTAACGATGCTGAAAATTTCGCTTTGCATCTCAGGAATAAATTATATTTTAAAATATCTTTACTTCGAAAACATTTATTTTACATTAAAATAATATTTCACAATAATACTGATTTTTCTGTATTTTTGATCAAATAAATGCAGCATTGATAAGCATAAGAAACATCTTCAAAAAAAAACATTAAAAATCTTACTGATCTCAAACATTTGAATGGCAGTGTATCTTTCAGCAAACCAATGTGTTTAAACATTAATTATTTTGAATAAATTGATGAATGTAAACGACAAAGTCAATGTAACTTGCTCTCTCCGCGAAACAAACTGTTTCTAAAACTGTACCGAATAAATATGTTAAAAAATATATATATTTCAAAATCTAAATTATTTCTGAATTTTCACCAGCCATTACTCCAGTTTTCAGAGTCACATTATTCTTCAGAAATCACTCTAATATGCTGATTTAGTGCTCAAGAAACTTTTCGTGTTATTATTATTGTTAAAAACAGTTGCGCTTAATATTTTTTCAGAATTCTTAGAGGAATGGAAAATGAAAAAAAAAAATAAATAAAAAAATAATTTATTTATAAATGTCTTTACTGTCACTTTTGATCAATTTAATGCATCCTTGCTGAATAAATGTATTAATTCCTTTAAAATAAATAAATGAATAAATAATGTGTGTATATATATATATATATATACACACACACACACACACATATATATAAAAGAATGGGGAAAAAAAAATTTATTATACCTATTTATTTACAAATGTCTTTACTGTCACTTTTGATACATTTAATGCATCCTTGCTGAATAAAAGTATTAATTCCTTTAAAATAAATAAATAACTTATTTCATATATATATATATATATATACATATATATATATATATATATATATATATATATGAATGGGAAATAAAAATAAATAAAAAAGAATGGGAAATAAAAAAAACTATTAATTATAACTATTTATTTATAAATGTCTTTACTGTCACTTCTGATAAATTTAATGCTTTACTGTCACTTTTGATAAATTTAATACGTCCTTGCTGAATAAAAGTATTAATTTCTTTAAAATAAATAAATAAATAAATAAATAAATGTATTTATTTATTTTGATATTTAATATATTTAATAAGCTTTTCATTGATGTATGTTTTGTTAGGATAGGACAATATTTGTTCGCGATACAACTATTTGAAAATCTGCAATCTGAGGATGCAAATGAAGTTCTTAGCAATGCATATTACTAATCAAAAATTAAATTTTGATATATTTACGGAAGGAAATTTACAAAATATCTTCATGGAACATGATTTTTCCTTAATATGCTAATGATTTTTGGCATAAAAGAAAAATTTATAATTTTGACCCATACAGTGTATTTTTGGCTACTGATACAAATATAACCGTGCTACTTATGACTGGTTTTCTGGTCCAGGGTCACATATAGTAAATAAAAAAAATATGAAAGTCTTTTTAAGTATTTTTAAATTCTCAGTACAGTATTTTTTTGAATTCTCTCTGTGTTTATCTATAAACTCATGCCCATGCAGCAAACAGTAGGTTATGTTGTGTCCATCAAACAGAGACTAAAAAGTGAAGAGACGGGCCAAAAGCAATGAGACAAGATATAAAGAGATACACATGGAGAGAAAAAGAGAATAAAATAGAAAGAGAGTCATACTGGGGCATCATTAGTTCTAATGTATTCCAGCCCACTGCCATTCAATTTCAGCGGCCCACTACGAAGGTGTGTTTGATTAGTGGCAGATTGGATTTTGATTTCTGGAATATTGCCTCCTAATTGCCTGTTTAGATTTCTAATCATAGATTAATGGCACACAACAAAAGAGCTTGTGGATAATAAACCAATAGCTGAAGCGTAGCTAATTCATTCCCCCTACTCGGCTATGGAGAAAGAGTGCTCTTTCATTACGCAAAAACAAAGGGCATTATTGTGCGTGACTTGCTTTTATAACAATCAACGAGTCTCTGTCGGCTGTTGCACAAACCGTGACCTGTAAAACACGCTCTTTATGAAAGTATCACCGAATCTAGTTTCATAATAAATGATCGGTTTAGCAGCTCACAGAAGTTACAGAATGACTACTGAATATCTCTGTAACGAGCCTGGGATGTGCCAAAGAGACTCGGTCTATGCTCAGTCAATCAATCATTTTTGTAAAAATAAATCTAAATCTGAGGTGAGACAGAACACTTATGCTATTAATATCTCATGGAGCTTTTTCTAATGCAGTAATTAAAAGTCATTAAGTGTGGGAAAAGCACAATAAATAAACCTACAGACAGACAAGAATATTTCATTTAAAATTTAATTAAATTACATAACAAAAGTTATTCATGCTTTTTTTTTTTTTTGCACCAAGCCTGCATTTATTTGATCCAATGTACAGCAAAAACAATACAATTTTGAAATATTTGGACTACTTAGAATAACATTTTAAAATGTAATTTTTACTTGTGATCAAAGCTAAATTTTCAGCATCATTACTCCAGTCTTCAGTGTCGCATGATCCTTCAGAAATCATTCTAATATAATGATTTGCTGTTCAAGAAACATTTTTTATTATTATTATTATCAATTATTAAAACAGTTGCGTACATTCTTTTTTCTTCAGGATTCTTTGGTGAATAGAAAGATCCAAAGATCAGCATTTATCTGAAATAAAACGCTTTTGTAACACTATACACTACCATTCAAAAGCTTGAAGTCAGTATTATTATTTTTTATTAATTGATTTATTTTTTGGGAAATAGATTATAGAAATGATAGAAATTAATACTTTCATTTAGCAAGCTTTAACATGCTTAAAATGGTTCAAAAGTGATGATAAATACATTTATAATGTTACAAAAGATTTCTATTTCAGATAAATGCTGTTCTTCTGAACTTTCTATTCATCAAAGAAGCTTGAAAAAATTTTACTCAGCTATTTTTAACATAATGATAATAATAAATGTTTTTCTGTGCAGCAAATAAGAATATTAGAATGATTTCTGAAGAATCATGTGACACTGAAGACTGGTGTAATGATGCTAAAAATTCAGCTTTGAAATCACATGGAATAAATTACATTTTAAAATATATTCAAATAGAAAACAGTTCTTTTAAATTGTAAAAATATTTCAACATTTTACTGTTTTTGCTGTACTTTGGATCAAATAAACGCAGGCTTGGTGAGCAGAAAAGATTTCTTTTTCCCTTCTGTTCAGAAACTTTTGACTGGTAGTGTATTTTTTTTTTATATATATATAATTTCATCATTTAACTGTTAATTGGGACTAAATCTTCTAGACATAAAATGCTGTCTACATGGAAAAAAATACATTTGATAAACACGTTGTGCAAGCAACAAGCTGACTGAATTATTTTTAGGGTCAGAACAGCCATTATCTGATGCTCTTATAAGATCTCCAAAAGATATCACAGCTGCCCACAGCCAGCTTGATATCAAACCCTCATTAGTGCAGGAAGGAAATGGCAGTGCTGAGAAAGACGGCTTGTTTGTGCGAGCGTATCTGTACATACATCCACGTTTGTGTCATGTCCAGAGATATCCAGCATGCTTCATCTAATTACAGCTGGATTCCTGGAAGTGTGACCCAAACAGCTCAACCGTACAGCTGCCAAAACCATTTAGTTTCACTTCAACACCTCTCCGCTCATCAGCCAAGTAACAATAAAACAACCAACATCTGATTCGCCTTTGAATAAATTGCCAAATCTGAGCTTTCAAAGCAGTAGCACTAAAAATCAATCACTACTGCAATAACACCAATAAACTGCCACATATTCAACCAAAATAGTCTAATATGAAATAATATGCTTACACTGTCAAGTCTGAAATCAACTCAGTTTTTTCTGAAAGAAATTCATATTTTTCTTCAGCAAGAATTCATTCCTCACAGTTACAGTGACATGGCAGTGAAGACTTTATATTGTCACAAAAGATTTGTATTTTAAACAAATGCTTTGAACATTTTATTCACCAAAGAATTCAGAAAAAAATCACAGTTCCCACAAAAATATTAAGCAGAACTGTTTTCACTCCTGATAATAAGCACTGTAAACATTTCAGCATTGTATCAGTCCAGGAAGGAAATGCTAAGGAGCTCTCAAAGCTTTCCTTTCCTAAGTGCCTGGAATTCAGCCCCACCCCTGCTGAAGAGGAAGTCAGTTAATCTCATTGTAATGAGAGTGTAAATTATAAACAAAATGACTCACTATAGGATAGTCACAACAAACATTTGAACAGCTTTGATGAACTACAGCTAGATTTGTGCGTCTGTGTTCATTCTGAAATACGATGACTAATTCAGGAAGGTGGTAAGAGAGTTTAGTCATAAGTAATACATCTGCCTGACATGTCGTTTTTAAATAGTGAATGAAGTGAGAGCAGACTGGTGGATCTGCAGCACATTTTGGCAGAATTAAAGGGCAACTGTGGTACTTAAACATAGTTCATCCAAAAATGAAAATTCTGTCGTTACTCATCCTCATGTGGCTTCAAACACGTAAGACCTTCGTTCATCTTCAGAACACAAATTAAGATATTTTTAGTGAAATCTGAGAGCTTTCTGGCCCTGCATCAGCAACATAACCGACACGTTCATGGCCCAGAAAGACATTGTTTAAATACTCCATGTGTCATTAGTGGTTCAACTGTAATGTTATGAAGCTACAAGAATAATTTTTGTTTTCTTTGCACACAAAAAGTATTCTCATACCTTCATAAAATTATGGTTGATGTCACATGGACTATTTTTTTAAAAAGTTGTATGCTCAACAAGACTGCATTTACTGTATTTGATCAAAAATACAGCAAAAACAGCAAACGATCGGTTATTTTCATTACAAAAATACAATTTACGTACTTTTTAATGTCAAACGCTCGTCTTGTCTTGCTCTGCCTGAACTCTGTGTATTCTGGCTCAAGACAGTTAGGGTATGTCGAAAATCTCCAATCGTGTTTTCTCCCTCAACTTCAAAAATCATTTCAAAATCATCCTACATTGCTACAGAAGTACCAACACAATCTTTGCAAAGTGAACATGCAAAGAAGATCAAACACCCTTAACAAAAAAGGTAAAACAGCGATATAGGACGATTTCGAAGTTGAGGGAGAACATGAGATGGGAGTTTTTCGACATACCCTAACTGTCATGAACCGGAAAAAAAACAGTCCAGGCAGAGTAAGACAAGACGAGCGTTTGACATTAAAGAAAGTATATAAATTGTATTATTTTTATGAAAATAATCGATCGTTTCGCTAGATAAGACCCTTCTTCCTCGGCTGGGATCATTTACAACCGGTTTCGGGATAGTTTGAAGCCGCATTTAAAATGCCTTTTGGAAGTTCAAAATCGGGGAACCATATCAGTCCATTATATGGAGAAAAATCCTGAAATGATTTCCTCAAAAAACATAATTTCTTTACGGCTGAAGAAAGAAAGACATGAACATCTTGGATGACAAGGGATGTACATTATCTGTAAATCTTTGTTTTGGAAGTAGACTTCTCCTTTAAAATAAACAGACAGCTATATTTTTTTTCCTCCTGTATGAAGACCCATTTATGCAACCCAGGTTCATGAAAATACATGCCTCTATATACACCACAATTACATACATAACTGCATGTTTGGCGGCAGTTTCAAAGTGAAATGTCCAGAGAGTGGCTGTAAAACACACGTTCTATATGTGACCGTGGCACGTTTTTATTAAGTTCATAAACAGGCTATTGCTGCATTTTTATTACGCTGCTTGAGGTACGCATTGCGGCTGTTCAGAATTCAAATATCCCGGGAGTGTTGCTAAAGGTTAATGCTGTATCATGCTGGAAAAATCCCCTACGCCAAACTCAACAGATAGTTTTAACAAATGCAAAAGTGATATAAAATCCCATTTGTTGATGCAGCCATGCTATTTTAACTTACTTATGTGGTTTTTTAGCTTCATGGGGTTTGTACCGGAGCTCTTCATCACTCTAGTGCAATTGCATATCAGGTGAGCTATCGAGCAAACCTACTGAATTAGAAAACTCATGCATATGAAGCTGTATATGTGACGACAACATTTAAAAGTATCAGTTTTCCAATTGCGCAGGTTGTTAAAACTGTTTTGAAGTCAAAATATTCTGCAAGTCACTGTGTGAAAATTAGGCTTTATTAATCAAAACTCTGTGAGTAAATCATACTTTGTGTGAAAAGGAATAAAATCTATCAGAGTTTAACTGCCTCTAGTGTTCATTTCACATAAAAACTGCAGTGATTTGTACATATAGGTATGTTTTTTTCAGTTCGGCAGAAATGTATATAGAGGCAATAGGGCTGCCCCCTAAAATTCGACTAACCGTTAGTTGATGAGAAAAGGCTTGGTCGACCAAAATTTTATAAGTCAACTAGTCCCAGGAAAAAAAAAACACAGGAAGTGGTGATGTCACGCAGTCCGTGACTGATAGATCATTTACGGCTGGTCTATGTGGTAATATCGGGCAGGACATCCAAATGTTCACCTATCATTCATTGACCTCAAATATGGCTAGTAGCTCGCTTACTGCATAACAGATGGAGGCAACGCTGTAGTTACTTGCTCTTAAAATACTCCGTCATTTTTGCTCATACAGATAAAAGTAATACATCTTTCAAATTAAAGACTCTACGTTTATTTGTGTGCACTCACAATAACATCGAAATGTTGTGCTTTTGTAAAATAATGAAAGCAAACAGGATGCCCTTTCTGCCGTCTCTGTGAACTTAAGCGCGAAAATTCGAAACTCTGTCTTACAGACGTGAAAAATATATCTACAGAATGCGAAATGTTTACCTTTAAATGAACCAATGCATATTGGAAAAGAAATATTCTCAGATTATGTAATCTATATGAAACATGAAAACAGGTGGATCACTACTCCGCAGATGACGAGTCAGTGTAAGCCAAAAATAAAGCAAGCACTAGTTTATCAATAAATTATTAAAATGTTAATGCAGCCACCTTACTGTTTTTCCCTGACACATTCAAAATTACTATATCTGCCAGTTCGCTGTGGCAATCTTTATGCGTGTGCTTAAGCACTTATTAGGCTAAGTAGGCAATTAAAGGCTTGTTATTATGATTTATATGGTTTATTAATAAACGTGCAACTAATAGTTGACTAAAGCTTAAAATGAACGACTACTAGTCGACCAGAAAAATCTTTAGTCGAGGGCAGCCCTAAGAGGCAATGAGCCTATGTTGCATTTTTCTACGAGTAAAACAGTAAATGTGATATTTAAAGTTAAATAATTGTATATAGATTTTATATTGCCATTATATTAAAGTCAAAGAAGTGATCTGGAAGATCATACAGCTTTGAAATAACATGAGGATGTGGAAATGATGACAGACTTTCTCATTTTTGGCTGAACTATTGCTTTAACCTGAATGGGCTGGAGTCCAAATTAAAGCCGCCAATCTAATCTATGTGCAAATCAGGTCTGAGGTTCTCTCTAATTTTCTTCGAAATGTACAGCCTACACAATTCTGACCTTCTCTGAAACTTTTTTCTGTCTGGACACATACAGCAGCATACACTGAACAGAATACTGAAAGTATTATAAACGAGATACTGAAGAGTTCAGAGTAAAGGTTTCTATAGTGTGAGAGCATTTCAGTCCATTCTCAGTCAGCGTTTCTTACCATGTCTTACAGTAACAGCCTCAATCAAAATAACTCCAACAGCGAGCAAGTTCCTCCTCACCGTACAAGCTAATTTCCTGTTGTATTATTTTTCTCACGCTCTTATATTCTATTCAGTATAGTGAATGTGAACTCATAAACATAAAATCTATATGTCAGCACAGGCGTGACATGGCGAAGTGTGAAGTAACAGAAGACCCACATCATGTCTAACACCTGACGTGGGGCCACGTTGGGTAGTCAAGTCACATGAGACGCATCAGCAGTGTTTATATGTGCACCATATGTTGTGGGTGGTGAACTTCACAAAACTAATTTGATTTCTCATAAAGGTCCACCTGTTCTGAGACAGACAGGAGGCAGACTGTGACATGTGGGGTGCGTCCTGTCCGTCCCCTCTCATTGCACTGGCAGGCGCTGACATGATTATGTTGATGTTACGTCCTGAGTGGCACAGTCGGCCAGATCGTCTTAATCTGTGCCAGCATTCTGCAAACATCTGTCCTTCTGTACACCTTTTAAACATAGGACTTTCACACAGCCCAGCAGCCAAGACAAGACACCTCTCTGTCATAGTAACAGCACCATAGCAACACTGTGAAGTGCTTGGGTAACACAGGTTAAGGTTGGTCTGGCGGATCTGAGTAGCACTTATTAAAGGTGAAGTATGTCATTTCTGTGCCACTAAAAGCACTAAATGGAATTACAAAAACAACTTGATTTTTACATTTCTTTTTTCCAAGAAAGTGTCTGCTTGTCCGTGATGAAACTGTCAATCCTAGGGTGCAGTTAATACTGGTTCTGGGGTTTTCTGAACTGTTTTTAGTTACCGGGGGTTGCTAGGTAGTTATTTACCGATCTAAGTAAAGTGAGTTGAACACCTAGACTCAGGTCTGTCCTTCAGTGCAAGTCCACAAGATTGTTAAACTTAGGAAAACATTTTTTTTTTTAAATACTAGTGTAAAACAATAAATATTAAAAAGTTATTAAAATTATTATTTAAAAATCATTTAACAAAATGGCTGTCTTTGCATGTTAAATGTGAGAAACAAATTCTAGGTTAAAAATATTTAAAAGGTTATTTAATAAAATTACTAAATGACATTTTGCATGTTAAACTTAGGAAAAAATATTTAAAAAATATTTTAAAATAACTTAAAATATATTACAAAATAACTTCCTTAGCATGTTAAACTTAAAAAAAAAAAAATAGTTAAAAAAAAAAAGTTTATTAAATACTAACATTTCTTAAATCATTTAACAAAATAGTCATCTTTGCATGTTAAAGGAGAACTCCACTTCCAGAACAACAATTTACAAATAATTTACTCACCACCTTGTCATCCAAGATGTTCATGTCTTTCTGTCTTCAGTCGTAAAGAAATTATGGTTTTTGAGGAAAACATTTCAGGATTTTTCTCCATATAATGGACTTCACTGGTGCCCAAATTTTGAACTTCCAAAATGCAGTTTAAATGCAGCTTCAAAGGGCTCTAAACGATCCCAGCCGAGGAAGAAGGGTCTTATCTAGCGAAATGATGTCATTTTTTTCAAAAATTAAAAATTTGTATACTTTTTAAGCACAAAAGCTTGTGTAGCACAGACTCTGGGATGTGTGTCCACGATGCTACGAATTAGCGATGGGTCATTTGAACGAATCTTTAATGTGACTCGGGAAGAACGAGTCGTCTTGGGGAGTGATTCGTTCAGTTGCGCATGTGCAACATCCTATTAGGTTCTGTACTGGAATTAGTTCACCTGATTGTTGTGGAAGTGGACTTCTCCTTTAAACTTATTTTTAAAAAATGCAAAAAATCTATCTTAATAGTTCCCTTTTTATTATTCGACAAAATATGACACTGTGTCTTTAAGTAAAAACTTTAAATTCTACAGTATAAAGTATGCGGATTGCGTGCGGCCAGCTGGCTGGCAAGCATACACCAGCCAATACAGCTAAATGAGATACGATAGAGCACACAAGACTGCATTTATTTTTCTAGCCTCCCAGACAATGATACGTTTATCAGTCTGAGAATCTACCAAATTCTCAGTAGATCTCAGCAGCTTACCTGAACTCTTCCACCGGGGCGAACATTTCATACACAGCAAATTGTTGGCTGGGACACTGAGGAAAACAGCTCAAGCCAGAGGTTGAAGTATATCAATCTTCATGCCTCTACAACGAGACACTTGAAATATGTTTGTCCAACCGCAGCGGCTGCATTTAAGAGCGACGGGAGTGTAAATGTTTACTGAAGGAGCTTTAATCGCTGGAACGCTCCCAAAAAGCTTTAGGCGACTCAGTGGGATGGTCACGGACGTGAAGCGCTGCCAAAATGCAATGGCGTAAAATTTCGGCCTTCGGACTGAAATTATATAGACAAAAGAAAACAGTGCTTTGTTATGATATAGATGGATCATGGAACTTTCATAACCCTTGGCCATCTGCAGTCGACAGGCAAAGGAGACGTGCCAACGAAATCTGCCAAAGTTTGTTCTAGCAGAACAAAAAACAATATCCGTGAGCTTTGTAAGATGAAACTAGAACTACACGGCGCAATAAAACCCCAAAGACTTCATACTGGTATCATATCGAATAAATCCAATATTCTGTCAAGGTTCTCTCAGACAGCCTTCTCTCTAACAGGGCTTAAATGGGGGGACGATGACTGACCGAGCATGCAATAAAAGATCCTGAAAGCAATACTGTTTGAGAATCACTAAGAGCGGCGTGATAAAAAGCCTGTTAAAAATAATCAAAGAATCGCGTCGGAGAACACAAACAGAACAACGGCAACCCTGGAATCTAACTGTATTGACAGAAAGGCATTAGCCGCCGAATGAGCTGTCACAACATAAATAATGTTGGCAAACCCTACAAACAAGCCAGGAAAATGCTGTTAGGTCTGGAAAGGTCTGTTTAGCCAAGGATAAAGGCAGCTTTGAACTATTGGCAGCGCTCGAATCACTCCTATAAAGGCAACTCAATACAGTAGCCGGTCTTAATCCCACTCAGACGCAAGGGAGGAATATCTTTACGTGCTCATCTCATTGGTTAAGGACAGCCAGAACTGATTTTTCCCGCTCTCTTCTTCTTCTTCTTCTTTCTCCCTTCCCCCTGCCTCAGTTTACTAAAGAAGCCTGGTGCAGCTAAAAGCGCAGCATCGACAGCTATGCAAAAAGCCACACTGGACTCCTATTTTGTGTCTGAAAACAAGGCCCTCAAATTCAATCCATGTTGAGAAGATTAAGAGGCTCTTCAGTGGCATTCCTGCTCCATATGGCTACAAGGTGCCTGCCTCTCTTTGGTCTGAAAGGGCTTGAAATGCCGTGCCAAGGGAGTGGAGTACCTGTCTCTAGGAGATAAAGGGTCTAAAATGCTTTCTATTTTCAGTTTAACATACATTAGTGGTACAGAAATGGATTAAACTATGAAATAGGTAGTTGGCTTGTGCTCTAGGACTGATTAGTTTGCATAAAGAAGGCCTTTAAAGTGCATTGAAATAACACTTGGGAACACAGGAGCGAAGATCTATTCTGAGCCATGGTACAGGAATATCATTAGTTCCTCTGTCAGTTCCTATATTAGAGTGACTCATGTCTTTAAACAGGGTAACTTCCTTAATCTTTCTTTAGCTACATTATACAGAACAAAACAAAATAACGTTTCTTAACACCTTCCACCAGCTAGCAATAGGGTTGGGTATCGAAAATCGATTCCGATTCCAGAATCGGATACTTAAGGTCAGGAATCGGATACTTCTTGTGAAATTAAAATTTCGATTCCGCCTATCGATTCCTATATGCGGTTCTTTTTTTTCATCTGTTAGGACCTGACTTAGTGATCTGCCAGGACCTTGCCTGCTCCTTGCTTTGTTCATGGTATTCAGCTGTAACTAAATGTTTAGCAAATAAAGGAACAGAATAAATATGCCTGATATCATCTTTTATGCACAATGGAATCGAAAAGAATCGGAATCGATAAGCAGAATTGGAATCAGAATTGATAATATTCTAACCATACCCAACCCTAGCTAGCGATGAAAAGAAGCAAATCATTGTCTTGTTGAATAAGACCTTTAATATGCAGGAGAATCTATTTTGAGGCATTCTGGTACAGGAATATCATTAGTTCCTCTGTCAGCTCCTACAATAAAATGACTCAGGTCTCCAAACAGGGTAACTTCCAATTTATCCTAAATTAAAAATAAAATAAAATAAAAAATATATAAAATAAAATAAAAATATAAAAAGTAAAATAAATATAAAACAAAATAAATAATAAAATGAAATATAAAATCTAAACTTAAAATCAAGTTTAATAAAATAAAATGAATATAAAATGAATGTAAAATAAAAAGAATATAAAATCAAATAAAATATAAAATTAAATAAATTAAAATAAAATGACTAAATATAAAATTAAATATAAAATCAAATCAAATATCACAACATAAAATAAAATGAAAATAAACTAAAATAACAAAATTAATATGAAATCAAATAAATAAATATAAATATATAATCAAATAAATATAAAATCAAATCCAATCTAAAATCAAACAAAAGGAGAATAAAAAATAAAATAAAATAAAATAAAATAAAGTTCAGGTCTCTAAACAGGGTAACTTTCAATCAAACAAAATAAAAAAATTAAATAAATATAAAAAGTAAAATAAAACTAAATATAAAACAAATTAAAATAAAAAAATAACAAAATTTATAAAAAATAAAATGAATCAATATAAAATAAAATAAAATAAAATAAAATAAAATAATAAATGAAATTAAGTAAAATATCAAATCAAATATAAAATAAAATATGACAGGAGAATCTGTTTTAAGGCATTCTGGTACAGGAATATCCTTAGTTCCTCTGTTAGTTCCTACAATAAAATGACTCTGAACAGGGAACTTCCAATCAAATAAAATTAAAAATAAAATAAAATGAATATAAAAAGTAAAATAAATTAATAAATAATTAAAAATAAAATTAATATAAAATAAAATAAATATATATGAAATAAAATAAATATACAATCAAATAAAATGAATTAAAAATAAATTAAAAATTCCCTCTCCTCAATAAAACCTCCTAGCAATACAAAATTGAACTGGCAATAAAAAGTAGAAAATCATTTTATGCTGTTTTTTTCTTTCTTTCTTTCTTTTCTTTCAAGCCTTCCGTTATGAAGAATGATCTACTTTAAGGCATTCTGGTACAGAAATATTGATAACATTTTACAATAAGGTGTCATTTGTTAACATTAGTTAATGTATTAACATTAACATGAACAAACAATTAACAATACATTCCTTACACTATTTATTAATCTTTGTTAAAGTTTGTTCATAAAAATACAGTTGTTCATTGTTTGTTCACGCTAGTGCACAGTGCATTAACTAATGTTAACAAACACAACTTGTGATTTTAATAATGCATTAGTAAATGCTGACATTAACATTAAGCTGCAGAAGTACTGTTTATTCTTAGTTCATGTTAACTAATGTAGTTACCTAAATAACCTTATTGTAAAGCGTTACTGAAATATCTTTAGTTCCTCTTATTTCCTATATTAAAATGGCTTAGGTCTGTAAAAAGGTTTAACTTCCTTATTTCTTTAGCTTCATTATTGAGACCCAATCTAGAGTAAAGCTTCATGGGAGCCACAACAAGAATCTGAATAACAACTACAACTACTGCCACAGATTCACTATTATAGCGGAGGAAAAAAGCTCAAATAAAACAAACAAACAAACAAAAACCTTTAAATTGCCTCACCCAGCTTTCTATTTCAATAAAAAAACAACAAAGAAAAGTGCGTTCATCAAACCACTGATGAAAATCCGAAGGAGTTTTAGAGTCTGGATTCACCTTCAAGGCTCAAAAAGCTTGAAAGGGATCTGTCCTTTTCGCTGGAGCACTATCTGACCCGTGTGATCTGTTTGAGGGATGCTGCTGGATGAGCCTTGCATCAGTGACCCTGTCTTCATCGTTTCAACACTCCAGGTTTGGCAGCGTTGCTGAAATCAAATGTAATTCCTTATCTCAGCCATAAGCCCTGACAGACAAGTGGAGAAGAGGCCGATGAGCAGCCATTATCTGTTTTTCAGATGGGTGAATTTTAATCGACTCAATTGTAAGACTAGCACAACGCACAGTGGAAAACACCCCACAGGATTTCCCTATAAATAGCTCCCATCACTCGACTTCAGAAACGGGATTCTTCATTCATGACTCCACCACAGGCACTTCCATACTCCTGCATATAGTACAACACAGGAAAATCAATCCAAACCTCATTTTACGTCTCTTAGCATCGCACGGTCTGACATTTGACATCCTGTTAGTAAAATGGCTATTTTCCAAATCATTAACGTGCAATAATAAAAAGCAACTCAGGTGGAAAACTGTTTCATATTGCTTCCACAGCTAAGTGCATTCTGCATTTGCCAAGAAAAATATCTGTCTGTGTGTTAATCACTGAACAATCTATTGTTTAGAGGAGACGTAAACCCCTCACACTTATCAGGCCATATCAGTAACGTCTCTGCTGGCTTCTGCACACTTCATCTGCATGATACATGACAAGAAACCAAAAAACTGGATTCGCTAAAAGCTTATATCATCCTCAGATTCAATACCAGATGCTAAAAATAGTCTTACGCTAGAACCTTAGCAGGGGAGATTGTGTGTTATCCTACACTCAGACTAGAGGAGATCAGTGAGAATAACTGAACAGGAGCTGCTGACCCAATTCAGGCCAAAAACAGGCAAAAAGCAATGCTGTGGTGGGTCCTCTGTAATGCCTCCATATTTATACAACCCCAACACACACACAGAGAAAGAAATATGCAGGTTTAGCATGGCATAACACTCCAAAATCTGCAGAGTATGAGCTGAACCCTGTTTTTATTTATAGTAGTTCACTCTTCTAAATAACAAGGATTGAAGAATTGAACAGAACTGTTTTTAATAGAACTGCTATTTGAAGGAACAGTTCACTCCTGAATTAAAATTCCCCAAAGGTACACTGAACAAAAAAACAATTAGTTGAGTCAACTTAAAATAATTTGTAACCCTTAAGATTTTAAGTTCAGTCAACTCAAAACAAAGTTTGGTCAACTTGAAATGTTAAGTTGTACTAAGTGAGCTACACTGTAAAAAACTATTTGTTGAGTCAACTTAAAATAATTTGTCACCTGGCTGCCTTAAAATTTCAGTCAATTAAAAAAAAAAAAAGTTTATTCAACTTGAAATGTTAAGTTATACTAAGTGACAACTTAGATATTTGAGTTGAATCAACTTAAAATTTTAAGGCAGCTGGGTTACTTACCTAGCTGTTAAGTTTAACAAACACAAATACAAGTTTACATGTCAAGTTGAATAAAAACTTATTTGAGTTTACTGAACTTAAAATTTTAAGGTTGCAGCGTAACAAATTATTTTAAGCTGACTCACTGAATTGTGTTTCTTGTTTTTTTACAGTGTAGTGCAAGATGAGCTTTTGTGATTAAAAAGTAAATATAGGGCACAACGGGGGTATTCCTCTAAACCACTAGATGGCACAAAAACGTGGCGTAGCACTTTCCAAAACCTGCTTTTCAAGATACACATGCAAATTTGGCTGATCCTTGACACGATCGTGGGCAGCAGCGCAAAGTTAGTTCTGCGCTTACTTGATCTAATATTTGATGTTTTTTAAAATGTTGTAGATTTAAGTAGCAAATGAGAAGCGTTAAAATTATTGAATACATTTTGAGACAAAGGTCTTCTTAATGATTTTCAGTTTTGTTTAAGATAATTAAAGCAACAGTTCCTAAATAACGAAAGAATATGTAAATGTATGGTATTTGGGGTAAAAAGCGCCTCTAACATGATAATTGATAGAAGGCTGACTTTTCCAGTTGTTTACATGACATGGTTAGATTCAGATGGCAAATATATCATATTATTATGATTTGGGTGTATTATGTTGTGTCCATCTTAGAGATAAACACCATGTTTAGATTAAAACCATTTAAATACATGATATTAAACATATAATAAAATATAATTTGTTGTTAATACTGTACATCTATATAAAATTATTACGAGATCTCCCTCAATGCATTCAGAATTTGTACTTTTTAAAACGATTTTATGTATTTTAAAATATTTTTTATTTCTCTTTTAAAAACAGTATATTTATTGAACAAAAATGTATTATTTTATTTATCAAAATAAGAAGAAAATAGTACAAACTTTGCTAAAGTGATCGTTTTGAGCAAGTATTAACTTAGACATTGTTTTAAAAAAACATTACTTTAGCTGAAGTATTTGTATCAGTACTGGTGAGCCTTTTACCCCAGAGGCCCCCCTTGCCACCTCATAGATTTATACGATTTTTAAAGAAAATAAACAACTTGTATGGTTTATTCTCACACAAAATCTGTGGCTCCATAAATGTTCAAAAGAAACAAATATATATATATATATAATATATATATATATATATATATATATATATATATATATATATTTTTTTTTTTTTTTTATTTTATTTTTTTTTTTTTTTCCTGAAATCATACATTTTGGGCACAGTGAAAAACACATTTTTATATATATATATATATATATATATATATATATATATATATATATATATATATATTTAGAAAATGACGTATCATTTCGCTAGACAAGACCCTTATTCCTCGGCTGGGATCGTGTGGAGCCGCTTGAAACTGCACTGAAACTGATTGATCCCCATTGAAGTCCACTATATGGAGAAAAATCGTGAAATGTTTTCCTCAAAAACCTTAATTTCTTTTCAACTGAAGACAGAAAGACATTGATCCATAAGGGGTTTAGACCAATGTCCAGCCTAGGCTGTTAACCACTATGCTACACCACACACAACTGACAAGCTGTTAAACGAGAAATATAAATGGTGACAAGCACCATAGCAAAGAGCAAAGCCACCCAAGAGAAAACAAAAATAACGACTTTATGCAACAATTTCTTCTCTTCCATGTCAGTTTTTCGATGCGCATTCACGAGAGTACAAACACATTCTCGTAGCCTCATAAAATTATGGTTGAACCACTGATGTCACATGGACTATTTTATTTTTGTCTTTACTACCTTTCTGAGCCTTAAGCGTGTCAGTTGCTGTCTATGCGGGGTCAGAAAGCTCTCGGATTTCATCTAAAATACCTTAATGTGTGTTCCAAAGATGAATGAATGTCATTTTGGGTCAGCTATTATTTTTTAAATAATTCAGCCTTATTTTGTGATTTACAATACTGCTAGATCTTGAGACTACAATTATCATGCTAAAAAATAAACAAACAGAACTATAGTGGCATGGGCATAACAGATTAATGTATCTGTTAACCAAAGATTGTACATCAGGTGGGTCAGTATAATTATACTAGAAAATAACCATTAACCTCAGATGAGGTAATGCAAATTTCCCAAGCGCCAAGTACAGTGCACCAATCAGAGGACACTTTCTGACAGCAGTAATCATTTAGCACAGACCTCCAGTGGGAAAGCATAAGCCTGCTGGGACTGTCTGTACCGCGGTAGAGGTGTGCGCACGTTACTCTGCCCTCTTCAACTGCATCCATTATTCATTCTCATTAGCTTTGCATTTATTCCAGCTGCTCCAAAGAGGTTCCTCTCTCTTTAGCCTAATCAAAGGAATGATATGTCCTTTATGTATCAGTGATAATTACACGTGAAGACTGTATGTTAATATGCATTTTCGAACATGATACTTCAAAATGTTTTTCTATTTTCAATCAATATACAGTATGTACCTGAACACTGTGCTTTTTTGTCAAAGGAATGGACAGACAGAGTAGACCAAAGCATGATGATGAAAAGGCTCATCATCAAAAAAGCCATGCGGGAACAGACGGTATTCAAGGGAAGCTCCATTTCCTACTTTGATTACAGCAGAGCCAAACACAAAACAATTTCTCTTTTTAAAAAGAAATTAATACTTTTATTCAGCAAGAACACTCAAAACATAGTTTAAGACTTATAATGTCTTTAGAGGAGAAGTCTACTTCCAGAGCAAAAATTTACAGAAAATGTACTCACCCAAGATGTTCATGTCTGTCTTTCTTCAGTCAATAAGAAATTATGTTTCTTGAGGAAAACATTTCAGGAATTTTCTCCATATAGTGGACTTCAATGGGGATCAATCAGTTTCAGTGCAGTTTCAAGCGGCTCCACACGATCCCAGCCGAGGAATAAGGGTCTTGTCTAGCGAAATGATACGTCATTTTCTAAATATATATATATATATATATATATATATATATATATATATATATATATATATATATATATATATATATATATATAAAAATGTGTTTTTCACTGTGCCCAAAATGATTTTCAAGTTGGGGAAGAAAACGAGATGGGAGTTTTTCTACATACCCTAACTGTATTGAACCGGAAAAAAAAAAAAACAGAGTTCATGCAGACTTAGACAAGACGAGCACTTGAGGTTAAAGAGTATATAAATTGTCAGTTTGTTTCGAAAATGACAGATTGATTTGCTAGATAAGAAGCTTCTTCCTCGGCTGGGATCATTTAGAGCCCTTTGAAGCTGCATTTAAACTGCAGTTTGGAAGTTCAAACTTGGAGGCACCACTGAAGAGATAATTCCTGAATTTTTTTCCTCAAGATAATTTCTTATTGACTGAAGAAAGAAAGACACGAACATCTTGCATGACAAGGGGATGAGTAAATTATCTGTAAATTTTTGTCCTGTAAGTGAACTTCTCCTTTAATAAGATTTCTATTGCATTAAGATTTGTTTCAAAGTAAATGCAGTTTTTAGAACTTTCTATTCAAAGAATCCTGACCAAAAAAAAAAAAAATTTAAGCAAGCATAATCATTTTCAACATTGACAATAATAAGAAATGTTTCTTGAGCACCAAATCAGCAGAATAAATCATTAGAATGATTTCTGAAGGATCATGCATCCACTTGCATCAAGTTCTATAAATATTTTTATATTCTATATATATAAGAGAGAGAGAGAGAGAGAGAGAGAATTATATACCATTGCAGTCAAAAGTTAACATACACCTTGCAGAATCTGCAAAATGTTAAAAAGTGGGATCATGCAAAATGACTATAATCTTGAAATCCATATTTTTCACACCTAGGGCAACTGAGGGACTCATATGCAACTATTACAGAAGGTTCAAACACTCACTGATGCTGCAGAAGGAAACACAATGCATTAAGAGTTGGGGGGTGAAAACTTTTGGAATTTGAAGATCAGGGTAAATTTAACTTATTTTGTCTTCTGGAAAACATGCAAATATCTTCTGTAGCTACCGAAGGGCAGTACTAAATGAAAAAAAAATATTATATTTAGGCAAAATAAGAAAAATCTTCATTCTGTTCAAAAGTTCACACCCCTGGCTCTTAATGCATCGCTTTTCCTTCTGGAGCATCGAGCATTTAAAACTTTTGTAATAGTTGCATATGAGTCCCTCAGTTGTCCCCAGTGTGACAAGATGGATTTCAAAATCATTGTTGGAAAGGATTCAAATACACAAAATGCTAAAAAAAAACAAAGAATTTGTGGGACCTGAAGGATTTTTCTGAAGAACAGTGGATAGTTAAACTGTTCAGGACAAACAAGGGACTTAAGAACAACTATCACTAAACAAAAAAAACACAGCTGTGGATCATTCAGGTAACAACACATATTAAGAATCAAGTGTATGTAAACTTTTGAACGGGGTCATTTTTATAAATTCAACTATTTTTTTTTCTTGTGGACTATATGTAAACATCTTCTATGTGAAATATCTTATCCAGGTCAGTACGTAATTAATGTTTTTTTCCCTAATATATTTATCCTACTGTGTGTTTGACTGAAGAAAGAACATGAAGAAAGAGACAAGCACCTCTTGTGACTCATGGAACCAAGCCAAGCGAGACTAATGCAGAGCACGACGTGCACAAGAGGTCATTTACACTGTCCCTTTGCACTGGCGTTACCAGAGTTTATGGCCTCAATTAGCTCCAAATGGCCTCCAACAGAACAGTAGGTTTAATATGGGTCTCTGTTGAGGCAGGAGGTGCAGGTGTAGGAGAGGAATGGATTATACTCTTTAAGACGTTGGTAATGCAAAACAATATGGCTCACCTAGGTCTCTCTCTCTTTCTTCCTAAAGCAGGGAGAGAGAATGAAGCAGCAGTGTCTGAGAGCGGTTTTACAGGATTAAATCTTTCTGTGCTCCGGCGTGATAGAGAGAAAGTGAAGGTCTGTGAACTGTACTTTTTTTAACCTCTGAGAACTTCAGCACGGCCTGGATCCTGCTCACGCTGCATTTTAAAGAAAAATATTGCTGTTTGCCTCTTGAACTCTGTGCTTGACAAATCCACACTAAATCCTTACTCGAGCCCTTCTCCATCCCCACATAAACTCAAGACGCACACACAAAGCACATTCTCAGCCTTTAATTTTGGACGGCCAAGCGAGTGGATTGGATTGGCTTGCCTTGCTGTGGGTTACCACAAACAATAGGCCGAGAGCAAAACAAAACATACCTCTCTGAGATCAAAAGGACTATAATGTCATTTGAAGGTCCTAAACAATCAAGTGGAGAAACTCGAACCTCATACGGTGAAGTGGAAGGGTCTCTCTATCCTGGTGAGAGAATGCTTGTTATACATGGCACTGATTTTCTTTCATCTCAACGTTTTGCTTCAGTGTCATCTCTACGTGTGATACTTCATCCATGGCTGGAAGCAGAGATGAAAGTTTTCTTGCCCCCTTTTTGATACAAACAAGAGCAAAACATGATGTTGCACCTCATTAAGACAAGAGATCAAATGCAAAAAGGATGAGACAAAACAAAAGAATGCAATAGTACTAGATTTATGACGCCTGTTCATGCTAAAGTGGTCGCTAGAGCTCTCTGGGTGGTCACTTAATAGCCCCAAGTCAAAGGAACCCACCCCCAAGTCTTTATATGCCTATGCCTATTATTATTTTTGCCCATTTTATCATCGGCTAGGTTATATAATAGAACACAAGAGATCACATCATGTTCAAAGCAACAACCTGAGCTGAAGTTTAATATTTAGAGTAAGTATGAACAACGGTAATGAAAAGGCTAATGAAAAAGCCTGCTGAATGAACAAATAAGAGAGCGGCAGTTAGCCCGGCAACATCGGTCAGAGGTGCATATCTAGTCAAGGTTCATTAAACAACCTTGCGTCAATGCTGTGCCTTGGACTATTGTTCCTTTTGAACCCCAGTGTGAACAAACGGCTCATACATCTACAGCAGAAATGGCATGGCATGAGTAACAATACTGAGCAAATGCAGCTAACAACATATGACAGCTTCCCCCCTGCAGATCTGTGCTGCACTATTGTTAAACCCGTTTGCTCTATTGTTTCTGTGACTTATGGAAAAACTTGTCTGAAATTCTCTGGAGAGAACAGAGTAAGACTGTTTAACAATGTTAAATTGATGAAGTGTTGATCACTAAGTCTGCTGCCATCATCACTAACTATATAAATAAATAAAGTTTTTTTTTTTTGCTCATCAAGGCTGCATTTACTTGATCAAAAATACAGAAAAAATGTAATACTGTGAAATAATATTATGGTTTAAAAAAATTGTTTTCTATTTTAATATACTTTAAAATATAATTTATTAATGTGATGCAAAGCTGAATTTTCATAGCCATTACTCCAGTCTTCAGTGTCAGTGTCACATTATCCTTCAGAAATCATTCTAATATGCTGATTTATTACTTTTATTAACAACGCTGGAAACAGTTGCTTAACATTTTTTTTTTTAAACCTGTGATTCTTATTTCAGGATTTTTTTGATGAATAAGAAGTTAAAAAGAACATAACTGCTTTAAAATAGAAACCTTTCCTAACAATGCAAGTCTTTGCTATCACTTTTTATTAATCTAACACATCCTTGGTGAATAAAAGTATTAAATTCTTTAAAAAAGAAAAAAAAAGAAAAAAGAAAAAAGAAAAAAGAAAGGAAAAAAAAAAAAAGAAAATGTACTGACCACAAACTTTGAAATTGTAATTTATATTTTTACAAAATATTTATATTTTAAATAAATGTTGTTCTTTTTAACTTATTTAGTAAAAAAAAATCCTGAAAAAAGCATCACAGGTTCCAACAAAATATTAAGCAGCACAATTGTTTTCAACACTGATAATAAATCAGCAAAGCATATTAGAATGATTTCTGAAGGACCATGTGACACTGAAGACTGGAGTAACGATGCTGAAAATTCAGCTTTGCATCATAAGAATAAATTACATTTTAAAATATATTCACATAGAAAACAGTTATTTTACATTTTATATTTACAGTACTACTGTATATATATATATATATATATATATATATATATATATATATATATATATATATATAGATAGATAGATAGATAGATAGATAGATAAATACAACTATTTGAAAATCCGGAATCTAAGGGAGCAAAAAAAATCTAAATATTTAGAAAATTGCCTTTAAAGTTGTCCAAATGAAGTACTTAGCAATGCATATTACTAATCAAAAATTAAGCTTTGATAAATTTATGGTAGGAAATTTACAGAATATCTTCATGGAACATGATCTTTACTTAATATCCTGAAGATTTTTGGCATAAAAGAAAAATTGATAATGTATTTTTGGCTATTGCTACAAACATACCTGTGCGACTTATGACTAGTTTTGTGGTCCAGGGTCACATATAATTAACAAATTAACGTTCAAAGCCCTGTGAATAAAAAAAAAAAAAAAAAAAATATGTAATAATATAATATAATATAATATAATATAATATAATATAATATAATATAATATAATATAATATAATATTTAATATGGATTACTGAGGGTCCCTGCAAAAAATCCATTGATTATCTTAAAATCTAAATTTCAATTAAAACTAAACATAAATAAATGAATTACTACCATGAGTTATTTTTGTGTTTTTGCCAACCAGAATGTAAACACATTCTAAATTCATCCGTGTATGTTTGCCGTAACATCAAAACACTGATAAAAAGCTGTAGTGCATGAGACTCCCAAAAACAGGAAAAAACATCCAAGAAATCACCACCCCTCCCCAAACTGTTAGCGCTAATCTGGCATGCCTGTATGTGGTGACTAGCACACGCTAAAGAGCTGTCAGAAGACATCATTAATCCCTCAGGACCATCATAGACAGATGGCATGATGGAAAACCAGCAAGCTACTTATTCACTGAGCAGAGACCATCTTCCCCATTTCATTTCATATGAAAAGGGACAGACCAGAACGCTGCTGAAGCTGGTCCTAGAACAGTACGAAAGAAAAGACTTTTACCAAGGGCTCAAGATCAATACTAAACCCCCACACCCAACCTTGCCATTGGAGAACATCATGAGATAAACCTCCTAAAGAAAACTGCAGATGTAACAGACCAGAAAGTGGCACAAATCGCCTCTCATCCGCAGGCCATGTGGTCCATTTTAGTACGGCGCGATATTGCAGACGCTATGAGGAAAGAGGACAGGGGCGGGATTTAAGGGACATGACCTCTCCCTCAGGGCCTCTTACCTTAATGGGGGGGGCACAAAACAGTCCATACATAACCGTCAATGTAGCCTGAGGACTTTAACAAGGACAAGTGTGAAGTGAAGGAAGTAATGGGAAAGTAAAGCAGGAGAAAGAGAGCATTGAACTTGCATTGAAGCTCTTAATCGATCCTTGCGGCCAGCGGTGGGATAATGTCTCTTAAAAAACCCAGAGCACAGTTAGTCTAACAATCTGAGGCTGTTACAACAGCTTCAGTGTGTGTGACAATGAACAATCAGCAAGCTGTTTACATACAGCAGATCTTCTTTCAACAGCAGCCCTGTGGTAAAAATATTTCCACACAGCTGAAAACAGAAAAATCTATTCCGGCGTCGACGTCACTATCACTTTCCCCAATGGATAATTCTTCATCCGAGCTGCCATGACCAACCGAGCCGGGCTGGACTGTGTTATGTATGTGCGTACTTCAGTTGACGGGCTGAAAAAACTGCCATTTTTTCAGTGAACTAATGAAACAAAAGCAAACACACAGTGGTACAATGTTGTCCGCCAGCATCCAGCAGGCCAATGTCATTAATCATGAGATCCAGGGGCAGAGGGCTCTTCATCCAGTGCTGTTGCCATGGCAGACCCTGCAAAAGTGTCACATATGCACCTTTCCCTCTTTCCTATGGCCCCACTGGCTGGCCGTCAGCCAATTACAGCCGTTATTTTTTTTTTAAAAAAAGAGAAAAACATAGACAAATACTGCTTTGCACATGCACTTTTATCCATATATATGTGCTTTTTGACCTTGCCCACTCATCTCACTCTTGTTCTTTTTGTTACAAGCACACAAACAATCCTGATCATTTTTTTAATAGTTGTTTGGACAGTGCTGAGAGAGGAAGAGATACACCAGAATTGGATATAGGAGAACCCAAGCAATCTGAGATAGCAGTCGGGCTTTTCCCACTAATCCCGTGTCGTCACCTGTTATCCTCCAGGACACGCACACATGCACAAACACGGTCTCCGGTTCGGAGCATCACCCCTTCTGCCCTCTATGTTTACTGACAGGATTGTTGTGGCGCTATCATTCTAATCTAAACTGTTTCGTTTTTTTCCGCAAGCGTTCACACAAACAGGGAACTACAGTAGGACGGTCCACCTAACAAGCCAGAGGAAAAGAAACATTACCAAACAAACAAGACACTGGAGCTGAGTAAACAGGTACGGGAAAGGCATGATGGTGTGTGACAGAGAGGCCTGGGTTCCCATGCAATGGTTTAGCAGAGAAAACGCAAGCTGCAAAACATCAACTTTCTGTGGTGAGGTGGTTTTGTGGTTAATGAGACTAGTAACTTAATGTTTGCCGGTTTAAACCCGAGAAACATCAAACCATAAGTTACCAGAAGTCTAAAAATAAGCACATGAAAAACATTTACCAGACAGTCAGACTTTTTATCAGATAATTTACTAAAGAAAAATGTTAAAGGGATAGTTCACACAAAAATTACTAATTTTCATGCCGTCCCAAACCCGTGAAACCTTTGAACACGAATTAAGATACTTTTGATGAAATCCAAAAGCTTTCTGACCCTGTATAGACAGCAACGCAACTGACACATTCAAGGCCCAGAAAGGTAGTAAGGACATCATTAAAATAGTCCATGTGACTAGCGGTTCAACCTTAATTTTATGAAGCGACGAGAATATTTTAATTGCAAAGATAACAAAAATAAGTTTACACAACAGTTTCTTCTCTTCCCTGTCAGTTTTCGACATGTGTTCACAAGAGTACCACGACGCATACCTTTCTGGGTCTTGAACGTGTCAGTTGCTCAGTCTACGCAGTCAGAAAGCTCTCAGATTTCATCAAAAATTTATTATGTGTTCTTAAAATGAACAAAGGTCTTATGGGTCTGGAACAACATAAGCATGAGTAATCAAAGGGTTAGTTCACCCAAAAATGAAAATAAACCCATGTTTTATTCACCCTAAAAGCATCCTAGGTGTGTATGACTGTCTTTTTTCAGTTGAATCCAGTCAGAGTTGTATTAAAAATTTTCCTGGCTCTTCCCAGCTTTTATAATGGCAGTGGGTGGGTGTTTCTGTTCAACTGTCTAAAAGAAGTCCGATGAAGTGCATCCATCCATAGTAAAAAGTGTTCCACATAGCTCCAGGGGTGAATAAAGGCCTTCTCTAGTGAAATGATTGCATTTTTGTAAGAAAAATATCCATATTTAAAACTTAATAATCACTTTTCTCTAGATTTCGCTCACTGTAGTACACAGAAGCCATTTCGGGTGGATGAGGGATGTGTTACACATGCACCGCTGAAAAGTGACGAACGTGGAAGTGGAGAGAAGAGAGCAAAACAAAACACTGGTCATGAATTAGAAGTACAAAAGGAGGATTTGTAAAGAAAAATGTCAATCTAAGTAAGGAAACTTTGCTTCCTTTGCTTCTGTAAACAAATGTTGGTTTCCGCAAGATCAGCGGCACATGCACAACGCATACGTCCTACGTCATCCACTCGGAACGGCTTCCGTGTATAACAGTTAGCGCAAGCTAGAGAAAAGTGATTATTACACCTTAAATATGGCTATTTTTCTTATAAAAACACTTCGATTAATTACAGGAGGCCTTTATTTACACCCCGGAGCCATGTAGAACACTTTTTATTATGGATGGAATCACTTTATTGGATTTCTTTTGGACTGCTGAACAGAAACACCCACCCACTGCCATTATAAAGCTTGGAAGAGCCAGGACAATTTTTAATATGACTCCAATTGGATTCAACTGAAAGAAGAAAGTCATATACACCTAATGCCTTAAGGGTGAGTAAATCATGGGCTAATTTTCATTTTTGGGTGAACTAAACCTTTAATGACAGAATTTTCATTTTTGGGTGAACTATCCTTTTAATGAAAGATAAATGAATGAAAATATAATGATATTATAGGCCCGTAGAGGGATATAGAGGCTAAACGCTTCGTGTTAACAAATATTCAGCTTATTAACACACAATCTTCTCCATTAGCACTTTTGGAAACAGCTTACTGAGTGTGAGAACAGACATCCATCTGAAAGGCTGTCTGACTGAATAAGATTGAGTGAGCAGCCAAGAAGCAGAGGCAGTTTGACAGGGGTGTTATGGAAGGGTCAGCTGGTGCCGCTCCGCATTGCATGAGAAAATGCAGGCGAGTAAGGCAGGTCTATATCGGGCACACGGTCAGCATGCCAAATGGGTTACTGGACAGCACAATGTGATGGACGTCCTGATAGCACGCCAAGATTTCATGGCACGTCCAGCGTAACACAGGTACCCATGGAGCCAGCACAAGTGTGGTTTGGGCTGCTAATCCAAAACCAACAGCAACTTGGCATCTCAAGGGCATCAGATACTTAGCGGAGATGAGTGGTTAGGGGGCCCGGCTATTATCTTAAAGCCATCACCTCATCCAAAACCCTGGCACCCACTCAGCTTCGAGAGGCGGAGCAGATCTTTGTTTCGCCATGCCAGAGATTCTGAAATGTCCTGATTTGGACAGTGCAGCTGCAGTGGGACATCTGGAGCCTCTTCACCATGCCCTCCTACTCCACCCCTGCCCAACAAACCCGATAGCCTGGATGAGGACCAGCACAATTACCCAGAGATCTTTTGGGTCACTGACATTTACTGCACCATTCACAGTCACAATCAGCCTCTTCTGCTCTATATCTCTTCAAATACTGATCCATGGTACAGTGAATGGCCAAGGCTTTAGAAAAGCAGGCCTGACAGTGAAGGTGAATGAAGAGGAATAGAAAGAGCCACTGAACTAATAGAGGTTAAAACAGTTCACTAAAGTCTGCACACTCCCATAAAATAGGCAAATAACTTTTGGAAATACCTCCAAAGCACTCTGGGGATAAGCAAACACTGTACACTTGCGGTGGAAGTCAATAGTCTCAGTCTAAATGAAACGTAAATGGTTTTTTGAAAGAGAAATTATTTTTCTGTCTAGAGATGGCTGGTTCACTTTTGATGAGGCTAAATCTCTTTTGCAGTGATGCCACTGCCTCTCTCCGCTGAAGTATCAGACGTTTATATTTAACTCAGACTTGGGCAGGCTGATTCACCCCACCGTAATTGAGGGTTGAGGACGGTAAGCTCAGCTGGATTGGGAGTCATCATAATACGGCCGCAGTGCACGTCGGTTAGAGAAAGACATTGCAGGCATTTCCTACTGTGGGTCTCATGTCTGTAACGTGTGAACATGAATGTGTTTCATTTATACAGAAGTCTAACTTCACACTCAAGATGCATTGTAGAGCGCCAAAGAAGAACACGACATACAGGAGAAAAAATCGTTGAATAAAGTTGATATTTGTGACCCTGGACCACAATACCAGTCATAAGGGTCCATCTGAAATCTGCTAGCTGAATAAATACGCTTTCCACTGATGTATGGATTTTAGGATAGGATAATATTTGGCCGAGATACAACTATTTGAAAATCTGGAATCTGAGGGTGCACAAAAAAGAAATCAAAATATTGAGAAAATCGCCTTTAAAGTTGTCCAAATGAAGTTCTTAGCAATGCATATTACTAATCAAAAATTTAAGCTTTGATATATTTATGGTAGGAAATTCACAGAATATCTTCATGGAACATGATCTTTAATTAATAACCTTTAATTATTGCAATAAAAAACAAAAAAAATCGATCATTTTGACCCATACAATGTATTTTTGACTATTGCTACAAATAAACCCATGCTACTTTACCCTTTAACTGTCACCCTCATTTTTAAAAATAGATGTGAAAGTGCACTATCCAAATTTAAACTGTTATAATTCATGAACGAATACATTTTCTAACATGATTTCGAAGTACCATTTCAATGGTTATGCAATGTCAGATTTTAAAATGAGTTTCAAAGGATGAATTTTAGGTTTCAAACTTTTTATTTGATATATAATTTATGATAATTTATAAAACATGCTAGGGAAAAAGGCAACAAAAAAGACTTTTGGTAACAAAACACCTATCTATTACTGTTCCTACATTATTTGTCACAACAAAACAGTGGTAAAATATCTATTTATGAGTCTTTGTGCACAAAAAGTATACTTGTAGCTTCATAACATTACAGTTGAACTACTGATGTCACATGGACTATTTTAGTGATGTCCGTACTACCTTTCTGGGCCTTGAACGTGTCAGTTCAAAAACATCTTAATTTGCGTTCCAAAGATTCTTACAGGTTTGGAACGACATGAGGTGAGTAATTACTGACAGAATTGTAATTTTTGGGTGAGCTATCCCTTCAAGCTTTGAAACTTTTTAACATGTTTTTGAGACAATAAGCATGTTCTTTAGACACCACAGCAAACAGGATGTCACACTGTAGAGCCTCTAAAATAAAAAAAAGTGGTGCAACTGTTTGTGAATTTATGTCTTCACACTTAGTGGCTTTATCCAACAACCAAAATGACAGACAATAACATCAACCAGTCAGTGTCAGACGCTCCAGCCGAAAGCAGAGCCTCTTGATCTCCATGCCCTCGTGTGACATGTCTGACCTCACCGAAGCAGGTGCTAGTCTTAAGGAATGCTCTGAGGGGTAGCAGAGGTTAGATAGAGCATGCGGTGAACCCCAAAGAATGGCAGGAATGTCCGTCCTGTGGAGGTAGGGGTTCATAGACAGAGAGGCTACAAATTTGGCACCTTCAGACTTTGTTATGCTTAGCGTATTGAAAAATACAGCTGCCTCACCTGTGCCAGTTATGTAGCGGCAATCATCCGTGAGACAGCCGTGAACAGATTAACGCTGCCAAACGAATGCTTGTAAGAATGTCTCGAAAAATTCATTAGCTCAGAACAAATCTGAGAAACAAAGACTGCTTGTGTCTTTCAAAGCCTGTGTTATTTACGTGTCCTAACTGTCCAACCTGGCACATTTTTTACGGTATGGAATGACACAGCACTCTTTCAGGAACGCGTCTTTAGAAAATCCCTGCATGCCGATTAAAAAGAACATTCCTTTGACCTCCTCGCAGCTTTGCCAGGCAATGTGGAAGCTCCAAAACAAAGAAAACAAATAGCTGACCACTGATGAGTCCAGTACTGGAAAGGAAGGGAGGGAGAAGTGCAAACAAAGCAGTATATCTTCAACCCCGGCTTCTTTTTATCAACTTTATTGTGTTCAACAACCATCTGACTATTTCACAGTTTCAAATCCTGAAGGATTCCTTGTGTTTACCTCAGCGTCCGCATGCTGCTATGTTATTGACAGCTGAACACAAGTGAATCTGTATCAAAAATGGATAAAGATTCACCTCTGGAAAGATGTGTACTGAATGGACATACTGAATGTTGACAGTTCGCAGCATGTGAGCACAACAGTATCGAAAATATGACGTGTTGATATTCTACATCCAATTCAAGATTAGAATGACTTTTGAGGAACAACTTTACATCCAACACAACCAAAACCCAATCACTAAAGAGGAGGAAAAATAGGAGACATTTAACAAACACACGCAAGCAATCAACAGCAAACAGAAGAGAAAGGAGGATGAGAGCGAGTGAATCCCCAAACTGACCTGCTTCACTTCAGCCGGCATCACGGAAATCCTGTTTGGTTAAGCCTCTGGGAGAAACGCAAAGAGAACAATATTCTCTTGTGATTGTAGTTTGTCTGTTTGTCAGTAAGTCAGTCTTCCGTTCCTTATTATGCGAGTACGTCCTGTGAGAGCCGAGGCAGCTCAGAGCCACAGAGCCATCCTTTCCCGACGGTCACATGCACGAATATACTCCGTCTCTCGTCTTCTTACGTCTTCTCTCTCTCTCTCTCTCTCTCTCTCTCTCTCTCTCTCCTGCTCACACACGCTCTTTCTAACACATGCTCGTAATCCTCTCAGGGACAGAAGAAACCCGCCTCCACCGACGCCGAGCGAGGATGCTGCAAACGTTCGGGCGAATAATGATTTCAAAATGAGAAGAGATGCTCTAGACAGTCCAATGAATCCTTCAATAAATTCAGGAATCCGGCTGAAGAGAACCAAAACAAAACAGCTCACACACAGAGAAGTGGAGTGGGAAAAAAAGTTGCCCGGTGCAGGAACAAAACCCTCTGGGTAGACTAAGTGAGAGGGGGGCGGACGGGTGTAGAGGACGGGGAGGAGAGGGGGGTCTGTGCGTTTGAGTGAATAGAATCTTCCCAGAAGGCAGTTGCCCTGTTCACAGCGTAGAGTTTTGTACTCGCGTTCTCTCCCTCTCCTCACCGAGCATCTATGCAGACAAGGGTCAGACGGATTGGAGGGGGAGGGGGCTGACAGACAGACGCAGCTGGAGTGGAAAGAGAGAGAGAGAGGGAGAGAGAGAGAGGGAGAGAGAGAGAGAAGCTCCACCCAGCCAACATGCCAAAAGAGCATGAGCCCTGAGAAGGGGGCAACGCTGCACAAAACTTTATTTTCCTCTTTTTTTTTTTTTTTTAACCCATATGCACTCTCTCAGCCTGTTCTTTTCTCTCTCAGCTTTTGTCCTTTTGTCCTTCCAGCCTGCTAAATATGAGAAGGGAAAGGAAAGAGGTTGCGGAATGATTTCAGACAGCATTCAGTGACTGATAATGTGAAAGAATTTTAATCCAAATCTATGAATGGCTTTAACACAAAGCCAGACGGAGGGAGAGTTCAGGGATGGGCACTTTACACCCGGGGTGTCAAACTCATTTTAGGTTGTGGCCCGGATGCAGGACTACTATTTTTATTTGTTGTACACTGGCGCGCTCATGGAGATTATAAAGTTTAGAAACAACGTCATGCCTGCTTCACTAACCTATATTTTGGTTGAATTAAAGGGTGCACGCTGAATTTATTAATTTCCTTCATTAGAACTTTTGAATAGTAGTGTAATAAATACAGTTTAAGTCAAAAGTTTCTGCATAATGCAAAATTATTCTTTATTTAGTACAGACCTGAGTAAGATATTTGACATAAAAAAAAACGTCTACATATAGTCTACTAAAGAAAATAATAGTTGAATTTATAAAAATGACCCTGTTCAAAAGTTTACATACACTTGATTTTTAATACTGTGTTGTTACCTGAATGATCCACAGTTGTGTTTTTTTTTTTTTTTTTTTTAGTGATAGTTGTTCATGAGTCCTGAACAGTTAAACTGGCCGCTGTTCTTCAGAAAAGACTTTCAGGTCCCACAAATTATTTGGTTTTTCAGCACTTTTGTGCATTTGAACCCTTTCCAGAAAATGACTGTGTGATTTTAAAATCCATCTTTTCACACTGAGGACAACTGAGAGACTCATATGCAACTATTACAGAAGATTCAAATGCTCACCGATGCTTCAGAAGGAGAAACCATGCATTAAGAGTTGGGGGTGTAAACTTTTGAACAGAAAGAAGATGTGTGTTCAATATACCCTGATCTTCAAATTCAAAAAGTTTTCACCCCCTGGCTCTTAATGCATCTTGTTTCATAATCATACAGTCATTGTTGGAAAGAGTTCGAATACACAAAAATGCTAAAAAAACAAAGATTTTGTGAAAACAAGCTGTGGATCATTCAGGTAACAACACAGTATTAAGAATCAAGCGTATGTAAACTTTTGAACGGGCTCATTTTTATAAATTCAACTATTATTTTCTCTTCTGGACTATATGTAAATGTCTTTTACGTAAAATATCTTCTTCAGGTCAGTACTAAATAAAAAAATAACGTATTTTTTACGATTCCTCTTATTTTGGTAAAATAATTAAGATTTTGCAGATTCTGCGAGGTGTATGAAAACTTATGACTTCAACTGTATGGCAGTATTTTGAGAAAATAAATAGAAATAATAAATTAATATACCTCAAGTCTACTCATTATCATCAGTTAATTGTAACAATTTTTGCATTCCAATTCAAGGTAATTTTTAAAATGACTGACAGCTCACACCAACCTCACACCTACATAACACACACACACACACAAAAAAAAACTAATTACAAGCCTCAGTCAAACATAACTTTATAAACTTGTTTGACCAAGAAACTCCAGATCTGAGTGCGATGCCAGACAAACTCTGAGTAGAAATGCTTCAATAAACTGTCAAAGCTGAAAATATTCCACCTCGGAGCTCACACGCTCTTTCACTTAAAAACCAAATCCTTCTCAAACTTCGAACAACAGTCAGCGCAAACACACCCCCGTACTGAAGAGCATCATGTCTTATCTAGCAGTAACAGCCTGAATCTGTTTGCAGTCGGCCTCAATGAATTCGCTTCTTTTTCCACTACAGAGTCTGACACCAAACAGACTGCAGAACGCCCTGTGGTCGCTGAACCGTATAAACATGTCAACAGAAAAAGTGTTGATAAATAAATAAACAAAGTAATCAGAACATTTTAGTGGATTCAGGCCTGAGGTGGTACCGGAAAAGGTTAACTTGGACTACTGCGGAGAGAAAGACAAAAAGAAAAAAACACAGATAATGAAACGAGCAAGAAAGGATAAGGAGGATACGCAACGTACATGCGACTGTTTTAGTCTCATAAATATATTTATGAGCGCTGAATATTTGAAAAGGCGTTTGCTCAAGAGGATGTGAGATGTTTGCTTAGGGTTGCAGCACTCCCAGATTTGAAATTTAATGAATTTCATCATTAGAAGTTTTCAAAGGTGGCAACTCAGCAAAGATCGCATTTTAAATGCATCACCTCTGTAAACGAGCGCTGATTACAGTTAATACAAAAAAGTGGGACTGCAGACTGGGAAATAAACACAAACACAATATTGTTTCTCTTGATATGCATGATCAAATACAAAAATGTCAGTCTTGGGTTTTTCCCCAACACAAAGGTAAATGAGATCCTGAGAGAGAATATGAAGAATCAAAATTTAGCATTAAAGGAATTTTTTACCAAAAACAAATTCAATCAATGTTTACTCAAAGGTTACATATCATGAAAATCCGACTTTTTTCGTGTTTAAGCATTATAATCGGGTCCCCGGTGCATCTACCAACCCAGAAAACAGAAAAAAGCACAAACCAGTAACTTTGTTTTTGTGGATTCATTGACTTATTTACTGTACATTACGCTGCTGCCACATAGATCTAATAAACATGGGATATCTTTCCCAGCTGTTTACCTTCACAGACATAACCAATTGTTTTTGTAACTTGTGTGTTTTTAACATAAACTTGTGTGTATTTGACAGTTTAAGCGCAATAAGACACGAAAGAGAACTTAGATTAGTACTCACATGCCATGTGGCAGCTGCTTTCTATGCATGCGTTTCGAACGTGTGCTCAGAAAACCCTAAATCAGAAGTTTAACCTTTTAACTGTCACCGCCCACTCTGTGGGATGCCTAAGTTTACTTACCATATTACAAATAAAACCTAATCTAATCATGACAAACTATACATTGTTGGAAAGGTCGAAGACTCCTAAACAGATATTTTACCATATTTGTGTTACAAATTATGTAGGAAAAATAATTAATATTATAGATTAACATATGTCAAGAATGCAAAAAAAAAAAACTTTCTTCGTTTCCTTTTTCCCTTTTATGCTTTAGATATCATAAGAAATTATAAATCAGTTCAATCATCCTTTGAAAGGCATTTTAAAATCAGACATTGCATTACCATGGAAAATGTACATCAAAATCATATTACAAAATGTTTTCATTCATGAATTATAAAAATGTAAGTCTGAATAGTGCATTTTTATGTCTGTGTTCAAAAATGGGAGTGACAGTTAAAGGGTTAAACTGATATGGCTTTAAAACGCATGATTTCAGCACGACAGACATAATTAAAAGCAAACAGATGTTTTTTGTCAGAGTATCTGACAGAGAGGTACGAGCTGTAAAGGCACAACCCTATTCTGAAAAAAGGGGCGGGGAGCAGCAGCTCATTTGCATTTAAAGGGCTATGCATGAAAACAGCATGAAACCTGCTTCCACTCAAAATGGGCATTTTCAAAATGATAGAATAAACGATCTGTGGGTATTTTGAGCTTAAACTTCACAGACACATTCTGGGGACACTTGAGACTTATGTATTATGCTATAAGACTTATGACTTATGCTTGTAAAAAGGTGAATTTCTAAAGAATATCCTGGACATTCATTTCAATATAATAAAAGTAAATAGTAAATAGTTAGTAGGAGTGAAAGAAAAAAATCGATTTTCCGATGCATCGCGATTCTCTCTCCAACGTTTCTGAGCTTGTTTTTTCCCCGCGTGTGGCACGTGTGTGCGAGCTAGAGACGTGGCGGGCTTCACTGCACAGAATTTGCGCTGAGAAGCAGCTTTCACGCCGACGCGGGCCGCTGGGTTCAGCGCAGCCCTTCAGAGCGCAGCGGCAAAAGTTCAACTCTTTCGGCTTGTGTGCCAGTGGTGTGCACCGCTGTGCGTGCGCTGTGGTCGACGCAGAAACAAGCCGTCCTCGCGCAGTGCAAGCAACTGAAATGAATGGGTTTCATAGCGCAGCGTTTTCCGCAGTCATGCTTGACAGTGTGTGCTTCCACTTGCCGTGTTTTACTTTAGATATGCTTTCATTAATGCCATTTGGAATGCAGTACTATTAGATGCACGACTTTTACGTGCGCTTTGTGTCAGTTGTCCTGAAGATCGATTGCAGCTGCGGTTAAACGTACTTCCATTTTCGAATACTTTCTTACGAAATTGATGTTCACACAGTCAGTTATGTTTTCAGAGCAGGACAAAACATCTGATATATCGAAATAGATCTGTCCTTTAGTGTGAATACAGTCTGTCAAAGCTGCCACTGTCTATGATCTCATCAGTAATAATCAAACGGCAATAATGCTGAGAAAAACCCATAACTATTGTCTGAAAACTTTCAGATACCTAAAGAACACTTATTTTAAATAAGTGATTGTTTTAAAAAGTAGCCTGTTTATATAATAAAAAAAATAAAGTTTGCACAAAATAAATTTGATATAAAATTTATATATAAAAATGTATCCATGTGATGCATAGTGATATTGAGTTGATAATGAAAATTGTAATTGAATTGAATCACGAAACCAGTGAAGATTCACACCCCTACTTTTAAGATGGCAGTACTGACATACAGAGATTCCAATAATTAATTGGGGAAAAAATGTAGATCAAGAATCGCTTTGGAATCGGATCGTGACTCCCAGAATTGGATCGGATCGTGAAGTGCCTGAAGATTCCCACCCCTAATAGTTATGCTCCAAAAAGTTCCAACAATCACCATAAAAATAACAAAACTAGTCCACATGACTATGTTATAAGTTTTCTAAAGTCAAACCAAAATACTCACTGAAAATCTGCATTTGCTCTCCATGGTGTTCATATTATTATAATCAGCAATGTCAGAGCCATAAAGAAACACTTTGAGTTTGATCTTTTCAATTAATTCACTGATCCAGTTCACAAAACAGGTTATAAATGATTTGTTCATGAATCTGTCTTATTCAGTTCTTCAGTTCAATCCACTATTTCAATTATTTGTTTCAGTCCACTGGAGGGGAAGATTATCAGTGAATAACAATGTAAATTTGGTTTGTTCCTCACACAAAGCTATCGCATGACTTGAGAATATGTACTTTTGCTACTTTTTGTGGTCATTTTGGGGCTTGGGAACGATATACAGGTTCAAAACAACATGAAGATAAAAACAAATGGTGACAAAATGTCCATTTTTGAATGAACTATTCCTTTGACTACACTACATGCCACCCTGTGGTGATAACACTCTCCGTCATTTTTCACAAACTACCATCAGAACAGCCATTAAATATCATCTCCGCACCTCTGCTTTCAGTCTGAGCTGTCCTAATGTGTCTCACTGACATTCTCACACAGTAGCTGCTCTCCAAACGTTCACTTACTCAAAGCTTATTATCCAGTCCTCTGCTCGAATCAAGTCTTGTTATGACACAACATGTGTAAATAGACCAGGGCCCTGGTAATAAGGTAAGCGACTGACAGTCCGGACACGCACACCAATCTCTGGATAAATATAAAAAGCAGAAACGAGTCTATCCACACACACACAAAGTCAATAAAGCCACCAGAGACTAGACAGAAATATTACACATTACATATCAGTGGAAAAACAACAGGTTAATAAAGCAAAGTAATTTAGCTGATCCTATAATGCGCTACCTGCCACGCAGAGTGATGGACTATTTAAATCCTTGAGGAGAAAGTCAAATAAAAATATCAATAGTTTTTGCTTTCATTGTTTAAATGTCATTTTAAAACACCATTTCTAACTCTATACACTGGAAGATGTTGTTAAATCTACCTATTTTTGTAGAAACGTACGAGTAATCATCAGCTATGTCTTCGATCGTTACCCATCAGCAAGTTTGTGGGACACAAATGATTAAACTGTGGTGCTAAACCACTTTAAGACAACCACTGTTGGACGTCAGTGTTGAAGCCTCCGAATAACTCTTTCAAGTAACAGTGCATTTTCCACACTTCAAGTGGTTTCAATTTAGGCTCCCAATAAGAGGGTCAAGCACACAGGCTTGTTTGGTTATATATGAACATGCTGAAAAAAGGGGTCACATTCCTGGAGTGACTCAGGGGTCTCATAAAGCAAGAGATTCTTATTTTAAACACATGAGTTCAGGATCCACTGAGTGAGCAGCAGTTGGTCCTTTAAGTAGCTTCAAAGTCACTCCTATAATCGAGATAATCAGGAGACCTTCAAGCACATTCAGTAGCTGATGGGTTTGTTATATAGTTCAATATTATAGACAACTATATGACTATATACACACAATGACTTTACTGGTAATACATCACTGAGAGTATAACTGTTTGCTAACGGCTGTTTGATGATCATATAAATATATATTAAAAACACAGTTGTGCTGCTTAATATTTTTGCTGACACCATGATACAATCTTTTTTTTCCTTGGACTGTCACCTTTGACCAGTTGAAACTTTATTTAATCTTTGCTGAATAAAAGTATTAATATCTTTAAAAAAAAAAAAAAAATTGAGCAATAGATTCAGCCAAGTAAAAATCTACTCCCCTTAAATCCACTACGCTTTTCAGTAGATGCAATACATTATTATTGTTGTTGCTCCTGTTGTTATTATTATCATTAAATAATTCATACCATACTTATAAGCTATTACATAAATGAAATGGTAACACTGCAATAAGGCTTCATTTGTTAACATTACATACAGTTGAGGTCAAAAGTTTACATACGCCTTGCAGAATCTGCAAAATGTTCATTATTTTACCAAAATAAGAGGGATCATACAAAATGCAAGTTTTTTTTTTTTTATTTAGTACTGACCTGAATAACATACATATACATACAAGAAACATATAAGATTCACATAAGAGACATTTACATATAGTCCACAAGAGAAAATATTAGTTGAATTTATAAAAATGACCCTGTTCAGATGTTTACATCCTTTGGATTCTTAATACCGAATTGTTAACTGAATGATCTACAGCTGTGTTTTCTTTTCTTTCTTTCTTTTTTTTTGTTTTTTTTTGTTTAGTAATAGTTGTTTATGAGTCCCTTGTTTGTCCTAAACAGTTAAACTGCCCTCTGTTCTTGAGAAAAATCCTTCAGGTCCCACAAATTCTTTGGTTTTCCAGCATTTTTGTTTATTTGAACCCTTTCCAACAATGACTGTATGATTCTGAGATCCATCTTTTCACACTGAGGGACTTGTATGCAACTATTACAGAAGAAAAACTGAATCATTAAGAGCCAGGGGTGTAAACTATTGAACAGAATAAAGAATCGTCAAATTCAAAAGCATTATAAAACATGCAGTTTGTATGATCCCTCTTATTTTGGTAAAATAATTAACATTTTGCAGATTTTGCAAGGTGTATGTAAACTTTTGACCTCAACTGTAACTAAATTAGTTAACATAAACTATGACAAATACTTCTAAAGCACATTTTAATCTTAGCTAATGTTAATTTCAACACAGTTAAACACAGTAATGCATTATTAAAGTCAAAAGTTGTATTAGTTGTTGTTATTTACTGGACCAGAGCTAACAAGAACAAACAATGAAATGCATTTTTATTCACTAATATCAATAAAGATTAATAAAAACTAAAACAAACGTACAGCTCATTGATAATCAATGTTAGTTAAAGGGATAGTTCACCCTAAAATATAAGACTTTCTTCTTCCTGTGGATGACATCATCAACAAAACACTGTTCGCGAAGTATAAAGTACAAAACAAGGATTTGTCACAGATGTCAGAGAATTTCAATATAGGCACCTGAGCTTACACTATGCCTGTGGAGTACTTTTTATGATGGATGGATGCACATTATTGGACTTCAAAATCTCAACAGCCATTCAATTCCATTGTAAAGCTTGGAAGAGCCAGGACATGTTTTAATATAACTCTGATTGTATTAGTCTAAAAGAAGAAAGTCATATACACTTAGGATGGCTTGAGTAAATCATGGGGTAATTTTAATTTTTGGGTGAACTATCCCTTTAACTAACATTAAGCGATGGGACCTGATTGTAAAGGGTTACTGATAAAACTATTAAGATAAGCATTAAATATATCACCCAGTGCTCAGATTATAAAGGAAATGCTGGACACAATCTTATTTATTATACTCCAAGTGTGAGAAAAAAGATTAAGCAACATTGTGAAAAGAAAAAAAGCAAGAAAACTCTGTTCTTCGTGTATTTTAGGGCTTTTAGAGGATTAATCATTTGATGGATTGTGGAATGGGGATGAGAGCGGTCCGAGCAGCTCTCTGTAGAATATGAATAGCTGTGGGCACCTGCAGCTGCTCTGAATACAAAGAATGCAACTATTCCCACTCCTCAATGAGAGCGCCTGTCCTTCAGTGTTCCAGCATTATGAAACACGCGAGCAGGTTCACCTTTCTAACACCTGCAGACATATCAAAAATAGGGATTACCCACAGGATTACAATTTTTTATGTATTATGAAAGAAATATAGCCATATCACCAGAAGTGGATCCTGAAATATGAAATATACTGTATAAGCTTTACAGGCAACTACCTCGAGCTTCACGCTCCACTTCTCATCGCTCATCCACAGCGGTTTTACTCTCCATTCTGTCTGCACCTCTTATTGAAAATAAAGTATGATCTAACAACAGGTAACGTCTTCCAAGCAGCTCTGTGAGGCACATTTACGGACAGCAGTGACTATCACATGCCCAGTGACTCTCTCACATAATAAATCCTGGATTTTAAGTCAAAAATGCTTTTGATGCATGCAAACTTCAACATTCTTTTCATCTAAAATATGCAGTATCTCATTAAAAATATTTGCAAAAAACGAACTTTACACATTCCAATGAAATGTTCTCTGACTGCTCCATATTTTAGTCACATTTGTAGAAAAACTTCTGGAATCTAAAAGGAGAAAAACAAAAAGCAGAGAAAACTATATATGTGTGAGTGCAGAATAAAGCACAGTGAGAGGTGTGAGAGAAAATAAGCAATGCAGGCAGTTTCACTGCTGCTTTAATTATAGTTTTACAAGAGGTTTGACTTTTCCTAATGGCACTGGAAGCGAGGTGGCATGGGAGACTGTGTATGTGTGTGGGAGGAGGGTGAGAAAGTCATTGTTAAGCAGGTGATTTACAAGACTATGGGCCTCCCAGGCTTTTCCCCGCAGCGAACTTCCTCGTGTTTTGCGGCTAACCCCATGTGTCCATAGGCATGGAGGAAGCCCACCCAATACCCTCAATAAGGGCTGTGTTTTTACAGGGTGTGCCTATAAAATGTGCATTCAGTAATATACAGACTGCTTTCAGTGCACAATTAATAAATCCATCACATACACTACCATTTAAAAATTTGGGTCAGCAAGATTTTTTGATGTTTTTGAAAAAAGTCTCTTAAGCTCATCAAGGCTACATCTATATCTTTAAATATTCTTTAAAAAACAGTAATATTGTGAAATATTCATTAATTTTTCAGTATTCTTTGATAAAGTTCAAAAGAACTAAATTTATTTGAAACAGTAAAGACGTTCACATTGTTACAATTATGCAATTTAATACAGACCAATTCAGCGCATCCAAGCTGTATGAAATATTGATACAGATCAATGCAAGGCATCCTTGCCGAATATTAATTTCTTTCAAGAAAATAAAAATCTCAAACTTCTGAACTGTAGTGTACTGTATATATACATTCAGTAAGATACAAGTATAAAGAATCCTCTTATGCTCATCAAAGTCCCATTTATTTGATAAAAAATTTGAAATATTATTACAATTTTAAATAACAGTATTCTATTTTTAATATACTTTAAAACATAATTTATTTTTGTGATTCAAAGATGAATTTTCAGCATCGTTACTCCAGTTTTCAGTGTCACATGGTCCTTCAGAGATCTAATATGCTGATTTATTATCAGTGTTGGAAACAGTTGTGCTAGTTAATATTTTTTGGAACTTGTGATACTTTTTTCAGGATTCTTTGAATAAAAAGTTAAAAAGAACAGCATTAATTCAAAATAGAAATCTTTTCTAACAATACAAGTCTTTCCTATCACTTTTTATCAATTTAACACATCCCTTTAACACATTTATCAATTTAACACATCCCTGCTGAATAAAAGTATTAATTTCTATCAAACAAAGAGAGGAATAAAACATTTGCTGACCCCAAATTTTGAACGCTACTGTATATTGTTAGAAGAGATTTCTATTATAATAAAGGTTTTATTCAAAGAATCATAAAAAAGTATCACAGTTTCCAAATTATTAATTAATAGAAAACCACAATTTTAAATTGCAATAATATTTTACAATATTACTGTTTTTCTGTATTTTTAATCAAACAAATGTAGCCTTGATGAGCAGAAAAGACTTCTTTTAAAAACATTAAAAATCTTACTGATCCCAAACTTTTTAATGGCTGTGTTTAAACATGTGGGAAAAATAAGGCCATATAAAAACATATTGGGATTAAATGAGTAGATAATTTGAATTACATTAACAAAAAAAAAAAAAAAGACACATTTTTCCATGAGGATAATCTAACATAAAAGTAAAAAATATTTTATAAAAATGAAGCCTGGAATTTTTCACTTCTCTTTTCTCAACATTTACAGAACAAACTGAAAATGTCAGCTGAGTTCCTCTCACTCCACGACCACTGGACCTGTACGGTAAAACTGAGGAACCTGAGCAGTGGTATATCATACCATCTCTGTGTGTCTTATCACAGACAGCAGTGATCAAAGCAGCAACTTTTTTACTTTTTTTCCAAAGCTCTCCACAGGCCTTTCAGACTCAAAACATTTAGACAGAGCTAGCAAAGTTCAGCCACAGGAACCAAGCTTCAGTCCTCCAGGCACGCTTCCTGAATTTCAAATAATGTTCTAGATTCCAGGAAGAAGTAGCTGTGATGTTCCTCGTATTTCCTCAGGTTATGACCTCTGAACATTACTTACACATGGGACAGTTGAGGGGACTTTAAAGAAAAGCTGTCTTTGGTGTCAGAGTAGCTGTGAAAGGTCTGCCATTGATGGAGTCCTATTGTGTGTCTCTGTCACTCTGTGACCTTTTAGGCCTTGTGAAGAATAATAAAGGCTCAAAAACAAAATAAATCAATGTCTCCATTCAGTAAACAGACCGGGAATGAGGTTGAGTCCTGTCGTTCTTTGGGAATCAAATCTATTAACATTTGATCCACCTCCCAATATAGTATTAATGAGCACAAGACACGAGATGAATGAGGTGCACCTGCTGCACCACAACAACTAAAACAATGGTAATTATTCACATAACACTGCAAGAAACCGCATGCACACAGGCCATTTTCAAATTATAAAATATTGAGATCCACACAGCAAAACGAAAAGGCACTGATACAATGAAACCATGAGCATTTTAAAAACTTATGTAAATATGTATGCATTTGCATTAATTAAAATTAAAAACCATAATATTTGATGCTAAATGTGTAATGCATTGAGGATTGGTAAACTCTCGCTCTCTCTATATATACAGAAACATGAATTATTCAACAACTTCATTAAAACAAGGTCACGACACTGCAAGAAGGTCAGCAGGCATGCTAACCCAGATACACTTGTCCACGGCAGCTAACAGCACCAGATACATAAATCCACCAGCTTTTGATCCTAATCACTGTGCGGTTTGTGATCTTTAAGCGTAATTCTCATTGAGAGAAGAAGTGTCACAGGATATAAAGACAGACGTCTAGACAGAAGATACCAGTCAGTTCCGGCAAACTGATTCTGTGACACGCGAGGCCTTCTGACAGTAACCGACATGTAAAAGGGCAAGCTAATTTTCAGGCTGTCATGTTAGGCAGAGAGGAGTAAAACCCCAAGCTTTATGGGCAGGTGAGGGCAGCACACAGGCTAAACATATAATGGAAGAGACAGATAATCAGAGTCTGAGGAGTGACAAGGGACCTGGCTTTTTCTGTGAGAATTACACTTTGCTTTAACTGGTTTTACAAAGCAGAAAAGTTCAACTGTAATGTAGAGACAATTACAATGACGAAAAAGGAACAGTGCATATGGGTGATCCTATAAATGGAGATACATTTGGCATTTCAGAAAATTAAGAAAAAAACTGCTCATTAACGTTTTTTTTCCAGTATCTTATTGAAAACATTTAATTTTAATAATTCAGTGCTTGCCAAACACAAGTTACTTCCTTTTTTTACTTTTAATGAAAAAACACGTCTTTATGGTATGATTTGTCAACTCTGTTATGGACAAATTAGGCAATGTGTGGAAATAACAATAAATCATAACAGGAAAAATCCTTCTTGTTTCATTAGACAAACATTCCTTACATTCCAACAATTGAAACTAAGATAATATTTCACTTACGCATACCTTAAATATTAAATAAATACCCATGTCTTCACAGAACCGTCCGCTTGGAGCAAATGTTTTTCATCTTGTATTATATACAATATCCAGTAAAAAAAGAAAAGAAATGTTGTTGAAATATTATAAGAGTGCAAAAATAAATCAATAATATTTATAAGAACAATTTTAAACATAAACAGAGTTGACATTTTAAGTCACAGAATTGTAAAGAAGCAGAACTGTCCGGTGGACTGTCAATTCCGTTACCGCATTGTTATTCTACCTTGGTAACAGAGTTAAAAACCCCAGCTAAAAACTCTACTTTCTGGCATAAATGCTAAGAGCACATGGCACAAATGAAATCATGATTAAAAGACCTTTAAATAACACAAAGTTTGATCAATGAAAAATTATGTTTTTCTTTTGATACTGTGGTAACAGTTTTGACACTTTATAAAATAACTCTTGCTGTAAGAACTAGATTAAAATATTTCCGCAGAGAGAGCACATTCAGATCTTATCAGGGAAAGTTACATCATTTTCTGTATCTTGCATAGTTATGGTCCATAATTTCACTAATTTAAAGGCAAAGTATGGTAAGGTAACAGAGTTGATGCAAGATTTACAGACACACTTTTTTATAAGAAAAAAGTTTTTTTTTTTATTTTTTAATAATGTTGTAGAATTAGGTAAAAGACTCTTTAGGGCTTCTTAATTTTAATTTATAAAGATTAGATTTTATTAAGAATTAATTTATTATATTATATTATATTATATTATATTATATTATATTATTATTGTTATTATTATTAGTCTTGTGTATTTACAATTTTCTTGTAAATAAATTCGGGTAAATAATATTTCTGGTAAATATTCCTTAAATATTGTTTTAATAATATTTTATTAGTAGTAGTAATACTATCATTACATAAATAATATTTCTGTCCAGTTAAACCAAACTTTTATTTTGATGGGTTGCTGCCTTTAAGTTTCTGTTTGTTTATGATATGACAATGTTTTTTATCAAACGTAATGGTAAAATGCTCATGAACTGAATCTCACAGCAGTTCTAGAGATTATATGTGTTCATGTACATATATTAACGTGGCAGAGGCTGAAAACACCACGAGCATCACGCGCGCTTCAGTACAAGTGTAGTAAATGAAGCATCTGCATCATTCATTCACACAGAGGTGCACAGAATGTGCATATAGTAAATGTGCACTATACAGTAAATTATGTTTTTATGACTGGATCTTATCAAAATGCATTCTTAAAGTACCGGTACAAGTAAAATGCGTAATCGTACCATTTTTAAAAGAAGGGTTTCATGATACATTTTTAGTACCGGTATATCGTGCAACACTAAGACCAACAATTTATTTTGTAACTGCCTACTACTTTGACTCGCGTGAACAATTTTGTACTATGGTGGTATTGTAAAATTACAATGTATTCATCTTACTTCCTCTCATATTGACTTTAGTCACCTACCCCACAATGTCATCCTTGTAACATCACAGCATCAGACACAAATTTGCCTCAGCACCATAATGTACACAAAGCAAATGTCTATGAGATAATACAAGAAAGCACATGGTGGAGACACATGGGATGAAAGAAGAGTGTAAAGACGATTCATCCCGGGCATAGGTGATGAGTCACTGGAGAACAACACCCAGAGCAAAATTCAGCACAGCCAAACACAGCTCAAGCTAAATGAGACACAGACGGACTGATTTTGTGAAAATGAATCAGCATCAGTGTGAGAGGATATATGGGGCTGCTTTGTTCATTCACTCAGACTGACGCATGACTGGCCAAGCTGGAATGGTTTACCTGCATGACCATCTGTTGCCAGGCCAGCGGTTGGTTGCTCCCGCCCGTGGTGCCGCCCACCAGTCGATCAGAGGGCAGACTGCCGCGTTCCAGCTGCAAGGAGACATTACGGCGTTCCTCTTCAAGGGCCCTGGTCAGACGCTCGAAGCGAGCCTCCTGCTCTTTGACTGATGCCAGGATACTGGCGGCTGACGGCACGTCATATTCTTCCATAGCAGCACCCAAAATTATATGCTGATTACAGGGCAGGGTAAATAGGGAAAAGAGAGAAGGATCCAGGACAAAAGAAACAACCATTTAAAGGGATAGTTCAGCCAAAAAAAATGAATTCTCTTAACATTACACACTCTCTTTAGTATTTTTTCTTCTGTGGAACATAAAAAAGATATTTATAGCAAAATGGCTCTAAAAGCACACTGATGACCACAACTGGTGACCACAACTATCATTCAAAGAATTTAAGAACTTCAGGGGCAGTTATAGAGTCAGGGAATATTCAGGGCTTACTGCATGTGGAGACATCTTTTGATTAAATATTGGAATATTCTACTATACTACAAAATAAATCAAATCGACAAGGTATCATTTTAACCATTTTGTCTTAGTCATAGTCTTTTGACTAAAATGCCATTTAGTTTTATATTTCAGTGATCTGAACTGTTTTAGTCTTAGTCGATTAAATATTATAAGATTTTAGTCCACTAAATTTATAGTAGATTTAGTTGGTTAAAATCAAATATGTTTATTTACAGTGAAATGCATTTATTAAGCATTTCTCTAAAATTACCAAACTCATTGTATAGGTTTGATATTAAGCTTTTATCATGATAGAGACAGATTTAACTGCTGTCACACGCAACAAGCCTTTATATTAAAATTACATTAAACCACTTCTCATTAAGAAACAAGAACATGCTCTTCTTTTTAATGAAATACCATTGGTTACATAGGCTAATTATGCATTCCAAGTTTACCAAATTCTTCATTTTTTTTTCAAGCAGACATATTTATTTAGTTAAATAAATTTAGATTAATCTTTAATGGGCTACTAAAAGGGCTACTAAAGTGATTTAGTCGAGAGCAGTGAGGGATTTTCAGTCTTACTTTTCTTGCTTTATTAACATCAATGCCAAAGACAATTGCAACTACATTTGGCTGCTGTCCCTTTAAAACCGAAAGCATGCATGCAAAGTACTAATACACGTCCGATATTCTCCCAATTGTTTGCATTCACCCAAGACGTAACCATGTGTGTTATGTGAATACTTGTTAAAACAGACAACTCAACATCATTTTGTGTGAATTCATGAGATGCGAAAAAATACTTGTGCGCTGTGTGAGAGCGATGCTTCGGTGTCTGCACTCAGAAAACCGTAACGAATTGAGTTATCTTTTGCGTTGTCAAATTTATCCATATGTCTGCTTTTCTCTTACTCCCAGACATAGCCATTTTTTAACGTTTTATGAGACATGCAGCAAATCTATGCCAGCTTATGTTCCACTGGTTAGATCAATAGTCTATTACCAGTGTTGCCAAGTCTGCGGTTTTCCCACAGAATTGGGCTACTTTAACACTGTTGCCTTGAGCTGTTTTTGATGTCCACGGGTTGAAGCGACCCAAATAACGTCACATTCAGCGTCTGAAATGCGAATTTAAGAGAGGAACCCCAACAAAAAAATGTGTACTTTATGCCCAGGAGCGCAATTTTTAATGGGGGACCCCCGACGAAACACGACTGGGCTAGTTTTGAGTAGCAATTGGGCAGGTTTTGTTGTGAAAACCTGGCAACCCTGGCTATGACACAGTTCAAATGTATGCATCTAACCTCCTAACCACACAGCAGATTCATTCTGAATGAATCTCTTCCCAAACTGTCCCTCCCACCACCCATTTTTATTTGATGACAAGATTGTCAAAAGATTTTCATCATAGTTTTTGTCATTCAGAACAAGTTTTTGTTTCTTTATCATCTGTTGATGAAAATTATTTGTCAACGAAATTAACACTGCTAGGGATAAAACTAAACAAAGGTCCGACTAACTATCTCAGCTTCAGACAAGTCAAAATCTTACTTTTACAACATAGTCCTAAAAAAATAAATGAATAAAAGAGAAGAAAGGGGAGAAGAAAGAGAAGTGTTTTGTCTCTTTAGGCTTTCCATAGTTCGGCGTGCATTGTAGAAAGTGTTTATGTTTATAAGACTGCTCAAATGAGTGTTTCTGACATAATACTTGCTCAGAGTAAAAACATTCAGAGTTTTACTAAAAACATTCAAGGCTTAAAGTGATAGCTCACCTAAAAATGTAAATTTTACCATGACTTACTCACCCCCAAGCCATCCTAGGTGCATATGACTTTCATCTTTCAGACAAATAAAATTGGAGTTACATAAAAAAAAAATGTCCTGGCTCTTCCAAGCTTTATAATGGCAGTGAATGCAGTTTTTTTTAAGATTTTAAAGCCCAAAAAACTGTGTCCATACGTCATAAAAAGTACTCCAATGGGTTATTAAAGGCCATCCAAAGTGATGCATTTGGGTAAGAAAAATGTCCTTATTTTAAAACTTTATAAACTGTAATCTCTAGCTTCCACTAACTGTCGTACACGCGTTCATACAAGAGTATGTGAAGTAAAGCCATCGCTTTACTTCACTTTACTTTACTTTACTTCACAAGGCCTTTATGAACCTCCTGGAGCTCTTTTTATAATGTGTGGATGCAGTTTTTTGGGCTTCAAAATTTTAACACCCATTCACTGCCATTACAAAGCTTGCAAGAGCCAGGACATTTTTAATATTAACTCAGACTATTCGTCTGAAAGAAGAAAGTCCTGTACACTCAGGATGGCTTGAGGTAAATCATGGGATAATTTTCATTTTTGGGCGAGTCCAAAAGCCCACCTTTAGTGCTGCCCATGTTCCTTACACAAACAAGCTATAAGCCCACAAAATGCTAGGAAAATAGTATATGGACCACTACCTTTTTGATAGATTCTGTTTCCCAACCACTTTTTCTCTCTTTTTTTGTGTTCCACATAAGAAATAAAGACATACTGACATGGAATGACATGAGGATGAGTAAATAAAAAAAACATATTCATTTTCTGGCTTAACTATTCCTTTAATGCTGACTATGTAACCTTTAAACCTACACTGTATAGAAAAAAAAAAAAAAAAAAAAATTGTTTCAACTAAAAAAAAAAAAGGTAAGTGTTCATGCTGCTTTAAAATTTTAAGTTTATATCCACCTTCTCAACTTAACATTTCATGTTGACTGAACTTAAAATTTTAAGGCAGTACGAACGCTTACTTTTTAAAGTTGAAAAAACTTTTTTTTTTTTTTTTTTTTTTAACAGTATACCACTGCAAATGTATCCAGGCACCAAATTCTACAGATGAAGAGTCACACTGCACTGTACTATGAGCAACAATTCCTTTATGAGAAGCTTGACACTTTACTTTCTGCATATAACAACCATAAATAGCCAAAACTCACATGCATATGCCACAAAATGTACTCACAATGGTTCCAGACTAAATTCACCACACGTCGACACAGTACAGACATGCTGGACTCTAAATCACCATGATAACATCATTCATGCTATTCCACAATAGCTCAGACCTCTCTCCCATTGTCAAAGGAGACAAAATGAAGATAATGGAAGCTTCACATATGCATAAAAGAAGAAAAAAAAAAAAACAGGGTTGAGGCATGGTTCATGCGCAGTTCACCTGCATACACACCTAGCAGTTAGTGGAGAGACAGGCAGTTAGAGGACAGACATCCCCTTATAAGGACAGACAGGAGGAGATGTGCCCAGCGGGAGGCAAAGAGAGAGCGAGAGAGCAAGAGCTGGCTGCAGAGGGAAAGAAAGACAGAAGAAATCACAGGTTAGATAACACTCTGACATTATAAACATAATAGACAGAATTCTGCTCTGTTTCCTGGGGACTTAAAGAGGATGAAGATAAAGAAATGAATGAGAAGATGCTAGGGAATGATAAATGACTATTGAAACCTCACTCGCTGACTTTGAGCAAAGTAGATTGGATTGGGTTGTCAGGGGACAGGTGTACAGAGACAAACGGGGCCAGGCTGAGTATGGAATGGAAAAGGGGCTGGTGCAGATTAATATTTACTAAGAGTGTTATACGGTTGTTGTTTTTCATTCTCCATTAAACCAAAGCCACAAATGGACACACACACAGTAACACAAACACGCTATTCTCCATAGAACAGTCGGTGTGAAGGTCCTATTCCCTTTGAAGCGCAGCACAGTACACACGCAAGCTTTGATGTTTGTTTCTGGCTGATCATTTATTTATCTTAAGCGCCGTTCTGACACAGCTCGAACGGCAAGGCATTGTACTACAGTCTTGTTCTGGGTATAAAGAGCGACTGCATGAGGGGAGCCGATCTGCCTCTGCGGTTGCTCCTGCCTCAGGAAAATAACCCAAGATTAAATTTATCTGTTAGATAAGACACGTTTACAAAAATGCGATAGCATATCGTGAAAATCTGAAGTCAATAAAAATGTGACGACAATGTGAAAACGGATAATCTTCCAATATCTGAGATGTAAACGGTTAGATGTGATTAACAGACAACTTTCAGCTTTTAATGAGACATGAACTGTTCTCCCATCTGGGTTTACACAACTTTATTTATTAAACATAATGAAATATATGAACTTTTACCATGGTCTGTCTGAAAACTCAATTCTGATTAGCTGGAAGGTATGCATTAAAACTGTTGAATGCACAGCTAGTTCAAAGTCAGTTTAATAACCGTTCTATAGACCAATTTAAAGTAAACGTCACAGTTACACCACTTGGCAGCTGCGAGCGCATTGTGGTGACAGAAAGACACTGGCAAAAAAAAAAAAAAAAAGAAAAAAAAAAGTATTGTTATGCCTTTGGATGTCAGAATCAGAATGCAATTTATTTTTATAGAATACTTTCGTCATTTAAAGCTAAATGCAGATGTTTAAATGGACAGACTATGGAAGAATGCTGCTATGATTACTCTACTTCTAAAGCATAATTTGATTTAAACAATAGGTCTAAATAGTATTCACAAATGCAAGTTTACATTTCCTAGTTCCGACTTTATAACTTTATTCAACTCAACAAAAGTGAGTTTGTCAATTCTGTGCAAAAAAAGGCAGAAGTGTGGGATATAAATCATGATTCTGAGCCGAGGGGAAAAGAGAGAATGACAAGTTGATTTGTCTCATCAGAAGTGAGAATAAAGCCAGATTTTGAAAAATAAACTCAAATTTACCTTTTTTATTCATTTATTCCATGGCTTCCAGACTGCTACTTGAAAACTGTCATTTTCTGCCACCAGGCTCTGCCCACAAAAATGTCATCACTGTTTGCAAACACAGAAACTGGTCTATATTAATGCACTGCTTTCACTGATGCACAAACACATACATACACAGAGACAGAGAGAGAACGGAGATTGTGTTGCACATGCACAGAAACATTCGGGAGCATGAAAACTTGTCAACCTGCCCTGTGACTTCTATTAATAAAATAGCTTAGATACTGAATCACTACATTATATTCTTCCACAACAAGGAGGTAAAAATCGCTGAAGTAACTAAACTCAAGCTTCATTGTTAGGGGTTTGCGACAATTTTTGGTTGTGGATGATAAAAATGTCTCCACGATCTGCTTTTGAAGAAATATAGTAGTATCGTGCTACAGCGCACATTCAGTCAGTTGCAGTTTTGGCACCTGAGCCTCCATCTCAATATACTGCACATTTACATCAAATGTTAACTAGAGTTACATTTACAGGACTGCACTTATTCGCAATCACAAAGGTACATTATTTGCATAACACCTTGCCGGTTAAATATTTCATTCGTGTGCTGTTCTGATGTGCGCTTTTCCGCAGTAAAAAGCCTGTCAAACAGCACCTGATTGCCGGACTAAGTTATCTCTTGATTGCGCTAATACTGTCAAAACATAAGGTTTACATAAAAACACAGCTGGTTGTGACAAAAGTAAAAGTAAGCTGTTGAGGGAAAAACGGATGTGCGTCTATATATTTAAAAATGATGCCGCTTGTCATTTTAAGGGATTGTTCACCCAAAAATTATAATTATGTAATTATTTACTCACTCACATATTGTCCCAAACCTGTATTAATTACTTTCTTATGCTAAACACAAAAGAAGATATTTTGAAGAATGTGTGTAGCCAAAGAGATGCCGGACCCCTCTGACTTTGATAGTAGGAAACAATACTTTGGAAGTCACTGAAGACCAGCAACTGTTTGGATATACACATTCTTTAAAATATGTTCCGCAGAAAAAAGAAAGTTAAAGTAACAAAAATATAGAAAAAATTAAGATTTTGGTCTTCGCCCACTTTGGCCTAAATATCTGCCATTCTTTTTGATTTTATATTTTGTTACTTTGCAAGGCTTTGTTTTTAAAATACGGCAATTAGTTTGGCTGTACAGACAACTTGCAAATTAGTAAAAACCAAAAAAAAAAAAAGTGATGTGTGAAGGAGAAGACCACTTCCAGAACAAAAATGTACAGATAATGTACCCCCTTGTCATCCAAGATGTTCATGTCTTTCTGTCTTCAGTCGTAAAGAAATTATGTTTTTAGAGGAAAACATTTCAGCATTTTTCTCCATATAGTGGACTTCTATAGTCCCCAACTTCAAAATCATCCTACATCACTGTTTTACCTTTTTTGCTAAGGGTGTTTGATCTTCTGGGTGTTTGAGCCACCAAAGACTGGATCGGTACTTCTGCAGCGATGTAGGATGATTTTTAAATGATTTTTGAAGTTGAGCAAGAAAATAGGATTTGAGTTTTTCGACATACCTTAACTGTCTTGAGCCAGAATACACAGAGTTCAGGCAGAGCAAGACAAGATGAGCGTTTGAGATTAAGAAGTATTTAAATTGTATTTTTTTAAAATGAAAATAACCAGATAAGACCCTTCTCCTCGGCTGGGATCATTTACAACCGCATTTGGGATCATTTGAAGCCACATTTAAACAGCATTTTGGAAGTTCAAATTTGGGGCACCATAGCAGTCCATTATATGGAGAAAAATCCTGAAATGTTTTCCTTAAAAAAACATAATTTCTTTACGACTGAAGAAAGAAAGACACAAACATCTTGGATGACAAGGGGGTGAGTACATTATCTGTAAATTTTTGTTCTGGAAGTGGACTTCTTTAATCTCTGCCTGATTTGGAGCAGACAGAACACTAGAGCTAACAAACCACAACTGATGAAAATAACAATAATTTTTACCCTTCTGGTCAAATATTGTGCTGCAAACATTAACTCATTAACAAATCATTAACAGCTTTAACTTGTCAATGCTGGCAAATGACCATGGTGTAAGCAGGAAAATGCATGGCTAGCTGTGCATTATCCCTTACATACCTATGGAGGCAACTTAACTATCCAACCATCCATCCATACAATTTTGTTTTGATAAACTTTGAATTTCTAGTTAAAAAGCATTTCACAAAATGAAAAGAATTTAAATGAATTCCACTTCCATACCTTTACATTTTAAATCGCATTTCTGCATCCTGTAACCTCAATTCAAATTCACTTGAATTAACTGTTATGTGGTTTCTTACTGACCAAAGTCAAAGTGGTCATTCAATAAGGCTTGGATCCATCCATCAGTGTAAGTAAGAGTTTTCTCTCTCTCTCTCTCTCTTTTTATTGTCCACTCAGTGAAATCTGTCAATAGTACACTCCTCCTAAAAAAGCAGAATGATATATTATTTATGTCTTTAGCACAAAAAGTCCAGGATGATTTATATACTAAAGTGTTTTGGTCAAATTCTTAACTCCATGTATGAGCCATAATAATGGTAACTTTCCTTAGCAAATGCCACTAATTAATTTCAACAACTAATACACTTTTTGAAAGCTTTACTACTCAGAAAAGAAATCATGTGTTAAAGTGATAGTTCACCCAAAAATGAAAATTCTATCATTAATTACTCATCCTCATGTCGTTCTAAATCCCTTAGACCTTAGTTTATCTTCACAACACAAATTAAGATATTTTTGATGAAATCTGAGAGCTTCCTGACCCTGCATAGACAGCGACACAACTCCTACGGTCAAGACCCAAAAAGGACACAGAGACACTGAAGCTCTCAGATTTCATCAAAAATGTCTAAAAATTTGTGTTCCGAAGATAAACAAAGGTCTTACGGGTTTGGAACAACATGAGAGTGAGTAATTAATGACAGAACTTTTATTTTTGGGTGAACTATCACTTTAAGAGGTTGCCTAAACCCTCATTTAAGACCAGCTATGAAAATCTTTATAGTGTCTAGAAGGGCACGGCGCTCTCATCATGGGATTAACCGAGCTATGATGATGAGGCAGTTATTATGATGAACCCTTGCTTTAGGATTACAGAAGCTGCCTCTCCCATACTCCCTATTTCAGGGAGTTCAGGGGCTGATGGAAAATGGGTCCCTGCCTCTCTAAGTATCAGTACAAGAATGACAGACATGTCAGACATGCCCACTGCACTTATCATGACCACAGTTCATCGGACTTATGCTTAAAATAGTCCAAAGTAGTGAAGCATTCCAGGCCTGGTTTGGAGCTGGTTATGCTAATAGTCTGGAGAAGCGAGAAAAAAAAAAAAGAAAAAAAGGACAGTTCATTGTCAGGTAACTGTTCCGGCAGGAATATCCCATCTGTACGCTGCATTAACCTTACAAAGGGCTTTACTGCACTGATGGCAATATGGTTATCTGAACTAATGATTGCACTACAGATTAACAAAGATAAATGAGCCATTTTGCCTACAAGGCATGTAATTTTAAAGGGATAGTTCACCTATTAACGTTCTAGCATCATTTACTCACCCTCATATCATTTACAACCTGCACAACTTTTTTGAATACCACCAAACTATATTTATTTCACTGCATACACTGTAAAAACAATTTGCTGAGTCAATTTAAAATAATTAGTTACCTGGCTCCCTTTCAAATTTTAAGTTCAGTCAACTCAAAAAAAAATTGTCAACTTGAAATGTTAAGTTGTACTTAGTGACAACTTATATATTCAACTTAAAATTTTAAGGCAGCTGGGTAATAAGCCCAGCTTTTAGGTTTAACAAACTCAAGTCAACTCAAGTATCTAAGTTGTGACTTAGTACAACCTAACATTTCAAGTTGACTAAACTTATTTGAGTTGACTGAACTTAATTTTAAGCAGCAGGGTAACAAATTATTTTAATTTGACTCTAATTGTTTTTTTGCTTTTTTGCAGTGTAGAAACAAGAAAAAACTTTTTTCAAAAAGAGACTTTAAAAAAAAAAAAAAGTTATTTTATGCTTCATAGAAAAAACAAAGTCATAAAGGTTTAAAACAACATAAGGGTGAGTAAATAATGATTTAAATTTAAAGTCAATGATTAATTTCACAGAATAAAAGACTAAGAGAATAAAATGGTTTTTAAACTGTCACCAATATGACGTTACTTAACCTTGTTTCGCCCAAGAGATTTAAGCTAATAGAGCCTGCCAATTGACAAATTTGTAATGGGTTATGCAAACAAAATAGGTCAAACAAAACAAAAAGCACACAATACATATGGTTTAGTAGCAACTACTAATGGGCAGATCTGGTTTTACTTCCTGGAGACAAATAAACACCATCACATAAACCGTGCTCATGCTGACAGTGTTTTTCCTCAGGGATAAATACGTTGCAGCATAAACCCTGGTGCTAAAAATAGCCGTGTAATAAATTTACAAACACAGTTGGAGCTTTCTGCGTGGTTCCAGAGATGAGATGCAGCAGCAGAAGCACATTTAAAAGCCTCGACTTGAAAAAAAGCCCTCAACAACAAATCCATCAGGGCTTGGGGAACACCTACGGTATGTAGCCAAACACAGGAAACGTTAACTTTACGTCTGTTAAGGTGAGAAAACATTGAGACAATTGTGTTTACAGTACAAAGAGTTGTTACATCTCAAGAAACCTAAAACAATACAAGCTTATGAAACACTGAGGAAGGCGGTTATATAAGGCATCATAGGAAGTATGAACTACATTTTTACCATCCAAAACTCACCTACACAATGTTGGCCTGACAATTCCTGAGCAAACATCATAAGCCCAAACCCTTACAAGCTGCACAGTTTGTCATGTTTTCATTGATGTTTGTAGCGAAAATGATATGGGACGAGTTGTTACTGGGACTAGTCATCAACTAGATGGAAAACGGGTGGGAACAGAAACGCCCTCCAATTAGAGAATGGTCTCATTTCATTAACCCAAGCGAATCCCTTTTTCAAAAAGATAAACCCTCTCATTTCTCCTCTGGGGGCTAGAGGCCCAACATAAATAAATCACCAGTCCTGCTCCACCTGAGGCCCATCTGTGTGTGCAGGGTCCATAGAGTAATGAGAATCGGCCATTTGGTGCTGTGCAGAGATCAGTTCTGTGGGTACAAAGCATGCACGGCAGAGCATTGGGTAGAGGGAGGTTAATTCTGGATCAGGAGCGCCTGCTAAGAGTAAAGACGACCAATGAAAAGGCCCTCAAGAGCACCTGATCCCATTTTTGCACGCATCTGCACCTCTCCACCCGAGTTCAGATACCAAATTAAGGATGCATTAAGTTCAATCACTTTCAAACAAAGAGACGTTAACAATCTAAGAGGTTGAACCGTGCTGCATTATGTGTCACGGCACTTTTGATGAATGATAGGCCGGTGCTTTTCGGTAATCTAATATATTTTGTTCCAAGCACAAAGAGTGTCAAAAGGTGAACCCTGAGAGGGAATGAAAAAACGCTTGAATCAAAAGACTGTTAGAGAAGTTCTCTAGGCTTTTAGTATCTTACTTCATATTACTCTCATTTAAAATGTCTGAATGACCACAGATAACCAAGGTAAAAATGCCAAAATGTCAAGGCTAGCTCACTCAAAAATGGAAACTGTCAACAGTTACTCACCCTCATGCTGTTCCACATCCATGAAACATTCGTTGAGCTTCGAAGCACCAATCAAAATAGTTTTAATGAAACCCAAGAGACGTGTCACTTTAGACAAGTCTATTTAGCATCTAAAATGTTGATGCTTCAAGAAATTCATAACGTAACTGTAAAAGAAATCCATATAAATTGAGTGGTTTAATTCAAGTCCTCAGAAGAAGCATAAATGGTTTGATGATGAACAGATTAATATAGGCTTTTACTCACATGCTGTATAAATGTTAATCATAAACCACATCAAATACGGTAGATGGAAGCTCGAACATTATTTGATCAAGTATCTTCAGACGAATTGGATTGAACTGCTCAAAATAGGTTTCTTTTACAATTTCTTAATGAACTTTTTAAACTATCCAAGTTTTGGGGGAATGAATTTTCAAAGGAGGGACAGAAATCACTCAGGTTTCATTAAAAATATCTGTATTTGTGTTTTAAAGGGTTAGTAATAACTTTCATTTCTTGGTGAATTTTCTTTTTAATAAAGTGATAAGACAGACCTTGAGTCTATGTATGCTTGCTACATGCAAAATACAGTATGTCATACAGAGTCTGAATACACAGTACTTAGAAAATATTTGTAGCAACAGTTGAAAACACACTGTATGGGTCAAAATGACCAATTTTGCTTTTATGCCAGAAATCATTAGGATATTAAGTATTGTATTTGTGTAATTAAGTATTGTGTATTCAGGTCAAAAATAGTCCATTCAGACTTCACCAAACACTTTTTTCCATTATTATTAATAAAGTGTATTTTAAATTAATTATGCAAGACTGTGACCACTGTGTCGAGAAAAACTATATTGCCGGAGTCAATACTGCCTTAAATTTGGATTTCAAAGCAGTTTCCACTATGAAACACATGAGAGATACGTTTGTTTTCTAGGAGTAGGAAAGAACGGGGAAATAAAGCCATTGTTTACCCCTTACTTTTTCCCCTCGTCTTTGTTCTTTGAAGTGACTCTGGATATGAGGAGGCTCTCTGAATGAACCAGCAGCGAGAGAGTTAGAAGAATATCCTCAGCTGCACTCAGGTTCCAAGTCCTTAAATAACACAGTGTGTTATGGGTACAGTGAAACAAATCAAAGGCATGCCATGCTGTGACGCCTCTCAAAGAGGATGCATCCTCACTGTATTTATTTACATAGAGAGTATGCACATTTCACACAGAATTATACATTATCTTCACAAACTGATTATATTGAGAGAATACGGGGGGCAAGTAAAATGAGAGAAAAAAAAAAGATATGTGTGCATGCACCAGAAGGTCTGGCCCAATCATGATAAAAATCCAAACTGAGTTTACGGTCACAATTATTAACTTCAGTTAATAACATTTACGTGAAATACTTATTTGGCATGCCATATTCATTATGTAGGCTACAAACCTAAAACAAGAACTACAAGAACTATTTTAAGCAACCCAGGCTCATTGGAAAAACGTGCCTCTACATTTCTGCAACACCGTAATTACGTACAATACTGCATGTTTTGCAGCAGTTTCAATGTGAAATGTCCAGTGAGAGGCGCTAAAACATACGTTCAATACGTGACTGTGGCACATTTTTATTACGTTAGTACAGGCATGTATTGCTGCGTTTTTATTACGCTGTTTGAGGCACGTATTGCGGCTGTTCAGAATTCAAATATCCGGGGAGTGTCGCTAAAGGTTAATGCTCTATCATGTAGGAAATATCCCCTAATCAAACTCAACCCTAAACCTAACTGATAGTGTTAACTAAAGCAAAAGTGATATAAAAATGCATTTGTTGATGCTGTCGTGCTATTTTAACTTCCTTATGTGGATTTGACCTGTTTTGTCGAACTGTAGTTTCACAGGGTTTGTACCGGAGCTCTTCATCACTCAAGTGCAACCCATATCCCGTGAGCTACCGAGTAAACCTGCTAGATGAGAAAACTCATGCATGTATATGTGACGACAACATTCAGAAGTATCAGTTTTCAAATAGCAGGATGTTAAAATAGTTTTGAAGCCATCATATAATATTCTGCGAGTAACTGTGTGTGTGAAAAGGAATAAAAGTTGTCAAGAGTTTTACTGCGTTTAGTGTTCATTTCAACTGGAAACTGCAGTGATTTGTACATATAGGTATGTTTTTGCAGTTTTGCAGAAATGTATATATATGCATGTATTTCCAATGAGCCTATGTTGATTTTAAACATTATAACTGATTATAATGGTACTCTGCAAAAAATCGTATTCTAAACAAGTATTGTCTAATTTTCCAGTTAAAATATCTTAAAATCATTTAAACAAACTTGTATTTTGTCTCATTGCACTGGCAGTTTTAGGAATAAACTGAAGGTTTTAAACAAGGGACAAAACTTGGGAAAAATCAGCATGTTCAGTAAGATGAAACACACTTCTATTCAAATAGAATCTATAAAGAAGTCTAGATACATATCTAGACTTTTTTATAGATTCTATTTGATTTTTTTATAGATTCTATTTCAATCTATTTGAATAGAATCTCTTTTACCTTGCTTTGAAGGAATAGTTCACCCAAAACCCATAAGAGCTGTAAGACCTTTGTTCTTTAGAACACATTTGAAGATATTTTTGATGAAATCCAAGAGCTTTCTGACCCTGCATAGACACATTCAAGGCCCAGAAAGGTGCAGTAGCCAGGACATCGTTAAAATAGTCCATGTGACATCAATGGTTCAAACTTAATTTTATGAGAATTTAAAACGACTTTATTCAATGATTTCTTCTCTTTCTTATCAGTCTTCGACACGTGTTCAGGAGAATCGTCGTGGTACTCTCGTGAATGTGTGAGTGTGGTAGTTGTGTTGCTGTCTATGCAGGGTCAGAAGCTCTCGGATTTCATCAAAAATATCTTAATTTGTGTTCCAAAGATGAACGGACATCTTATGGGTTTGGAATGACATGAGGGTGAGTAATAAATGACAGAATTTTCATTTTTGGGCATACTATGCCTTTAATTTTTTTACATTATAACTGACTACTGTATATTAAAAAAGCAAACATCATAATGTAGAGAATCCAAAATAATTTCAAATTACCAATGGTGGAGTCCCAGGTCAATTTTTAAAGGCACAGCCATTTCCATGTGACATGGTCACTACAGTATATACTACCAAAGCAAACTTTGGGGTCATTTAACATATAGCACTATCAGCAAATCATAAAACTATGACTGACGCCACTGCCTTTTCCTCAGTGATTGCTGCTATCTGTCATTTTTGCCTCTCATTTGCATGGAATTGAGCATTTCAAACTCTATGACCCTATGCTGTTATTCCAACAATCCCTTGTGTGATCCTGCCACTCATCTTCTATAAAAAATGAATCGAAAACGGCCGCTCACATCCTCTCGCTCAACACATAAGGTCAAAGAAACTAAAGTTTCTGAAAAACACTGATGACCTAACAGCGTATTTTCGTAGGATGATGGATGATGATGATGAAGGAACAGGTAAAGTGTTGCAACTGATGTGCAGTAATGAAGGGAAGAAAGTGAAAAGGCAGACAGACGGGTTGGGCGGGTACCTTTGATGTCGGCCGGGCAGTCGGTGAGCGTGTGGACGTGAAGGTTTAAGGCTGTTAGAGAGGGCTGACTGGAACTGGAGCTCTCCTCCCAAGAACCTCTGCTTGACACAGCAGCTGCAAGAGAGAGAGACGACAACACACACGCATCAAACACATGCGACGAGGCCAATCCACGCTGCATCATTAGCAGGTTTATTTACATATTACAACTGTGAGTCGGTGCAACCACACACTCCCCCCCTCAGGGTTCAAGCTGAGAATGTGAAGAGCCGGGATGTGCGGCTCTGGATTGTTTACTTCAGAGGTATAAATAGTTTTCCTTCTCCTCATTACAGAGTAATGCCACAGCATTGTATTTACTCATAAGCGTTGCACAAATTAGGGTGTGCATAATGCCGAACCTCTACTCAGAAAGGAATTTGGTTAGAGATGTGGCCTGGTGGGACACGTGCAGGGATGCTATGCAGGTGACTCCTTCCTTGCATCCCTATCATTTATTCTCAGTTACAGCTTATAAAATGGTGAAAAGGCTAAAAATAAACAAAGTTTGGTTCGGCATGCAAAAACAGCTATGAATCTTCAGCTCTAGACTATGAAAGCACAGACACCAAAAACTGGTTTTCTCTAAATGGCAACATCAGTAACTTAAAAGGCAGACTGACCCAGGCAAACCCATTTAAAAAACTTGAAAATTTAGGGTAATATTTTCATTTCGTTATCGTATTTTCTTTATTCCTCTATGATCTTTGAGCAGAGACTCAGGGGTAATTTCTGAAACTCTTTCAACAAAACAATTCTTCAACACACTTATTCTTATTCTGCTAAGGATTACAATATCTTTCCCACAAGGGACGCTTCTCTGCTTCGACTTCAAGGACAGACGTGCTCAAAGCACCTTGGATTTGTGGGACTGACATCAAAGGTGAGCTAAGTCGGAATACATTTGTTATCAGGTCCCTCTTTCTCTCTGTCTGAACTGAGCTTACTGAGTTCTGTGCAATTGTGTGTTGTGTTAAATCCATGTCAGCGTGCAGCTAAAATGTCTGCAGTTAGTTCATGTTGAAGAACATAAACAAAGAAGATGTAAGTGTCACGAAGCTTTAACTCTGATGCGCCAAAACAGATGTATTTTTACAGTGCATATGAATCCTAAAACACATATGTTGTCTGCATGTTATATGAATATAGTATTTATTCAGGTCAATGGTATAAATTACAGTACCATTCACTCTCCCATAAAAACTGAAACTAGCCGCCAAACCGTAAGTAATGAGCCTAAAGGGCAAAAAACTAATCAAAGGAAGAAATTTTTTTTATTTTATTCAACTAATAGCAGCTGTGGAATACAGTCCTTTCTCATTAGAACAACCAAGCAGATGATGTCACGCAATTTATGTTCCGGGCTGAATGACTTAAGGCAAAAGACACAATGCCAAAGCAAAGAAGAAACCAAAAAAATATTTAATTAATGGAATAGTTTCACCAAAAATGAAAATTCTGTCATTATTCATCCTCATGAAGTTCCAAACCAGCATGCTGCTATTTTTTTCCCCTGTGGAACAGAAAAGTAGCATTTTTTAGGAAACTTTATACAGTTCATTGTGACCACATCTGTAAAGTTTCCAAAAAAAAAAAAAAAAGTCAGACTGCTGAATCCTCAGTGCTAAACATGATTTTATGACACTAATGAGCTTATTGTTTTTAGTGAATTAAAAAAAACTGAATTACTTGGAGTAGATTAATAAATTAAGTGACTTAACTAAATTAATGACAAAGTGTGGCATGTCATGAAAATCTGATTTTTTCCAAGTTAAGTTTTTTTCCAAGCTATAATTGGGTGCATCTACCAACCCAAAAAATGTGAAAAATAACAACCCAGTAATTTTTTGTAAGCCTTTCTCTGCAAACTTATGAAAAAAAAAACAATGCAGGTATAATTTTACCACCCCTTAATCTGCACATTTCCACACACAATGGCACAACTGTGTTTTTGCAAGCGACAATGGTGTACCAGTTCTAACGCCATGGTGAATGTTCGAGCAAAGCATGCTAACTGTTCTGTCATAGAATGCTATTTAGACTCCCAGTCTCAGAGGAGACAAGAAAGCGGTGGATTTGTTGATTTATTTACTGTATATTACACTGCTGCCAGACAGATCTAATATAAACAGGCAATTTCTTTCCTAGCAGTTTACCTTCACAGACATAACTGACTGTTTTTTTTTTTTAACATAAACTTGTGTGTATTTGAAAGTTTAAGTGCAGTAAGACATGAAAGACAACTTAGTTTAGTACTTACATGCCGTGTGACAGCTGCTGTCGGTGCGTGTGCTTCAGATGCGTGTCAGAAAACCGTTTGTCAGAAGTTTAAACTAATATGGTTTAAAACGCGTTATTTCAGTGCGACAGACATGATAATGAAAACCAAACAGATGTTTTTTATCAGAGTATCTGAGGTACTAGCTGTGAAGGCACAGCCCTGTTCTAGAAAAAGGGGCAGGGAGCAACAGCTCATTTGCATTTAAAGAGACATACACGAAAACAGCATTTTTCTGCTTCCATTCAAAATAGGCATTTTCAAAATGATATAAATGATCTGTGGGGTATTTTGAGCTGAAACTTCACAGACACATTCTGAGGACACCTGACACTTATATTACATATTGTAAAAAGGGGCTTAATAGGTCTCCTTTAGGGAATTGCAACTTCATATTCAACTTAAATTAATCAAGAAATGTTCAAAAAATGATCAATAATCAGGAACTGTTCTGTTTAATGTTCTCTTAAAGCTTTTATGATCTACTGCTCATATGGTAACATGGTTTAAAATGCAAATCACTGGTATTTTATAAATTAAATTAAGCACTGTCCTCATTCTTATATTTAATATATAGTATAACAGACTATCTTTAATTGCCTACATAGCCTAATAAGTGCTCAAGCGCATGCCAAAAAAGCTTGGCACAGCGTACTGGCAGATGTAATAATTATGAATGTTTCAGGAAAAAACAGCAAGGAGACTGCATTAACGTTCTATTCATTTATTGATAAACTAGTGTTTTCTTTGTTTTCGGCATAAGAGATGAAGTCGGTGACACCGACTCGCCATCTCCGCAGTAGTGGATGCAGTAGTGGCTCTAAACGGTCCCAGCCGAGGAAGAAGGGTCTTATCTAGCGAAACGATCTGTCTTTTTTTCAAAAAATAAAAAGTTGTATACTTTTTAAGCACAAAAGCTCGTGTAGCACAGGCTCTGGGATGCGCATCCACATTGCTGCAAATTAGTGATGGTTCGTTCTTGAACAATTCGTTCATTTTGAACAAATCTTTAATGTGACTCGGGAAGAACGAGTCGTCTCGGGGAGTGATTCGTTCAGTCGCACATGCGCAACATCCTATTAGGTTCTGTACTGGAATTAGTTCACCTGTTTTGGGTCTTCGGGTTTTTCAAGTCGTTCGTTCATCTTATGGGGCTGTCACGTAATGAATGAATGATTTAAACCCGAAGACTCGAGGGATGAACTAATCAATTCTTTTTCCGGCTCACACTGCATTGGTTAAGCTTATTGGGCTGTCACGTGATGAACGAACGATTCAAACCCGAAAACTTGTCAGATAAGAGGTGAGGTGAGCTAATCATAGACTAAAGACTAAAGGTAAACAATGAGTTAATCTTTTCTGTTTCTTATAGCATTACAGTTTTGTCTTGTTTGTAGTGTGATCAACGTTTGTGTAAGCAGTCGATGTGTTAGGGAAGTAACACGTAACATTTTAATTATATTTTGCTAAAATGAACAAAATGACTCGTAAAAAGATTCGTTCATTTTGCTGAATGAGATTCAAAGGTCAGAGTCGGTAAAATGATCCAAACTTCCCATCACTACTGCGAATCACGTCTAAGTTCATCGTCTGTGTACTCTGGCTCAAAAAAGTAGAGTATGGTGAAAAACTCCATCTTATTTTCTCCTACAATATCGTTGTACCTTTCTGTTTGTAAACAGCGTTTGACTTACTTGCACTTTCTTAGTCTTTGCGCATTTGCTTTGTAAACACTGGGTCTGTAGTTCCATCTATGCTCCGCGTGACCTTTCGACATGATTCAATAGTACGTAGTGTCATGAACGTGCATTCCAGAGCCTGTGATTATTTGTGAATTGTTGTTCTGGAAGTGGAGTTCTCCTTTAAAAGCAAGTGACCGCACCGGTGTTTCCATCTGTCATGCAGTAAGCGTGCTACTATTCAGCTTCCACACTCCGCACAGACACTTAAATAGCACACATTTTTCTAGGCTAACATTAAATTGAGCAGCCATGTAAAGTTGCTACTACTTACATATATCAGATGTAAAGCCATATTTGAGCGTATGGATGTCCTGCCCGATGTACTATATTACCACATAGACCAGCCGTTAACGATCTGTCTGTAATGGATCGTGTGAGTTCGCCACTTCCCGTGGATTTTTTTTCTCTGCGACTAAGCAACTAATAAAATTTTGGTCAACCAAGCCTCTTCGGTTAGTCAACTATTAGGGGGCAGCCCTACTATCTACCTCTAAGAACACACACAAAAACTAGTCATTACAAACTTTCAAAAGAAACTGATCTCAACATTCGACAATAAAACTGCATTCTTTCTACATTTACTCTCTAAAAGTACTGCACAGTACTGCAGCAGTCGAAAATAGTCTGAATATAAGCACTCATTACAAGCATACTATTGCAATTCAGGACAATACAAAAAAACATTTTGAAAAACGGATTCATGATGTACTCAATTTGGAGCAAAAAAAGTTACATAGTGAACCTTTAAAAAATAACAGCAAATAGGTTTGGAACGACATGAGAGTGAGTAATGACAGACTCCTCACTTTAAATTCCTCACATTGGCCAAGTAAATATCTAGGACAATCATTATCAACATATTGATGCCACATCAGAGAAAAGAAAAAAAAAAAAAAAAAAACATGTAATAGATCTAACAGTTTAGTAGAATTCTTGCTAGGACAGATCTAATTGATAGCAGTGTCTTCAAAGAGACTGGCCCAGGAATGGATTTTTCTCTTCGAGGCATAACCTGTGTGAACAGCAGACAATGTAGCTTCCCTCTCTGAGGAGTGGGGGGAGGGAAGAGCGCTTAGACAGTAATGCAGGCAGCATGCCCACAGGAGCATCTTAATTAGAGGAGGGAGAGAAAGAGAGAGAGAGACTATATGCTGTGGGGAGTCTGAATCACTACTGCAAAGGAACAACTCTTCTAGTCTGAGGTGGCAAGGTCAGGCCGACCTGAAACATCTGTACAAAGTGTAGAAGGTGTCTTAACAAGCTGAAGAAGTTGTGTGGGTGAAGGAACAGGTTTAAAATGCGTATCCTTATGTCACTTAAAGTAGAAATGCAGACAAGGCTGTCTCTGCTAGAAAAGTCAGGTTAAGAGGCATAGGCGCTTACATAGGAAATGTGGTTTTAAATATATATATTGCCTGTTTTATGTGTTAATACTATTCCTGTGCCCTTGCTAGGGGTGTGCGATATGACGATTTTTGATAGTGGACGAAAAAAAAATGTTTCCGCGATCTGCTTTTTGAGAAATATCGTAGTATCGTACTATTCTCTCAGCGGCAGTTCTGGCGCCTCCGTCTTATTATATAATATACTGTACAACGCGACATACATTTACTTCAGTGTTAACTCAGCGGTAGTTACACCCACGGGACACTGCACTTATTCACAAGCACAAAAGTACATTATTAGCTTTAAAGTCTTACCGGTTAAACATTTCATTCGCGTGCTGTTCCGACATGCGCCTTTCCACTGCGCGTACACCTGAAACGCGCGCCCATTAAAATACTGCGCCTAATTACTGAACTAAGTTACGTACAGTGTTCGAATTAAGGGAGGGGGGGGGGGATGTCCCCTGATTATTCAATAAATATATAATACTTAAAACATAACAGTAGTGAAAATGCAAATGAAATGAAAAAAATCCATTGCTGTATTAAATTTAGACCTGCTCACATTAAATCATATTTTATTTTTACCCGTTTTACAGCGTTGCGCATTATAACCAATCACACACGACTCTGTTGAGTTTAGAATACAGTGGCCAATCAGAGGCGTTCAGAACAGTCATTGAACTCGCGAATTCCCTCATCATAAGCAACAAAGTGCAGATGTACGAACTATGTAAGTAAGAGATTAATTTATCATACAGTGTATGGACAGCTTCATTGATTATAAGAGGAGTTATGAGAGCCTAAACACTAGCTAGACTGACTGTGCTCATTTAGAGTGCGTTCTTTCACTGCATTATTCAGTCAAATAAAATGCATTTTACCAAAATTCAGGATATGGGGCCAGAAAATGTATATTTATATCATTTCATATAGTTAATCAAAATCACACGAAGAGTGCCTTTTTTTGGGTGCAAAAATCACGAATGTGATATTGATTTTATACAACAGTTCAATAAACTATAAGTTATATTAAGAGACTTACGTTTTAGACACCATATTGCCTATTTTTGCTCAATTTCGCCAACAAAAATCATTCCAAACACAGCCACTGCACTGTTTTGCGTCTCTAAACAACATGATGGTGTTTCGCTCCTGGATGAATCAACTGTTTAAATGATTCGGTTCAATCGCAATGACTCATTTATTAACTGTGAGTTACTGACACCTACTGGCGGTTGTTGTAATTCCACATTTAAAGTACCTTTTCATTTTTTTTTTTAGATAATTTTAAATATCAGCATTCAACGTTTTAGGATTAAAACATTTTTCATCCATTTGTAACTGATGTAACTGATGAAATTAAGGTTCAAAAAATGTCCACAAAAGGTAAAAAAAAAATTACTTTAAACTTGTGTGAAAATATTAATTTTCACAGCTAGATATTTAATTCTTTGCTTAGTGATTGTTTGGTACACCTAATTCACCGATCATTGTAAATTAAGCTTTTATCTTAGAATTGGGTTTTCTCAATGATAACAAGGACAAAACAAAAATACAAAATATACGTGTTGTTGTTTTTTTGTTTTGTTTTGGTTTGGTTTTTTTTGACAGAATTTTTATTTTTGGGTGAACTATTCTTTTAATTGTTATTAAAACAAAACACAAAGATCACACAGAAAAATCACTCACTGCTCTTGACTGAAGAACTTTAATACAGTTGCTTTAATAAGAATCAGTGTACAATTGATGTGTATATATAGTGTATAAGTATATAGCGTTTTACTTTTTATATTTGTTAATTCAGTTTCTTGAATGCTACTGCTAAATACACCTACTGAAAAATAAAGAACTGTTTGTATTCTTTGTTTTTATCTTTTAATAACAAAGATAAAATAATGGCAAAGATTTTTATCTTCGCTCACTTTGGCCTAAATATCTGCTATTCTTATTTATTTCTGAACAAAGAATCGTGATATAAATCGTGAATCGTGATATGAAAAAATCGTGATATGATATTTTTGCCATATCGCCCACCCCTAGCCCTTGCTAATGTCTCTAAAAAAAAGAAAATTATTAAAAAGCAAAGCTTTAGAAGGGCAAAAACCTTATAATATCAATTATTAATGTGCTTTTTACTCACAGCTTCAAGTCATCAGATCTAATTGTCATCCACTGCCAAAGTCAATTGCTCTCTAATGATGATAACAAACCCTCACTAGCAGTTGGTAACCTTCACACACCCTTCAAAAGCTGTCTTTTATGTTGCTTTGTCTTTTTGCAGTTCAACACTTGGCGAGACACTTCAAATATCCAATTGTCAACTTTCAGCAGCCGCGTATCTCTCGCACCCCTTCATCATACTAAATGTGAAGGAAGCTTTTTAGGCTACTAGATATTGAACACAGTGGTTTTTAACCAATTATACTGTCAAGGTCTTCACTGTCTAAGAGATTATTCAAGGTAAATTAGCTATGTTTATTAAAAAGTTATTAGTCGTTAGCTCTATTACTTTGCCTTTTATGCCATTTCCCAGTGTGAAGAACTACAAAACGGCATAATCATTAAAAGGCAAGTCATTTCCAAGGTACAGAATTAACGAATATCACTGCCATCATCTTTATGGCTCATTAACTAAAGCTAGTTTTGTATCTCCAACAAAAGCTGCCTTCAATTAGCCTTTGCACCAACCAGTTCTTCAGCTGCTCAAAGCATAGCCTGGGTGTGTTTATGCCAACGATTAGATGTCTGACTTTGCGAGACTATGGTAACAATTAAATGTTTTCTGTATTTTGTAGGTCATTTGTTGTTTACGGGTCTAGCAGCTTGTGTTGCTTCATCATAGTCTTTCTTGGTGCTGAAGCTTTTCTGCAAAGCTTGACATTGTTAAATAAAAATGGCAAACATTTCCAGAAAAAATAAACAGTACGTATGTTGTAGGATGTTCTGACCTCATATAATACTTCATACCATCAGGGTCTAAAATTGCCAGAAAAAAAACTCTCTGCTTATTCCACATCAGAGTAATCCAGTCATCTTGCTGCTTTAATTGGAGGAAAAGCCAAAGAATCATTGTGTTGAAATGCCCTTTCATTCTCTGCTGCCCACAGCAGGGCCAGGATGCTAATTGAGAAACGCCACTGAAAATGACTACCTATCATTATTAGACCTCTCAAGGTAGTGATAATCTTCCAAAGTGGTTCAATTTGCAAGCTGCAAGTACTCAAGACCAGCGTGACCTTTATAATGCCCCCATTTTTCAGCGGGGAAAAAAAAAAAAGAAAAAAAAAATTCACTACAAACACTTCAGAACTTTACATCACTAATCACTCAAGACTGAGCATCCTTCCATGGAACAGCAAAAAATATTAGCTGGAAAGCTTCAGGATCAAGGTTTTTACAGGCAAATCAGCATCTACAGATCTGCAGGCAAAAAACATTTCAGAAAATATATCTTTCACCATTTGTAGCCATGACCACGTCTTCAAAGTTAAAGGTTTAGTTCACCCAAAAATGAAAATCCTGTCACTAATTACTTACCCTCATGTCGTTCCAAACCATTAAGAGCTTCGTTCATCTTCAGAACACAAATGAAGATATTTTCGATGAAATCCAATAGCTTTCTGACCCTGCATAGACACCAGTGCAACTGAAACATTCAAACAGCCCAGAAAGGTAGCAAGAACATTGTTAAATTAGTCCATGTGACATCAGTGGTTCAACCGTGATGTTATGAAGCTACAAAAATACTTTGTGTGCACAAAGAAATAAAAAATTACGACTTTATTCAACAATTTCATCTCTTCTCTGTCAGTCTTCAACACGCGTTCATGAGAGACTGATTATCGGCACCTATATTAAGCATTTTTATGGTTATCGATATCGGTCATTTTCAAAACCGATTTGCAGATAAAATACATTTAAAAGCACTCGAAGAACGTTATTCTTAATTTTGACATTCACATTCATTTTTAGACCAGACAGTTCAAAGTATCGGTTATCGGTCTACTTGATCTATAATAGTTAGGAATGTAGCGATATTAAAATCCCACGATACAATATTACTGCGACATTTAAAAAAAAAAAAAGACAAATGAAGACTTGGGAAAATTTTTTAATTTTGTACATTTTAAAGTTAAATTATTATAATGCACACAGAGTTCAAAATAAGAGCTCCAACCCATGTTCTTAACCAAGAAAACCTAAGTCAAAAACTTAAGTTACACAAAAGTGAATTGACATGTATCTGAACTTTAAAGGGAACTCAACCCACTTTTTATTTGTGGTATACTGTCTCAGTCTAAATTACATTCACACTGGTGATTCAGGAAGCCAAAAATATTAGAACATAATAGCAACAATTTTATATTATTATTATTCCTATGACAGTAATAGCCATATATTGTACAACAGTTACACTGTAAAATAAAAGAAAATTAATATTTCATAGTTATATTATTTTTGCTTTACACTACAGTAGGGGAATTACAATACTTCTTTCCTAGTTTCTAAACTGGAAAGAGATATTTAGAATTTGAACTGCAGTAACGTTACCCATTTAAACCGCTAGTTGTCAGTTATTCACACTGCACTTTTAAGCTTTTATTTTGACGGAAACGGCAGTAGAGCTTTTTATTTTGATGGAAAACTCCAGCTTCAGTGAAAACAGGCTTACAGAACGCATCTACAAAAATAAAGCATATAACTGGCGGCCGTTGCGTTCCCAAATGCGTACTAAACTAAGTCAAAGACTTCACTGCATTCACTGTGAACTGAGCCATTCTGAGGCGCAGACAACTCAGTATTACGGAGCTGATCACCTGAACAAATTGCACGATTTGCTTTGAAACATGCAGTGTAAACAAACTTGAAGCCGTATTGTGCTTTCGGTTTTAGTTCGTTTGACAGATACTGTGTCAAAGCATAATGGCTCTTTTTATGTTAGACTAAGAAGTTTAAATATATTTTAGGGCTATCAAACGATTAATCGCGATTAATCGCATACAAAATAAAAGTTTGAGTTTGCCTAATATATATGTGTGTACTGTGTGTAATTATTATGTATATATAAATACAAACACATTAATGTATATAAGAAATATTTACAAGTATATGTATTTATTATAACTTTTAGATAATTCATATTATATATATATATATTAAAAACTACACTTTTTGCCCTTAGAGACCTATATTGTTTCATATCTTCATGTGTCCACGATAATACTGAGACAGTTTTGCCATCGTAATACCATGATATTGATAATGCATTCATAGTAATAATCGGCATCTGCATGGACCAAAAAAATATTCATGCGTCGTGATACTGTCATGAGAACAGTAAGAGAAGAAATTGTTGAATAAAGTCGTTATTTTTGTTTGCTTTGCAAACAAAAAGTATTCTCATAGCTTCATATCATTACCGATGAACCACTGATGCAGGGTTGCCAGGTTTTCACAATAAAACCCGCTCAATTACTACTCAAAACTGGTCCAATCATGTTCCAGGGGGTAAAATAGACTCTTTTTTTTTTTGGCAGGGTTCCCCTGGTACAGTTCACATTCCAGGGGCTAAATACAACGTTACTGGGGCCGCTTTAACCCGCAACAACAGTCTTAACATAGCCAATTCTGCGGGACTATTTCAACAATGAGGGTGAGTAAATAATGAAAGAATTTTCATTTTTGGGTATACTAACTCTTTAAAGCCCATCCAGTGACCTGTTTATTAAAAGGTCATTTAGCCAAGCCTTGCATGATCGTCTGACATCTGATATTTAAAACCATAAATGACAACTTATCAGCAGACACAAAACATCAAGTCTTCTGAGTGCTAAGCCTCAACTGAGTCACAGTTGCATCCAAATGATGAAATTGCACCGGCTCACAAATATCGCCCAAAGCAATCCCTTACAATGCTGAAAATGTCACCATCCCCCTTGTGGAGTGAACGTGCACATCCATGGGCAATGTCAACCTTTTACTGACAGATAAATAAATAGAATGATGGATGGATGGAAGAAAGGAACTATAGAACGTTAGATAGGATGATACAATGACAGAACAACAAGAGAGAGAACCAGAACCAGTAAACTAATTGTGCATTCAAGTCTAATAGTCATACATGGTCTGGATAAGTAAGATCTACTTCCCTGATGGAACTTTTCAGAGTTTCATAGGCCGCCGGGCTGAATAAAAATAGGAGGATCAGAAAATGGCCAGCGCCCTAAACCATGTACTGATCAATTATGTAAAATCCTTTAGAAGAAAGCCAGGATTGATGCTCCTCTCTTATCAAAAACCTACAATTGAACAATTCAAAACCTGATTAAAGTGAAAAACAGACAGAGGGTGTGAGAGAGAAACGGAGGAGGGAAAATGTGGAAGGAAGAAACAAACTAGGCAAGAGGTTTGAAAAGCAGCCTGAGGGGTTTTTGTCATGGTGATAATGGGAATCACCACTGGAGATTATTACTCGCCTACTTAAACATTACAGGTGCACTTATATTAACACATTAAAAATCAGGGAGGTCTAATAGTAATCGCAGTTTCATTTCAGTTTAATTCAGCTACTGAACATTTGTTTAGTGCACACTTTTACTTGATGTACTCTACCAGTCAAAAGTAATAATACTCTAATTTGCTGCTCAAAAAACATTTATTATGTTAAAAACAGCTGAGTAGAATTTTTTTTCAGGTTTATTTGATAATTAGAAAGTTCAGAAGAACAGCATTTATCTGAAATAGAAATCTTTTGTGACATTATAAATGTCTTTATCATCACTTTTGGTCCATTTAAAGCATCCTTGCTAAATAAAAGTATTAAAGGAGAAGTTCACTTCTAGAACAAAAATTAACAGGTAATGTACTCACCCCCTTGTCATCCAAGATGTTCATGTCTTTCTTTCTTCAGTCGTAAAGAAATTATGTTTTTTGAGGAAAACATTTCAGGATTGAAACATGTCAGGATCGTTGTAAACGATCCCAGCTGAGGAAGAAGGGTCTTATCTAGCGAAACGATCGGTTATTTTCATTACAAAAATACAATTTACGTACTTTTTCATCTCAAACGCTCATCTTGTCTTGCTCTCCCTGCACTCTGTGTATTCTGGTTCAAGACAGTTAGGGTATGTCGAAATACCATAGAAGTCCACAATATGGAGAGAAACCCCGCAATGTTTTCCTCAAAAAACAATTTCTTTATGACTGAAGAAAGAAAGACATGAACATCTTGGATGACAAGGGAGTAAGTAAATTATCTGTAAATATTTGTTCTGAAAGTGAACTTCTTTAATTTCTATAATTTCAATAATGATGCTAAAAATTTAGCTTTGATCGCAGAAAGAAATTACATTTTAAAATATATTCAAATAGAAAGCAGGTATTTTAAACAGTAAAAATATTTCATAATATTACTGTTTTTGCTGTATTCTGGATCAAATTAATGCAGGCTTGGATACATACATAAATGAGTAAAAGCTATGAAAAACTGACGAAGTATTGTAGAAAACTAAAAGACAAAACTGTTGTCAAAATAACTGAGTAGCCATTTTCTGGTTTAAAAAGAGGATATTTACAGACAGTCTGACAGTTTTGAGCTGTGTAGTTTATTGGCTTCCAGATGATAGGAATAAACATGCTGAGGCCACTTTTTCTCTTTCCTTCACGTAACTCTTTCCTTTATTAAAAATCGCCTTCATAGGAGGCTCAGATGCAATTCAAGGGATACTTTCACATTCAATTATTTGGGCTCTGCTTTCCTATTCTGTGAGACGTTCAAGAGTTTAGTGCAATAATGAAATTCCTCTTCCAAAAAAAAAAAAAAAAAAAAAATGTTCAAAAGAAAAGGTGTCTTTAATAAAACCCATTTTATCTTATCTGCAGATAGCTACGACACAATTACTTCATGCTGCACCATATCACAAGGTCTATCCTTTTGAGAAATGGGTCTAGAAATGTAGGAAGCAGCTGGCAAACATTGACTTCACTGAAATACAGAACCTATAGGAGCATATACTATAGCCTATCCTGAACATGCTTTATCAGAGACCATTATATCAAAATATGCTAGTGTAGGGCCACTCCACCTTCAAAGCCTTGAAATAGGCAGATAAAGTATTAATGCTTGGTGTCTGGCCCTGGATTTCTACTAGGAGTTTCAAACTGTATTTCCCCACCAACCCTGTGTGACTGTGATGAGGGACAACAGCCTTTGAAGCCAAAAGCTCCGAAAAAAAGGAAAGTTGAAAGAGAATGAAGGTAAGAAACATTAATATTGCATCAAGATTATTTCATGCGATGGCTATGAGGGATTTTGTCTCTGATGGTGGAAAGTTGTTGGGATCTTTATGGGGAGAAAGACAACGAAAATACACTTCATTATGTGAGTGACTCATCAGATACTCAAGGACAAGTCAGATTACATCAGCCAATGACTTATTCAGTGTGTATATATATATATATATATAAAAAAGTCAAATGATTAATTGTGATTAATCGTGATTAATTGTGATTAATCGTGATTAATCGCGATTAATCGCATACAAAATAAAAGTTTGAGTTTGTCTAATATATGTGTGTGTACTGTGTGCAATTATTATGTATATATAAATACACAAATTAATGTATATATTTAAGAGAAATATGTTATTTATGTACAAAATATTTTATTTATATATAAAATACATTCCATAAAAATTATAATACATACATATAGTTGTAAATATTTCTTAAAAATTTACATGAATGTGCTTGTATTTATATATGCATAATAATTACAATACACACACACATATTAGGCAAACTCAAACTTTTATATTGTATGCGATTAATTGCGATTAATCGTTTGCCAGCCCTAATATATATTCACATATTCAGTATATATTCAATAAAAAAAACTTAATATATAAAATTAATCTTTGTTAATGTTAGTGAAAATATAATTGTTCATTGCATACACACACACACACACACACACAAGTTAAAAATAAGTTAAATTAACTCCTTTGTGATTGGAACTGAACCAACAGCCATTAATATTTTAGCCTTGATGCACCACTAGCTCACTATCTCTCTCATTAATCTATTCATCCCGCTATGCATCTATTATCGAAATAGAAATTAAGTGCCTCAATCAATCATGAATACCATTAGAGTTCAAGCAACAAACATTTCCATTACATATGTTCATACCTAGGGCTCATTTCTCACTATTGGCATGGGTGATTTAGACCACACAGTCATTTCGACTGCTAATTTACATGACACACTTCCCTTCAGTGCTCCTCATGAAGTTATGTGCATTATTAAAGACTCCATTAGACAGTATCTGAACATCCCATCTGAACTTTCATCTCCGCCGGCCTCAGCGATGTGTTTGGTGTCTACAGGCTGGTACACTGACCCAGCCGCTCCGGGGGCATGGAGAGTATCACTCACACTCCAGTGGAGCACGCGGTTATCTGGGTCAGTGCATACCACACTCAAAGCACACTTGTTTTGCTGTTTGGGGGCCTGGGGGATGGGCAGCTACAGTATAGCATAAGGAAATGGAATAAATGCACTATAAACATTACTCCATGCAGGGTTATATGTAGTTGGTGCCTGAAACAATGTCAACATCAAACTAAAGGAATACAGTTGAGGTCAAAAGTTTACATACACCTTGCAGAATCTGTAAAATGTTCGTGATTATAAAAATATATAAGCTATCTTAAAAATGTGCAGGATTTGGAGGATTTTTCCGAAGGGCAGTTTAACACTCATAAATAACTAGGACAAAACCAAAACAACTTGGATTTACAAATCAAGCGTAAACGTTTGACGGGGTCATTTTTATAAATCCAGCTGTTATTTTGTCTTGTAGACTAAATAATTTATGTAAACATAGGTGAAAACTTTTCCAAGGCAGTACTACAAAAAAAAACAAAAAAAAAAACAAAATTTTTATTATCATTATTTTGTTTAAAGGATTAACATTTTGCAGATGCAGCTTCAAACGGCTCTAAACAATCCCAGCCGAGGAAGAAGGGCCTTATCTAGTGAAACGAGTTATTTTCCAAAAGAAAGTACAATTTATATACTTTTCAACCTCAAACGCTCGTCTTGTCTGTTCTCTGCGACGCACAGTGTAATCCGGGTAAAGACAGTTAGGGTAGGTTGAAAAACTCCCATCTCATTTTCTCCTCCAACTCCAAAATCATCGTACATCACTGTTTTACCTTTTTTTTGCCAAAAAACATTTATCTTCTTTGCAAGTTCACTTTGTAAACACTGGGTTGGTACTTCTGCAGCGATGTAGGACGATTTTGAAGCTGGAGGAGAAAATGAGATGGGAGTTTTTTTTCGACATACCCTAACTGTCTTGACCCGGATTACACAGAGTATGCATGCGCATCGCAGGGCTAGACAAGACAAGCAATTGAGGTTAAAAAAAGTATATAAATTGTACTTTTTTTTTTTAAATAACTGATCGTTTTGCTAGATAAGACCCTTCTTCCTCAGCTGGGATCATTTAGAACCATTTGAAGCTGCATTGAAACTGTATTTTGGAAGTTTAAACTCACAGGCACCATTGAAGTCCACTATATGGAGAAAAATTCTGGAATGTTTTCCTCAAGAAACAATTTCTTTACGACTGAAGAAAGAAAGGCACAAATATCTTGAATGAAATGGGGGTGAGTAAATTATCTGTAAATTTTCATTCTAGACGTGAACTTCTCCTTTAACAATAAAAGAGTGACAACCACTAGAAAATATTACAGTTTGTGTTATATACAGTATATCATAATCACAGTGCTAAGAAATGCTTGTATGAATAAAATAAACTACTTTTACAATGGACTCCTATTACTTTAACAAGTAACATTTTTTAAATCATAAAAATCATGATTAAGATGATCACTCAATTGGTGCCCTAACCTAATGAAGTTGTCAAGGATGGACATGAGGTGGATAGAATTAGACGTAGACGTAGAAGTAAAAAGAAACTGAGGTGCATAAAATTTAAATAAGTCTTTGTAAAAACATCCTTTGTAAATTGTTTCGTGACATGATCATTACATTGTTTTTATGCATATTAATTAAGGACATTTTGCCACCCGTCTGAATAGAAAAAATACAAATCAAACAATGAGTCTTACATTACACAAAGCAAAATAGAGACAACAAATTATACGCCATCACACTGTTTAATAAATCTAAGATTAATTGAGAAACGAGATAAAACTGAGCATTCCTTATCAGTCATTATAATGTTTCAATGGGACTAACTGGTTGAAGTAATTGATACACTGGAATACACTGCTTAACATTGGTCTTGTTAGTTTTGCTCGATTTGCATTTACACATTTAAAGGATTACTATGTCTTTCTTTCTTAAGGTTTTTGAGGAAAACATTCCAGGAGTTTTCTCCATATAGTGGACTTCAATGGGAGCCAACAGGATGAAGGTCAAAAGTCCACTTTCATTGCGGCTTCGAAGGGCTCTACACAATCCCAGCTATACTTTTTAACCACAAACGCTCGTCTTCCATTAGCTCGTTCCATGTGCGTCCGTGACTTCATGCATTACGTAATCACTTTGGAAAGGTCACATGCGGTTTGTTCTTCATCTGCGTACCCTGGTTCAAAAAGCTAGGTTAGGGTGAAAAACTTAATCGCATTTCCTCCTCCAACTTTAAACCATCCAACATTCTTGTTTCACCTTTTTTTTTGTAAAAGGCGTTTGACTTTCTTTGCACGTTCGCTTTGTAAATGGCGTGGGGGTGAGTAAATTTTTAGGAAATTTTCATTTTGGAAGTGCACTAATTCTTTAAGATAAAAATGACAAAAATGGTGGCCATAAAGGAAAAAATTAACCCAAAACATCAACTCTAAAGATTTCATACAGCACATGGTCAGCATTTTCCTCCTCAAAACTACTTATAATATTAGTCTTCATGGCTACCTTCCACAGTTTCTCTGACCATTGGAATTAAACAGGCTTTTTCTGACACTATAGCTTTAAGACTTCTGTTATGACTGGCTAACCTCTATACATGAAAGGAATAACTGTTTAATAGCTTTTTGTCAAAGACTAAACAGGTACTGAAATGTTTACTGTATGTATCCATGGTTGTGATGTCAAAATGGTTGTGATGTCCCATTTTTTGTAGCTTAGCCTCCAAAACACACAGTTAATTGCATAAAATATGCAAAAAGTTTCTATTTTTTAGAAAAATGCAGTATTGCCTCTTCAGAAGATATTTAACATTTTCCACAGGACGAAATAATTCACATTGTTCACCCTCTTCAGTTCACATCCTTCGGGTTCTTAAAACAGTGCGCTGCTTTCTTGAGCATCAATGAATGATTCCACAATAAATGAGTGAATGTTAAACCAAGGTTATACTAAAATCACAAACAGAATGCAATTACACATACTCTGTGTAGGTCCTAACTATCGAAAGCGTCTTTGGTCTAACGTAAACACATAGGCAAAGCCAGCTGGCGGTGCACACGTTTACCTGCACAGTATGTGGGAATGAGAGAAATTTGCATTTGTTAATTATGGAGGTCTCTTGCTCTAGTTTACAGCACTGAATGTTTACGTCTGTAAGTGTGTATATACACAATAACAACTGCAAATCCCCTGTGGAGATTCTGCCATAATTAAATCCCACCGTGATGATATTTCTATTTGAGTTTGGAACAAACCTGCTGGCTAAATCAAACATTACAAAAACTGTGTTAATTATCCCTTATGAAATTACATGTGATGAACAACTGTTACCTGAGATAATAAACTGGAGGGCCATTTCTGAAAACAACAAACCCCTGATTGCTATATACTGTCATTGTTTCCTGAAGTTCTTGACAGCTACAACACAAGAACTGAGCACAGACACATAATACGTTGCCACAACTAAGTAAACACATCATGGGTAACTGACAGAAAAAATACTCATGCAGTCCTCCATCTGTTTACTATGGAAGCCCATTTCCACCACTGAAAATAAAATGGAAAAAAAGCTTATTGCAACTTTTTATTTCACAATTCTTCTTTTTTTCTCAGAATTGCATGATATAAACTAGCAATCTGTGATACAAACTAGCAAACTGTGAGTTAAGTCAGAATTGTGGATATAAGCTAGCAATTTCGTGATATAAACTACCAAAGGTGAGTTAAGTGAGAATTGTGCCAATTTTGTGATATAAGCTAGCAAACTGCGAGGTAAGTCTGAATTGTGATATAAACTAGCAATTTCGTGATATAAACTAGTAAACTGTGAGTTAAGTCATAATTGCATGCTATAAACTAGCAATTTCGTGATATAAACTAGCAAACTGTGAGTAAATTCAGAATTGCGTGATATAAATTAGCAATTTTGTGATATAAACTAGCAAACTGTGATTTAAGTGAGAATTGTGTGATATATAAACTAGCAATTTCGTGATATAAACTAGCAAACTGCGAGTTAAGTCAAAATTGTGTGATATAAACTAGCAATTTTGTGATATAAACTAGCAAACTGCAAGTTAAGTCAAAATTGTGTGATATAAACTAGCAATTTCGTGATATAAACTAGCAAACTGCAAGTTAAGTCAGAATTGTGATATAAACTAAAAATCTCGTGATATAAACTTGCAAACTGTGAGTTAAGTCAGAATTGTGATATAAACTAACAATCTCGTGATATAAACTTGCAAACTGTGAGTTAAGTCAGAATTGTGATATAAACTAGCAATCTCGTGATATAAACTAGCAAACTGCAAGTTAAGTCAGAATTGTGATATAAACTAACAATCTCGTGATATAAACTTGCAAACTGTGAGTTAAGTCAGAATTGTGATATAAACTAGCAATCTCGTGATATAAACTAACAAACTGCGAGTTAAGTCAGAATTGTGATATAAACTAGCAATCTCGTGATATAAACTTGCAAAGTGTGAGTTAAGTCAGAATTGTGATATAAACTAGCAATCTCGTGATATAAACTAGCAAACTGCAAGTTAAGTCAGAATTGTGATATAAACTAGCAATCTCGTGATATAAACTTGCAAACTGTGAGTTAAGTCAGAATTGTGATATAAACTAGCAATCTCGTGATATAAACTAACAAACTGCGAGTTAAGTCAGAATTGTGATATAAACTAGCAATCTCGTGATATAAACTTGCAAAGTGTGAGTTAAGTCAGAATTGTGATATAAACTAGCAACTGCGAGTTAAGTCAGAATTGTGATATAAACTAGCAATCTCGTGATATAAACTAGCAAACTGCAAGTTAAGTCAGAATTGATAAACTAGCAACTGCGAGTTAAGTCAGAATTGTGATATAAACTAACAATCTCGTGATATAAACTTGCAAACTGTGAGTTAAGTCAGAATTGTGATATAAACTAGCAATCTCGTGATATAAACTAGCAAACTGCAAGTTAAGTCAGAATTGTGATATAAACTAACAATCTCGTGATATAAACTTGCAAACTGTGAGTTAAGTCAGAATTGTGATATAAACTAAGCAATCTCGTGATATAAACTTGCAAACTGTGAGTTAAGTCAGAATTGTGATATAAACTAGCAATCTCGTGATATAAACTAACAAACTGCAAGTTAAGTCAGAATTGTGATATAAACTAGCAATCTCATGATATAAACTAGCAAACTGCGAGTTAAGTCAGAATTGTGATATAAACTAGCAACTGCGAGTTAAGTCAGAATTGTGATATAAACTAACAATCTCGTGATATAAACTTGCAAACTGTGAGTTAAGTCAGAATTGTGATATAAACTAGCAATCTCGTGATATAAACTTGCAAAGTGTGAGTTAAGTCAGAATTGTGATATAAACTAGCAACTGCGAGTTAAGTCAGAATTGTGATATAAACTAGCAATCTCGTGATATAAACTTGCAAAGTGTGAGTTAAGTCAGAATTGATATAAACTAGCAACTGCGAGTTAAGTCAGAATTGTGATATAAACTAGCAATCTCGTGATATAAACTAGCAAACTGCAAGTTAAGTCAGAATTGTGATATAAACTAACAATCTCGTGATATAAACTTGCAAACTGTGAGTTAAGTCAGAATTGTGATATAAACTAGCAATCTCGTGATATAAACTTGCAAACTGTGAGTTAAGTCAGAATTGTGATATAAACTAGCAATCTCGTGATATAAACTTGCAAAGTGTGAGTTAAGTCAGAATTGTGATATAAACTAGCAACTGCGAGTTAAGTCAGAATTGATATAAACTAGCAACTGCGAGTTAAGTCAGAATTGTGATATAAACTAACAATCTCGTGATATAAACTTGCAAACTGTGAGTTAAGTCAGAATTGTGATATAAACTAGCAATCTCGTGATATAAACTAGCAAACTGCAAGTTAAGTCAGAATTGTGATATAAACTAACAATCTCGTGATATAAACTTGCAAACTGTGAGTTAAGTCAGAATTGTGATATAAACTAGCAATCTCGTGATATAAACTAGCAAACTGCAAGTTAAGTCAGAATTGTGATATAAACTAACAATCTCGTGATATAAACTTGCAAACTGTGAGTTAAGTCAGAATTGTGATATAAACTAGCAATCTCGTGATATAAACTAACAAACTGCAAGTTAAGTCAGAATTGTGATATAAACTAGCAATCTCATGATATAAACTAGCAAACTGCGAGTTAAGTCAGAATTGTGATATAAACTAGCAACTGCGAGTTAAGTCAGAATTGTGATATAAACTAACAATCTCGTGATATAAACTTGCAAACTGTGAGTTAAGTCAGAATTGTGATATAAACTAGCAATCTCGTGATATAAACTTGCAAAGTGTGAGTTAAGTCAGAATTGTGATATAAACTAGCAACTGCGAGTTAAGTCAGAATTGTGATATAAACTAGCAATCTCGTGATATAAACTTGCAAAGTGTGAGTTAAGTCAGAATTGATATAAACTAGCAACTGCGAGTTAAGTCAGAATTGTGATATAAACTAGCAATCTCGTGATATAAACTAGCAAACTGCAAGTTAAGTCAGAATTGTGATATAAACTAACAATCTCGTGATATAAACTTGCAAACTGTGAGTTAAGTCAGAATTGTGATATAAACTAGCAATCTCGTGATATAAACTTGCAAACTGTGAGTTAAGTCAGAATTGTGATATAAACTAGCAATCTCGTGATATAAACTTGCAAAGTGTGAGTTAAGTCAGAATTGTGATATAAACTAGCAACTGCGAGTTAAGTCAGAATTGATATAAACTAGCAACTGCGAGTTAAGTCAGAATTGTGATATAAACTAACAATCTCGTGATATAAACTAGCAAACTGTGAGTTAAGTCAGAATGGTGATATAAACTAGCAACTGCGAGTTAAGTCAGAATTGTGATATAAACTAACAATCTCGTGATATAAACTTGCAAACTGTGAGTTAAGTCAGAATTGTGATATAAACTAGCAATTTCGTGATATAAACTAGCAAACTGCAAGTTAAGTCAGAATTGTGATATAAACTAACAATCTCGTGATATAAACTAGCAAACTGTGAGTTAAGTCAGAATTGTGATATAAACTAGCAATCTCGTGATATAAACTAGCAAACTGCAAGTTAAGTCAGAATTGATATAAACTAGCAACTGCGAGTTAAGTCAGAATTGTGATATAAACTAACAATCTCGTGATATAAACTTGCAAACTGTGAGTTAAGTCAGAATTGTGATATAAACTAGCAATCTCGTGATATAAACTAACAAACTGCAAGTTAAGTCAGAATTGTAATATAAACTAGCAATCTCATGATATAAACTAGCAAACTGCGAGTTAAGTCAGCAGTGAGTTAAAATGATTTAAAATACATACATAATAGCAATGAGGCAATAATATTTAGTTCAAATAAAGTATCAAAAGCAAGTGATCATATGGTTTTATTGAACAAAACTGTTAAAATCCATAAAGTAAAAAGTGTATAAATTAATAATACAATATGAATTATATTATTTTTATGAAAATAACTGATTGTTTCGCTAGATAAGACCCTTCTTCCTCGGCTGGGATCATTTACAACCGCAGTTTGGAGCCACATTTACACTGCATTTTGGAAGTTCAAACTCGGGGCACCATATCAGTCTATTATATGGAGAAAAATCCTGAAATGTTTTCCTCAAAAAAAAAACAATTTCTTTACGACTGAAGAAAGAAAGACATGAACATCTTGGATGATAAAGGGGTGAGAACATTATCTGTAAATTTTTGTTCTAGAAGTGGAGCTCTCCTTTAAGCCAGAATTGTGTGATATAAACTAGCAATTGCAATTGAAAGACAAAGAACAAGGCAGAGGTTTAAAGAGAGAAGACACAACCGAGAAACCATTCCCTAGTTTGACACAACGAAAAGTACCGTATATCACAAGTAATGTAATGAAAACAAATTTTCGGCACCAGCAAGAACCATCACACTCAAGGCAGCAATGAAAATGGCAGTCTTAAAAACGGCTGACTCTCTGGACGGGTTTTTAATCTTGTAACCTGCTCTTTTCTTATAACCAAGGATGTCATTTTCCTCTCTGTGCCCTACAGCTCAAAAACTTGAGAATAATCACCTGACTATTTGCCATGTTCACCATTTCACACACCACACATTTCACAGAGAAGGTGCTGAAGGTGGCAGATCAATCAGGTGGAGCTCCTGAAAGGGGAGGACAGAGAGAAGGAGGGATCGAAAGAGAGAAACAGGGGAGAGCTGCCAGAAAATGATTCCTACAGAGTCAAGGTCAGAACACAAGAGGCACAGCCGAGAATGAATTGTCAAGGATGAGTGCGTGGTGAGCTACGGGTCCCAGACACCTTTCTTCCTGCAGGGTGGGTGGTCCTCCACGGGGTCTAGATGGCATTACGGCCCCAGAAACAACCCAGTGAACAGGGAAATTACTCTCTGTACAGACACCATTCATAAAGAGATTGAAGGGGGAAAGTGATCTGAATGTGAACTGTCTCTGGCAAGAGAATGCCTGATACTTAAAAAAAAAAAAAAAAAAGGTTTTAAAAAGTTAGAAGTGAGCCCCAGCTATTTGCCACCACAATGGGACAATATTTAAATTACTGTACCATAACACAGCACCCACAATGCCCCACTTAATTTGGTTTAAATTGATCTTTTCCCAAAGTGTAGGATTTAATTCAGAGCTTGTTTTCAACACTAGCTAGCCTTTTGTGCTGCCTAAATACACACAATAAAATAATATTTCCACCTTTTTGAATGTTCTGATGCATGATTGGAATGACGCACAATAAAATGTAAGTTTATCATGTCTAAACACTTCATCTCAAGCATGTTCGTCACTCAAAGTACACTCATTTTTTTGGGAGAAAAAAAAGTTTGGCTGAAATTATTATAAAAACTTTAAAAACCCGAACTAACTAAATAATAAATGCAATCCTCATATAAAATAAAGTAAAATAAAATCAAAATCAAGTTCAACCTGACACCAACATGGCAGTCAAAGACGTAGAAACAGCTATATATCTAGTAGGAGTGTGATGAGACACTTATCCCACGAGACGAGACACGAGACTGGGTTCACGAGAACGAGACGAGACGAGATTTTTTAACTTTTTAAAAGAAATCCTAAATTATGAAATATATAGGGAAAAGTAGTATTTTATTCAACTGAAAAACACAAAATGCATGTGCATTTTGATATGAACTTAAATTTGATATAGAAGTTAAACTTCTATTTTAATGAATTATATGCAGTAATAAACATGTAAACTAGAGCTGCATGATTCCGGATAAATTGAAAAATCATTTTTTTTTAATAAATTAGAGACCACGATTCTCTCACGATTCTGAAGAAAAGAAAGATTAGATTAATCTAAACAAAATAACGTAATTTACTAGTGGTTCTGACAAAATGTTCATTGCTTAAAAAAAAATAGATTTGAACAAAATTGTAAAAAATTAAGAAATTAGTGTCTCAATTAATAAAGACTTGTTTCACTATTGGAATCTCCTGAATGAATGAATTATTGATAAATAATGTTACAAAACATACAAGTGTTAAGATACTTTCGTTTTGATCGCTACTGTAGACAGTAAGTGTTTATACCCAACCTGTAAACTTTTAGCCCAGTACTTGTTATTTAAATGTTTGTAACACAGAAATAATGATAATAATGTGGTTGAAAAGACTGTTTGTGTTGCTCTTTTTGGACCAGCAGCAGCGTGAATTCAAATTTTAATGTCTTTAACACCTGATTCACATCGTAAGCGTCAGTTGAGCGCGAGCAGCGTGATGTGAAATAGAAAATTACTTTAACAATTTTTAAAATTTGCAAAATGTTTTTGCAAGGATATTGTCACGTTCTCGGGAGATCACATCCCTAAGATCTAGCTATATACCTCACAAATGTAAATTAAGCATGATTCAACATTATTACAAGATGTTATTGATAGAGAAGAGGCCTTCAAATGCAGCGGAAATGTCTCTGAAACCACTCACACACAGTTGTTTAGAGAATGATTATACTGCCTCTTTCTAAACAGAAGATAAGAGCCTGATTGTGAGGTGTGACACTGATGTGTCATCATTTTCTGTCAATTATAGTTGTGATCTCTCTGATATTTGCTCTTCATGCTGGTCTGTTTTAAGAATGGAATGGAATGGTTTCCTTTTATAGAGGTTGTGTCATTGAGACTCATAACGTATAAAAAGCCACCTGTGGTTTTTGGCAGCTTTATCTACAAAGCAGGCTTGTCATAGCAATTAACATTCTCAAACACTTTCATAGTTCCAAAATAAGAACAGGAGACTCTCTCCTCTACACACACACACACTCTTGCGTCTTGAGTCGTAGGCCGACTGCAATATGCTAAAATGTCTTTGTATATGACATAAAATATTGCTATGCAAGAAGAATAAATATCAAGATTTGTGCTCATTCCTGAAATGTATTCAGACCTAAAATATTTCTCCAGTGATCTCATTGTTGGCTTGCTTCACCTTCAGTGGGGGCAGACAAATATACAGAAAAACAGATGTCCTGATGGTGCAGCTGCCAGGTAAACTGAAATGAATAATAACTGAAAAAATATCAATAGCGTTTCTCTGTGGAAAAACTTGTTGTCTCGATGCGATGGTGTTGTGAGTATTTTATTTAACTTTCTATGTGGTTGCTCTATGTGCTGGGAGGTTGCTTACCAGCCCAAATAAATAAGTCCGTAAATAAATAAATAGCTTTACCCCCAAAGAATATTCTGTTTCCTAGATACATGCAAACCTAGAGGACTTTTTGCCCACTTTATCATCCGCTGGTAAAATAACAAGATTAATAATTTTGTAAAACATCAGCCTACCTCCGCTCAAAAAGAGATGTGATTTTAGGTTTAACAATAAACAATTGAGTTTGGAACTTGTTTAAACTCCTTATCCAAGGTATAGGTAATTACAATATTGATACAAACATTACATAGCTTAATTAAACCTCAAAGACCACCTTTTTCACACAGTGAAAAATACATTGTGAAGCAAAGAGGACACTGACAACATGCCGAGAGACAAAACAAAGTCTCAGATTTCAAATCTTGGCATTTTTTAAGAAATTCAAAAATTAAAAACCATTTTATGGCTATTTATTGTGTCGTGGCAGATCGTTGTAGAGTCTCAGTTCAAGGGGCACTTGTCATATTTACTAGTTACAGCACAAAATAAACATGAACGAACATCAGAAAGTAGCTTGTTTCAACCATGGAAAGACATTAGTACACACCATATTTCAAATTCAAGTCCACTGACATTAATCTACTCTCCAGTCTGGTCAGACAAAAATTGTCGGACGAAAATGGCAGTTTCAGCATTCTGATTGGTCAGATCGCCTGTCAATCAAACTTCCGGCAAAGGATGAGTTAGGTTCTCAACTTTTTTTTGGACTTCAAGCCAATATTTGGTCATATCTGATACGTATCTTGCACATCTAATGTTGTAAATCTTAATTTTTTGTGTTTAATTGAGATTTAGGGATGCACAATATTACTGGACCGATTTTGGAATTCTTCCATAATGGTTTTAAATGTAAATATCTGCATCAGCCCGATATGAACAATTATGCCGATACGCCTTGCCAATAAGATGAATAACTCACACGTGTGGCTTATTCTTAAAGCAAAGTTTTGCCTGAGTGATGATTAGATTCACCGTTTTGGATCGCTGCATTTAATCCGAGAATAAACATACAAAATGACGCGTTCGGTGCGCGATAGAGTAAACAGTAAAAGCCTCCCCCGGGTCCTAATGTCCGTTCGGTAAGGAATTTTAATTCCGCAGGGGGCGCTGTTGGCCTACTTCTAATAAAATGAAAGTACAATACACAAATAACATTTAGACTGTACTTCTGATTAAATAAAGCAGTAATTGATGTCATAATATCATGAGTATGTTTTGATTTAAAGTTAAGAAGCTAAAGCTTACTGTGCATGAAAAGAAAAAAAAAAGAAAAAAAAAAAAAAAAGCACAAACACTTGTAAATTAAATAATTTTATATATACTGATTTATTCAATAATATGTTGATTTTTTTAAACAAACTATGAGCTCTAAAAGACTTCCAGAATTTTTACAATTTTTTTTTTGCTTTGGACAATCTACAAATTTTAAATCTTAAAATAAAATGTTAAGGTTACCACTGCATTTTTCTAAGAAAAAAAAAAATCAGCAATTGATATATAGTTTATTTATAGTTATTTCCAAAGCTTCAATGTACTGTCATTATAAAAGATCTTCATTATTGTTTCTTTAATTTTAACAAATAAGTTCTTAAAAACTAGCCAAAATTCTAAATCATTTTGAGACTTGAGACTAATAAGAGACTTGGTGTTGTTTCCAAACAAAAGAAAATATCGGATATCGGCAAAAATCCAATTTCCAAAATCCAATCCAAAAGATTATATAACCACAGCTACATTTAAACAAGTTGAAATTTCCTGCAGAAATTTGATGAGGCCCCCCTAGGGCCCCGGCCCCATGGTTGAAAAACAATTCTTTAGAATACTGCAAAACAGTAAAAAAGGAATGCCAAGGACAGCTCCTCTAACTAACAGAAAATATTATTTAGCAATCAGCAATATTCCTGCTTTAATATTTTTAAATTTTAATGTATTTACAGGGCAATCCTATTTTCGTCTCGCCCTGCCAATTAAAACATTAGCATATCAATACCGAAATGAAACATACTGGAACAAAACCCATTTGGGACTCTCTCTGAGAAGGCAACAGGAATTTCTCCAAACCTGTTAATCGGAAACAAAGCAAAGCTGCTTTACCCTGACACGCTAATAAATCCACATTTCCCTGCTTTTACACTAATGAAGCCGTGCCATTGTGCAGCACTTTTCACAAAAGGACATTATTAACATTAAAGAGTTTTAATGATTGAAGAAAATGACTATTAGAAAGGTCATTTCTACGTCCTCCTTCAGAACATTAGCTGATAAATCAGAGTCACTGTCCAGAGCTCATAAGCCACAATGGCTAATCGTAAAACTATAACAGATTGAAAGTACATACAAAAGACACTTTGAAAGTCATAAAACTGTTACAACAGCCATTAAGATGTACAGGCGTATCGACTATGCACATTTTAATGCATAATTCTGCTGTTGTTTGCCTTGGCATAAGAACTGATGCCTCTCTGGATTTCTGAATATTTCAGCTGTGTGCATTGGCCTTGTTTTGACTGATAAAACAGCTCAGCAAAAAAGGATATTCATTAAATACACCTTCGAGTCTTTTTCAGCAAATATTTCATAATTACAGTACATAAACCTGAAAACAAATTCCTTTGTTCATCAGGTTGGAAATTAAAGTCTCCATGCTGTCAGTTTCAGATATTTAAAAGTTGTTCATGTTGCACACGGTTAGCAAAGGACAATAGAGGCTGATAATTTCCTAGACGGGGACGCGGAGGAGACCGAGCAGAGCAGTGAAATGAGGAATTGAAATTGATAAGCAATGCTAAATCAGTGTAGACAAGAAAGAAATTAAATTTACTGTAGAACACACATTTTGAAAGTGCCCTTTAAAAAACATCTTGCTCACATTCATTAATCTCCAACAGGATTTTCCTTTTGAAAAAGGAGTTCAATCGCCTATATAATACACCCTAGCAATGTTTACTCTGGAATTGGTCGAATTTTACTGCCAACTATGTGCTTTTTCATTGACGTGTTTCTCCAGAACAGCCCAGCAAGCTGGGAGGACGCTAGGCATGTAGTCTCATCAACCAGGCGTGAAGGACAGCCCGAGCCAGTCAGCCACACACTTCACAGGAGATCCCAGAATTAGTCACGCTGCTCTAACCCTCAGCTCGCCCTGCATTCCAGCACATTCATATTCACAACAGCACGGGCACCACTGAAACCACGCGGCTTAATAGTTTCATAAGTGCAGTATACGCCACATAAGTCTCAGCTATGTGCCTCAGAGACAGCAAAGAACAGTGCTTTTTAGAAAATAAATGAGTGCGCCAAAGTAAATAAGTCCACATACCGCTGAGAGTTAGCCGTAGCCCTTTACCGCAGACTAACAGGCGAAGGAGTTTCCAGTAAACACTGAAAAAAAAGAGAGCCAAAGCTATAGTGGTCATCCCTTTTAAATAAATACTTGGACAGCATTTACAACTGATAAAAGACATGCAATATGGTTATACTTTATATATACACTGCCATTCAAAAATTTGGGATCAGCAAGATTTTTATGTTTTTTAATGCCTCTTGTACTCAAAGCTGTATTTATTTGATCAAAAATAGAGAAAATTTTTGAAAAATTAGAAGCAATTTGTGAAATATTATTGCAATTTCCTGTTTTAATATACTTAAAAAAAATAATTTATTATCAGCACTGAATTTTCATCAGCCATTACTCCAGTCTTCAGTGTCACATGATCCTTAAGAAATTAATCTAATATGTTGATTTATTATCAGTGTGGAAACTGCTGTACTGCTTAAAGGAGAAGTCCACTTCCAGAGCAAAAATTTACGGATCATTTACTTACCCCTTTGTCATGTTCACGTCTTTCTTTCTTCAGTTGATAAGAAATTACGTTTCTTGAGGAAAACATTCCCAAATTTGTCTCCATATAGTGGACTTCAATGGTGCCCCCGAGTTTGAACTTCCAAAATGCAGTTTAAATGCAGCTTCAAAAGGCTCTAAATGATCTTAGCTCAGGAAGAAGGGTCTTATCTAGCAAAACGATCGGTCATTTTCGAAACAAATTGACAATTTATATACTTTTTAACCTCAAACGCTCGTCTTGTCTAAGTCTGCGTGAACTCTTTTTTTTCCGGTTCAATATGGTCAGCACAGTTAGGGTATGTCGAAAAACCCCCATCTCGTTTTCTTCCCCAACTTCAAAATCGTCCTACATCGCTGCAGTAGTACCAACCCAGTGATACAAAAATGCAGTGATGATTTAACATCCTTTACAAAAAAAATGGTAAAACAGTGATGGAGGACGATTTTGACGTTGAAGAAGAGAACGAGATGGGAGTTTTTCGACATACCCTAACTACCCCATACAGAGACTACGCATGTGAATCGCAGAGACGAGACAAGAGGAGCGTCGGAGGTTAAAAATAAATAAATTGTCAATTTGTTTAAAAAAAAAAAATGACAGATCGTTTTGCTAGGTAAGACCCTTCTTCCTTGGCTGGGATCGTTTACAGCCATTTGAAGCTGCATTTAAAATACATTTTGGAAGTTCAAACTTGGGAGCACCATTGAAGTCCACTATATGGAGAAAAATGCTGGAATGTTTACCTCAAGAAACAATTTCTTATCAACTGAAGAAAGAAAGACCATGAACATCTTGGATGACAAGGGGTGAGTAAATTATCTGTACATTTTTGTTCTAGAAGTGAACTTCTCCTTTAATATATTTTTTTGGAACCTGTGATACTTTTTTCTGTTTCTTTGATAAATTAAAAAGTTGAAAAGAACAGCATTTATTCAAAAAAGAAATCTTTTCTAACAATATAAGTCTTCAAAATCACTTTTTATCCATTTAACACATCCATGCTGAATAAAAGTGTTAATTTCATTTAAAAAAAAAAAAAAAAAAAACACCCAATTAATGACCCCAAACTTTTAAATAGTAACATTCTGAATTTTGAATAAATTTGAATTATTCTTTTAACTTTTTACTGGAAAAGTATCACAGGTTCCAAAAAATATTAAGCAACACAACTTTTTTCCAACATTGATAATAAATCAGCATATCAGAATGATTTCTGAAGGATCATGTGACACTGAAGACTGGAGTAATGATGCTGAAAATTCAGCTTTGCATCGCAGAAATAAATGATATTTTAAAGTATATTAAAATAGAAAACTTATTTTAAACTGCAATAATACTTCACAAAATTATTATTTTTTTCTGTATTTTTGATCAAATAATCAAATAAGATCATATAAGAAATAAAAAAATAAGAAACTTCTTTAAAAAAAAAAAAAAAAAACACATTAAAAATCTTACTGATCCCAAACTTTTGAATGGCAGTGTAAATATAGCACTTATTAAAAGTCATGTTCATTAATAAATATACCTTTGTTTAATAACTTTCGGTCCCTCTTAATTCGTTCATTCATAATACAGAAAACTTAATTCATACGCTTAAAATGTTAACCATGTATATGTGAAAATTATTAATTGCTGTAAAAGTACTGTTTATTGTTAGTTCAAATAAAAATAACTGCATTAACTAATGTTAACCAATTAAACCTTATTGTAAAGTGTACAGAACATGAATAAACATCATTTAATAAGGAATTTATAAATCCTAGACGAAAATTTCATATAGTACAATATATGGACATCATAAAGAAACTTACACATAGAAATAATTTGGCACTGCGAGTGCACCATACAATTCTTGGCATGCCTTTGCATGAAACAGCAAATCACAGTTTACACAGTTATTTGCAGAACAACTTTGGAGCCGCATTTCTAATTTAATTCCGTAACTACTAAATCAAATCACAGTAATGAAATCTATAATGACATTTGTAAATTGACTGTTAAATGCATTGGGATTGGACAGAAATGTCAGAATCATGACTCCAGTGTTAATAAATTACAGAGGGAAAGAGAAAAAAACAACAACACATCAACAAGGACCAGATGTAAAGCCTCAAATTAGAAGTGTGGTGACAAAACCAATTTTTACAGGGTTGAGTGTTAACAGTGGATATTATTTTGAAAATCCAAAGCCAAAATAATTAAACAAGCTTCTTGTGAAACAGAGCCATTTATCATTGTTTTTCAAAATGAAAAGCTAAAGTAACAGTATATTTAAAATAAAGAATAAGTGGCTTTATTAAGTTCATCCATATTATTATGGTTTTTCAAAGTATATTCAAGACTTGTTCACTGTAAGCAAACTATATCTCAGAAACTAAGAATCACGGGCAATGTCAAGGACCTCAGTCAAATGTGTCTAAAATGTGTCTGTATCATATTACCGTTATAAAATTGAACAATAGCAACACATTACAGCAAAAAAATAAAAAACAAACAGAGCCTATTTCTTTTTTACAGCGTTAGAGCAGATCAGATAAAACATTTTAAAACAGACCATAAAAAGACTAAAAAAAAGACCATGTTCTTTTTACAGTATTTTACATTTGTTTACATAGATAAATAGGTATACTACAATAAAGAAATATTTAGGAAAATATTTCGGGGCACCAGTGCGACTGTGTGTTTGCACTAAGGCGACCTTCAAAGGTTTCTACGTGTTTTTGGAATGTTGAGTAATATATCACAGACATATCTCATGAATATTTTCACAAACAAAGGGTAGAAAGAGTGTAAATAAGAGATTCATTGTGCTGTGTAGAGAGCTTCGTTGATTATAATAAAACTTTGTGAGATTGTGATGAACTAAGATGAGTGACAGCTTTTAATGATTTTAAGGGAGTTTGTAAATGAGATACTGATTTAAAGGAGAACTCCACTTCCAGAACAACAATTCACAAAAAATTTACTCCCTTGTCATCCAAGATGTTCATGTCTTTCTGTCTTCAGTTGTGAAGAAATTATGGTTTTTGAGGAAAGCATTTGAGGATTTTTCTCCATATAATGGACTTCATTGGTGCCCCGATTTTGAACTTCCAAAATGCTGCTCAAATGCAGCTTCAAAGGGCTCTAAACGATCCCAGCCGAGGAAGAAGGGTCTTATCTAGCGAAACGATCGGCCATTTTTTTCGGAAAATAAAAATTTGTATACTTTTTAAGCACAAAAGCTGGTGTGCACAGGCTCTGGGATGTGCGTTCACAACGCTACGTACTATTGAATCATGTCGAAAGGTCACGCCAAACGTAGGTGATACTACAGACCCAGTGTTTACAAAGTGAAAGCGCAAAGACTAAGAAAGTGCAAGTCAAACGCTGTTTACAAACAAAAAGGTACAACGATGTCAGACGATTCTGATTCTGAAGTTGTAGGAGAAAATAAGATGGAGTTTTTCGCCATTCTCTAACTTTTTGAGCTGGAGTACACAGACGATGAACTTAGACGTGATTCGTAGTAGTGATGGGAAGTTCAGATAATTTTACCGACTCGGACCTTTGGGTCTCGTTCAGCAAAATGAACAAATTTTTTAGTCATTTCGTTCATTTTAGCAAAATATCATTAAAATGTTACGTGTTACTTCTCTGACACATCTACTGCTTACACAAACGTTTATCACACTACAAACAAGACAAAACTATAATGCTATAAGAAACAGAAAAGATTAATTCATTGTTTACCTTTACTCTTTAGTCTATGATTAGCTCACCTCAGGTCTTATCTAGTTTTCGGGTTTGAGTTTTTTGTTCATCACGTGACAGTGCCATAAGCTTAACCAATGCAGTGTGAGCCAGAAAACGAATTGATTAGTTCATCTCTCGAGTCTTCGGGCGGGTTCGAGTCGTTCATTTCAGTACAGAACCTAATAGGATGTTGCGCATGCGTGACTGAACAAATCACTCCCCGAGACGACTCGTTCTTCCAGAATCACATTAAAGATTTGTTCAAAATTAACAAATCGTTCAAGAACGACCCATTACTAATTTGTAGCATCATGGACACATCCCAGAGCCTGTGCTACACGAGCTTTTGTGCTTAAAAAGTATACAAATTTTTATTTTTCGGAAAAATGACAGATCGCTTCACTAGATAAGACCCTTCTTCCTCAGCTGGGATCATTTAGAGCACTTTGAAGCTGCATTTAAACTACATTTTGGAAGTTCAAAATCGGGGAACCAATGAAGTCCATTATATGGAGGAAAATCCTGAAATGTTTTCCTCAAAAACCATAATTTCTTCATGACTGAAGACAGAAAGACATGAACATCTTGGATGACAAGGGGGTGAGTAAATTTTTTGTGAATTGTTGTTTTGGAAGTGGAGTTCTCCTTTAATACAACAGTTAAATAAACAAGAAGTTAATATTAAGTAACTTACATTGTCTTACTATAACTCTATTGCCTGATATTGCTCTATTTTGTCATCAAAAATGGTTTGAAAAAGTCACAACTGAAGTGCTGCACATCTCCATTTAAACAGAGTGGTGTTTCATTTATGAATGAACATGTGCATTTTTAAACAAATTTAGTGAGTCAATGAATCAACTACCCAATCATCAAGACAGTCACTTGCTTTATTCCTGAATGAATCAGCCAATCGAATGAATCGAATGAATGATTCAGTAATTAAATCAGTGACTTGTCACCACCTACTGGCAGTTTTAGTTTCATTTATAAAGTATATTTTCAATTATTTAAATCACTGAATATTTCTATATTAAACATTTTATATTTAAAACATTAATCTTAACATGAATTTATGAATTTTATTACACGCTTGCCACCTCTGAGCCTCATTAAACATCTGAAAATACACCTACAAGCCACTTTTGTGTTTTCTGAGCCATCTCTGTAATACAAATTAATTTTGTTAATACTGATTTCATTTGATTGGTAACTTATTCTTATTCTACTTGTTCTGTTGTTTTAATTATAAATTTTAAAAAGCTTATCAAATATAATTAAAAAAAAAAATTGACTAAAATATTACATACTTTTAATAAAGTTAGAAAAATGCCATTACAAAGGTAAAAACAAAATTCCCTGTGAATTCACTTTAAGGAGTCAAATATCACCTCGTAATGCAAAGGCTAATTTTTGATCTTTTTGATTACTGATTAGTGTTCCTAAATTTTTTAGGCAAAGTAAGAGTAGAGCCCTGAGACTTTTGACCGAATTTTAGTCTAACATACTCCTAAACAAAAGTTACTTAAGTTTTTTATATTTTAATAACTGCTCCAAAGGACATTTATTAATTCTCTTGCATGCCCTGCTCTGCCGCTGTCCCTTTGTGGCAGTCTCTCTCTTGCCTTTTTCTTTTTTAACACTAAAGTTATTCCTCTCCCAGTGTATTTGAGAGCCCTTAAGTTTAATGATGCAGAGTGCCCCACTTTTGGTTTAGAGTATATTGCAATTAACTCCAACTTAAAATTTAAGCCAAAAAGTTAAAATAAAGAGCATTTTTGTTGGGATTTCGTGATGCAACTCAAGCTCTGATGCAAGGTTAATTAGACCCAGAAAACAAGAATGGTTGCTCAAAAACAGACAACCAAAGTACATCATAGCACTGCATTTAATAAGGATGTTACACAAACAACAGCTGAAGCTCATAGCAGTCTTGACATTTAATTTTACTGAGGTTGTTTTCTATCCATCTATCTATAGGGCCCTATGAAATCCGTTTTATTTTTTCCCAAATTCCGTTTTATTTTTTTCCAGATTCCGTTTTTTCCGCTTTAATTTTTCTGGATTCTGTTCTTTTTTCCGTTTTAATTTTTCTCAACTCCTGTTTAATGGTAAATTAAATTGTATTAATCAAAGAGCATGTATAATTAATTGAAATCATGAAACTTATACAATTTCATATCAATTTATTAAAGATTTATTTTTTTAAAAATGACATGTTTAGGGCCCTATGAAATGTATTTTTTCTCACCATGTTTTATTGTTATCAAATTTTGTGTTTTAGCATGTCTAATTATTTGAATGCATACTTAATTTATTCAAATTTATTCTTAAAATAGCCTTATGAAAGGTTTTTTACCCTCAGAAATTCTGTGTTGTGTATTTAAAATGTTCTGGTTATTAAATGAAGGCATAAAACATTAATTTCATTTATCTTTTAACTACTGAAAATTAAACTTTTTTTTTTTTTCCCACAAACAAAGGGGAATTTACTATTAAAATTAAATGGAAGAAATATTGTGTGATTATACCCTAAAAAATAATGTTTGTTTCATTTTAGTAGTAGTAGTAGTAGTAGTAGTAGTAATAGTAGTAATATATTATTGGCACAATGTCTTCAAGTTAAACCGGACGTTTATTTTGACGGGCTGCCGTGTCTACCTTTACACAGACGGATATGTCGATCAGGAGGTGCATTCCCTTCACAAACAAACATAATCCACTGCATCTTCAGCGGCTCAGATGTCGGGAGTAAATGACGACCACTATGTTTATTATTACATCCAGCAACACAACACCTCAATCGCTCAATCTGAGATATTCTTGTCTAACTTACATCCCTGCTCAGGCATCGAAACAATGGATGTCGGACTGTTACAGCTGATTTAAGGCGGATCTGAGGTAAGACGCTCATTTCAATCAACTATCGGGTGAGCGGCCTTTGTTGGTATGACGCCACACCGACAGGCATCCGAGAACGGCTCGATTTGAAAAAGGGGATATAATTTTTACAGAATAAATAAAAACCACTGCATGGATTTTTATCATTATAGGATAGATGTGTACATACACTGCCAACACACATCAATGAACAAACAACATGTAAAAGTGAACTTTGCATCCGATGACCCCTTTAAAACAGAGACATGCAGAATATGCAGGATTCACATTTAAATTGTATTTTTGCAGCATAATATTTACAGACACTAGTCTATATTGTGGTTTGATTTAAGTGTAATGACCTACTTTTGATCAATTCATTCAAACTTTGACAATTACCGTGACATTCTGCGTTGTTCAGTAAATTCCATTTTTATGACTGGGTTCCGCGATTCCGTCCGCATTTTCCACATCGCATAAATCATAGGGCCCTATATCTACATCACATCTTTTTCCAAAGCTTTTTCAACTTGCCTGGTGCACCTATTTAAGGAGCCTTCATAGATCATGAGTTTTCTAATATAGTAAGAAACTACTTCAAACTTTTGACAAGTGATCATTCTTAAATCACAGCACATACCCGTTAAATGTAGAAACAATACCCATATAAAAAGCCCCCCACCACCCACAATGGGCCTTTATTTACTTCATACACTGTTACACCTGAAACACACAAAACAGAAGACAAAATGATTTAGACAGATTTACTCTCTGGGTATTCACAAAACCATTCCAGCATAATTAATATCCCCATGTCTCTGGATTTAATTTGCCCTGCATTACTTGAGCAGACCATCTATTTGTTTTGGACTAATGGTGTATGAGAGATACAGAACACGATAATGTCTTGATGTTGCTCCAGTGGATAATTTACTGCCTCATTATAAGGGATGTTTGAAGACCAGCGCACAGCTGCAGCCACACTATCCAGGTAGGCAAAACATTAATATTTTCTGGAATACTTCATTCTGATTAGACTGTAGCATGCTGCAGTCAAAATTGCTGTATAATGAGTGCTAAACTATATAAATGAGCACAGTCCTTAGTAACCAATATCCTATTTCATGTCTCTGACTCTGCAATCTGTTTTTCACACATAATGAAATAATTTCAAATCAATAATTGATCTCCATTTATTTATTTATTTGATAAGAAGCCATGTAATAAGCAGGACATTTTAGAGTCTTTCACATTATCCCTTACATAGTAATGGTTTATGAGAGACTCCATCAGAGACTTGTATACCCAGACAAGTATCTCACAAATCTAATTTATTAATATGAAATTCTTGTGTTCGTTCCCAAGAAACATCCATTTAGAAATGTGAAGTGGGGAGAGCCTGAAAGGCCAGATAATATGCCGTTATCTTCCTGCAGACAGAAAAATTATGATTTCTTTTTCTTTTTTCTTTTTAAATGCCACAAACAGCATTAAAAACACTGGATGATCTGATTTTTCTAAATAAAATTCTGACTTTTTTCGCAGAATTTTGAGATATAAACTCAGAACTTACTCAGAATTGCATGATATAAACTCGCAATTGTGTGATATAAACTTGCAACTGCGAGTTATAAAGTCAGAATAGTGAGATGATAAGTCACAATTCTGACTTTTTTCTTGCAAATACGAGTTTATATGTCTCAATTCTGACTTTTTTTTCTCAGGTTTGTAAGGTATAAACTTGTAATTGTGAGTTATAAAGTCCAAACTCGAGGGGTTAAAAAACTGCAAGTTAACTGCAAGTTTACATCATTATTCTGACTTAACTCGCAACTTAAACTGCCTCGCAATTCTTACTTTTTACTCAGAATTTTGAGATATAAACTTGTAATTGCAAGTTATAAAGTCCAATTTTGCAAAAAAAAGACTGCTATGTTCTTAGAATTGCGAATTTGTGTCATAATTCTGACTTAGCTCATGATTAAAAGTTTGTCTCACAATCCTAACATTTTTTCTCAGATTTGTGAGATATAAACTTGTAACTGCAAGTTATAAAGTCAAATTTTGAGGGGTAAAAAAAGGCTGATATGTTCTTAGAACTGCAAGTTTATATCTCATAATTCTGACTTAACTCACAATTGAAAGTTTATGTCTCGCAATTCTGAACATTTTCTCATAATTTTGAGATAAAAACTCGCAATTTGCAACTCCGAGTTATAATGTCAGAATTGCGATAGAAAAAAAAAACTCGCAATTCTGCAAATACAAGTTCATCTCACACAATTCTGACTTTATGAGGTACAAACCCACAATTGTAATGTATAAAGTACAATTTTTAAGGGGTAAAAGAAAAAAGACTGATATGTTCTTAGAATTGTTTTTAGAGTTTTTATCTCAAAATTATGAGAAAAAGTTCAGAATTGCGAGACTTTCAATTGTGAGTTAAGTCAGAATTATGAGATATAAACTTGCAATTCTAAGAACATGTCTTTTTTTTAAACCCCTCAACATTGGACTATAACTCACAATTACAAGTTTATATCTCACAAATCTGAGAAAAAAAGTTAGAATTGTGAGACAAACTTTTTATCACGAGATAAGTCATAATTATGACACAAATTCGCAATTCTAAGAATATATCAGTCTTTTTTTTTAAATTAAATTAAAAAGTCTGTCTCACAATTCTAAAAAGTCTGTCTCACAATTCTAACTTTTTTTTCTCAATTTGTGAGATATAAACTTGCAATTGTGAGTTATAAATAGGGTTGGGGATCGTTTGGGTTTTTTTTGATACTGGTGCCAAATCAATACTTTTAAAACGGTACCGGTGCCAAAAAGGTGCCTGAACCGATACTTTTAAAAAAGCCACAAAGTGGTGGATGACACAAGAATATATTTTTATTTGACAAAAAAACAATGTATTAAAAGTTAAAAAAAAAAAAAAAAAGTAGTACTATATATTATTAAGTCAATGCAAAACACAACAACAATAAAACCTAAGCCACCTAACCCAACTACAATAATTTAACAGCTTAAAATTTCAGCAAATCTTTTGCAGAAATATGACCATATGTGATGAGATCTGGGAAAACCCGACGGATGTCGCGGTGGGACGTTTTCAGGAAATTCGTTTTTCATTAAATTATTATTCTATACCATCTTGTCTATAATCTCTGAAAATATCTCTTTGAAATTCACTTGTTTAGTGCAGAAAAATACACATTTATTGCAGCAAGCAGAAATGACTGTTTCCTTAAGAACGCGCTGCGGAGGTGCTTTCCCTTAACACCACAAAAACAGTTAACCTATCAAAATAAACCACGCAACATATTTAGTAAAGGCGTATCAATTCACATTTTCCGCCAGTCCTGTGTAAAGTAAGGCAAGCAAAGTTATTTATTTATTTATTTATTTATTTATTTATTTTAATATCGTGAGATGGCGGAGCGCAACAACGCCGTCTAAAGTACTGCAGCTGCTCACTTAACCGATCTTACTCGTCTCAATCTGCTCAGTTTTGGTGATGTCAGTGCCCTAAATGATGTTACGGGCTATTTCACATTCAGAGATGAAGGATCGGTTGATGAAGTTACTAAAGAGGAGTCGTCCGATGACAGTCTGTTTTATGCACAGTGCGCGAACAGTTGCGCTGCGCTCGCTTTTACTGCAAGGTAGGCTGCATTATTTACTAAACATAAAATGGGTGATCAACGGAAAACAAATGTTAGTCTGTTTGTCTAATGATGCAGTAGCGCTCCTAACTTGACAGACAGCTCTCGTTAAACCCGTAAAGTGAAAGTGAAAGCCGTCTCACTTTAAAGCCATTTTTCTCAAAATCCCATTCCTAAAAATCATCGCTATCAGCCAACCTAAGATAGCCATAACGTAGGTTATGTAAAAAATAAAAGTTTTGGAAAGGGGCCTGAACTCAGCTTTCATATGGTGTCAAAATCTAAAAAAGGTAAAATTTCACCATGTGTTGGGTTTTCCTAGATCGCATCACATATTTGCCGTCTCTGGCAAAATACGACACCTCTCCAGCTGATGTCTGCAAACTGTCAAACACGGTGCATCCCTCTGCTTTCAAGTTTATTCCACATACCATCAAATGTTTCATTAGGTTTGACGCGTTTTCCCCTTCACACGCAACTGCTGTAAAACATTTGCTGCACGTTGCAGTGTCTGAATCATTTCTCGTGAAATATAGCCACACTTTAGAATGTTTCGTTTTTGGCATTTTAAGTTAGACGTGTTTAATGTAGCTAGCTAAGCTAACGGCAAACCACCTGCTGCAGTCAGAGCGAGTGTAACGATAGTTGCAGCATTCATGCGCTTCTCGGATGGCCTTATTTCCAGACGATTTGTGCTTTTAATTCGAAATGTAAAAAATGGATAGTAACTACAAAGATGTCTTGGATTTCTATCATCAAAGCTTTCCGACGTTCACGTGAGTTTTCTCATTCAGTAAATACATTTTCTGATCATTCTGACACCCCATGAATGCAGTATTTAAATTTAACTAGCGATCATGCATGTTGATGAATCAATGCTTCTACATCCGTGTCATAGCACCAGAAGACAAATATATCAATCGACAGTTCAGGCAATTAAGTGGCACCGAAATGAGGCACCGAAATTCGCGTTCTGATTCGGTCCGGTACATACCGGTCACATGTACCCAACCCTAGTTATAAAGTACAATTTTGAGGGGTAAAAAAGACTGATATGTTCTTAGAATTGCAAGTTTATATCTCATAATTCCGACTTAACTCGCAATTAAGTTTGTCTCACAATTCTGACTTTAGAACTTGCAATCGCGAGTTTATATCTCACAATTGTGAGAAAAAAAAAAAGTGAAAAGTGCGAGATGCAAACTCGCAATTGCGAGAAAAGTCAAAATTGTGAGATACAAAGTTGCAATTACCTTGATTTTTTTATTCATCTTTTCTGAAGACATTGAGAACCTTCAGGGGTACATTCATATAATTAAATCATTCATATATTCTTTTGTATAACTCCCTTATCACTCTTTTAAAAAACTCCCAGTTTTCCACCATGTTTTCACACAAAATGAAACTACTCTGCATGCTGTGCGCACATGAGACTGTTACTTAAAACTTTGCTTTATGCTGGACAGTATTCATCATGAGCTGTTCGAATCGAGGTAATCAAACACTGTTTTAACGATAATTAAAACATGAAACAGTAATACTATCCATGGGGAATTTTACCATGATTTATCGTCAAACCGTTTCATCTCTATTGCACATGTAGAGATCAATGGCTTCAGTGAGTTATAATTACTGAGGACACCTTTATTGAGCGTTATATTTACACCAGCTCCTCTACTTCATTTAGTGCCAGCTAAAGACTGTAGACTGTGAGTCAGAATCAGAGAGTGAGACAGACATTAATTAACAGACAAGTCCACTCAATACAATCTATTCTGACAAATGCCTGATTACAAAAAACACTCCAGGGACACACCACTGATTCATAAAAACACATGCAATGCATTTGATGACTTGCTCTCGACGTAGTCACTGAGAATGAAGTTTACACTGCATATTGAAAGGTCAGGCAGTGTGTGACATAACATGTCAACTGCTACAGTATGTGTGTCAATGGGACAGACATTCTGCTGTGCCGCTAAACTCAAACAAGCTTATCGGGTCAGCGGATAATTTAGACACGCATGCAAAGTGGAGGGTCTGCGCACATCTGTCAAGCTCTGTCAACTACAGATTACAGATTAAAAAGAGAAACAGCATTTTAGAGTTGCACCAAATCATTTAATTCCCGCTTTTCCATCTCCCCCAATGCCAAACAGAAGAGTAACGAGCGTTTCGTATTCTGCCAAGCAACATGGAGAGAAAAATATCTCATTTGGGGTTAAAGATAAAAATGCCACCTTAGTTTAAATGTGATGACATTTACAATGCCAGTGAGAACTGCAAAGGATATGAGTCAACAGCAAAGCCCTTGTTCACAGATGCCACACAATACATATATTCTCAATGCCATCTCAAATGTCTAAAATTGCTGCTATTTGAAACATTTAGAGTGATACTTTGATAACAGAGCTATTGAATTGTATTCAATGCAATCAGTGCTTCTTTCAGAGCTCCAAAATGAGAAAAAGCCCAAGCCAGGACAGACCATTTTAGCCAAAAAGCAGAGAAAAAAGCCAAAAAAGCAAATCAAATCGTTTGGTTTTAGTGCTATATGTAGTTATTTGTATTATTCAAAGATCGAATGAGAGGTTTTCGTAAGCCAAGAAAGAGAAATATGAGGCTCTGTCCACGGAGGAAGCTTAAGTTTCAAGCACCGTACACACAGAGCGGCATTCTTCTGCTAGTCTGTGGTCTCTCATGTTATTTTTGGGCAACAGGACTACAAGGCTTCATGAAAATTCAGACTTGAAGAATTCTTCTCCATTGGGAAGCATTGATGCACACACGCATTAACTCACACACACACACACACACATATTTCTCAGCTTAAAGGTTAAGCCTGAGGAGAACTGAGACTTCCTCCATACTTCCTTATATGGGTCTTTGGACAGAAAAGTTGTGGAGGGTGAAGAAGAGGTTGAGAGATATGGGCTGCTGGGTGGAAGTTATTCAGGAAATGGGGGAGGGTGCTACGTTTATGAGGCATCAATCAATTAAAGTCAGTTGCTCTAAGGGTCCGAGCAAGTATTGTTAAAATGACAGCCCACTAACAGAGATGGAGCAGAGAGGGGTCAGAAGCCCTGGCAAACATTGTTACAGTCTGGTAGGCACCTGGGAACTCCTCAAGCGTGTAGACCAGACACCAGCAGACAGACAAAAACCTCATTGGCCTACATGTGAAATGAACCTCTCCAAGTGGAGCTGAGTGGAGTGATTCTCACAAAACCTGTCAAGAACATGGTCAAGACTTCAAATATTTATTTTTCTTTTTTTTTTTTTTAAATGGCAAAACAACAAATTTTAAAATATTAAAATATATACCCCCATTGGGACAAGCTCAATATATACCATATTAAAAATATTAGCAAATATTTTGATTGATTTATTTATTTATTTATTTTTGCATTGTAACATTATTTTATGACATTTAAGCTTGGATGCTTTGTGCACATTGCTTTGAATAGGTAAAAACAAAACACAACTGCTCTGCTCTGACCTGAGAGTCACTTCATGAGCATTTTATCATTTCTTTTGAGAAAATCTATGGTTATGCCACATGCAAACAGAAACTTGCATTTGTTCGCAGCAACCCATCAATATAAAAGTTTGATTTAATTTGAAGAAACTGAAAGAAATAAACTACTTAATGTAATGATAGTGCTACTACTAATAAAATTATTATTAAAACATTATTTTTTAGGAATATTTAGCAAAAACATTTTTTCTTTTATTTAGCACAATTTATTTTCCAGAAAAAGTAAATGCACAACACAGTATTCCTGAAAAGAATAAATATATATATATATACATATACAGGTATATAATTAGAGATGCTTTTGATTGTTACATTTAATGGAACCATTAAAAAAAAAAAAAAAAATCGAATGGAAAAAAACTGAAAAACAAAACAATAAAAATACTGAAACAAAAATTCATAGGTCATAAAAAATGTATTTTTTGTTCAACTTTGTTAAACTTAATTACTGTTCAATTATTTGAGATAAGATAGAGAAACCATTAAATAGAATCTAGAAAATGAATGGAAACAGAATTTGGTAAAAAAAGAAAAAAAATATATATATATATATTAAAAAATTAAAAAATAAAATAAAGCTGAATTTGAGAAAAAAAGGCCTTCATAGGGCCTTAAAAATGCAATTTTTCTTCAAATTTTCTAAACTTAATTGCTGTTAAATTGTGTAAGCTTCATGATTTTAATTAATCAGCCATGCTTTTTGATTAATAAAATGTCAACCTTTAAATCAGTCTAGAAAAATGAGGGGAAAAAAAAAAAAAAAAAAAAGAAGACTGTTTTCATGCGTTTCATAGGTATTTGCAGAAGGAAGATTTTTTTGTTAAACTTTTTTGTTAACTGTATATGCACAATGAAAATATGGAGGATTGTTTGATTTTGCCCAGACTTTGCATTGTATATATTTCTCCAATTAAAAAAAAATTAAAAATTCTAAAATAAAAATTAATTAAAACCAAACAGAACTAAATATATAAACTAATAAAATGACAAACAGTACAAAACAAAAAAATAGACTAAAATGAAAACTAAAAAATATACAAAAGTTTATTTAAAATATAATACAATATTAGTATATAAATACTACTAAAATAACACTAAAACGGTTGTTTGTTATACATGCCTTTAATTTAAGCTGATTTAATTTCTTTCCTTTACAATTAAAAAACAATTACAGTATTATTAACAGAAGTGAGACTCACCTCTGAACAACTGATGAAGGCCTAAAAACAAACAAACATTAACTAAATGTGTGGGTTTTTTTGTTTGTCTGTTTTTCTATATGGCAGTATGTCTGCTTGCCTGAAAAAGAACAAAAACCAGCATTTTTTTTCCTGTTCAAAGTTTGGAGAACAGTTTGTGTGCTGAAAGGGAAAGTGTGGAACTGTTGAGGGCAGAGTTAAAGGGTTTAAGTAAAGCTCAGAGCTGATGGCAAGGGTGAGGTGGGTTAATCTTGACTGACTGCTGTGGTGATACAGAGTGAAACTGCACTGGTCACCGCAAGAGGCCAAGAACTGCAGCTTTGTGCTTTGTCACAGAACAGTGTTGAACTCTTCAAACACACACAGATGGGCTTACAGAAAGCATTTCAATGGGTCCCTCTACACACAGCACTGACTGAATAGATGCCAGTTCTGTGCAAAGGGGGAAGCAGATTTATCCCATCCCATGAGCCCACTGGACCAACTGCTATTATCATTTACAGAAGCGTCTCAGTCTGCCAGGAAACCGAGATTAGTTTTACTGGTTAATTATATTACCTTTCAACATTACAAAAACAAATTATAATGTTAATTGTTTAATACTGGCAGTGATCCACATTGAACGTGCTCTATCCTTCTGTTTTCCTCTCCGTCTTCCACTTTCTTCAACATCAGACTTTAACAGCCTGCATTCGTTATCCGCCGACGAGACCTGGGAGAGCCGACTTTTAGACGGTAACGCTCAAATTCAGCTCATAATCAAATTTGGCATGTTCCTCCTCAGAAGTCCAGCGTTCTGGCTGAAGGAGGATGAAATAAGAATTCCGACAGAGCACAAGTTTTTCACAAAATGCCAAATTTTTGTGTGTGTGTGTGTGTGTGTGTGTTGGTAGATCTCAGTTTCTCGCATCTGCAGAGAGCAGCTGATGCATGACCAAAGACACAACTGCCGAATTCAACACTGTCAGATATGCCTAATGAGCTCCGGAATGAGGCTCAGCCATGCTCCTTTACCTCACATGAACTTGCGCCCAGCCCTCTACAACAGTGCAATTCTCCATTCCACATTCATAATAAACAAAGGAGCCTGCTCAAATCAAATAGAACAAAAATATTGAATGGAACAAATGATGATAAATTACAATACTGCATTATGTCATTGCAGGCTGAGAACAAAAACTGCAGCTTGTTCACTTTGCAATTAGCCAAGAGAGGTTCATAAACACCAGCCTTTCCAGACACAAAAAGACCAGTGCACAACATACATACTTCATGTTTTCTTTTTTTTTTAAAAGGGGTCATCGGATGCCCACTTTCCACAAGCTGATATGATTCTTTAAGGTCTTAATAAAAAGTCTATTATATACTTTGGTTATATATGTGTTATGGTTCATTTCTGTGTATCCCAAATTGTGTTTTGCTGGCCCATCACAGTTGTCAACAACTTTTTTGTTTTTTTTTTGCAATACACATGACTTTTAATAAAGTGCTAAATTATGTACCTATGTTTCTCAATGAATCATGCTGGAAACTAATGAAGAAACTAATTCTAATGAAGAGTTTAGGAAAAATAGCGTTGCTACGATTACATTCTTGTGCACACAACTTTCATTGCCCATTTTCATTTTCTCTATTGCCATTTGTGACCCTGGACCACAAAACCAGTCTTAAGTAGCACAGGTATATTTGTAGCAATAGTCAAAAATACACTGTATGGGTCAAAATTACAGATTTTACTTTTATGCCAAAAATCATTAGGATATTAAAGGGTTACTCCACCCCAAAATGAAAATTTTGTCATTAATCACTTACCCCCATGTTGTTCCAAACCCGTAAAAGCTTCGTTCGACTTAGCAACACAATTTAAAATATTTTGGATGAAAACCGGGAGGTTTGTGACTGTCCCATTGACTGCCAGGTAAATACCACTATCAAGACCCAGAAAAGTATAAAAGACATCTGCGTCCAAGCGACGAGTGAGAAAAAAAAAAAAAAAAAAACATAAAAAAGATTTTATTCTTTATTTTTATTCTTCTTTTATTCGTCTCCTCCGTGTCAACATAGCGCCATTTTGGAGAGTATCCGCTGGAAGCAAACTGCGTACGCCATTCTATGTCAGCCTCACCATATGGATACATTTTCTATGTCTATTTACACTTTGATTTAAACGAAAACAGCGTATCCAGATACTCTTCAAAACGGCGATACGCTGAGGACACGAACTGTTGAATAACATTTTTTTTCTTTGCGTACAAAAAGTATTCTCGTTGCTTCATAAAATTCAGATTGAACCACTGATGGCAGATGGACTATTTTGACAATGTCTTTCATACTTTTCTGGGTCTGAGCAGTGGTATTTACCTGGCAGTCAATGGGACAGTCACAAGCCTCCTGGTTTTCATTTCGAAGATGAACGAAGCTTTTACAGGTTTTGATCAACATGGGGGTAAGTGATTAATGACAAAATTTTTATTTTGGGGTGGAGAAACCCTTTAAGTGAAATATCATATTCCATTAAGATATTTTGTACATTTCCGACAGCAAATGTATCAAAACTTTTGATTTTTGATTAGTAATATGCATTGCTAAGAGCTTCATTAAAAAAATTGAACCCTTATGACTGGTTTTGTGGTTGAGGGTCACATTTAATAAAAGGTATCTGGTTCTAAAAAAAAAGCAGGTAGAAGACGTAATGTGTTTATAATGTTGTTTATGAGAGTATGAAGCACTCATCACATGAAGCATTGTGAAAGACAATCAAATTAAAGATAATACAATAAAACTTAAATTGTTTAACTAAAGGTCAATGACCGTACATTTGAGGTTTATTGCAAATATTCAAATATACATAAAGATGCTAATTAGATTACATCATGTACAATGTTTTGCTGTGATTCCCATTTCATGGAAACAACGACTTCACTAAATGGTTGATTTTACTAAAAGACTGGGGCCTGTGAAATTAAAAAAAAAAAAAAAAAAAGATTTTGAAAGAAGTCTGTTATAACCACCAAACATAATTTGACTAAACAAAAAAAAAAGTGATTATATATACACACACACACACACACACACACACACACACACATACATACATACATACATATATATATATAAAATATTATTATTATAATAATATTATAATTCTTTCTATATATATTTATATACACACACGGGTTTGGAAGGACATGGGGGTCTTTGACAAATGGAAAGTTTCATATATATATATATATATATATATATATATATATAATTTTTTTTTTTTAAATAATGTAAAAGTCTTTCCCTGCTTCCCAATGTTCATTTTATACATCCTAAATAGTATGTGAGATTATAATAAGTGTGTCCCAAAGCATAGTATGCTGAAAAGAGTATGCTAAAAGTCCCCAGATGTTCTACTATTTCAGGTTGATTTGTGGATCCGTGCACACTCTAATGGCTAATAGTGCCACAATTGCACTTTTTGGCGAAGGACTCGGTCCAGAACTACAAACACGAATAAAACACATTCAAAAACTACAAACTCCGTGAGAAGGTGGGATCTATAGATAATGATCAAAGCGATGCAAATACACATACATATCAGGTGTGTTCGACTTGAAGTGGCGCTGCACAGACCGATCTGTTTGACATCAAAGTACTGCAAAAGCAATTCAAAAGCATAAGGAGCCGTCTGCTCAACTTCCTTTAGCTCTCACTCTCGATCAGTACAGCGCAAACAGCCAAAACCTGGTTATTTTAGGCAATATAGAAATCATGGCCAAAACGTGTCCCCGGAAAATGGTACGTCTGGTCACCTTAATGTATTGCGTGTGACAATTTAAGGGCTCAAGCCTTAAAGGGATAGTTCACCCAAAAATTTTAATTCTGCCATTAATTACTCACCCCCATGTTCTTCCAAACCCTTCATTCATCTTCAGAACACAAATTAAGATATTTTTGATGAAATCCTACAGATTTCTGACCCTCCATAGACAGCAACACTTGACTTTTGAATGCAAATCGTTGAATAAAGTAATTCTTTTAGTGTCCCTTGCTCACAAAAAGTATTCTCATAGCTTCATAACATTACAGTTGAACCACTGATGACACATGGACTATTTTAATGATGTAATGATGTCTTAAACGTAGTAGCTGCCTTGCTGTCTATGCAGGGTAAGAAAGCTCTCAGATTTCATCAAAAGTATCTAAATTTGTGTTTCAAGATGAACCAAGGTCTTACAGGGTTTGGAACGACATGAAGGTGAGTAATTAATGACAGAATTTTTTGGGTGAACTAACCCTTTAAACAGGAGATCAAACAACCCTACCCATCCGCACTCTGCTCTCATCCCCTAAAGACAATCCACAACCGCCAAACACACCGACACACACACTCTCTCAGAGATCTAACACAAAGTGATCCAAACCTTAACTGATCCATTGATGCGATGCATCCAAACAGCTTCATTTGGACAGTGGCAATGATGTCTGCAAACTCAATGTAAACAATGCACCGTGTCAAATCCGCATTTGTGGAGGTTTCAGACAGTGTCTCTCAGAGTAATAAGAGTCGAGCAAGGAAGGAAATGCTAATGAGTGCTGCTTTTATTCACCAGTGACAGATACAGTCTGAAAAAACTGGTAGCTAAAGACAAAGAGAGAGAAAGACGGAAAAAAAGACAGTGGAAACGCAACGTGCTCTGGTAAAAGCAGTTCATGAGCAGAAACAAATCCAAGAACCCAGCCTCCTCATCGTTTGTGTTTGGTTTCAGATTCTCTCCCTTTAACTTCAACTCAAAACACTTGTTATAGCCACATAACACTTAACACCCTCCTCCGCTTCCAGCAACATGAGAGAATGAGAGGAAGCAGCAACAGCCCAGGAAGTTGAAGAGTTTCTTTCCTCTTCCTCTCCTGCTGCTGGAGAGAGCAGCCTCATTGATCTCTCTTTGCTCAGTGTCTCAGTGATGAGTACGCCTTAATGGCGCTGTCGATTGGCCCACTTTGCATTTATCCAGTTCGCTGTGCATAATTAATCTGCAGTGCAGTATAACTCTCTAAGTTAGGGGCTATTGAATATCTGGATCGGCCTGCAGAAATCTCCTCCTGCCGGCTTTCATACGACTGGCAAATGTGCGTTAATTTGTGATACTGTAGCAATTAATAGCAGTTGACAAGTCAGATTTGCTGGAGCAGCAGATAACTCAATAATTATCTTATGGAGATTTCGAAAGAGGCCAGTGAATGGGAGTACACGCAGAACAACAGGCCAGCACAGCAGTTGGAGTCATTACTGGAGGACGCTGGGAAATAATGTGACACTGTTGTTTTATTATGAGTTTGAGTACGTGTCAGAGCCCAGTGTGTGGTAATTACTGCCAATCACACTCGCATACACACTCTGACAGACAAGAATGACAGTCATTCATGCATTCAGTTACTGGCTTACAAAACACACATACGCGGTTTGTAACAGCTAAGAGTTTTTTCCTATTGTTGAAAGTCTTATGTTCACCAAGGCTGTGAAATATATATAATATTGTGAAATATTAGATTTTAAAATTACTGTTTTCTAATACATTTTATTTAAAGTGGTGGAAAAGGTTTCAGCAGACATTACTCCAGTCTTTAGTGTCACATGATCCATTGGAAATCATTAATATGCTAATGTGGTGTATTTCTTATTATTTATCAGTGTTTAAAAAGCTCAGAGAGTTTAATGTTGGAAACCATGATACATTACCATTAAAAGCTTGGAGTTAGGGGAAGAAAAAAAAAAAAAAACGAACACTTTTAATAACACTACACTTTAAAAAAATCATATACGCTACTAGTCAAAAGTTTTTTAAAAAAGTAAGTAAGTTTTAATGTTTTTTAAAGACGTCACTTCGGCTCACCAAGCCTGCATTTATTTGATCCAAAGTACAGCAAAAACTTAAAATTCTGAAATATTTTTACTATTTAAAATAATTGTTTTTATTTGAATATATTTTAAAATTCATTTTAGAAAATTCATTTATTCCTGTGATTTCAAAGCTGAATTTTTAACATTACTCCAGATCCTTCAGAAATCATTCTAATATTCTGATTTGCTGCTAAAATGTATTATTATTAATATAGAATAGAATTTTTTCAGGTTTCTTTGATCACTAGAAAGTTCAGAAGAACAGCTTTTATCTGAAATAGAAATCTTTTATAACATTATAAGTCTTTATCATCACTTTTGATGAATTTAAACCATCCTTGCTAAATAAAAGTATTAATTTCTATAGTTTCTTCACCAATTTTTTTTTTTTTTTTTTAATATTCTGATCTCATCCAAAAAAAAAAAAAAGTACTCAAGTGTTTTAAATATTGATAATAATAAAAATAATAATAATACTAAATGTTTCATGAACAGCAAATCAGCATATTAGAATGATTTCTGAAGGATCATGTGACACTGAAGACTGGAGTAATGATGCTGAAAATTTAGCTTTGATCACAGAAATAAATTACATTTTCAAATGTATTCAACTAGTAAGCAGTTATTTTAAATAGTGAAAATAATTCACAGTATTACTGCTTTTGCTGTATTTTGGATCAAATAAATGCAGAATTGGTGAGCAGAAGAGACTTCTTTATTAAAAATCTTACTGTTCAAAACCTTTTGACTGGTAGTGTAAAAACACTTATGGCACTTCTGATCATTATCATTCTTTCTGGTTTAATGGAAAAATTAAATCACAGAGAAAGAGCGAGAAAGAAAGAAAGAAAGAAAGAATAGGAGAAAGAACCACCTCCGTATAAATGGCTGCAGTATCTTCCCCATTAGCGTCAGCTGATGTTAAACATCATTAGGGTCCTGCCATCTATCTTCCCGCAATACAGCAGGAGCAAGAAGGAATCACATTGATTTATTTGGGGATTGGCACTGTGGCACTGCTGAAAGAAACAGACCACTGACCAGAGTACTGTCAGCCCATTCAGCATTCTTGATAGAGAAAGAAAAACTCAGTTACAGAGAGTCAAACTGCCCCCTATGGGTAAAAAGAAGAAAGTTAATGCAGGAAAGTAATAAATCTCTCTCTCAATTCTGAGCATTTTCAAAAAAAAAAAAAAAAAAAACAGTGATTCATTGTATAGTATCTTCTTATCTTGCCTCTGCAAAACAAATATACATGCATGCATAAAGAAAAAGAACAAAAAAAAAAATCGATTACACTTTATTGCTGTCATCAGGCTTTAACAGCTCTTGCTGAGTTACTGTTACCCGTACACGCTTCACCACACTTTCATTTTAACCACTCTCTATAAATTAATGAGGCCATTCTTAATGTAAAGTATCATGATCAATGTGCTTACAATAAGAGAATACACAATCTTGTGTGTGTGTGCGTGTGTGTGTGTGTGTTCATCCCAAATCTACCAGCAGCAGCACTATTTACTTTGCTTTTTCAGCTCTTTGTGAGATCCACATTCCTTCGACATTCAGCAGCGAAAAAAAAAACGAAGAAAGAGACAGACAGGGTGAGAAATAAATAGAAATGCCTTCTGTTATAGATTGACAGAGCTTAACAGACAGTCCTCGGTACACTGCGCGCTTTCAAAAATGAGTATGGAACTGCAATTTAGCAGCGTTCCACAAGTAAATAAAAAGGCTTTTTTTGGGTTTCTGTGGTTCGGTTGGGATGATGTAGGACAAGCTCTGAGTGGCTTTCTCTGAAAATCCAGCCACTGAACAACCAGGCTAAAGCTAATGCATGTCATTTTTTTTTTTTTTTTAAATGTTAAAATTATTGTCTCTCAGTTTAATATGCAAAGACATCTATTACTCCAGCATGCCACAATGATTTCTACATTTTATTTATTTATTTATTTTAAAGAGACAAAGAGAGCACATAATTCCTAGCAATGGTTATCTTGGAGTTGATCTGTTTGGCCACATATTGGAAAAGGGGAAACTACGGAGCCCCGCACATGACATGCAGGGGGAAAAAAAAAGTAAATTGTGTGCACGATTTACTAATTTCCCTCAGTTTACCAAATCGTGTGCACAATTTATTAATTTGTTCCCTCAGTTTACTAAATCGTGCGCACTATTCACCAGTGATTTATTAATTCGTTCCCTCAGTTTATCCTGCGCACGATTTAATAATTTGTTCCCTCGCTTTACCAAATCGTGCGCACAATTTAATAATTCGTTCCCTCGGATTACCACATCATGTACGTGATTTATTAATTTGTTACCTTGGTTTACCATATCGTGCACATGATTTACTAATTTGTTCCCTCACTTTCCCTCAGTTTACTAAATCATGTGCATTATTCACCAGTGATTTACTAATTCGTTCCCTCAGTTTACCAAATCGTGCGCATGATTTACTAATTTGTTCCCTCGCTTTACCAAATCGTGTGTGATTTACCAATTTGTTACCTCGGTTTACTAAATTGTGCGCACGATTTACTAATTCGTTCCCTCAGTTTACCAAATCGTGCGCATGATTTACTAATTTGTTCCCTCGCTTTACCAAATCGTGTGTGATTTACCAATTTGTTACCTCGGTTTACTAAATTGTGCGCACGATTTACTAATTCGTTCCCTTGGTTTACTAAATTATGCACACTAATTACTAACAATTTACGAATCTGTTCCCTTGGTTTACTAAATCGTGTCCACTACTAACTAGCGATTTACTAATTCATTCCCTCATTTTACAAAATCATGCACATGATTTACTAATTCATTCCCTCAGTTTACCAAATTATGTGCACGGTTTACTAATTTGTTGCCTGGGTTTACCAAATCGAGCGCACAATTTATTAATTTGTTCCCTCGGTTTACTTAATTTTGCACACGATTTACTAATTTGTTCCCTCAGTTTACTAAATCGTGCGCATAATTTACTAATTTGTTCCCTCAGTTTACTAAATCGTGCGCATAATTTACTAAATCGTTCCCTCGGTTTACCAAATCGTGCACACGATTTACTAAATCGTTCCCTCGGTTTACCAAATCATGCCCACGATTTACTAATTCATTCCCTCATTTTACTAAATCATGCACATGATTTACTAATTTGTTCCCTCGGTTTACCAAATCGTGTGTTACCTCGGTTTACTAAATCGTGCGCACAATTTACTAATTCGTTCCCTTGGTTTACCAAATTATGCACACTAATTACTAACAATTTACGAATCTGCTCTCTTGGTTTACCAAATCGTGCCCACGATTTACTCATTTGTTCCCTTGGTTTACTAAATTGTGTCCACTACTTACTAGCGATTTACTAATTCATTCCCTCAGTTTACCAAATTATGCGCACAGTTTACTAATTTGTTGCCTGGGTTTACCAAATCGTGCGCACAATTTATTAATTTGTTCCCTCGGTTTACTAAATCGTGCGCATAATTTACTAAATCGCTCCCTCAGTTTACTAAATCATACGCACTAATTACTAACAATTTACGAACTCGCTCCCTCGGTTTACCAAATCATGCCCACGATTTAATAATTCATTCCCTCATTTTACTAAATCATGCACATGATTTACTAATTCATTCTCTCAGTTTACCAAACTATGCGCACAGTTTACTAAATTCGTTGCCTGGGTTTACCAAATCGTGCGCACGTTTTACTTATTTGTTCCCTTGGTTTACTTAATTTTGCACACGATTTACTAATTTGTTCCCTCAGTTTACCAAATTGTGTGCACGATTTACTACTTGGTTACCTTGGTTCACCAAATCGTGCGCACAATTTACTAATTCGTTCCCTCAGTTTACTAAACCGTGCACATGAGTTACTAACCATTTACTAATTCATTCCCTCAGTTTACTAAATTGTGCACACAATTTACTAATAATTTACGAATTCGTTCCCTCGGTTTACCAAATTCTGCGCACAATTTACTAACTTGTTCCCTCAGTTTACTAAATCGTGCACACAGTTTACTAACAATTTACGAATTCGTTCCCTCGGTTTACCAAATCGTGCACACAGTTTACCAATTCATTGCCTGGGTTTACCAAATCGTGCGTACAATTTACCAATTTGTTTCCTCAGTTTACTAAATCGTGCACAAGATTTACTAACAATTTACGAATTCGTTCCCTCGGTTTACAAAATTTGTTTCCTCATTTTAAGTAAACCGAGCGCGAGATGCGCATTCTTAAAAGACTTGCAGCGTTGCATGGAATCATTTTAAGTGAGAGTCATTTATCGATTTATGAGAATGTGGACAGGAAGTAGAAGAAATAATTTTGTTCACACGATTTACTTCACACGATTTGCACATGATTGAGTATTAGTTAATCATGCATACAATTTTTTTTTACCCTGTATGTCATGTGCAGGACTCCATAGGAAACTGTTTAGAAAAAGTCATTCACCACATCCGAATATAACTACTTCAATAGTATACTGTGTGAAAAGCAGTTTAACGAAAAATAGTGTGTCCAAAATGTATTATCCATAAAACAGAATGTGAAAAACCTGCAGATGACTTATTGAGACTTTACTATCCCATGAGGCCATTAAAGAGTCGATATGTCTATAAATGACAGGGAGAAGTGACACAACTGACATTGTAGGTCACATGGTAATGCCAATATGACAACAGTAAACAGTAATATTGTGAAATAGTACAATTTAATTTAAAATAATACAGTTTAAAGTAACTGTTTCTATTTAAATAGATTTATTGTAATTCATTCTTGTGATTAGAAAACAGCAGTTTTTCAGCAATCATTACTCCAGTCTTCAGTGCCACATAATCTTCAGAAAATAATTAAAATATGATGATTTGGCACTCAGGAAACATCCCACACATCATCTTTCAGTTCTAATCATTAGCAGCAGATCAATCAAACTTCTTAATAACCATCAACAAGCTCATTAAAAGTGTCAGTCTTTCGATTTCAAACATGTCAATAAACAAAAGACACGTGTGATAACACCACGCAGCTGTGAGACGCTCTCACATAGCGTTTATTTGTCGTGCATTATACTTTCAAAATACAGAGCGAATCCTCAATCACTGTTACAATCGGACATGAAGCGAGCATCGTTATTCAGCAGCATGTATGCAGTGCCAATGATTAAACAGATGAGTGGCCAGAGCTGTCAGCTGCACTCCTCTCTTTGGAGAGGGAAAGAGAGAAAGGAAGAGAGAGAGGAAAATAGAGCACAAATTGGCAGAAGCCCAGGCTCATTTGCATACCAAGATGTGGTAGGGCTCTGTAAATTCCCCTCGTGGTGTGAGGGCAGAGTAAAATCCCACATTAGAGCACAGACTACACGCAGATTATTTATTAGCACTACAGCCGGAAAGCTAAAGGGCTTCCTACTGGTCCTGCATACCTTTCTTAGAGCAATGTTTGCATCCTCTATGAAACAAAGATGAATGGGGGATAAAGTCTGTAATGAGAAAATAGGCTTGATTTGAGTATTTTAAAAGTTACTTACTGTTCTCAGTGTTGGGGAGTAACGGCTAAAGGCTGGAATACATTACATTAGGCGATATTAATAGCCGATATTAAGCATTTTATGGTTATCGGTATCTGTGATTTTCAAAACCAATTTGCCAATAAAACAATTTGAAAGCATTTAAAGAAAGTTTTTGTCAGAGCCGATGTTGTTCTTAATGTTGACATTAATTTTCATTTTTACACCAGACAAATATTGTGGTCCAAAATATCAGTTATCACTCTACTTGATCTGTAATAATCAGTATCGGCCCTGAAAAACACATATCGTCAACCCCTAATATATATCTACTGGTACAATATGCGTCATATGACTAAACATGCGTCATAGTTTACAAAAGCCTGCGTTTTCACAGTCCACACTACAATGCGAAAACAGTGCTTTCAAAAATCTCAGTTTTCCTTTATAAAAACGTAATATCAGTGTTGCCGGAAGGCCAAATTGGCAAGTAAAAGATGTGTTTTTCCAAACAAAAACATTAGTGGTTGGCGCAATAGCCTTGTGGGCACTGTGACGACATGTAGTGCAGTTGCGCTACGGGCGTCCCGTGTTCGAATCCCGACTCAAGGACCTTTCCCGGTCCCGCCCCCTATCTCTCTCCCACTTCGTTTCCTGTCCATTCTGATCTGTCCTATCATAATAAAGGCTAAAAATGCCCAAAATAAATCTTTAAAAAAAAAAAAAAACGTATTAGTAGAATGTGAGTGGTGCGATACAACAAAACTACAAAAGTAAACGAATGTCTTGTGCTATTTATGACGTACTGACGTTACATCCAGTGTAGACAGCATTTAGCTAATACGCCGCAACACGTCATGAGCGAAAATGGTCTCATGCGGTGTAGACATGGTGTAAGGCTTCATATTTTAACTGCCAAGTCATCCAGCCTCTTTTTGTTTTTTTGCCGTTTTTATGCCTTTTATTAGATAGGACAGTGTAGGTGGACAGGAAGCGAAGTGGGAGAGAGAGAAGGGGGTGGGATCGGGAAAGGTCCACGAGCTGGGATTCGAACTCAGGACGCCTACAGCGCAACGGCGCTATATGTCACCGTGCTAACCACGAGGCTATTGGCGCCGATTATCCAGCCTCTTTGAAGGACCCTTGGAAGAAAGTCTTCATTTTGCATCCTGTTTTGAAGGATGAATCAGGTGTATTCTTCGCACTCTTTAGTCACCCACAATTCTTTGCACACATTCCAATTCAACACCGAACTCGTTCGCATTCTGGGGGTTTCTGTCATTGTAAAATAAAGGTAAACTATGTGTAATGTAAACCACTGGTAGACCACAGACAGTTATCATTACAACTGCTGCATTAATAGACAATCTGTAATTTTAATAGTATTTTTGTGGCTTGACCACGGCGGCATAAATACTTATGATGTACGACTAGACCGTCTCATTCTAGAATTTAATGCTGAGCAGGACTTTAGCATTGGAGCCTCAGAGAGGCTGAGTAGGAAGGATGCACCCTCACTAGGATGCTGCTTTCCGTTTGAGAAGAACCCGACGTGCAGTTCTAGAGGACCTTCAGGGAAGGTATGAACCCCTGCAGTACACCACATGAAATCTGAACATATTTTCAAACACTAGTCATCGATAACTTGCTGACTTTGTAGAAAGTCTTTTCACTACCAGACTTTCAAGTTGTTACGAACACAACCATCTCACAGAAACATACACCTTGTTGCGAGATGCACAACAAATGAAAAAATGTGCTCTAAAACCAGCTCAAATATCAAACATGTTTGATATCCTCTGGATGGAATCAACATAGGCATCTATACACTGACAACGAATTTGACTGCTTCAGACATGTCAACAGCCCTTTTACACATACAGTCTTTACTGGTAAATTACCATTAAGAGATCACGTGTGAACAGGACCTTTTAAAAAAATACTGATAAATTTGTTCTGGGAATTTACCGGTATGATAAGTTGTAACATTACCAGCAAATTACTGGTAATGTGCTCTTTGTGAACACAGAACAAGATTACCCATGTGAGCACATACGAGTTCAGATTGCGCTGACATAAGACGTCTACTTTAGGCCAATCATAACTTTCTGAAGCAAATAACTCATTTACTCTATGCTGTGTAGACTGGTTTGAAGTCATCTAATATGATCTCTCTGGGCCAAAAGCAACTGCATGAATGTGAACGTTTGATGCAAAAATGAAAATATACCCCTCCATGTTTACAAACACAACACTGGGAGGCACAGCAGTTTAGAGGTAATTTCTGGTTAACGATGTCACAGCATTGACTGGTATTTTGAAACTGATGTGTGAATGCTACTTTACCGGTACAAAGACAAAACATCAGTGCCTGCGCGAACAGCGCATTTTTGTAATTACCGGTAGTCGTTACGATAATTTTACATCAATTTACTGGTATTACTGTGTGAAAGGGGCTAATGTGCCTGCCATCCTAAAACAGTCAATATTTCAGTTTTCCAACTTGCCACAACACTGCGCAACTTCTATTTTTAAAAAACTTGGAGATTTAAATTCCTGAAGAAACCAACCTTCCACGTTCCATTTTGGCTGAAGGATTCTTTGATGCGCAGTAATATTTATAGGAGCTTTAACCTGCACTTTTTAGCATATGCAAAATTATCTAACATTAGTGGTAAACTAAAGAACATGAAAATTGTCTATTGCAGATATAGATAATCACACATGTGAATAACTATGGTTAGAGATGCAGTCATCTTGCTCTAAAGTGCTCAAGGGCCGACTTTGCTTGATTATGGCGGATGGCTTATGCGAAAACAATCTGATTCTGTGCCTATTATACATGATGCAATTTTCTGTGAAATCGGTCAACTCTGACTGCCCAAAATCTCCAGACTGACTCTGACTTTCAGTAAATAGTGTTGACTCATCCACACTGCAAACAGAGGCAAAAATCTGAAGGAAAAAAAAATAAATAAAAATTGTATAGTGTACTGCAGCCTTATCGACATTTGTCAATAGTTCAGGCATATTCAAAATAATGTAGCTTTTCCAATAACAAAACTTTGTTTTTAAGATTTACTTTACGTCTAAAAGCTGAAGAGTGGTAGTGAGAGAGGGGGCGGGATCAGGAACGGTCCTCAAGGATTCAAACTCGGGACGCCGGTAGCGCAACGGTGCTTTATGTCGGCACGCTTCCCACAAGGCTGCTGGCGCTAACCAATAACAAGACTTTTCAAGTTGTGATGTAGCATGGAATTTAATCACCATTTTAACATCACATGCAGCATTGCATCTGAATGAGCATTAATCAAACATGTTTAAAAGACTGATCAATTTTAGCTCTGGTAGTGATTCTAGTAGAAATGAACCTTTCCAAAAGAATCGGTTAATGTAACTGAACCAGTTCAAAGAGAATTGATTCACTCATTTGAGTAACCGCACTGTTGTTTAACAACTTTAACTGCTCTAATTCATGAACAGCCTGGAGCTTGGCAAGGCGTCTGCAAAAAAGCACATCATCTGGAAATGAATGTATTGTTAAAATTTCACATCAAGTATTTTAAGTTTTGTTTCATTTTTATATGCAAACATCTGAAAAGCTTCTTTACAGAGAGAAATATTCTAATAAATAAATAATCACGGGAAAAAATCCATACTGTAAAATTTGTTGGAAAAAAAAAAAAGTGTGTGTACGCAAACAATCATATCCTGTCGACAGAGTGACTATGCTTGACCAAATGTCTGGCTGGGGTCAATGCACAGTGTGTAATAATGGGATGAAGCTGACACCACAGGAATGTGGTCGAAAGCCCTTGAAAGACAGGCTCTTAATGACATTTATACACTGCTCCTCTGACCGCTGCAGGAGCACGGCCACAGACCCATGGGAGCAACGTGAACTCACTAGCAGCCTTTATCGCACTAGTACGCCTGCCACACTACTGCCTGTCACCTTGACAGGAGCCATTTGGCAGCTCAGACCTGGAGCCTGAAGGGTGACTGTGTGTATGTGTGTGTGTGTGTGTGTGTGTGTGTGTTTGAGAGAGTGCAAATATGTCAAATACTCCATGAAACTGCTTGATGAACACAGTTTTTCCTGACATAATGACAATTAAAATGCAAAGGTAAACTTATGTAAGAACATTATCAAATAAACATGGACTAAAAAGTCCCAAAATTTACATCTTGATTTCATTTAATTGGATGAACAATAAAGAGAGACAGACCTAGAAAGTGAGAGGGTTAAAACAGGAGCAACATGGGAGTGCAATACTCTGTTTTTTTTAGTTTGTGAGTGTGTGCTGAAGTTGTGAGTAGTATGTATATCTGCATGTGTGTCTGAGTCAGAAAATTCCACTGCTGCACACATGTCAGATGTGTTACATGCCAGCCCTGGTTGGTCAGGCTGGAGGTTGTCAGGAGGGCTTTAAAAATAAACATCTCTGAAGTGCCTGTAAGGAGAAGAGACACCAGCATGCTTCTCACAACAAGAGTCACCCCTGCTGCTGGCCATACCACAGGAGCTGCGGTCCCGCCTGCCTGGGATCAGGTCGATAGCTATGAAGGCATATCAGCTCACTTACAAGCCTTTTGCCAATGAAATCACTCAGCTCCTTAAAAGCTTCACTTCACTTCCAACCACTTCTCTTTGAAGGGCAGAAACAGAATTGTAGGGCAAAAACCAAACGGCCTCAATGCAGGACGTGGGATCTGGCAAGAAAGCAAGAGCAAATGGGTCTACGAAAGTTTTTCAAAAAAAAAAAAAAAAAAAAATGTATTGTACAAAATTTTGTACAGCTAAAAATAGCTGGACGTGGATGAGACCAGAAGCCCTTTCTTTCTTCAGTCGAAAAAAATTAAGTTTTTTTGACGAAAACATTCAAGGATTTTTCTCCATATAGTGGACCTCAATGGAGACCAACGGACTGAAGGTCCAAATTCCCGTTTCAATGCAGCTTCAAAGGGCTTTTTAATTTTTTCTAAAAAGGGCTTTTAATTTTAAATACTTTTTAACCATAAATGCCTGTCTTGCACTAGCTCTGCGATGCACGTCTTCACTCATTACGTAATCACATTGGAAGTCATGCACTGTTAGTTCTTCGTCCATCTATTTCAGTTTAAAAAAAGCAGAAACACTCCATCTCAACTCCAACTTCACAATCGTCCAACATTGCTATTTTAACTTTTTTTTTTTGTAAAGGGCGTTTGACTTTATTTGCACGTTCGCTTTGTAAACACTGGGTCAGTACTTCCACCTATGATGAGCTAGTGCAAGATGAGCATTTGTAATTAAAAAGTATATAAGTTGTAATTTTTGTAAGAAAATGGCCAATCATTTTGCCAGTTAAGACCCTTATTCCTTGGCTGGGATTGTGTAGAGCCCTTTGAAGCTGCATTGAAACTGCAATTTGTACCTTCAGCCCATTGGCCACCACTGAAGTCCACTATATGGAGAAAAATCCTGGAATGTTTTCCCTCAAAAACCTTAATTTCTTTTCGACTGAAGAAAGAAAGACATGAACATCTTGGATGTCCTCACAAAACCAAAACTCTCGCTCAAAGCGCTCCAGTTGAAATGCTGAGGTAATATTTTGTAAAATTATACTGATGCTGACTGCAGTCGTGGGAACGCCTACTTAGTATAGAAAGCATAGAACAGGTGCTGAGGATGGATGGGAAGACACACAGTTGCTGGCACAGGGACTGAGTGATGGATGGTCCTGTGGAAGCTCTCAGCGCTTGGAGGGAAGTCAAACGAGGCCTCTCATCCTCTCTATCTCTCTTTCTCTCTCTAAATCTGTTGACTGGAGAGCACCTCCCGTCACAGACAGACTCCAAGAGGACACACAGGTGAGAAAATCACTAACAAACATACAGGAGGCCAACGGCATGCAGGCAGGTCTGAAAACAGCATGCTGAGAGACAGCCATTCAGCCAGCCACCAAAGCAAACAGGCAAAAATAGAGCAATCGCACTATTTAGCTCACCCAAAAATTAAAATGCTGTTGATTTTTTTTCCAATGAACACAAAAAGAATTTATAGTTCACAATTTTATTCACTACCAGTCAAAAGTTTTTGAACACTAAGATTTTTAATGTTTTCTAAAGAATTCTCTTCTGCTCACCAAGCCTGCATTTATTGGATCCGAAATACAGCAAAAGCAGTAATATTGTGAAATAGTTGTACTATTTAATATAACTGCTTTTTATTTGAATGTATTTTAAAATGTAATTAATTCCTGTGATCAAAGCTAAATTTTCAGCATCACTACTCCAGTCTTCAGGATGAACCATCAGAAATGTTTCTAATATGCTGATTTGCTGTTCAAGAAACATTTACTATTATTATTATTAGTAGTAGTAGTAGTAGTAGTAGTAACATTCATATTTAAAAAGTTAAGTACATTTTCTCAGGACTCTTAGATGAAAAGAAAGATCCAAAGGTCAGCATTTATAATGTTACAAGAGATTTCTATTTCAGATAAATGCTATTTTTCTGAACTTTCTAAAATATATTTACATTTTTAAACAGTAAAAATAATTTAAAAATTGTACTGTTTTTGCTGTACTTTGGATCAAATAAATGCAGGTTTGGTGAACAGAAGAGACTTCTTTAACAAAAAACATAAAAAACTTTTGACTGGTAGAATAATGTTACAAAAGATTTCTATTTCAGATAAATGCTATTTTTCTGAACTAAAAAAAAAAAAACTTGAAAAAACTTCTACTCATAATAATAATACAGAATATTCAAAAAATGAAGGCTCATGTGACTGGAGAGTAATGATACTAAAAATTCTGCTTTGAAATCACAGGAGTAAATTATATTTTAAAATATATTCAAATTTTCAAATTGTAAAAATATTTAAAAATGTTACTGTTTTTGCTGTACTTTGGATCAAATAAATGCAAGTTTGGTGAGCAGAAGAGACTTCTTTAAAAAAAAAAACATCAAAAATCTTACTGTTCAAAAACTTTTGACTGGTAGAATGTCATAAGGGTGAGTAAATGTCAATATCTCTTGAATTTTACGATACAGTTCCCTTTCCAAACTCTTTCTCCAAACTCTTTCTCCCCTCAGTGGAATGACTCTTCAAAAAAAAAAATAAATAAATAAATAAAATAAAAAATGCATTGATACTCAAGTACACTTACAAAGCAGCACTCTCACAATTCTGAACCTCTAAAACATTCTGGAAAAGTAACAAATAGGAAGTCAATTTGCCCTTCTAAAAATGTTTCTTAGGATAGTTTGTACTACTACTTGTTTTGAATTGCTTTGGTCATCTTTTGGAGAGCTTTACAGGCAGACATGAGAGCTGGTAACATCAGATTGTAGTTGAGATGGATGTTTCCCCATTCACTGATGACAAGCATTTTACTCTCTGCTGCTCCTTCTGCTTTCTCATAAAATCTTGGAAATTTCTGATCAAAAACTTGATCAAAAGTGACAGACATTTATAATCCAACACTGATAAAAATGTTAAAAAATGTTACAAAAAATTCAAATAAATTGTTCTTTTAAAATTTCTATTCATTAAAGAATCATGAAAAAAATGCATCACTGTTTTCATGACACTGAAGACTGGAGTAATGATGCTGAAAATGAAACTCTGCCATCACAGGAATAAATTTGAAAATGCATTAAAAACACTAACATACATAAAGTTAATTTTGTTAATTTTGAATAAATATAGACAGCCTTGTTCAGCATTTGACTTCTATTAAAAATCTTACAGGCAATTTTTTTTTTAAATGAGTTACCTGCAAATCATTATAGAATGTAATAATGTTTAAAGTTGTAAATTAAAGTTCTAATTCTTAAGTGTAAATGATGAAAATCTAGTTTTTATACAGTTGTCTGTATCAGCTGAAAAAAGCCTACACACATCTCAAGAAAAAGAAAAAGACTTTCCCTCCAAAAACAGCAAGACAGAAATAGCTCCACGTATCTTTAAAGAGAATGGGTGTACCTACAACCTCACCAGGCCAGCGTGCTTTTTGTGTTTCGCACAGAAACATTAAAGCTCCGTGAATAATTGTGTGGGATATGAAAGTATCATGAAACTGCCTCCACTGCAGTGCCAAATGCTTAATCCAAATGAGCTCCAGCGAGCCACTCCTCCACCTGTCCGCTTGGTCAAGGCTGGTGTTCCAGTCTGCCTGCCAGCTCCCTTCAAACCACAGCTTCAAAAGAAAGGCACCTGTGTTTTTTTTGCACTTTGGAACAATGTCTAAAACAGGAGTTAGGAGAACACTTCAAAAACCTCCTCTCAGCAGAATTTAGCCCACAAAATAAGCATAAAAAGACTTATGAAGATGAAAGGGCCACAAAAGTGTTGACATTTAAGAGGATCAGGTGGACATTAAATCCAGCTCTGTCTGACGATAATGCTTTTTAAAACACTCGGTTATTTCGTGGAATACATTTCAGAAACACTGGCCTGGCCAGTGCATACTAGGAAATGTGAACGTGCTTTAGTGGGAATCTCAAAGGGAGATGAGTGAAACAAATCATACAGACTCAGAATCCAATAACCATTTGACTACAGCTCATTCATATTCATATCACTCACTCACATTTGAACTCTTGACCTCTGATGTTTTCCATAATCCAAATATAAATAAATGGCAGAAATGACCTAAGAAGTTTTAAAAGACCAAAGCAGACCCCTGAAAAATAGACATCGGTTCATGTTTTATCAGCTTTATTTGATAATTAACACGCTCGCTGTGAAGAACTAACAGCTTGTGGATGGGCATTTAACAAGCGTCCAGCGCTCTTTAAAAAGCCAGATCTCAATTCCATGACAAGTATTAATTTGTGGCCTTTAGAGTGGTGATAACCTAAGAGCCCGTGGCCTATTACAGCCAGGCAGGAAGCGTAAAGATGGAGACCGCTATCCGCCGTCTCTCAAAGGCCGGAACAGCATGACATTAACATACAGAGCCAGGCGATTTATTCCCTTGTTAAACTGACCCACGATTCTCTTAAAAACTCGGCTGTTTAAATAACTGCCCAGAAGTCGGTTCCAAAGGCTGGGAGGGTGAGAGTGGAGTGATAACGTTAAACATAAGCTGATTACGATGTTATGTAAACGGCTACAAGCTCGAGCAGAGGCTATAAAGTCAGAATGTGGACATAAGGAGATTTTTATTAGATGAACTTGCCATGTGGCTTTTTTCTACGATCTTATTTGTTCCAAGACTCGCTCTAACAGTAGCAATTGATACGCTCCCTAAAACATTAAATATACTGTAGCTGGAGCCATGGCTTAGCGGTATGTGCACATTCTTCAGTCATGAGCAAGCAGTTTTTAATCCACCATGTCCCGATCCCATTTCTCTTTCTTTGCCCAATAATTTCCAGTCCTGTCTCTAACATCAACGTCAATAAAAAGTTGCAAAATGAGCAGAAACGAACGTACACATCCTAAAATTTTTCAAAGAAAATCCCCAAAAGTGACCAATTAATAAATATGACCTTGGACCACAAAACCAGTCATAAGGGTAATTTTTTTTTCATCTGAAAACTAAATACATAAGCTTTCCATTGAGGCATGGATAGGATAGGACAATATTTGACTGAGATACAACCATTTGAAAATCTAGAAACTGAGGGTGTAAAAAACAACAACAAAAAAAATCTAAATATTGAGAAAAATCACCTTTAAAGTTGTCCAAATGAAGTTCTTAGTAATGCATATTACTAATCAGAAATTAAGTTTTGATACTTTTATGGTATAAAATGTACAAAATATCTTCATGGAACATGATCTTTACTTAAAGGAGAAGTCCACTTCCAGAACAACAATTTACAAATATTTTACTCACCATCTTGTCATCCAAGATGTTCATGTCTTTCTGTCTTCAGTCATGAAGAAATTATGGTTTTTGAGGAAAGCATTTCAAGATTTTTCTCCATTTAATGGACTTCATTGGTGCCCTGATTTTGAACTTCCGAAATGCTGTTTAAATGCAACTTCAAAGGTCTCTAAACGATCCCAGCCGTGGAAGAAGGGTCTTATCCAACGAAACGTCATTTTTTTGAAAAATAAAAATTTGTATACATTTTAAGCGCAAAAGCTGGTGTAGCACTAGCTCTGGAATGCGCAGACACAACGCTATGAATCACGTCTAAGTTAATCGTCTGTGTACTCTGGCTCAAAAAGGTAGAGTATGGCGAAAAACTCTCCTTTTCTCCTTGTCTCCTTTTCTCCTACAACTTCAGAATCATCCGACATTGTTGTACCTTTTTGTTTGTAAACAGTGTTTGACTTACTTGCACTTCCTTAGTCTTAGGGACTTCGCGGCCATAATGAGCGTTGCATCTTTCCCTATTCAAAAGTATACGAGTGACAGGTCTTGGGTATTCTATAGTCTTTGGTTCCGCCAACATTCCGCGCGACGTGATTCAATAGTACGTAGCATCGTGGACGCGCATCCCAGAGCCTGTGCTACACAAGGTTGTGTGTTTAAGTAGTATACAAATTTTTATTTTTCGAAAAAAATGACAGATCGTTTCACTAGATAAGACCCTTCTACTTCGGCTGGGATCATTTAGAGCCCTTTGAAGCTGCATTTAAACTACATTTTGGAAGTTCAAAATCTGGACCCCAATGAAGTCCATTAAATGGAGAAAAATCCTGAAATGTTTTCCTCAAAAACCATAATTAAATGAAGACAGAAAGACATGAATATCTTGGATGACAAGGGGGTAAGTAAATTATTTGTAAATTGTTGCTCTGGAAGTGGAGTTCTCCTTTAATATTCTAATGATTTTTGACATAAATAAAAGTCAATAATTTTGACCCATACAATGTATTGTTGCCTATTGCTACAAATATACCTGTGCTACTTAATACTGGTTTTGTGGTCACATATATTCATATTTCTAGTGATGGCTAAAAGAAGTCATGGATAATTTGGGATAAAAATTTACTGTCAAGGATGATTTTGAATAAAACAATTTTGATAGATAATATAGATGTTGTTCTCCACACAATAAACTAATCTGAAATAAATAACCATAAAACTTTTCTTCATACTTAGTATGTTGTACTTAGTTATTATGTCTTGTTTTTAGAGAATAAAAAGTTTTTTATTTCAATTACTTTTCTAAGTATGACCCTTAATGAATGTTTAAAACGAAAAATGTTTAGTTGAAGATATATTCTCAAAAAAATAATTGCCTTTTTGCCCTCAATTACATACATCCTGATTTAAATAAATAATTAAGAAACAATTAAAAACAGTGAGCTGCGTTGTAATGTGGATGGGCTCCAGACACATTGACCTTCATGTGGATATCGCAGATTTGAAAGACAAGACTAGTCCTCAGGCAGTTCTACCAGTCTTGTGAACCGCAATTTTGCTCCATTTTGACCTCAGAATACTAGCTATTTATTAAAATCAACAGCACGACACAGTATGTCACAGCACAATGAGAAATTCCAATCATGCTCAACGTGGTGGTAATTAGTCACACAATTCTGGGAAAATATAAACAACCTTGTGGACACTTTAAAGAAAGTTGTATAGGCAGGAGGAGTTATAAAATGTGTTTTACTAGCAAAGCTATATTTGCTGAAGTTAATTTGGTCTGTGTTTATATGGTGAGTGCTGACCTTTATGTTATGGTAATTTTCTTAAAACAACCGGATCAAAAAATAATTAAAACAAAAACATGTTTACAGGCAGGAAGTCAACAGGCCAGTAGGGCCATGGGAAAAGAGAAAAATCAATGGGGACTTTGCAATGATCTCCTACAATGATCTTAATGTGGGGTATTTACGCATACTGAGTGCAGAAAAAAAGAGCTTTTGTGGGGCACAGTGAAATAACTTTTAAATCAGACTAAGCTGGTTTGCTGGTTTAATCTGGTCTAGCTGGTCTCCCAGCCTAAACAGCTAACAAATGCCAAAAAGCCCTCTAAAATAAACAAACAGAACAGCCAACAAGACCAGCCAATGCACTGGACAGAGTTGAACCACATAATCCTGTCTATACTTCTGGAATAATTACTCTTCTCAGTCACAAGAACAATTCTAAAGATTCAAAAAAGCATGCAAAATGATAAACATACACATATACACACACACATATACACACACACACACACATATACATATATACATACATACATATATATATATATATATATATATATATATATATATATATATATATATATATATATATATATATATATATATATATATATATTTTTTTTTTTTTTTTTTTTTTTTTTTTATGGACAGGACAGATTATTTTTATTCATTTACTCATTTTTTTGTAACCAAATCAAATAGTCTTGTACAGTAATTCAAATATACTTGCACAATCTCAGAGGTGCTTGTCTTTTTGGTGAATTCTTGGTTTATTAATATATCATTTCTCCCTGTCACACACACACACACTTTACAGCTTCTTTGAGTATCATAAAATCCATTTCACTGTGTCCAGATAAGAATACACACACATGCACCTTGTTCCACTTTGTCCCTCATCCAAGAAACAGACAGACCGACTGGAATATAAATCAATGCAAGCGTAAATGATAACTGCACACTTGCGTTTATGGTGTGCAGAAATGAAACTCAGCCGCTATAAAATTTTTGAGTTCTACATTAGAGCAGCAAAAATACTATAGGAGTTTTGGTCCACCCATCTTTTCCCAGGGCTGCTATAGCGCCAAAGTCCAGAAAAGAACAAAGGGTCAACTTTTCTGTAATCACCTCTTTTCCCCTCCAGATTGCATGACCTCTGAGGCTTGTGAGAAATCTGAGCAAAACCTGAAAATCCCCCAGGTAAAAGAGGCAGAGATCTTAATAGGAAATAACCTTGGATTCAGAGGTAATTGGGTGCCCTTTAAATTCTCTTATCTGGAAGGAGAATGTGTGTGGACACTCAGATAATGTGGTAACCGGACTAATGACTGCTCTGACAATCTGGGATATTTCAGCGGCTGAATGTAGTCCACTGAGCAGGCCTTTACAGTTCATACTCTATGGGACACAGGAGATTGTGGGATTGACACTGGATCGGAGCGAGTAGTGAAACTGTCAGCTGTTTCAACGAGAGCTGAAAAATGGCTAATCCTATCAAATTGTTACAAGGTGAAGGCAAAAGTTTGTGACATCTGTCCAGTTTCCAATCAGTTTAGTGCTTAAAATCACACTGTTACATATTAGCACATTTAAGATTATCAAAGCATAAGCATATTTTGGGAAAATTCAGAAATAAAGTCTGTATTTTAACCAACTGTAATCATTTGCATGTATCAAGGGTCCACAACAGGGGGTCAGTAACCCATAGGGGGGTCTGTGGTGGCACTGGGGGGGTCTAGCAATTATCGTTCAATCCCAAACTAAGTTTTGTGAAGAAATAAAAATGTGTTAAATAAAAAAAGAAAAGTAATTCTGTCAGTAATTATTCACCCCCATGTCGTTTCCAAACCTATAAGACCATCATTAATCTTCAGAACACATAATAAGGTATTTTGGATGAAATCAGAGAGTAATTAATGACAGAATTTTAATTTTTGGGGTGAACTATCTCTTTAAGTTAAGAAGCTAAAGCTTCATTTTTAATGATCTCTCTCACATTTTTTTTTTACATGACATTGAAATGCAAGCAAATAAATAAATAAATCACATACTGTATATAACTCTGTACATCAATATCACACTGATTATTGTAAAGGCTTTAGCATAAGGCGCAAGAACCAAAGGATGTGAATACAATAAAACTACAATCTAAAAGATCTCACAGAATACGCTTAAAGATTATCCCTTGACTAAAAAAGGTTAAAGACCTCTAATATACACTGTAAGCAGGGCTCTACATATACTTTTCTTTTTAGGAACACTTGTGCTCCTAACTTAAAATTTAGGAAAAAATTTTAGGAGCACCTTCTAATCAATAATCAATAAATCTGATTAAAATTTAACCTTCCAATTATGAGGTGATATTTGACACCTTATAGTGATTTACAGGGGGTTTTGTTTTTACCTTTGTAATGGCATTTTTCTAACTTTATTAAAAATGTGTCATCTTTTATGTCAATTTTTTTATTTAATATTTTTAAGCTTTTAAAAAAATTAGAATCAAAACAACAATAAGAACAAGTAGAATAAAAAAATAAGTTACCAATCAAATGAAATCAGTATTAACAAAATTAATTTATACTACAGTGGTGGCATAGAAGAACACAAAAGTGGCTTATAGGTGTATTTTCATATGTTTAATGAGGCTCAGAGGTGGCATGAGTGCAATCAAAATAATAAATTCATTTTGAGATGAAAAGACTGAAAAGATACTTTAAAAATTAGACTCAATTTGCCAGTAGGCGGCGGCAAGTCACTGATTTAATTACTGAATCATATCCTTCATTTGATTCGTTCGAACGAATCAATTTAAAAACGCACGTTCATTCATTAAGGAAACACCGCTGTGTTTGAATGGAGATGCAAAGTGGCTCAATTGTGACTTGTTTTCAGTCTTATTTACACTCTCTATACACTTTGTTAATGAAAGGATTCATCAGATATGTCTGTGATACATTACTTAACGCTGCAAAAACACATAGAAACCTGCCAAACACAAATATTCTGATCAGGTCAGTCACACATTAAATATTTTTCATAGTCGCACAATGCACGCAGTAGTTTTCAGTTGCAAATGCGACTGAAACGGTCGCACTGTAGAGCCCTGCATAACAGATTTTATCAAATATATATAAGTAATCAACAGCCATACTAAAGACAACCACATTTGCTGTACAGTTTACACACACATACGCGAAGTGGCAGCTGTCTGGTGTTTTGGGTGGCACTGAGTGGATTTCTTCCGCACCAGTGAACACACAGTGAGAAAAAGAAGAGGGAAAAATTAAAGATTTCCCTGCAGTCAATGAGGACAGCACAAAAATATAAAAGACATCTATTTGCCATAAACAGGCAAACATCACCACAACTTACTCAAAGCCTGCGAGCCACTGGTCAGCTGAAAAAGAATTTGTAATCTTTATGACAATCTATAATTAAGATAATAACAAATCCTCTCATCCCCTGCAAAAAACAGCCCTACAATTCTATTCATGCATTCCGAATGCTTCCCAGAATAAAATAAAAAGGAGAAACAGGTAGTTTACCCATCACCATGTAATTACCGTACACTGAGCAGCGTGTAGAGGTGAGCTAATTGACCCGCAATAAACACCCATGAATCCCTGCACTCAGAATAACAAGGGCTGAGAGGGATCAGGCTGCAGGATGTGTGCATACGTGTTGGTGGCTACAGGGGGTGCAATATACACAGAGAGAAATTTAATAGGTTTAGCAAAAGAAATGGAAAGCAACCTAGGGGCAGGTGCTCAGTCACCTTTCAAACCCTTGTGAAGAGTGGCAGAAAGTGTAAATAGAGCACCATGAGGCTGCTACCGCCACCAGGGCTCTCTTTCCAACATAAACACACATACACACACGCACGCATACAACCACATACTCCATAGTATGGCAACAATATTAAGCCCTATTAAAGCGCTTTATTTTTTTATCTGTTGGTGGTAACTAAATGAATGCAAACTTAAAACCTTAATTAAATTAACCTTTTAAAATGTAAATAAAGTTACATTTGAACAACTGCTTTCTTTTTTTTGGGCAAACAAAGTGCTACACAACATGATTTGAAAAAAATGTGGTAAGTACTGTCGCTCTGTAGTAGTACATGTGATCGTGAATCTTGAAAGTGAAAGTAAAAAGCGAGCACGGATTCAAAAAGCGATTTCAATGCCCCACATATACTCAATATAATTGCGAGAGAAAGTACTGAATAGGGCTGTCACTGACAATTATTTTGGTAATCAAGTAATCTGTCGAATATTTGGACGATTAATCAGGTAATCGGATAATTATAATACTTTTTAATTAGGAAAAAACAAAACAGACCTAACCGAACAGCTGCCTTTAAAATGACTTAAAATACATATAATTGCAATGAGGTAACAATAATGAATTCAAATAAAGTATTAAAAGCAAATAATAATATGATTTTATTGAACAAAACTGTTAAAACACATAATGCATTATAAACAATAGAGCTAACAAACATTATGCATTATTACAAATGACTACAGAGGGTGTCAACGGCCTGACGATTGTTTTGGAAATACACGCATGGAAATAATTAAAGCGCATATATTGAACCTGAATCACATATATTTATTTAACTGAATCATACTGTTTGTGAATTCACAATATATGCAGCCTCAGAATATGGTCTCATAATGCATTTCATGGATTCTCATCCATGGAAAGCATCACTTCTGGTATTCTGCCGGTTACTCAACACCGGTAAAATGCAATCGAGGATTTTTTTTTCAGAGTACTCGAATTAAATCGAGGAATTGTGACAACCCTAGTACTTATTTTTTATTTATTTTTCCCTCCCACCTGGTATTTATTCCCTTTAGGGGTCCCGTAGTACAAGCCAATTCGTTTCTGAACACGGTATTCAGATCTGATCATGGCATAATCTATCGTCCCAACCCTAATACACACACACACACACACACACACAAATGTGACCATGGACCACAAAACCAGTAATAAGGGTCAATTTTTTAAAATTGAGATTCATACATCATCTGAAAGCTGAGTAAATAAGCTTTCCATTAATGTATGGTTTGTTAGGATAGAACAATACTTGGCTGAAACACAACTATTTCAATATATGGAATCTCAGAATCTGAAAAAATCCAAATATTGAGAAAATCGCCTTTAAAGTTGTCCAAATTAAGTTCTAAAAAATGCATATTACTAATCGAAAATTTTGTTTTGATGTATTTATAGTAGGAATTTTACAAAATATCTTCATGGAACATGATCTTTACTTAAAATAAAAGAAAAATCAATGACCCATACAATGTATTTTTGGCTATTGCTACAAATATATCCCAGCGACTTAAGACTGCTTGTGTGGTCCAGGGTCACAATCTAACTGCAAATCTAATGTTTCGACTTGCTTGGTTCTTCCACTTTGTTTAATTCCATTTCCACCACTTACACATTAGAAATGCTCTTTGAAATGATTTTTGCGCAGACTGATATCAGCCTGAACAACACATGCATTTTGTGGCTGTCAACGTCTTGCCAGTCTCCTGTGTCTCAGGAGAACTAAGAAGATTGAAATATTCAGCATTTTAGGGAGCGGTTATATCTGACTATAAATCCATCACATCTATTCACAGAAGGAGGAGAAGGTCACACATTCAGGGTTCTATCCCCTCAGTACATCAGCCCACAGCAAACCCAATGAATAGAAACCTATTAGCATATGCATACTGTATTACTGCAGAGACTGCGACGAGATGGAGGCCAAATAATGCATGAGGTGCTGCTGTCTCAATGATAAAATACATCACTGAATTATATAAAACAGCAAATTTAAGCAGTCAAATGTATTTAGAATGTGATATGAGACATGAGAATTATGCAGTCGAGACGGTGCCACCAAGACAGGCTCTGATCTAAAGTTATTCTGGTGATCAGCACTGCATAGACGCATTAATTTATGTGCTTATAATCCACCTACAGAGTGCATACAGCAAATACCCCTGAATTTACATTGCTTCAACTCTTTGTAAAGGTTTGCCTATTATTAACACTGCTTCTAAATGGAATTTCCATTTAACACATTCTGATGCCATTAAAACTCTGAGGGAAAAATATGTCAGGTAATTAAAAGGCAAGGCGGCCTCTCTTAATGAAATGCGGCGGATGGACCATCAAACCTTTACATTTGACTTGAGATAATTGAGGCTGATGCTATAATTTTTTTAATGGACTTTTCAAAAGAGCTCAGATCTGGTGAGCGGAGGGCTGAAATTACATGGTACGGATGCACATTATCAATCTGGAAGTGTCTTGGAGCAAACACAAAAGACCCATGATGCAACAGAAGAAAGTCACTTTAAGACTTTCTGAAGCAACTACAGCTGATTAATATACGAGTATGTATTTTCCCTGTGAATCGACCAATCTTAACATATTTAACATTTCCCTTGAATCAATTCACTTTTTAATAATAAACAAATCACTGCATCAAATGCACACCGTGCTACATTAACAGAGAAAACAAAATGGTTGATCTGTTTCCACAGTGTAGTACATAAGGTCTACGATAAAATAGGTAAAGGAGCTGAAGCGAATAAAAGGGAGAGGAAGAGAGAGCATAGGAGAGCGAGGGTAAATGAGAGATTTCACTAACAGGTCCATGTTTCCCCCCTGTCATAAAGGCTAATTCACAGAACGTCCACAGACTCTCCTCCACTTTGAAGCATGAAATTCAGGGCTATCCATGCTATAAATTGCAGGGCTCTAATGAGAGCAAAAAGAGGCTCCCCAGACACCAGCCATCAGAGAACAGCCATTTCACATGGCACTCTAATACCAAGACTGAGCAGAGGCCACGCTGGTCCGCTACCCCTCAGAAATAATGTGTGGATAGATAATATAACTTGAAAAAAAGCCATGCAGACCTCCTCTGAGTGGGGAAAACTCAAAATGTTAGCTTCACTGCTCTCTATCAAAGCCAGTTTTTGAGGTAAAATCAAGATTTGACTGGTGCTTATACTATGTTGGCAATTGTAAGATAAGCTGGGAATCTTTTTTCAGGAACTGAAACCATCAATTTAATGTGTTCAAATATAGATATTTTCAAAGGGTTCACAAACTTATTCTTTATTCTTACATACCATTTTTCCCCAAATTATATGTTTGTTTGTTGTTCTCCATTTTAATATTTCTGGATTCCGATTTTTGCTGTTTGAATTTTTGTTTCTCTGTTTTAAAGGTAAAATAAAATTAAAAAAAAAAAAAAAAAAAAAAAAAAAATATATAATAATATAATATAATATAATAATAATATAATAATAATATATATATATATATATATATATATATATATATTATTTTTTATTTTTTATATATATATATATATATATATATATATATATACTGATTTTGTCCCGATCTATCACAAGCTTAAATATGATTTTATATAACAGTAAATTAGTTGATATTGTGTTATATTTTAAACACAATATCATGCGTTTTTGCAGAGAACATATTACCATTGAAGTCATAGCAAAATTGTTGCATGTCTCCAACCAACACAGCGATGTTTCGTTTCTGAATGAATCTACGTTTTGAACGAATCATGTGAATGAATGATCCAAAGGCCCATTCATTAAAGACATTCATAAAGAAATTTACCGCCACCTGCTGACAGATTTAGTTTCTTATTTAGAGCATCGTTTCATTTAAAAATAAAAATAAAAACACTAAAGAGATAGTTCACCCAACAAATTTAAATTCTGTCATCGGTTACTCACCCTCATGTTGTTTCAAACCTTTCTTTTGTGGAACATGAAAGAAGGTATTTTGAAGACTGTTGGTAACAAAGCTGTTTTGGTTACCAATGACTTTTATTGTATGAACAAAAAATGAGATGTTTCTCAAATTATCTACTTTTATGTTCCATAGTTTACGTTTCCTAAATGTTTTTGTGTAATAAATTTTATGCTGAACCAAAAATATCAAATATTTCTTTCTAAAGATACTATTTGCATGGTCTACTTGCTACTTTCTTATTTTTACATAAAAACAGCTTTAAATAATCTTTTGTGGGTATTTTCACAGCCAAAAAATTAGTTGGTAATTAATTAGATTAATTAATCGAAACATCATGTAATTAATTCTATAAAAAAATTTTAATCGACTGACAGCCCTAATATATATAAGGCCTATATAAAATATGCTTGCGATACCTTTCTGCACTGATTACTCATAAAATGTGGTTACAAAATAAAGTCACAATTGTTGACAAATCAAAACTGACTAAACTAACAACAAAGAAACTTTTGTACTTTACAGAATTTTATTAAAAACACCAAATCAGCATTGACAGCACAAGTTGAAAAAAGCATGTGAAACTCTGTGTCATGACTTCTCCAAAAGCTAATTGGAGTCAATTATGGAAATGAGAATGAAAGCGTGGGTCACAATTTAACACAATTTTTTGTGTTAAATTGTGGTTTGTGGTTTGCACTTTAAACAAAGGCACACAAAACCCTAGTTACTGACAATTCAGGGTTTCTTAGGAAACTGTAAACCATGGCTCAATCCTAAAAATGAAAAAACACATTACAGAGATGCAGAAAGCTGAAAAAGGCTACAAACCTGTGTGTTCATAAATTCACTAGAAGATAGATACCCTGTCTACAAATGTGTAAAATTCTGGATTGCTGCTTTTCTCCCTAAGAGTAGACATCCTGTAAAGAACACAACAGGCAATCCTGTAAGAAGCGAGAAAGAACGCTAGGAACCCAACAGCAAACAACTTCCAGGAAATTTTTTAAAAACTCAGAAGTCTTTGTCCATATGTCTGCTATCAAAAAACACTGAAAAAGAAGTGTTCATGAAAGAACAACATGAAGGAAACTACTGCGGTCTAATAAAGAAAACATTAATACACATTTAATGTTTGCCCAAAACCACCAGGTTGTTTCACAACTGTTCTGGGAATATGTTATGTGGACAGTTAAAAATTGAAATTTTTGGCAAAGCTGCACAATGTCTTGTTTATAGAAAAAAGGGCACTGCAGACCAACTCCAAAATCTCTTCTGTGAAGCATCAAGCTTTAGTACTGCTTTGCTGCCTCAGGGTCTAGACACTTTGCAATCACTGAAGCAACAATGAACTCTAAAGTGTATCAATACATTTTACGGGTGAATGTCGGGCCAGCAGTTCATGATTTCAAGCTTTAGAGAGGTGGGGTGATGCAGAAAGACCATGACCCAAATCACACCAGTATCGCCAACTAAAGAATGACTGGAAAAAAAAAAAAAAAAAAAAACGTTTTCCTGAGTCCTGAGCCAATTCAGATACTGTGGCATAACCTGTGCAACGTTAAGAAAACATAAATACTCATAAACTGAAACAGATTTGTTTCTTTTGTATAGATTATATAGATTTGTGTGTGAGTGAAATTCTGGTGATATTTGAAATCGAACCATTTCACCATTTGTATAAATCCACCTGCAGTATTTCTCACAGATAGTGTCTTGACAGACACACAAATTGGCTATAATTTTATAGATAATACTGTTTTTGTGTCACATCAAGTAGTTTTAAGAATTTTTTTTTTTTTAGGCGAGAACGTACTTGTTTAGGCTTCAAATATGCAGTTTGTTAATAAAAATAACGTTTATTTGAAAATTGGCTTCTATGTTTTCACAGATGTGAGCTCCAGGGCAACAGCAGCAATTTAGCACTCATGAATCCACTGAGAGCAGCCTTACCTCGGCCAGTTCTTCTAGAGTTTGCCGCTAGCTCTAAATTCTCTATAGTGTTTAAACATGAAATATGATTCATTCTGGGCAAATCTAACAGGCAGTATATATATTTATATGTATATATCATTCTGCCATTAGATGACGACAAGAGAATGTTTTTATGAGGGAGTCAGCAGTAAAGGCTTTTATATTGAAAGAGACTGGAACAGGGTTGAAAACAAGCAAATTATTTTTACTTTCAACAACATCATGTAAGACGCAGCCAACAAATGCACTGAGCAGCGCAGTCTTCGGAAATTGACAACCCTTAACAGATGAAAGTATAGTACGGTAAAGATATTGCTTTCCTCAGTGGACATTCAAACTAATGTTTCATTGTGTATGTGACGAATGAGTGCTGTACAGATGCAGGTAATCAGTCCTCGCTCAGTCCATCTCTCTCTCTCATAATACTCTACTGTACATAATACAGTTAGCTTTTAATACAGTAGTACAATAAGCTTTCAATGAAGCAACTCAGTGTTCCTTCGTTAATAGTTCTAAAGTGACATTTTCGAATTAGTAAGGGAGGCTTGGGCTCAGCTGCTAAACTGTCAACTTGAGATTTAAATCTGTGGCAGATTTTTTAAAGACACTACGTTGTTGTTTCTTATGCTTTTACACACTTCATGCCATAGACCTGTTGCATAAATGCAATATCACACTTGTAGCTATGTGATATGGCTGTATATCAGCACTATATATATAGTGTTATGGACTGAAAGCTTTCAAGGGCACCCAAGGCAGGCAGAGGCAAAAACAAAAAAGCAAACAAAAAATAAAAAACCAATGTGCACTGAACAACAGATGCTACAGATGATACCTGCCTCTCCAGTGAGATAGGAATGCGTGCAGGCATCAGTCTCAACCCATCTGAGTACAGAATCCCAAATATGCCACAAAAACGTGAAGGATCAAAGAACACTAGGAGAGGAAGTACAAGAGAAACCCCCTTTTAATCTCTCGGCTTTTCCCTCTCTTCACCATCTGCTGGAGCTGGAGCGCACACTGTGAATGCCAGAGGCATCCATGTAAGCTGAGCTTAGAAGGGAGAAGAAAAAGTGTGGATGGTGCAGAGGAAGTACAGGAAGAGGACAGTCATTTGTAGAGTGAAAAAGCACAACACAATACAACGTCTTTCCATGTTAAAAAGGTATAGTTCACCCAAAAAAAAAAAAAAAAAAAAAAAAAAATCATTTACTGCATATGACTTTCTGTCTTCTGTGGAACAAACAAAGGAGATACAGCTGAGGTCGAAAGTTTACATCCCCCTTTCAGAATCTGCAAAATGTTAATTATTTTACCAAAATAAGAGGGATCATCCAAAATGCATGTTATTTTTTATTTAGCAGTAAGATATTTCACATAAAAGATGTTTACATATAGTCCACAAGAGAAAATAATAGTTGGATTCATTAAAATGACCCTGATCAAAAGTTTTCATCCCCTTGATTCTTAATACTGTGTTGTTACCTGAATGATCCACAGCTGTTTTTTTTCGTTTTGGTTATAGTTATTCACGAGTCCCTTGTTTGTCCTGAACAGTTAAACTGCCTGCTGTTCTTCAGAAAAATTCTTCAGGTCCCACAAATTCTTTGCATTAAAATTCCAGCATTTTGGTGTCTTTGAACCCTTTCCAACAATGACTGTATGATTTTGAGATCCATCTTTTCACACTAAGGGAACTCATATGCAACTATTCCCTGAGTCCCTCAGTTGTCCTCAGTGTGAAAAGATGGATCTCAAAATCATACAGTCATTGTTGGAAAGGGTTTAAATACACAAAAAATGCTGGAAAAACCAAAGAATTTGTGGGACCAGAAGGATTTTTCTGAAGAACAGCCAGCAGTTTAACTGTTCAGGACAAAGGGACTCATGAACAACTATCACTAAACAAAAAAACAGCTGTGGATCATTCAGGTAACAACAGAGTATTAAGAATCAAGTGTATGTAAACTTTTAAACAGGGACATTTTTTTTTTTTTTTTATAAATTCCACTATTATTTTCTCTTGTGGACTATATGTAAACATCTTACAAAAGAAGAAAAGAAGAAAAGAAGAAAGAAGAAAAGCACCAGGCCCAGACGGTGTGACACCAGGCTGTCTGAAAACCTGTGCTGATCAGCTGGCACCCATCTTTTCACAGATCTTCAACAGGTCTCTGGAGTTGTGTGAAGTTCCATCATGCTTCAAACGCTCCACCATCATCCCCGTCCCAAAGAAACCCAAAATTACTGGACTTAATGACTACAGACCTGTGGCGTTAACGTCTGCCATCATGAAGTCATTAGAAAAACTGGTTTTGGCTTACCGGAAGGACATCACTGGACCCTTACTGGACCCCCTGCAGTTTGCTTACCGAGCAAACAGGTCCGTGGATGATGCAGTAAACATGAGACTGCACTTCATCCTGCAACATCTGGACAGACCAGGGACTTATGTGAGGATCCTGTTTGTGGACTTCAGTTCGGCCTTCAACACCATCATTCCTACACTCCTCCAGACCAAACTAAATCAGCTCTAACTCTCAGTGGATCACCAGCTTTCTGACAGATAGGCAACAGCTAGTGAGAATGGGGACATTAATGTCAAGTAGCCGCACCACGAACACTGGCGCCCCTCAGGGATGTGTTCTCTCCCCACTGCTCTTCTCCCTGTACACCAATGACTGTACCTCTAAAGACCCCTCTGTCAAGCTCCTGAAGTTTGCAGACGACACCACTCTCATCGGCCTCATTCAGGATGGTGAAGTGTCTGCTTACAGACAAGAGGTTGAGCAGCTCGCTGTCTGGTGCAGTCTTAACAACCTGGAGCTCAACACGCTCAAAACAGTGGAGATGATCATAGACTTCAGAAGAAACCCCCCTGCACTCCCACCTCTCAGCATCATGGACAGCACTGTGGCTGCAGTGGAGACATTCAAGTTCCTAGGGTCTATCATCTCCTGGGACCTGAAGTGGGACACTCATATTGACTCCACTGCAAAAAAGGTCCAACAAAGGTTGTACTTCCTTCGACAGCTGAGGAAGTTCACCTGCCGCAGGAGCTGCTGAAACAGTTCTACTCAGCCGTCATCGAATCTGTTCTTTGCACATCAATAACTGTCTGGTTTGGCTCAGCTACAAAATCAGACTCCAGAAGATTACAGAGAACGGTTCGGACTGCCGAGAGGATTATTGGTGCTCCCCTGCCCACCCTTCAAGAACTGTATACATCCAGAGTGAGGAAAAGGGCTCAGAGAATCACTCTGGATCCCTCACACCCATGTCATCCCCTTTTGAACTTCTGCCATCTGGTCGGCACTACAGAGCCACAAATACCAGGACAGCCAGACATAAGAACAGTTTCTTCCCTCGGGCAATATACCTTATGAACAGTTAAACGTTCCAGATCTGATTCTGATCTTTTATGTGAAATATCTTATTCAGGTCAGTACTAAACAAACAATAACATGCATTTTGGATGATCCCTATTATTTCGGTAAAATAATTAACATTATGCAGATTCTGAAGGGGGGGGGGGGGTAAACTTTTGACCTCAACTGTATTTATAGCAGAATGTCCAAGCAGCTCTTTTCCATACAATGAAAGTAAATGAACTAGCATTAGTAATATGGAGCATTTATTTAGAGGTTTTAAGGTGCTTTTTTGTCTTTCTTGCAGCCTGATAACTGCTGGTCAACATCTGCTTTCTCTCTTTTCGGACACTCTGCTAAACTTTTACATTTTGTGCTTGAGCTAAGAAAGAAGTACAGGTTTAGAACAAGAGAGTGAGAGAGCACAGGATTTTCATTCTTGGATGAATTATTCCTTTAATCTGACATTTTGACAGATACTTGGTTTCTCTTGTGACATATCACTGGTCCATATTCAAAGTTGGATTGGTTGCGTCAGCTTCACCCTGATTTCGGTGCAGACCAGTAAAAGAAATAACCTGACACTCAAAACATGACGCATCCCACAGAGTTAAGGCAACTTAGTAAGTAGTAGTGAAACCAACAGCCTTGAGACGTTCACACGAAAGCATTACACATATTGCAGTATCAGTAACAAGCTACGTTACGTCTTCCTAATCACGTCAAGACCGAGAAATCAAGTGTCACAGATCTAAAACAAGCCGACTGACAGATACTCGTTCCTTTCGATTTGACGCTTCTAGTTTCTAGCACCATTCCGACAGGAGAAAGAATTAAAACAGGAAAGACCCAAGATGTTTCTTCACCCTCACTCCCACACACCCTTAAAAATGTTCATTCCTCAAACAGAAAGCTCGGTTGTTCTTCCTCTTCATCTTGCCCATGATGTCACGACCACAACGCTACGAGGTAATTGGGGTCGCATCACTTGTCGCAGAGTTTAATTATTTTCTGATCCACTTCCTGAATATTAAAAAGCAGCAATAAGAGAACATCTGGACCAGAGGCCGGGGAGTCGAGCGTTAAAGACTGCTGGGAGAATTGTTTGTAGTGGAAGCTGCGAGGGATTTGCAGCATATGGGAGCGGATTATTAGCGCAGCAGTGGGAGACTGTTGAATTAATGCCACCCTACAAGGTCAAACAAGAGTGTATTCATATGAAAATCATGCCAGACAGTTTTTATTCAACTCTTTTCTTACCCTCAGAGGCTTTCAAAGGTCAAAGATGGAGATTTCAGGAAAGATAATTGAAGGAATAAAAAAATACGAGAACAGAGCGTTGACGAAATCCTGAAGTTTTCCCTCACGAAGATTCTTTGAAAACAGCTTAAGAGAAACTTTAAATAATTGGAGGCCTGAAACTGGCTGAAAACCATTTAAGTTTAAAACCGCCGCGTCTCAAGTCATCTGTGAGCTTTTAAATGAGACTGAGGCTCCGTTACAATGGAGGGGATATTTAAAAACCATTTCGAAGGACATGACGAACAGCTTTGACACAGCAAATACATTAAGCTTGAAGTTTAAAATTCATAATTCACTGTAAAATAGATTCATACATCGGAGTTCACTCCGCAATTTTCCATTCTAAGTTATTTACCTTTATTCTGTCACAGATATGAAGCGCAGTCTCTGTAATAGCTGAAAAGATGCTCAAAAATTGCTTCAACCCTTCATAAAACGTCCCATCAACCTTTCCCTCTCATCTGATACATCTGGAAAAAAACTGTATCCCGTGAACATGAGGAGGTCAGACTTTCCAGTCATTTCCACAGATCTGCATCGCAGACTTGCTGCACGTGTGGGAGGAAACGGCAGTAGTTTGATCGGAGCTTCACTACAATGCACCTGGCTTACAGTATGCCACACAGCTGGCTTTAATGGGCCCCCGTAACATTATTCACCGATATGTCAAGGGTTATGCTCATAAAAGCTTCAGGCTTGCTGACTGCCTCCAGGGACGTATGGAAGGGATGCGTGTAATGCTTTCCACTGCCGCAGACGGCCTTGGAGAGTTCAGTTACAGTCCCATCCTATCTGACGGCTCCTCTGAGCTTTCGATGCATATTTGTTCAAAGGGCTGCGCTCCTGCCCTGTTTATGCAGCATGGTTTATTCAAACGTTGACACCGTCTCCAATGGGGTGACAGGGCTAGAATATAGGACGGGAAAAGGAAAAAAAAACAGCTGCAGTCTAGGAATTAATGCCATGAGCCATAGAAACAAGGGCTCAATATATGATATACAAAACATCTGGTGACAGAGATGATTTATAAGATGATGATCATGACTGGGAACGAAAGATATTCATATAGATTACCATATAGAGTTGCAGTGATGATTATCTTCGGATGAGATCTGTGTAAATGATCCTTAGAAAAGCTGTGGCAGGTTTTACCCGCACGCATGTTAGAGCTAATATAAATAAGAAGATCAACTCATCATGTCAGATAAAAGAAAGGCATTCTTTTATCATGTAGACAATAAATATGATGGCAGATGGAATATTCCATTCAGCAGATGGAAGTAGAATGTGGATATATACATAAAATATATCTCAATCTCAATCAGAGATCAATCTCAGTCTATTAAATAATCCATTAAACAAGAAGTATTACCATATGAGCCAACTACTTTCACACTCGGATTCAAAAATACCTTACATCTGTGTACGTTGTAAGGCATACCACTCCCAAAAATCTTTGAATCTATGAACCTACAGGAACTTGTACAAAGGAGGAACAGGCAGGAACGACCCAGGCTCATTGGAAATACATTGCTCTGTATACATTTCTGCAACACCGTAATTGCACCTTACTGCGTGTTTCACGGCAGTTTCAAAGTAAAATGTCCAGAGAGTGTCGCTAAAACACTTGTTCAATATGGGACCGTGGCACGTTTTTATTACGTTGGTACAGGCACGTATTGCTGCGTTTTTATTATGCTTCAAATATCCGGGTTGTTTTTGCAGTAACGCAACAGAAGAGTGATTTGCAGTGATTTTTGCAGTGATGCAATAGAAGAACCATTTTTGGTTCGCCAAATGAACCTTTCAGTGAACAGTTTCTAAAAGAACCATTTTGAAGACCATTTAAAAAATCTAAAGAACCTTTTCTGCATTTAAAAGGTTCCATGGATGTTCAAAGTTCTTCACTGAACCACTGATGCCAATAAAGAATCTTTATTTTTGAGAGTGTAATGAAGCCCATAGAATTGTGATTGCTAATTCAAGCCCCGTTATAAGCAAGTTTAATAACATGAGATGAAAGTGTTTCTGGCATATTTTTAGATTTCTTAGAAAGGCAAACATGGCAGTTACGCACAGGGGTATGACACATTTTTCTTGTTTAGTCAGCTGACTTGGTGGCCTTTAGAAGCTTCTCATGTTTTCGTAACATTGACAATTCTACTCTTAAAGGAGAAGTCCACTTCCAGAACAACAATTCACAAATAATTTACTCACCCCCTTGTCATCCAAGATGTTCATGTCTATCTGTCTTCAATCGTGAAGAAATTATGGTTTTTGAGGAAAGAATTTCAGGATTTTTCTCCATATAATGGACTTCATTGGTGCCCCTGATTTCGAACCAAAATGTAGTTTAAATGCAGCTTCAAAGGGCTCTAAACGATCCCAGCCGAGGAAGAAGGGTCTTATCTAGCGAAACGACCGGTCATTTTTTTTTTTTTTTTTCTGGAAAATACAAATTTGTGTACTTTTTAAGCACAAAAGCCTGTGTAGCACAGGCTCTGGGATGCGCGTTCACAACACTACGTGCTATTGAATCACGTCGAAAGCTCACGCAGAATGTAGGCGGAACTACAGACCCAGTGTTTACAAAGCGAACAGGCAAAGACTAAGAAAGTGCAAGTCAAACGCTGTTTACAAACAAAAAAGTACAACGATGTCGGACGATTCTGAAGTTGTAGGAGAAAATAAGATGGAGTATTTCGTCATTCTCTACCTTTTTGAACCGGAGTACACAGACGATGAACTTGACGTGATTCGTTGTAGTGATGGGAAGTTCGGATCATTATACCAACTCAGACCTTTGAGTCTCGTTCAGCAAAATGAACGAATCTTTTTGAGTCATTTCATAAATTTTAGCAAAATATAATTATAATGTTACGTGTTACTTCCCTAACACATCTACTGCTTACACAAACGCTGATCACACTACAAACAAGACAAAACTATAATGCTATAAGAAACAGAAAAGATTAACTCATTGTTTACCTTTAGTCTTTAGTCTATGATTAGCTCACCTCACCTCTTATCTGACAAGTTTTTGGGTTTGAATCATTCGTTCATCACGTGACAGCCCCATAAGCTTAACCAATGCAGTGTGAGCCGGAAAAAAGAATTGATTTGTTCATCTCTCGAGTCTTGGATGTTGCACAAGTGCGACTAAATGAATCACTCCCCGAGACGACTCGTTCTTCCTGAGTCACATTAAAGATTTGTTCAAAATGAGCCTGTGCTACACAAGCTTTTGTGCTTAAAAAGTATACAAATTTTTATTTTTCGAAAAAAAATGACAGATCGTTTCGCTAGATAAGACACTTCTTCCTCAGCTGGGATCGTTTAGAGCCCGTTGAAGCTGCATTTAAACTACATTTTGGAAGTTCAAAATCGGGGCACCAGTGAAGTCCATTATATGGAGAAAAATCCTGAAATGCTTTCCTCAAAAACCATAATTTCTTCACGACCGAAGACAGAAAGACATCTTGGATGACAAGGGGGTGAGTAAATTTTTTGTAAATTGTTGTTCTTGAAATGGACCTCTCCTTTAAGGCTAATTCATTCATCTGGTTTTGTTGGATCAGTGTGTTACCTCTGTCGATCAGTATTTTTATTTATTTATTTTTTGGCTGATTGAAGATGTTAAATCTGAGTTTGTCAGATCTGAGAATTTCTGAGACGTGGCGTACAGTAATCTCTTGACTGTCAGCATTAGTCTTAGTCTGTCAGTGCAGTGTGAACTGGCCTTGAGTATGCACTCTATTATACCTTTCTCTATTATCATAAACCTTATAAATCTATCTTTCAGCCTCATCGGTCATCAATTGTTCTCCTTCCTCCAATGGTTAAAGCATTCTGTTTACTGTTTCTCCATCTCTGCCTCCCCTCCCCTCTTTCCAACTCTCTTCTCAGCTTTGTGGAAGCTTTCCCAAACAATCCTTCAGCCGTATTGGGAGTAAACTAAGCTATGTTTCCCAAAGACTTGTGAATTGGCTATTGGCCTTTGGAACACACAGAGGAAGAAAACTGAAGATATTAGCCTGGCCGTAAAACAATATTTCTCTCAATAATGCCAGTAGGGCTGACTTTTACATAATGCAAAAGCTAGAAGCTAGAGACAGGATTCACAAGCTGCAATCAATGTAGCGGTGCTGCTGTTATATTTATGTAAAAAACAGATCACCCAAATCTCATTCCAATGTCATATTTTTTTCAAACGAGTCAAATGATGAAAGAACTGCTTAAAGACAAAGGACAAACAATGACACACATATACTCTACTTTGATACTGTGCTCACCCTTATGATATGAGCTCATATTTGTTCCTACATAATAACTGATACACTTGGAAGATCATAAAATATGTCCTAAACGTGTCCTGTATATGGTACTTCTGTGCACCAATAAGGCAGCCGGCAGACTATATTATGATTCATGGTCTGAAACTGCAGACACATGTGCATATTCCCATTCCACCATTTTAATTTAGCATGCCTCAGTAAAAGCTACAATGCATTTCATCAGTGTTTTGAAGTAAAAAAGTCTCAGTTCGTTTGGCTGTAAAGGAGAGAAATGGTATGCAGATGAACCGGAGAGGATTTGGCTAAATATCCGACATTGGGAACACGGTCAGCTTGACAGAAGTTTAAATAGTCTTGCAACCCCAGAAAGCAAGAGTCATTTCCTGTGGCAACGTGACAGATGAGGTCTCTAAGTTGCTCTCACAATCTCCATCTTTCGACGTGCACGTCTGTCTTTTAGTGAAGGGCGATACTACTAACTTTCTTTCAATCTGATATAAAACACTATCAAGGCCCTATTAATTTTTTTTTTTTTTTTTTTGATTTATGAGGATAAAATGGGAAATTATGTCCACTGAACATTAAAAATCCATTGACGTTAAACAGACCTAAAACTGCAAATGATCCTTTTTGGCTTTTCATTTCTTAATAACAATTATAGTATATGTGCAGCCATTTAACATCTTCTAAAGTTTAAAGCTAAATCAAACATCACAGAAGCCTATTAGCCTATGATAAATGTCTCATTTCATCCACAAGTCAGACAGATCTTCCACTTCGTGGTCCATTTCCACTAACCAAAAGTCAAAGAAACTGAAATATAAGACTCTAAAGAGGACTAATCATTTTAGCAAAAAAATAAATAAATAAATAATAATAATAATAATAATAATAATAAATTACATTAAAATACAATTTTAAAAAGTATATATTAAATAGTAGTAATACTATTGGTGAGCATAAACAAAAAAGTACCCCAAACATTTGAACTAGGGATGTAACGGTACACAAATGTGACAGTTTGGTACGTTCCTCAGTTTTAACATCACGGTTTGGTATGATCGGTACAGCAGGGGGAAAAACTAAAAAAATTATACCTCAGCTGCTTTAAACTATAAGGAGCCCTTTTACATTATAAGGTTACAATTAACAACTTAACCCAAACTTAAATTTAACTACTTTAAATGAAATGAAAATAAATTAAATTCAATTTTATTTTTAAATATAATAATGAACCCAACTTTAAAAAAAAAAAAAAAAAAAAAAAATGTATGATACAGTTTTTAGATAATTTATAATTATACAATTTCTATTTGTTAAAATATATTCAATTACACAGTGGCTGTCATAACACGTTTCATAACAGATTAATTTAAACATACATTAAATAATTAAGACTAACAGATAAAGTACAATATAATGAGTATTTAGTGTAATATTTCACGAAATGCTCCTCTCTAGACTTAATTTCTCTAGTAAACTAACAAGCTGTGGACACCGATCACTTGCCTGAGGTAAATGAAATGCTACGTGATGTTTCGTTTCCATGCTGTTTTGTTGACATCTTTCTGCGGTTGAAACACTGATTGAGCAATTACATGAGGCATGGGATGTTCATTCATTTTTTATTCGCATCAAAACTAGCAGTACAGAGGAAGGAATGGGGTCGGTTTAACTCGGGGCCATCAAAAAGAACCCGTGGCAGGGCTCAACGCTAAGGATTTTTTCTGCTGGCCCGGTCGGGCCAGTGGTTAAAATTTTTACTTGCCCGGACAAAATTTTCACTGGCCCTACCACAAAAAAATGAAATAGTTGCTGTTATCATTGTTTTTGACTCATGCTATCTTTTATTTTAATAAATAAGCTTATATGACACCAAAAGTTTACATATCAAATAAAATTGTACAATTCTCGATTCCAATTTTGATACCACACCTAAACCTAGTAGCCTAACTAAAGTTCAAATATTATTCGTTTGTTCAAAAATTATTTAATTATTATTAATAATTTATTATAAATATAACAATGCTTTAGGGAAAAACAACGGTCTTTTTGTCTTCTTATCAGCAGGTGGCGCTTTTGGAATAATAGGCTGCGTCCGAAAGCCTAGTCAGCTGACTTGCTGCCTCCCTGCCTTATCAGGCAGTGACTTCAAAGGCTGCAAAGGCAATACTCGAAACAGTTTCGGACAGACTTCAGAGGCAGCAGAACGTGACGCCGTTGCTAGGTTACCTAACGGTTAAGTTGTAGATTTTGTAGAAAAGCGATCTTATACAGTTATATATAAATGCTTTAGCAATAAATAAAGACCTCAATGTCATTACCCACTGAAGTCGGAGAAGACGACTGAGAATGGCAGCTACTTTTTGCTTTAAAAAATAAAAACACTGAAGCAAGTAATATTGCAGAACAGGTCATTGTTATTAGTGGCTGTTTCACTATTATTGGTAGTATACTGTAAGTATTATTCTTATTCACTACTTATTTGAACCCTTTTAACATTTTATTAAATACTATTATTACAAACAATATTATTTATTATGCTTTTTACACTATTACGATTCATAAAGTATATCATGGTCAAGATCAAATCTATTATATAAAGTAACAAGTCTAATTTCACCAGAATATCTTTATTTATATAGCCTATATGACGCACACGCACAGGATTGTGGGAAATCGAAGGCAGCGAGGGATACATCTATGCTGCCTTCAAAATTCCATCAGAAGAAGGTACCTCCGGAGACAGGAAGTGAAGCAGAATTGGAATTCGGACGTGCCTTGATGCCTTCCTGCCTTGGAATGCTGCCTCCGAAGGCAGCATTTTAGAGCTTTCGGACGCAGCCATAGTGATATTACGTTTCTATGGTTACCGCTGTAAACAAAGCAGCACAGTGTTTATGAACGCTACTTTAAATACGTCATACATGGGCAAATGAAAAGAAAACGCCATGTGAACTTTTATTAAAACAGTCAGTTCCCCTCACAGATACATTCACATAAACCACAGTTTCAATATTTAGGATGATATTTCCAATATTTCGCGCATTTTGAACCGTGATCTTGCTATACCTGCTACAGTATTTTTTCCTCTTTGCGTTCGTCTTCGGCGTCTCTGGCCTCTGCTAACGGACGTTTAAAGAGCTCGTAATATTTCCACACAGGACATTTTGAAAAAATATGAAATGCAGCTCGTGTGCAAGCCCGGAACAGAGATCGGTTAAAATATGTCCGGTCGACTGGTGCATCTGTACTCCTCTGTATAAATTAAGTATGGATTGATCATTGTTAAAGCTACAAAGCTTATTGTCAAGACGAGTATTTTGACATATTTTTGTAGGCTATTTGTCCGTCAAAGACGCGTCTCTCTGTGATCGCTTAAAATTTTAAATTAACAAGATTTAAAAAAACATGCAAATCGTGACGTTTCCTGAGGACGCCGCAGTGGCCCGATCGGGCCAGTGACTGATTCGTCAACTGTCCCGAGCGTCTTTCACGCTGGCCCCGGGCCATCGGGCACTCCTTATTGTCGAGCCCTGCGTGGCAACAGTGTTAAAGTAGCCCAATTCAGCGGGAAAACTGCAGACTTGCTAACACTGATTGTCTGTATTACTTACTAATCGAGAAAGTGTAACGTCACTGAATTTCAGTCAGAGTTGTGCAACACTCAATCGCCACTTACGGATACCATAGGAACAAATGAGAAGCGCCATAAGCTGAATCCCACCTGTCACAAAAAGTCAGTGACTTCTCTTATAAAATGGCATTTTTTCATGTTAAAATCTAAAGTACAATTCAAAAGTATTGTTTAGTGTAAAACATGTTGAAGATTAGCAGATAGGCTGTTGATTCATTAAATGATAAGCTGTTTCCTTTAAAAAGCTGTTTATTAAGCATAGTAAAGCCTCTCCTCCACTGGACTCTGGTCTCCTTTCCCACGTACTGCCAGACCGGAAGTGTACGTTTTTTCGGCTAATGGTGGCAAGCTTGCCTTCTAGTGGCTTTGGTGTTAACGACTCTGACGCGGCCACCAGAGCTGATCACGGCCACTCTACTCAGTGCTTGTGTTTATGAACCGTCCCAGAAGCGGCTCTCCAAGGCGATCTGTCATGCCACATCAAAGACTGTCAAAATGCCATTTATTGTTTGAATTTCCTGGAAAAAAAATCCTGTACTTGTTCAGTACACCTGCATAACGAACCAAAAGACCCGCTCCCGAAATTTTTTCAATACGTGTACCGTTACACCCCTATTTTGAACAGTACTGTATTAGGATTTTATCTGGTGTATTTTCTGTTAATTTAATCCTTGTATAGCCAAGCAGAAAAATAAACTTCAGCATTTAGCTAGGTCGCTATTTAGCAGAGTCAGATGATGCTTCTTCCGACCTCTGGCAGGCACCGATCTCTCCGTTTCAGTGAAGTCTGTGACAGCTTGTGCTTTTCAGCATTTTTGTTTGTGTTCAGGTGAGCGGATGGAGATATAGCTGCTCAGCCATGTGCTAGTTTTCATTTTAAATCTTATTATAAGTTGCCATGCAGTATGAAAATCATTAAGTTATTAAAAAATAAACACTTGGGATCAGTGTTTGTATGTGTGAAGTATCACTATTTATGTGAAGACTGATCTGCCCATCTCTACTCCCAGACTGTCCCAGTCTTGCCAGGTTTGCGCTGTCAGCACACACTGTTCTGTGGTGGACATCTCACCATCACAGATGCGACACCTCTACATCCAGTCATCCACTAGTATTCAAGTCCAGCTGGTCCAGCGTCCTTCATTTCCCCCTCTCCTCGGCACACACTGGACCAGGCTTCAGAGTTGGCCGAGGAGCCTGGTACATGCATAAAGACACAGTGATAGAAACGCTGGCAGTTCATCCTGCCACATCCAGGCTCTGACAGAGGCTTCCTTTTATTTCCTGCCCAGTCTTAAGCATTAGCAGAGAAACATTTATCTGACAGCTCCTTTATTAGACCATTCAGGCAAACCTGCATGTAGCTCAGCAATCCTGTCTCTTGCTAAAAGACTTCAATGGCCATCAAGAGCTCTTCATGTCCCTGAAATACAGCGGGAAGCACAGATACAACAGGGGAGTGATTTGGTAAACATCCTTTCATTAAAAAAATTACTGTCCTCAGATATTGATTTGATGGGAAGCAGGCAATGTTCAGACCTTCACTAGATGCATTTTAAAAGAAAGTAGCTACAATAAGATGTTAGAGCTAAAACTATGCTTTGTTTGTGCACTATGCGAAGAAAAGGGTCACAGCGTGAGAAATCAAGTTCTTACAATTTTTTAACTTCAATGCAAAAAACAAAAACAACAACACAATTTTATCTTTCACATCTTAAAACTTCTGCAGTCCAAAACAACATCTGTTAATTAGGGCTGGGTGAAAAATATTGATTTTTACGATTTTAATTTATTCTCATTTTTACGAAACAATATTGATTCTTAAATACCAAAAACCTATTAGTCTAGCCTTTTTTCAGTTAAAGAACGGAATATTGTAGCACACCTCCCATCCAATAAATCGCAATAAGCTTTGTGCTTTGTTACTTTTGATAAGAAACAAAGTCTTAGATTTTAAACACTGTTTATTTTATTACAATATTCAAAGAATAAATACCGTTTTGGCGCTGTTTGATGTGGAGTGACAGATCGCTGTACTGCCTTCGTCCAAGAGAAGCGGCAACAGAATGAACTGATCATCTGCTCTGCTTTAATACCAGTTACAGCACATAATAAACATGAATGAACATTTGAAGGTATGTTAAACGAAAGTATACAACTTATCGAAATCCATATCCTGTCTCATGTAATCGCTCAAACAGTGTTTCAACCGCAGAAAGAAGTCAATATAACAGCTTGTAAACAATGTCATGTAAGGTCACATTTACCTCTGAAAAAAGAAAAACTAAAGAAAAATTAACTCTAAAGAGGAGCATTTTGCTAAATATACACACCATATTAGGCTTGATGTGACAGTCAGTGTTTGGAAGAACCATGTTTTCTGATTTTCCGTATTTTTTATAATTAAACTTTGTGGAAGTTATTTATTTTACATTATACCATGGCGTATTTTTATTTGTTTTGTCAATAAATTAATCGTTCTTAGTTTAATTTAAGTCAGTTTGTCGTACTATTTTGTTGTTGTCCATTCAATCAACTGATGCCAAATTGACGCTAATTCTTTAGGCTGTCACTAACTTATTTTGTTAATCAAGTAATCTGACGATTATTCGGATGGTCATTCGAGTAATCGATTATTTATTTATTTTTTTTGTAGTAATAAAAATAGACCCAAGTGACAGCCTTTAAAATGATTTAAAATACATATATAAAAGCAATGAGGCAATAATAATTAGTTCAAATAAAGTATCAAAAGTATGTTATCATATGGTTTTATTGAACAAAATCGTTAAAATCCATAATGTATTATAAACAATAGAGCAAATGTACATTATGCACTATAACAAATGCCTGCAGAGGGCGCCAACGGCTTGGCAATTGTTTTTACACTTTACTGCCCGATCTAATCCGTGTTTAATATCGACTCAACATTTAAAAGTGTCCACTTAATCTTTAATATTTTGCCATTTCTTTATAATACAGATGCTACAGCCACTTTAATTTCTTGAAAATGTGGACATCAAAACGTGTAACTCAGAGTGAGGGTTTGAACTTTTATTTTGAAATCGTGATGAAAAGTTAGCATATTGAGAAATATACTGATGTATTCTCCTAAGTTTGTGTAGGTTTATAAATGATTTACCTTACAAATCTGATGAAATAGCACATGTTGCATTCCCAGATGAACGCTGTAATAAACCCAAACTCGCAACACCATGCAGAGATGGAGTTTGAGATGCTGCACACATGTAACTGAAAACAGTTTGTGTAGTAGCATTTGCTTTGAACTGAGCCACTCGGAGATGCACGTACCTAACCTACACGCATGTAAATAATTAAAGCACATATATTAAACCTGCATCGCTCATATGTATTTAATTTAATTATAGCGTTTGTGAATACTAAATAGCATTATGCTTTATTATGAATAATATTTATGACAGCCACCATTTAAATGTTTATATTGCAAAAAACAAATTGGAGTAGAAATAATTATGTAATTTAAAGTTAAAGTTAACTTTTAGTTTAGTTTAGTATTATAATTTTAACCTTCAATATTGTAGTACCAACTGACTCTCGTGTATATTTTACAGCATTAGCTGAGAGATTTTTTTGTTCCTTGAGAAAATTTGTACTGTACCTGATACATGTCCAAAATAACTGGAATCGAATCAAAACACAAGCTTTTAAAGCACAATCAAGTCATGAAATTTGGGGAAAAACCCAGCCCCACTATTAACATTAAAGTCCAAAGTAAATCTTTGGGTGTGCACACATAGTGAGTGTGATGAAATTTGATGAAATTGTCAAAACAGAAACAAAAATGGAGGAGCTAAAACATGAACTACTATTTGAGATCACATCAACACGTCTGTGTTAACAAGGCGGTTAATTGACATACAACTATTGTGTTACTGGAGAGAAATGGTGCAAACATTAGACAAAGATGAAACATTTTTGTCTGCATGTGTCGACTGCCTGAGTTCAAGCACATTATCAAATAGGCCTTAGTCAAAGAAGCACCATATTTAATTTCTTACAGGAATGAAAATGAGGCTTTGACGGATAAAAGTACAGTGAATTTAGCTGACAAAACATCGAAAATATCTTCAAGTAGACAAGAACGCCAAAAAGCAATTTTGAAAATTGTGAAAATGATGTGGTTTTGGACATTTATAACAGCACATACCATTGTAAAGTCTGTGCGTTTATCCTTCACAGCCTCATTTTCAGCTGTGTAAAATACAATATGGCGTGTAACCAGACTAAGGTCTACGGAGGACACTTTGAAAGGCTACACACAGGCCCAGCATTCACATCAAAACCAAAGTATACTTGGGTCTTAAAGGAGAAGTCCACTTCCAAAACAACAATTTACAAATAATGTACTCACCCTCTTGTCATCCAAGATGTTCATGCCTTTCTGTCTTCAGTCATAAAGAAATTATGGTTTTTGAGGAAAGCATTTCAGGATTTTTCTTCATATAATGGACTTCAGTTGTGCCCCCGATTTTGAACTTCCAAAATGTGGTTTAAATGTAGCTTCAAAGGGCTCTAAAAAATCCCTGTCAAGGAAGAATGGTCTTATCTAGCGAAACGATCGGTCATTTTTTCGAAAAATAAAAATTTGTATACTTTTTAAGCACAAAAGCTCGTGTAGCACAGGTTCTGGCATGCGCGTTCACAACATACTATTGAATCATATTGAAAGGTCACGCAGAACGTAGGTGGATCTACAGACCCAGTGTTTACAAAGCGAATGCACAAAGACTAAGAAAGTGCAAGTAAGTCAAACGCTGTTTACAAACAAAAAGGTACAAGTGTCGGACGATTCTGAAGTTCTAGGAGAAAATAAGATGGAGTTTTTTGTCATACTCTAACTTTTTGAACCGGAGTACACAGACGATGAACTTAGATGTGATTCGTAGTAGTGATGGGAAGTTCGGATCATTTTACCGACTCGGACCTTAGAGTCTCGTTCAGCAAAATGAACGAATCTTTTTTCGAGTCATTTCGTTAATTTTAGCAAAATCAGCGTCACGTGACGGCCCCATAAGATGAATGAACAAGTCGAAAAACCCAAAGACTCGAAACAGGTGAACTAATTCCAGTGTAGAACCTAATAGGATGTTGCGCATGCGCGACTGAACGAATCACTCCCCGAGACGACTCGGGGTCACTTTAAAGATTCATTCAAAATGAACAAATCGTTCAAGAACAACCTGTGGATGTGCATCCAAGAGCCTGTGCTAGACGAGCTTTTGTGCTTAAAAAGTATACAAATTTTTATTTTTCGAAAAAAATTACAGATCGTTTCGCTAGATAAGACCCTTCTTCCTCAGATGGGATCGTTTAGAGTCCTTTGAAGCTGCATTTAAACTACATTTTGGAAGTTCAAAATCAGGGGCACAAATGAAGTCCATTATATGAAGAAAAATCCTGAAATGTTTTCCTCAAATCCATAATTTCTTTACGACTGAAGACAGAAAGACATGAACATCTTGGATGACAAGGGGGTGAGTAAATTATGTGTAAATTGTTGTTTTGGAAGTGGACTTCTCCTTTAATGTGTTAGACCACCATCAAAAAAACAAAATCAGTAATTAATTACTCAACCTCATGTCATTCCAAACCCATAAGACCTTTGTTCATCTTCAAAATACAAATAAAGATATTTTTGATGAAATCCAAGAGCGATGTGACCCTCCATTGGCAGCAAGGGAACTACCATGGTCAAGGCAGAGAAAGGTTGTCGTTAAAAGGATATCGTTAAAGTAATTTTATGAAGCTACAAGAATACTTTTTGTGCACAAAGAAAACAAAAAAGACTTTATTCAACAATTGCTTCTCTTCCGGGTGAGTCTGCCATCATTCACGAGAGTACTATGATGCATGGACACATGGACTATTTTAACAATGTCCTTACTACATTTCTATGCCTTGAACGTGGTAGTTCCCTTGCTGTTTATAGAGGCTCAGAAATCTCAAAAAATATCTTAAATTGTGTCTTGAAGATGAACGAAGGTCTTAAGGGTTTGGAACAGCATGAGGGTGAGAAATCAATGACAGATTTTTCAAATTTGAGTGAAATATCCCTTTAAGCTGCAAAAGCAGCTTATCGTGAACCACCACAAATTTGGACTCTAGCTACAGTATATAAGACTGTCCAAACTCATATTCATGTCAATAGTCAATTCAGTGTTTAAAACCCTAGACCTTCACAGCTAGGAAATAAAAAAGAAGTTGGACAGAAAAATAAGATGAAAAAAGTCTGTCAAATACTGCACTGTTCCTTGCTGCCACACTTCATATCCTAATGAAAGATCCCGACGGTGAAATAGCACCTGAAGTCTTTATATTTAAACAAGGCCCCTGATCATTTCACACTTATTAGGCTCATTTTAGAGTGTATCGTTTTATGAACCTGTCACAGGCTTTGCATAGAGACAACTATTGAAAGATGAGCCAACGGCAGCTATATCTGACCCAACTGCAAACCTGCAGACCATGAGTAGGCACATCAAAACACTGTTTCTCATTTCACAGGTGAAGTCGTCCTAAAGGCGCAGCAGCCAAAAAAAAAAGCCTGTTTAATTTAAAGTGTCAGAGAGGGAGGAAAAACTAAATTATGACTATATTTGGTGCAAAAAAAGCTTGACTAACAGCATAAGTGGACTTGAAAGAAAAAATGAAAAAAACATATTATGAAATGACCTCTTTAGGAGAGCTAGTTTTTGAAATGTATTCAAAATGCAGTCTTAGCTAATCCCCGGAAATTCTGGCACGGCTGCGGTGAGTTGGAGAGAGCGTGGCTTTGCGATGTAGAGCAGAGTGTTTTCAGGGCACTGCTAATTAAACAAACCTTTCCAAAAAGTCATTTCTCACATCATAATTGCATTCAGCACTCAAGGAGGAGGAGAACCCAGCTATAAATAATGATAAAATCCGAAAACATGAAAGTAAGTTTTGACTAATTATTGGCCAGATACAAATGGCACACCATTGGGAGCAGCGAAAGCACTCATCTCAGCTGAGTTAAGATCCGTTTCAGAGAGGGCAGAGATCAGGCGTGCCGCACCGGGGCTCTGGGTCACGATCCAACAAAGAAGGCTGGATCATTAGGACATTCTTTTCCCACAGCCCTCCTTCCGACAGACACCGCATACAAAAATCACAAAAAACAAGAATTTTAAAGAAACAAAACGGGTAGTCGGCCTCAACTTAGAGACAGATGGCATGTCAAACTTTGTCAGAAAAATGGCTCTTGAAATAAAATGTTCTGTGTTAAAAATGTTAAAGGGATAGTTCAAACAGTAGCCACATTTCTTTCAAATATCTTCTTTCACGTTTAACAGAAGAAAGAAACTCATGCAGGTTTGGAACAACTTGAGGGTGAATAAATGATGGCAGAATACATTTATTTTTATCTAAGAACTAAAAGATGATTCCAAACTTCACCAGAAATATCAGCACTTGCCATCCTCCAGGGCATAGCCATGTCAACTAGTATCAGCTATTTAGTTCCTGTCCTGAGGCACAAAGTGCAGTGTTTAACCTCCCTGGATGTTCCAGTGATTACAATTAAGCAGCTCTTATCCCTGGACATAATCAAGCCCAGGTTAATCCACACACACCATGACAACCACCACAGGACAAGTCCCACCAGCCTGCTTGGACGGTGTCATTGTTGGAACGGGGTCAAGTATGACAGGAAGCGTCTCCTCGGCCAACTAGGATGTGGAACGAGTGATGGGAGAAAGGGTTGGGAAATGAGAAGGGCATTGGGAAATGGCTGGAAATTTCCACCAGATCACATTTTCATAAATCAAGCCCTTGTCCCGGCACAGTGCGGAGCAGAAGGGATTGGGAAAAGAGGATTAGTTGGGTGCAGCCCAAACACAGGAGTTAAAATGTTATCCAATATCATTCATACGAGAACGTGAGGACAGACGGGCGATGACTTTGCTGTGCAAGAGCAGATCTCTAAAGCTGAAGAACTGTAGAATGACTTTTGAATAGAAAATTAGTTCTTGACATAATCAAATGATAGTCTGATGCATTTTTAAAGAATTTCTATGTATTAGCTTATAGCTTAAGATAAAGACACCAAACTCAATGAATTACATAAACGGATTAAAATGTCAAATACATCCAGCATCATATCTAGTTCAGGAGAAGCAGATTTCGTGCTATCTGAGGGGAAGGTCCATGGTAAAAGACTGTTTCCAGTGGTAACAGTCAAGTGCATCAAATAAAAGTACAGTTCACATCAATTTATTTGTATTTGTTCACTATGAGCGAACATCTTAATCTCCTGCAAATGTCACTGCACAGATTAAAGCTGAAGTGTGTATTTTTCAATATTTTCTCCTTCCTCATCTTAATATTCAGAAACAACAGTAAGTAAGCCATTTTGTATGTTAATTTCACCTAAAAAGAAAAATTGTATTCGATATGTATAAGTATCCTGATTAGCATCACACAGCAACATTATAGCTCAACCAATGATGTGTGTTTGGTGCAGGACTACATGTTTGTCTGACCAGTTGAAGACAGGGGAGAGTTGGTAAAACTGAAAAAAGAATTAATTTTTGGAGATGCTTTTTTTTTTTTTGGAAAAATGAAACACTTTAATTTAAACATTCATCTTAAAATATTGTAAATAACATAATAAGCATCTCTGCTCTATACACTACATAGAAAGCAGTACATTTAACTATATGGTTAATGCATAAAATTCTTGTGCAATTTTCATACCCTAAAATGTCAAAAAAAAAAAAAAAAAAAAAAAAAAAAAACTATAATATAATGAGACTGAGAACCTGAACAAGATTCTAATGTTCATTAGCATCTTCTTTCTCCATCTATTGTACACTTTTTACATGAATTTACTGTATAAAAAAACAGCAAACATATTAAACAAATTGTGCAAAGTTTCTATGAATTATTGTAAGCAATATGTTCATAAAGTAAAGTCACCAATAAGGGACGGTCTTTAAGCAAACTTGGTTTCAAAATCATCCTACATCGCTGCAGAAGTACTGACCCAGTGTTTACAAAGTGAACATGCAAAGAAGGTCAAACGCACTTTACAAAAAAAGGTAAAACAGCAATGTAGGACGATTTTAAAGTTGGAAGAGAAACTGAGATGGGAATTTTTCCACATACCCTAACTGTATTGATCCGAATTACACAGAGTACACATGCGCATTGCAGAGCTAGACAAGATGAGCATTTGAGGTAAAAAGTATATAAATTATTATTTTTTTTGTTAGAAAATTACTTATCGTTTCGCTAGATAAGACATTTAGTCCTTGGCTGGGATTGTTTAGAGCCCTTTGAAGCTGCATTGAAACTGTATTTTGGAAGTTCAAACTCGTGGGCACCATAGAAGTCCACTATATGGAGATAATTCCTGAAATGTTTTCCTCAAAAAACATAATTTCTTTACGACTGCAGAAAGACAGACATGAACATCTTGGATGACAAGGGGGTGAGTACATTATCTGTAAATTTTTGTTCTGGAAGTGAACTTTTCCTTTAACATGTTACAATAATTTAACAGAATTAACACAGAATTACTGAAGCACAATTTCTTTTCTAAACCTTTAACCTGATTTCGCTTCTGTGTTTGCAATCAGATCATTTTAAGCTGCTAAACTCCGAGAAAGTTTTTCAGTCCAATGATCCAGTAAGCCTGGGTTTCTCAACTCTGGCCCTTGAGGTCCACTTTCCTGCAGAGTTTAGCTTCAACCCTAATCAAACACAGCTGAACAAGCAAATCAAGGTCTTCAGGATCACTGAAGACTGAAGAAAGTTACAGGCAGGTAAGTCTGACCAAGGTTGGAGCTAGACTCTGCAAGAAAGAGGACCTTGAGGGCCAGAGTTGAGAACCCCTGCAGTAAGTGAATGCATTTTAACAATCAGTCCAAAACAGTGCTAATGTAAAGAAAACCAGGCTGATTGCATCAGAGATGGCAGAGAGAGCAGAAACTCATGTTGCGTTTTCAGTGAATTATTTGTTCCAGTGTGTTTCACTTTAAAACATGAGCTCTGTCATATCCTGTGATTATTTCTGGAGCGCAAATTCTTATGCATGTAATCTATAGACTGAACAGAACGTAAAAACATCCCACCGCAAGATACGCAAACCAATTTTTCTCTAGTAAAGTTTTGATTGTTGAGGATTGCAATAAAGGTAAAAGCAACTGCAGTGACATACAGGAGTCGTACAGTAAGCAAGCGTGAGTCTGATATACTGACACTCGACACACAGATCATGCATTGTATTTATGCAACAACACATTTCAAGATAATACTTTGATTTGTCATGTGTATGTTGCTGTGTTTAATCATTCTGAATGGATCCGTATAGGCCTAAGCATTCAGCTCAAGGCGGTTGGTTTAGGGTTTTTTTTTTTCCTGTTTGGTATCGCAACTTGACTTGACTACTGTACACATACTATAAATTCTTGAAGGTGTTTTCAGTTTTTTTTTTTTTTTTTTTTTTTTAATGTGTGCTTTGGTGTGCATATGTATCAAATGCATAAAATATATGATCTCATTATATAATTTTTTCTTTGGTGTCCTTTTGGAGTCTCCGACTGTCCCTTTAAAAAGATACCTACATTTTTTTTTAAATAAGCTTGCAGAAAATACAGTTTTGTCAGAATCGCCCTTCAATCTTTTGGTTTACTTTATTAGATATAGTAAATAATGACAAAATGAACATGTTAAACAAGTTAAATAGTACATGCTTAATTTCATGATCATAAGTGTGTGATTAATGGGTTACAAAGGGGCGGAACATTTTCCTGGAAACTTTCCATCTTAACTTAATCTGGGGAATTTGGGAAAATATTCCAAGTTGTTTTCTTAACATGAATTTATGGGAATTTACAGGAATTTTTGAGAATTAATTGGAAATTTGGGGAAATTTATAGAAACTGTATCATATAGAAACATAAATATAACAGATTTGTTTGGTCATAAGCTGACAATCATGCAAACTTTTTTTTGTGTTTTTTTTTTTTTTTTGGAACTTGTGGATTCACTGATGGATAAAACTTCAGAAGACCAGTGTTTATTCAAAATAGAAATATTTTCTAACAATGTCTTTACTATTACTTTTATCCTTGCTGTATAAAATTTATTATTAATTCCTTTCGAAAAAAAAATGACTGACCCAAACTTTAAACAGTAGTGTACTGTTAAAAAGATTTCTATTTTAAATAAATTCTGTTATTTTTTTCAAAAAAATCAAAAAGTACCACAGGCTATAAAAAAAATTAAGTAGCAAAATTGTTTCCAAAATTGATAATAAATATTAGAATGATTTCTGAAGGATCATGTGACACTTAAGATTGGAGTAATGGCTGATGAAAATTCAGCTTTGCATTACAGAAATACAGTATATTTTAAGGTATATTAAAAAAGAAAACCATTATTTTAAATTGTAATGATACTTCACAGTATTATTGTTTTGTTCTGTATTTTTGATCAAATAAATGCAGGCTTGATTAGCATAAGAGACTTCTTTCAAAAACATTCAAAATAGTAAAGCGTCTAAACGTTTGACCAGTACTATACTTCTGTATGATAACAGGAAACCGGCTACCAGAAGGTAGAAGAAAGAGCATCACAGCTTGAGCTAGCTACCTAGCCTCATAAATTGTCAATAAAATAGTGCTAACTAGCTTACATTTTTCAAATCTGATTAACTGGCTACTGCATAAACATATTTTGATATTTGCTAGTATATATACACATACATACATACTAGGGCTGCAACGATTAATCGCACGATGTCGTGAGGCGCGTTTAGTCAATGAAGCCGGTACTTTGATTAGTAGTAAAGCTCCATCACGTGCGTTCAGCTGGAGCGACAAGTAATACACAGAGAGTAATACACGACATCGTGCGATTAATCGTTGCAGCCCTAATACATACATACATACACACAGACACATGTGAGATAATTAACTATTACAAAAAGCACTTCTATAGAAACAGAAAAGCAAAATTTATAACTGCACAATTCCTCAACCTAAAGAGGGCCTGACGTTTCTTAGGCCTTCTCAATCAAACAAACAGTCCCACAGCAGCACAAACAAAAGGAATATGTGCTCTTCATACTAATTTCCAGCTTCCAGGAAAACACACAAACTCTGTTACATGATTTATGAGTTGATAAACCTAAACTAATGATATTTAGGACAATGAAACATCAAGTCTCTGCTCTGAAATGCCACCAAAAAAGGCTATTTAGCAGGAATGATTATTCAGAGCAGGTGCCACAAACTGTGCCAAGGAGAGTCAGTATCGCCCAGTCGTGGATTTTTGCAGCATACCAAATGGCCTGGGAGAGACGGGGCAAGCAGAGCTATCAAGCAGGTGTGTGGCCATAAAGAGTCATTCACCCTCACACGGAAACCTCTCACTGTCCTTTCTTTTCATCCCACGGCCATTTCATTCAAAGGTGCTCAAACAAACTGACAAAACTATTCACTGTTATCATGCCGGATCATAATGTATGTATAACAATGAGGTCATTGTTTGGTACAACTATTGCCAAAGCTATGATTTGCTTACATTTTGGTACATTTCCCACAGCTGTTTAACAGCTACAAACACTGAACACAGTTTAATATGATTGCAAACACTTTTAATTGGCTTTGTTTAGACAGGCAGACAATTTTAAAATATTTTTAATTAATTAATTAATTCAATATTTTTTTAACACCTCTCAGTCTAAATGGCCAAATCAGATTTCAGGCTTTTATTAAATATCATTCAAAGTATGCAATATTGTCCAGGGTTGCTCAAACACACTCATTTTTGCTCACTCCATAACATTCACTAGTGAATAGTGAATGAGTGAACGAGTCAGCGGTTTTAGACAAAATATACACATGAGCGCGCAAAATGCCTCTGTAGCTTATGTTCTCTCAAGCGTCTCGTGAGTTCAGCACTGCGGCGAGATGTCATGATAGACATGAGCAGTTTTCTGTCATCCCTTTGCATGCTGACAGCTACTCTCTTGGCATCTCACTGATGCTTACATCATTACTATAGCAACCAACGCAGACACACCGGATATTAACTGAACAACTGAACAAACGGATCAGATCACATGCAAAATGAAAGTGCCGACCGTCAGACCTAAAGATCGGATTTGAAAACCAAATTGGATTTGTGTACGGTGTGAACAAAGCTTTAGTGTATTAGTGTATTAAACAGAAGCAGGTCTGAAATGAGATTCAGTAAGAGAAAAGCTTACATAATGAAGACACTTCATTAACATATGAAATGAGTTCCAGGCAGGAGGGACTGCGGAACTTACATTCCACAGCTATTGTTCCAAAGAACTGAGGGGAAAAAAAATATATATATATAGGGGAGTGAGTCAACGCCAAGACAAAGATGCAAAGAGAGGCGAGAGAAAAAGAGAAGCTTTAGAGACTACCCATCAAAGCAGAGCTCAAACTCTAAAACTTTCACCAAGATTTTCATATTCTAAAGTGAGATATGAAAAGTTGATCAAAAAGTCACTTTAAGTTCCTTCACACAGTTCCTCTTATTAGGCACCTCAAAAGGCAACTGACTGCCCAGGCAAAATAAAATACAGAAGATAAATTAACAATTCATTTGTTTAAAGAGATGGAGGAGCACAATGAGCAGAGGATCTCAGTACAAGTTAACTTAAAATTAATATAAATGTTTAATAAAAACAAATATACACCACCAGTCAAAAGTTTTTGAACAGTAAGATTTTTAATGTTTTTAAAGAAGTCTCTTCTGCTCACCAAGCCTGCGTTTTTGTAACTATTTAAAAGAACTGTTTTCTGTTTGAATATGCTTTAAAATGTAATTCATTCCCGTGATTTCTAAGCTGAATTTTAGCATAATTTCTACAGTTACATGGTTCTTCGGAAATCATTCTAATATTCTGATTTGCTGCTCAAAAAACATTTATTATTATGTTGAAAACAGCCGAGTAGAATTTTTCAGGTTTCTTTGATGAATAGAAAGTTCAGAGGAACAGTATTTATCTGAAATAGAAATCTTTTGTAAATGTCATTATCATGTCGTTATCATTTTAACATTATAAATGTCTTTATCATCATCTTTTTTATCCATTTAAAGCATCCTAGCTAAATAAAAGTATTCATTTCTATAACTTCTTTCCCAAAAAAAAGAAAATTATACTGACTCCAAGCTTTTGAATGGTATAGTGTATAATGTTACAAAAGCTTTTAATTTCAGATAAATTCTGATCTTTGCATCTTTCCATTCAAAGAATCCTGAACAAAAATGTACTCAACTGTTTTAAATACTGATAATAATAGTAACAATAAATGTTTTTTGAAAAGCAAATCAGCATATTAGAATGATTTCTGAAGGATCATGTGACACTGAAGACTGGAGTAATGATGCTAAAAAATTCAGCTTTGCATCACAGGAATAAATTACATTTTAAAATATATTCAAATAGAAAACAGTTATTTTAAATCATAAAAAAATATTTGTAAATGTTACTATTTTTGCTGTACTTTGGATAAAATAAATGCAGTCTTGGTGAGCAGAAGTGTACACTGGTAGTGTACATTTTTTATTTTTAAATCTAAATACAACTCTCAATACCTTGGTACAGAAAAAAAAAAGTGTAATGTTTTCCTGAAAAAAGTACTGTTTTCATAAAAATATTAAGCAACACAACCTTTTCAACACTGACAATAAATTTCTAACAATTTATACCAATGAAAAACTTAGAAACCATTAATAATTACCAGCCAAATGGAAACGTACCCCAAGGCTCATCCTGTCTTCTCTGTGCAAGAGCTCTTTTTGCTAACTCAAGCTCAGCTCTGTCAGCTCTCATTCATCTGACTGGCGCAACACCACAATGTGATGAACTGCAAAATGCTGAAGAGCAATAAAAACACAAGCATACAGTATATGCTCCCCACTGGCCTGCTTTGCTACACTGTTTTGTTGTTTTATGAATCTATATAAATGCACCAAAGTCTCCTTCTGATGAAAGAGGCAATGAAATGACTTCGACAGCATCCACCCTTGAATCGCATTAAAACAAAGTTTTCAAAAACATGTACAACTTATTTAAATTATAAAATGGAACAAAGGGTAGCTCTTTGCATAGAACTGAAATTCTTCTGACAAGCAAAGCTGCTCAATGTGCCATGAATGACAGCGCTGCCTAATTTAACAAGCTCCCAGTCTCAGCTGGGGTAAGACAGTTTTAAAGAACAGAGAAACTTTAATATATCAGAGTATTATGTTAACATGTCATCAATATGACACTGAGCCTTGCCATTAAAACATCACAGCTAATAAATAAGATTTACAAGCGCACTTTAAAGTAAAGATGAGAATTAATTAGACAACAAAAGAGGGTTGTCGCAGTTATGCATCGCATTAGGCCTAACTAAAAGAGTGAAGGGACATGGTGCATGCTCATTTCACCTATAGAGTGTTTTCACAATGCTTCATCAATCGACTATATTGGCAGCACTGAACGTAAACAATGCCACTGAACCGAACAGAACTCACAAATTTTGCTGATTATTGCTGCTGAAAATGGTCAATTGTTGTCATGTTTTGGGCTGTACTAATCGGCCGGATCAGGGAAAACATCTGGAGTACTATAGACTGCCAAAAGCTATAACAATTCAAGGAGAAGAGTGCAAAAAACTATCTGAGGAACAAAAGGAGTTTATAGTTGGCCAAACTGAACCAGGATTTCCAGGGCAAGAATCTTGTCAATATTCATATTTGTTCTTATTTCCAGTCAGGTAGGTGAAACAATTAGGCTAATCTCTTAATTAATACTGCTCGTATGTATCTTTACCACCTATTAACTTTAGTTTGTCAAACTATTACACCCTTTCCTGCTTACTAAGCCTTATATGATTTAGCAGAACCCACACGTTTTTTTGTATGTTTTCTTTCATAGTTTACACAGCATAAAAATAGCAGAATAACATATTCAGCAGTACATTAACCGTGCAATCAATGCTGTTGTTTACATCCGAGTATCTCCAATATGGCTGTGCATCCGGGTAACTGATCAAACCCTCTATATTTGTCTGATTTGCACATTGTTTAGTAAGTGAAAGTATCTCCTTTGAGAAATACTTATCCCAAAAGTATGGCCTTATAATTGATAATGACATTTACATTAATTCATAAAATACTGCAAATGCATATCACACTCCATAACACCTCACCCAGCTGTTTTCATACTGTAATTTGGCTTTCATACTACACTTAACCCCTTTAAAAATGAACTATATCTCTGTAATCACTTCCAGAGAGATTTCTTTTTCAGGAGATGAATGAATAAACAATTAAATAAACAAACAAACACTGAAGACCAACTATACTTTAAAGTTCATGCAGCGAACATAGCATAGCAGAAGATATAGCAGAAACATAGCATGGTGCGGAAGCTAATATAGTATTTTTTTTTATAGTTACCGTATCGTTCTTGTTGTAAAAAGGCTGTAACATTGGGTTATGAATTGTATACCATGAGTATGCTTAGCGTCAAATTGTAGTGTTATGAGTAGCCTATACAGTGTGAAACACATTTTTTTAAACTGAAACTGGAATTAATATGCTTTCCATTGATTTATGGTTTGTTAGGATAGGACAATATTTGGCTGAGATACAAAAAAGTGAACATTTGGAATCTGAGGGTGCAAAAAAAAAAAAAATGGAAATATTGGGAAAAATCAGCCTTTAAACTTGCCCAATTGACGTCCTTAGCGATGCATCAAAAATTAAGTTTTGATATATTTATGGTAGGAAATTTACAAAATATCTTCATGGAACATGATCTTTCCTTATTATCCTAATGATTTTTGGCATTAATTCATAAAATACTGCAAATGCATATCACACTCCATAACACCTCACTCAGCTATGTTTTCACACTGTAATTTGGCTTTCATACTGCACTTAACCCCTTTAAAAATGAACTATATCTTTGTAATCACTTCCAGAACGATTTTCTTTTCAGGAGATGAATGAATGAATAAATAAATAAATAAATAAATAAACACTGAAGACCAACTAGACTTTAAAGTTCATGCAGCGAACATAGCATAGCAGAAGCATAGCATGGTGTGGACACTAATATAATATTTGTATAGTTACAGTATCGTTCTTGTTGTGAAAAGGCTGTAGCTTTGGGTTATAAATCGAATACCATGAGTATGCTTAGCGTCGAATTGTAGTGTTATGAGTAGCCTATACAGTGTGAAACAGTTTATAGCAGCCTCCACCCAATCATAAACTTAACAGTGCTTACCTCATTAAACATTTATGCGTTTTGCACAGTCGGAGAAACTTCCAAATACTGTTTAGATTCAGCGTCTAAGTTACATTTGACATTTTTTCCAAACACGCGTTACAAAAACAGATCGCGTCAACGTCGCAACGTACGTCTCACACCTTTTTGCGTCCAATCAGCGTTGCCGACGTCATGAATATGCAAATAAGAGCATTCTCCCACTGTTTACAAATGTATGGTACAGTGTGAATGTTTTTAACATGACTACCCATGATTAATTACTAACGCAGGCTGAAGTGTGAAAAACCGACGGTTATGTTTATTTAGAGTTTAGAATGACCCTGGGTAACGTCCTTAAATGTAAAAACGAAAAAAGAAAGAAAAGACATAAATATTTGATGAACTCCAGCTGCAACACATATTTTAAATCGCTACAGTAATGTAGACCCGCTGGGATTCAGTCACTAGATGCCAAACGTGCAATTTCAATCAAACAGGATGATCCCCAAAGAAAACACTTGCCTAGACAAGTCCCAATAAGCATTCAAATAAAAGCAGTTGCAAAAGATCGTGACTACTCTACTTGATGCATAAAATATAACAAGACCAACTCTGCCAGCGGCATAGTCTCTTTGCTAGAGCTGAAATCGTACCATATGCATTGACACCAGGATCCCCCTTTCTGACAGATGCCGAAGCCTCCGGTTGTATCATAAATGGTCAATTCACTTCTCATGAGAGTAACCAAATCAGAAACACTTTATTCACATTTGTGCGCATTATTCTAAATAATCCCCTTAATTTGCTGCTATGGGTGTGAGAACACTGATAAACGCTTCCTTCTGCATCATAAGCATAATCAAAACCATCACGGTGAAATTAAAGGGCTGCATTTCACTAGCAGCTCATTGTGCGCGCGTGTTACTATCAAGCATGACGCGCTGCCTCAAAACAACGTAGATATATATCAATTGCAGACAAGTGATACATCTTCAAATGGCTTATGATGAGATATCTACAAACGCATTAAAGCAAAATGTACCTGTAACTACACAGCCAAGCAACTGCTCTCAGTTGACAGACAGCAAATACGCAAATCACTCGATCAGTTGAGATACGCGTGAACCCGAATGCAGTAGTAAACATTTAGCCTTTTGGGGTTGCGAAGTAAGTTTTTAAATGTCGAGTTTAAATGGTCGTAGATAAAGGATATAGCGGCGAAGAAGAATGAGTAATCTTACCTGTCTTCTTTCTGTGAGTGAGTTGTAGGGACAGCGGCAGAAGCAGCAGCAGCACTCGTTCAACTTGTCAACAGTATCAGCGGATGATTCCACGATTAGCTTCATGCATCTCCGCGAAAAAAAACTCACTGCTTACTTTTTCAAATCACCCGTGTGATTATTCAAAGGAAGTGCTTTAGCTGAAATCTAAATAAGGGACTTGTAAAATGCTACGATGCTTTCCATGCAGACAACAAAAACCCTCTCAGTGTTATTGGATTCTTCCGAGGCTGGCTTTGCACACTACTACAAGTGCGCTGATTACAGCGCTCTATCTCTCTGGTACACACTCTACAGAGATACTGCAACGTTTTTAAATAGACAGATCCATGCGTATTGAACATGCAAAATAAATAAATAAACATAACATGACAATAATCAAATGTGCATACTGGAATATATATATATATATATTACTTTACTAATTTATTTATATATAATCTAAAAATAATAATTACATAAATATAATTTTTTTTTAGGTTGGTTTATTGTTCTGTATGTTTTGACAACTCCTGGGAGGCAGTTGTTATACACACACACACACACACAAACACACACACACATACATATATTTGCAAAAACAGATAACTCAATTTTTAAAAGTCATGTTTTTTTCATTGTGCATTCCAATTAATCTCAGTCAAACTGCACTTGGGTTATTTTAATATAAAGTAAAAAAAATAATAACTACAAATACAGGTAACAAACACAATCAAACACAATAAAAACATGATAAAAACCATGATTTTTGAAAATTTAAAAAACTGAGTTATCTATTTTTGCAAATAAACTCTTCATATATACACACATGTGTGTGTGTGTGTACTTGTTTTTGCTACATTGTGGGGATCAAATGTCCCGACAAGGATAGTAAAACCTGACATTTTTGACATTGTGGGGACCGGCCTGCGGTCAACACAATGTAAAAAAAAGATTAAAAATAGTAAAGGATGTTTATCTGAAAATGTAACAATGCAAACAGGTTTTCTGTAAGGGGTAGGTTTAGGGTTGGGTGAGGGGATAAACAGTATCATTTGGTCAGTATAAAAACTATAGAAGTCTATGGAAAGTCCCCACAATTCACAAAAACAAACATGTGTGTGTGTGTGTGTGTGTGTGTGACCCTGGACCACAAAACCAGTCATAAGGGTAAATTTTTAATTAAGATCAATTGAGATCATCTGAAAGTGGAATAAATAAGCTTTTCATTGATGTATGGTTTGTTAGGATATGACACAAAAAATTAGAAAATTTGGAATCTGAGGGTGCAAAAAAATGAAAATATTGGGTAAATCGCCCTTTAAAGTTGCCCAAATGAAGTTCTTAGCGATGCATCAAAACTTAAGTTTTGATATATTTATGGTAGGAAATTTACAAAATATCTTTATGGAACATGATCTTTCCTTAATATCCTAATGATTTTTGGGATAAAAGAAAAATCTATAATTTTGACCCCTATAATGTATTGTTGACTATTGCTATAAATATATCCGTGTACTTATGACTGGTTTTATATATATATTGTTTGAACCCCTGAACCCCTGTTTTGGTGAATGCCTTCGAGTATGTTTTAATCACTGTCAATATAATCAGATTTAATAATAACAATAATGCTTAACAGTGTGTTGCAATTTAAATCAATGACAAAAATGTATACTTAGTTCATTTTGTTCTTCCAATATAACAATTGATTACATGCCCAAACTCGGTCCTGGAGTACCAGTGTCCTGCAGAGTTTAGCTCCAACTTGCCTCAACACATCTGCCAGGAAGTTTCTAGTATGTCTAGTAAGAGCTTGATTAGCTGGTTCAGGTGTGTTTAATTGGGGTTGGAGCTAAACTCTGCAGGACAGCAGCCCTCCATTACAGAGTTTGGGAACCCCTGGATTATATTATTAATAATATCTGTCTTTTATCAGTGGAATATAATCTTTATTGAGTTAATATGTATTTTAATATTGTAATTTAATAATAATGAATATTATTTGCACTTGCACATTTAATAAACAATAATTAGAATAGTCCAGAAACTCACAAGTCCTATTTTTGAGAACCGTTAACAGGTGACAACAAGCCAGCGTGGTTACGAATCTGATCCGGGTTTAGTTTCTTCGGACTTCTAAATGTGATTGTGTTTGAAAGGCCAAATAACCGCTGTTTTGTGAACAGATGCAGTGCTGTGGGCGGTCCTGTCCTCGCTTTCAGATCCAGTTTCAGCCAATCAGCGCCGGACTTCTCTGGAGACGTCAACGCGAGGTTGGTTTAGCCCTTTGTACAGTGTATTAGCCTGTGCTCTAAGTTGTCTCTCACAGTAACAGCACAATGAATTGTGAACATTGACAACACATGGATCCGTAAGTAATATATCACATAACTTGTAAACTAAAAAGTAAACAAGCTAGAATTTTTATCCGTTTTTGTTCGCTGTCTTCAAGTTATCCGACCAGTTAGCAAGCTTGTTAGGCTACTGCTAGCCTGCTTTCAGACTGTTTCTCTTAGCTGACACAAGCCTGACTTTAAACCTACTGGATCATTCTCTATGAATAATGTAAACTGGGGAACAAAGACAGAAGTTTAAAGTTAATTTATGTCTAATGGAATACATTTATACACGTAATATTATCTTAAAACACGTATTGTTACCTACTGGCTATGTATCTGAACACTGTCAGATTATGCCAAAAAAAGTGGAAGATATGATTTGTGACGTGACTGTGTATGACTGTTTTCATGTTTCTAAGCCAAGTTGTTTTCAGTGTAAATGGGCTGGATTCTACTATGTTCTACGATATTGATTAATTTCACATCAAAACAAATGTATATTTCATATCTCCACTGCTGTCCAGCACAATATGTTTGGGTTGTGTTGTTACAATGTGGTCTGAAATATTAATAGCTGCTCTGTCTTTCTATTTGATTACTGTTTTATTTTATCTTCAGATTGAGGTTCTGTTACATACAAGTGAGAGCTGTTGCTGGAATAGTTTGATTGATCCCTTTCAAGGTTGTTCTCTGGCTTACAAGCACAGCTTTTGTCTCCTCTTATCCAAAATTCATTGTCTCATTCTGTCTTTCATCTCTTCGTCTAGCACCTAGCACATCCCAGCTCTGATCTTTGACCTCACTGTGATTGAAAATCTACTGCTTTCAGTAACCTCCTAATGTGCATCATCTTCTTGAAGTTTGACCCTCGGCCTGCATCCAAAAATGCCTACAGGTATTGCACCTTCTCCCAGAAGCTTTACTGTCTATGTGTTTAATGCAAATAGGGATGTGGAAAGTTCTTGCACATTGGTAACAAGGTGTTGTTTGATACTGTCGGAGCACATTTTTTTTGAATAAATGCTGAAAAAGTGTTGGCATGTACATCTAAACCGAAGTGTAATCTTTTAGCACATATTTCAGCTTGTAAAGGTGCACTAATTTATTGTTGCACTGGCTGATGTGGCTGAATTTGACTTGTTTTGACACAGTCCAGTAAATGCTGAATCATGAAAAAGCCAATGTTTTTGGTTACCGATGACATTGTATAAATGCTCACAGTGAGCCATGATTAATTTATTCCACAGAAGGAAGTGTCCAGGAAAAGGGGGTATATTTTCAGCTGGTCATGTGATCTCTGTTTCATGTGTGATAAAACAGCTTTTATTGGGCGGCTGATAAGACTGGAGTTTTCAATCACATGTTTTTTTATAAATAATAGTCATTTCCGTGTAATAATGTATTTCTTGTTTTATATAGTTCTTATTAATCCGGTCTTGCATACAAATACACTACTGGTAATAAGTTTAAAATAATTTAAAATTGTTTCATGTTGTTTAAAGCTGCATAAAAATACAGTAAAAACAATAATATTACATTTTAAAATGTACTGTTTACTATTTTAAAATATTTAAAATTGTAAAAATGATTCCTGTAACAGCAAAGCTGATTTTCAGCAGCCATTACTTCAGTTTTCAGTGTCACATGATCCTTCAGAAATCATTCTAATAAGCTGATTTAGTGTTCAAGAACATTTCTTATTATCAATGTTGAAAACAGTTTTGCTGCTTAAAAACTTTTTTCCAGGATTCTTTGATAATAGAAAATTACACATTTTAAATTTAATTTATTATTATTATTTTTTAAATTTATTTGAAATAGGCACTCAATTTGTGAAAAGTAACATTGTGAAGAAATTTACAATGTTACAGTATATTTGTTTCAAATAAATGCTGTTCTTGAACTTTCTATTCAACAAAGAATCATAAAAAATATATCACAATTTCCAGAACAATATTGAGCAGTACTGTTTTCAAAAAGTGTTATGTGATTTTTAAACTGCAATAACATTTCACAATATCACTATTTTTACTGTATATTTGATCACATGAATGCAGCCTTTAGAGAACAAAAAAAAAAAAAAGGACAGACCCTAACCCTTTAAATGGTGAATCTAGAAAAAAACTATGCAGATAAACTAGACAGCCTTACTAATTGGCTAGTCTAACCATTGTTGGACAGCTAGTTCAATTAGCCGACTATTGTGACACACATTTTAATTTTATTTTACACTGAATTTTCTTAAAGGGATAGTTTACCCAAAAATGAAAATTTGATGTTTATCTGCTTACCCCCAGGGCATCCTGATGTAGGTGACTTTGTTTCTTCAGTAGAACACAAACAAAGATTTTTAACTCAAACGTTGCAATCTGTCAGTCATTTAATGGCAGTCCATGAGATCCACGGCTTTGAGAGTCAAAAAAACGTACACAGACAAAACCAAATTAAACCCTGTGGCTTGTGACGATACATTGAGGTGTTAAGAAACTCAACAGTATTTATATCATTTTTTACCTCTGATCCACCGCAATGTCCAACTGTCCTGAGCATGTTCACAACAGCCGGCGCGTGACGTGTCAGCATGCTCTGGCATATATAAGCGCAAGCAACCATAACTTCAGTCAATCAGGCTCAAAAATTGGGAAAAGTCAACACTCCCGGATGAGTTTGCGCAAGCAAACGTAATCTTTTAGTTTTTAATCGGTTGCAACAATCAGGATAAGCGCAAGTAATAACCATTTTGAGTAGCTGTTGTACCTACAGTCTCTGCACTATGTAAACGATGAGTGACGTATTTCATTTTTGGGTGAACTATCCCTTTAAAAGGAATTAAAAAAATAAAAAAACACTGAGATTTTTAATTTTGATTAATATTTTTAACTTCATTAATATTTTTAACCTAATATCATAAGTCACAATTTCTGTTCTATAGGTATATAACCAAAATGAAAAAATTTTAAATACCCCTTAGATCTGCTCAAGCACCTTCTTAGGTACGCATACCCCTTGTTGAAAACCACTGGTCTGAATCCAAGCAAAATGCAATGTTTACTGTCACTAAATTTAATGCTTCCTTGCTAAATAAAAGTTACAGATTCTTTAAAAAAAAAACCTCCAAACTTTTGAACGATGGTGTTCATTTTTGTTTCGAGAAAACATAATGTTACATTAAATCCCAGGTTGCTTCATTTCATCATGGCATTTATTATAACCTGTAATTGTGTTTGAACTGTGGTGTGCAGTTAATTTAAAAAGCCATAAAAGCAATGAAAGCGATGCAGGGCTACAATAGTGTGTTGAATACCAAGCTTATGAACTAGGCCCAGGTGACCTCTACCACAGTTTTAAGCTCTTAGTCCCTAAAGAATATGTCTCTAGGTCGGGGTTTGCCAAATGTCAGAAGTCTCTAAAGAGCTAGATAGAGCCAAGTCAGTATATTTCTCAATAGCTGTTGCTTGGTAAGCTGCGAATTGTGTGTATGTAATCAGTTTGCATGTGCTATTCTGTCGTCTTTCTCCTTCGCTGCAGAGAGGTTACCTTTGTTAATACTGTCAGATTGTAACACGCTACGCTAATCAGGATTATTGCCCAGCAAGCTGTAATTTGATTATCTAATATTGAGTCAGTCACAGTGGTTCAGAGTCACAGATGACTCAACCCAGGATGTAAAATCTAATCAATGACGCTGTCTTGAAGGTTGTCTTGCACCGCACTGGTTCCTCTGATTTAGGAGAACATCAGCTTGTTTACAAAACAGCGCCAAAATGTACTATAATTAAGTACTGTAATCAGGTAATTCTGCAAACAGTATTACGGAATACACAGATGTTTAGAGTGCATTTCTGCTTATGTTGCATAGTGTAACCTAGCAACATTGCTTTTTGCTTGCATCCACCTAGATCAGAGGTTTTCAACAAAGGGAAGGAATACCCAAAAGGGTGCTTGAGCAGATCTTTGGGGTATTTAAAAATGTTTTCTTTTTGTGTATTAATCCTTTAAGAATCGTGTCTAGTCAAGGCCAGGTAAACCAAAACCATTCTAATTATGAAGGGTTTTTATTTGTAACCACATTGCAGAGGCAACTAATTAACTATCTGATTGAAAAAAATATGTAGTTTTACACATCCTTAATTTCAAATTTGGTGCTTATGACGGTATGTACTGATGGGAGTATGTGGGTGCTCAAGATAAAAAGATCAGTAAAACACTGACATAGGCTTCAACTGTAATGTCATATCATTAGCACTGACCTCTTGAGCGTATTTTACTGACAGAAGCTACAATTTGCCATCAAAAAAAAAAACACCTGCACTATGATTCACCCCATTCAGGTCAGTGGCATTAATCCAATTTAAAAGCAGCAATGCCTTTGAGATTAATGAGGGTTTCTGCCTCAATACTCAGAAGAAGTGTACAATTATTGCAAAGTTCATTACAGTTCAAAAGCAACCTGCCTCCCACCGCATGTGGTTGGTGGAAATAAACGCCTCTTTTTGGAACCATTTAATCTTCATCATGTTAACCTCTGACCTCACATTCCCAGCTAGCAGCTCTGAAATCCCTTTGAGAGAAAACAGGCCGGAGGTCTCGGTCAGTTTACTTATATATGGCCGTGATGACTTTGATGTCACCAAAATGGATCCACTTAGCGCTAATATTTTTTCTTTGGAACAGATGGAACCTGTCAGAGAGGCTGAAAGAGTCTGAAATACAGCATAGTCTGATATTTAAGCTAGAGATCATTTGGATGAAATAAATTTTCTTTCTGCTAGCGTAGAGCTGTTTGAGACAGTATAACCTAGAGCTTATATTAATATCTGAAACTCCCGCTCTTGACATATCTTAGCATTGCCTTGGTGCTCATTTCTCTTTCCTTGATGACGTAGATGTTAAAAATATGACAATTTGTCAATCATGTGATCATTGTGATGCTTTGCGACACTGATATGAGATGTGAAACAGACACTGAACTTAAGAAAGACGCCACTTTGTGTGTGTGTGTGTGTGTGTAAAGAAAGATTAAGAAACTAAAAGTGTTTGAGTGTGCAGTGAAATTTATGTGTAGATGGGAGTCATAAAAAGATTACTTTGAAATGCAACATACAGAAGTACACTTGGCATTTAAGTCTATAGTTTCTGAAGTATTTAAATTCAGAGAAACCTTTAAAGGTGAGGCGTGGCATTTCTTTTATGTTAAAATGCCTATGTTGTCCTAAACTCAGCATGAATTGCTGTTTGTAACCCATTTTACTTCCACAATGTGACATATACTCTAGCATTCAAAAGTTTGGGGTCAAAATGTTTGCATTTATTCTTTTTAAATTGTTTTAATAATTTAGTGAAATAAATGTTTGTTTAAAATGTATTAAAGGAGAAGTCCACTTCCAGAACAAAGATTTACAGATAATTTACTCACCCCCTTGTTATCCAAGATGTTCATGTCTTTCTTTCTTCAGTCGTAAAAGAAATTATGATTTCTGAGGAAAACATTTCAGCATTTTTCTCCATTTAATGGACTGATATGGTGCCCCAGGTTTGAACTTCCAAAATGCAGTTTAAATCCCAAATCCGGATGTATACGATCCCAGCCGAGGAAGAAGGGTCTTATCTAGTGAAACGATCAGTTATTTTCATTAAAATAATACAATTTATATACTTTTTAATGTGAAATGCTCGTCTTGTCTTGCTCTCCCTGAACTCTGTGTATTCTAGTTAAGGACAGGTTTTATCTCCCTCAACTTCAAAATCGTCCTATATCGCTCTTTTACCTTTTTTGTTTGATCTTCTTTGCATGTTCACTTTGCAAAGACTGGGTCGGTAATTCTGCAGCCATGTAGGATGATTTTGAAATGATTTTTGAAGTTGAGGGAGAAAATACAATTGGAGTTTTTCAACAGACCCTGTCTTGAACCAGAACACAGAGTTCAGGCAGAGCAAGACAAGACGAGCATTAGAGATTAAAAATTGTAAGCAAATAATTTTTAATTTTGGTTAGTTTTTAATAAGATATTATATAATATTTTTTATAATTAAATAAACAATAATGAAGTTCTTTTGTAATTACAGTACAGTGAAGCTTTGAAAATAACTATAAATAAACTACATCAATTGCCGCATTTTTTTTTTTTTTTTTTTTTTCAGAAAAATGCAGTGGTAACCTTAACATTTTATTTTAAGATTTAACATTTATAGATGGTCTAAAGCAAAAGATGCAACCTTGATGAACATAAGTAACCTCTTTCAAAAACATTTAAAAGATTTAACTGACCCCACACTGTTGATGTTAGTTTATTTAAACATTAAGCAGATATTCAATGAGAAAATACATGATGGGAGTTGCATAAATCACACAAATAGTTTGTTTGTCTGTCTACATCACTCAGGGACTCCTGTCTGCTCTCCCAAAACTGCCTCTTCATCTGCCCTTGACTTCTTTTCAGGTCTTTCTGTGTCCAGTCATCTTTTTGCCATTTTTCTGTTTCAGTGAGAATGAATATCTCTCCATTTGGGCTGACAAAGAGGGTGATAACCTTGCCCAAGGTCTGGTGTAATTGACATTGTCAAGCCAGTAAGTTGTTTTCAGATGGAGAGGAGCTTTTCTGCTTTGCAAGCTGTCTCTAGTACAGTGCACATATTCCTGGAGTGCATCAACCATTGCAGATCAATCTGCGAAGCCTCCAGGATATTTCATCACTCTTTGTCTCTCCGATTTTCTTCTTCTCCGTCAGCCCGTCAGCTTCCACGGGCTGGAAATACAGCGGACCTTTGACTCTCTGTGCTGTTGTTAACGAGTTAGTGCCATTTTTGCCTTTTCTGTAAGCATGGCCAGGAAAGCAGAATGACAAACCTGTGCGCCCTGAAAAATGAGCTGCGTTTTTGACTTCAAGGCTTAATGCACAGAACTTTTGACTCATGTTTTTCTTTTTCCTGACAGTTTATATTCACTCAACCAACTGTGTTTACATTAATGACCCACCAAGGTCCATAGGCTGTCAGCACTATCTAGAGTTTGACAGAACTTTTAAGAATGGCCCACTGGCCATAAGCCAGTGTTGAGATAGTTTTGGCCCAGTGCTGCGTTCATTGTTGTACATCCATTTTTATGTCTTGCAAACCTAAATGTTTGGTAATCTGTAATGTGTTCTGCATTGTCATTTTATCACCAAGAGAATGTTATCTAGCTAGATAACACAGATGACATAGAGGCCTTGAAAGTATCAGTAAGCAAGTAATTTTTTGCATCACATGCAGTCATTTTTCTTTAAAAGTTTGATTATGAAGTTACAGTATAGCTGCAGAAGGGATGTTGCAATCTACTGGTAATGATGATAAAAAATGAAATATTGATATCATGTTAAATGGATAGTTCACCCAAAAATATAAATTCTGTCATTAATTACTCATCCTCATGTCGTTCCATCTTTGGAACACAAATTAAGATATTTTTGATAAAATCCGACAGCTTTCTGACCTTCCATAGATAGCAATTGAACTGAAACATTCAAGGCCCAGAAAGGTAGTAAGGACATTGTTAAAATAGTCAATGTGACATCAGTAGTTCAGCTGTAATGTAATAAAGCTACTAAAAAATACTAATTTTTTGTGTGCAAACAAAACAAAAACTATGACTTTATTCAACAATTTTTTTCTCTTCCTATGTCAGTCTTCGACACACGTTCACAAAAGTAACACAACACATGTGTGGTGCTGTTGACTAGGGCTGCCCTTGACTAAAGATTTTTCTGGTCGACTAGTAGTCGCAATAATGAGCCTTTAATTGCCTGCATAGCCTAATACGGGCTCAAAAGTTTGCCACAGCATACCGGCAGATATAATAATAATGAATGTGTCAGGGAAAAACATCTAGTAGACTGCATTAACGTTCTAATAATTTATTGATAAACTAGTGCTTTCTTTGCTTTCTAAACTTTCTTTGTTTTTATCTTAAGAGCTGAAGTCGGAGACACTGATTTGTCATCTCTGCAGTAGTGGATGTGCCTGTATGCATGTTCCGTACAGATTACATAATCTGAGAATATTTGTTTTCTTTATGAGTTGATTAATTTAAAAGTATATATATTTTTCATATCTGTAAGGCAAATATACAGTTTTGAAGAGGCGTGCTCAAGTTCACAGAGGCCGAGATGGTGGAAAGCGCATCCTGTTTGCTTTAATTATTTTACAAAAGCGCAACGTTTCGTTGTTATTGTGAGTGCACCCAAAAAAATTTAGAGTCTTTACAGATTCGTAAAATGACGGAGTATTTTAAGAGCAAGTGACCGCATCAGCGCCTCCATCCGTCATACAGTAAGCACACTACTGTTACCCACTACTGTCCACACTCTGCACAGGCACGTGAATAGCGCACATTTTCCTAGGTTAACGTTAGATTGAGCTGCCATGTAAAGTTGCTACTACATACATCTTTCAGATGAAAAGCCATATTTGAGGTCGATGAATGATAGGTGAGCATTTGGATGTCCTGCTTGATTTACTGTATTACCACATAGACCAGTCGTTAACGATCTGTCTGTCACAGATTGCATGACTTGACCACAAATTGTGAAATTTATTTATTTATTTATTTTTTTTCTGCGACTAATAAAATTTTTGTCAACTATTAGGGGACAGCCCTACTGCTGACGCAGGAGCCGCGTTCAAGAGAAGAAATTGTTGAATAAAATCGTTATTTTTGTTTTCTTTGCATGCAAAAAGTATTCTCATAGCTTCATGAAATTAAGGTTGATCCACTGATGTCACATTGACTATTTTAACCATGTCCTTACTACCTTTCTGGGCATGTCAGAAAGCTCTCAGGTTTCATCAAAAATATCTTAATTTGTGTTCCAAAGATGAACAAAAGTCTTACAAGTTTGGAACGACATGAGGGTGAGTAATTAATGACAGAATTTTCATTTTTGGGTGAACTTTAATGACAGAGAGGCTTCTACAGAGCATCAGGGTTGAGCAGAGACAATAAGGCCACACACAGCAGCTTTCAGCATCACAGCTTAGCCTTCTCTGGGCCTTAGGTGTGTAGCTGGCACAGCAGTCAGCGCTCTCCTGGGATCAGCATGAGATAAACACATTTAGGTGCACATGTGACCTCTGAGCCCATTCAACAGTGCCAGCCTCTATCTCTCCCCCTCCCACAGGAAGCCTGACTGAAAATCAGCCCTTTATTGGTTAACACAATGTCCATTACCCACGGGTAGAACATTACAAAGCACAGCATTACAGTATTTTCATTTAAGAGATGATTCAAAAGGTGGTCTGTTATAGTGATGTGTGTTATACAAATGATATGTTATCAGTATGATTGTATAGGAAGGATACTGTGAAAGAGATTTTGTCATCCTTATATATATATATATATATATATATATATATATATATATATATATATATATATATATATATATATATATATATATATATATATTTATATATATATATATTTATTTATTTATTTATTTATTTATTTATTTTTGTGCAGGCTTATTCTGGCTGCTAACAGAGATGAGGTCTACAGCAGACCATCCAAAGCTGCAGACTTCTGGGGCAGCAACAATGAAATCCTCAGTGGTAAAGATCAGTCTTATTTTTCAAATATTAGATATCTAATATCCAAAGTCCAGTTTCTATCTCACCAACATTCTGAGACTTACTGACTTTGCTGTGTCACTAAGGAATTCAAATCTTGGTTGTCAGCAGAGTTTGTCTGAACTTCCTTCCTGTTCCTACAGTTTAGGATGAACAAGAGTTTCATCAAGAGTCTGGTTAAACACAGCCTTTATTGTGTCTCACAGAGCCAGACGTTTGACTATCTGCGTGATGTCTAGTCCATGTTGCATGTCGTTCTGATCAAGAACAGCCCACTTAGACATAACAGAACTGTTGTGACCAAGCACAGATTGTTTAATTTTTTTTCCAATTCATTTGCTTCTAACCAAAAACGAAAATTCTGTCATTACTCACCCTCATGTTGTTCCAAACCTGTAAGACCTTTTCAAATTTTTATTTTAGGTTTGATATATGTGACCCTGGCCTGGACCACAAAATTAGTCATAAGGGTCAGTTCTCTGAAATGAAGATTTATACATCATCATACATCAGCTGAATAAATAAGCTTTCCATTGTTGTATGGTGTTAGGATAGGACAATATTTGGCCAAGATACAACTATTTAAAAATCTGGAATCTGAGGGTGCAAAAAATCTAAATATTGAGAAAATCGCCTTTAAAGTTGTCCATATGAAGTCCTTAGCAATGCATATTAATAATCAAAAATTAAGTTTGTATATATTTTTGGTAGGAAATATTAAAAAAAAGTCTTTATGTAAAATGATTGTTACTTAATATCCTAATGATTTTTGACATAAAAGGAAAATAAATAATTTTGACCCATACAGTGTAATGTTGGCTATTGCTACAAATATACCCATGCAACTTATGACTGGTTTTGCGGTCCAGGGTCACATGTTTAGTACCTTTGGACTCAATAGGCAGATCTTGTGCTATATTTAGCCTATTACTTAATTCAAAAAAAATATCAGAAAATTCTGTTTGTGGATATTTAGATTACTTGCTTCCATGTGTTTTACATTTCAAAGATTTGATGCCACTGGAAAACAGCAAAATCCAATTCCTCAAACTACTTCATGCCGGTCTAAACTGCATCACGTAGTGAGTCAGTGATTATTATTTGTCAGAACATTCAGTTTTGAGAGAATTATTGAAGATTATTTTTCTTGAGGAAACACAGAATCATTTAGAAGATAAGCTGGTTGCATCTACTGCTTGAGGGGTTATGATTATGTTTAAGTCGGTTACATCATTCCTCAGTAGTGGGAATTCAGTCATAATCAGTGTGACATTAGGAGAGGAAAAGGTAATCATCCACGTTTGATTAAGTGTCCATTGTCAGGATTCAGCTGGCCACCCTTAAGGAGTAAGAACTGTCCAATTGACTGATGACCCACAGTCTGGTAAACAATACATCCCACAACAGAAATCAGTCATTACCCTGGCTCCACAAGATCATGGAGCTTTTGTCTTGTTTTTCTGTCTGTGTTCTGCCTTGCAATCCTGGGATCAGACAGAATTGGATAGTCTTTAATTGATGGGTGCTTTTATGTGTAGTGATGGAAATAAATTCTGCTGCTAACGAAGAAGCCCTTATCTGTCTGGAGGAGTGAAGTGTGGGCTATAGATGAGAAATGTTGGAGTCTTTAGGTGAAGATGAGAAGGACAGGCAGGTTGTTTGAAGGATACTAAGCTAAATGTTACCATTATTAATGGGCTGTTACTAAATATGAATCACTCTGTGGTTTTGCTGTGTAGTGTTGCATGAAGGTTTCTGCCACTGTTGTTTTTGGTAGAATTTAGTGATTCAATTGTTCAGAATTTCTCCTCTTTTCAAAGCGCTAGACAGATGAGTGTGCTTGGGCCTATAAAGTGCTTTGTTTTCTTTTCAGTATCAAGATGAAAAATATTATTCTGTAACTTTAAGTCCAGGTCATTCTCAGTGAACATTCCTGAGCGATTCGGTACATCTAAATCTGATCCCCTGCTGGTTATTTTATTATAGCCAGCAGACAGGATTTAATGTCACTCCGGCGTTAAATCACAATGTGACTTTTTGTTTTCTGTCATTAGGTCTGGACCTGGAAGAGGGGAAGGAAGGTGGATCATGGCTGGGAATTAGCAAGCGAGGAAAAATGGCAGCACTGACCAATTACATGGAAGCACGGCAAAATCCAGACGCTCAGGGGAGAGGTAGTGCAGATCTTTCACCCATTTGTATTAATGCACTCTACTATTACTGAGCAGTTGACTAGACACACTTAATCAATGTATTACCCTGACAAATCGCCCTTAACAGTAGTATAATTCACCTTTGAAAAGCCTTCATTATCCATGTACTTTCTGTTGAAGTAGGCAGGCATGCAGAGATTATTTTCCAGTATTTTTTATATTTAAAAAAAAAAAGCAGCTTGAGGAGATTGAGTCTCTCAACACAATTTGCTGTATGCAAACATAGATCATGGACTAATATACTGAAGAGTCTTATGCAACCAACACTCTATATATGCACATCTCCAATTTTTATGTATTTGCTTATAATATACAAGCATAAAGCCAAAACAAATTTTACCAAAGATCGGAAGTGCTGAGAAAGTAAAAACAGCCCAAAGGGGCTTGTACAAGTGCTTTCTCACAAATAAAAAATAAATCAGATCAGCAAAAGAAATAATAACAACAACTAGATCTTTGCATTTTTCTCAAGAAAATATGAGTGGTGCTTATCTGTGCAAAACTCACACATGATGATAGAGATGACCACATTTTTCATAATTTTCTATAATAGTTCTGTACCATTCATGATATGGCCAGAGACTGGACTGGAATTTTCATCCATCTTATCAAGCTGTTGTTAAAAGGATAGTTCACCCAGAAATTCTGTCATTAATTACTCACCCTCATGTCATTCCAAACCAACAAGACTTTTGTACATCTTTAGAACACAAATTAAGATATTTTTGATGAAATCTAAGAGCTTGCTGACCCTGCATGCTTTTCTGACCCCAATGTAATTACCACGTTTAAGGGCCAGGAAGGTAGTTAGGACATTGATTAAAATAGTCAGTGTGACATCAGTGATTCAGTCTTACTTTTATGAAGCTACGAGAACACTACTTGTGTGCTAAGAAAACAAAACACGAAAAAGGAAGGTCCTACGGGTTTGGAACATCACCAATGTAAATAATTATTGACAGAATTTTCATTTTTGCGTGAACTATCCCTTTAAGGCATTCATAGTGTTTTTTTTTTTTTTTTTGTTTAGCATGTTGCCATTTTTTAGGGCGGAGTGGTGATCAGGGCATTGCTAGGTGGTTTTTTTGGATATTCTGGGTGGGTGTTAAACCATGTTAATCGAAAGAGCCCATGATTAAGTCTCTGGTCTCTGGATAGGACTCAAGTCCCTCCTTCTATGTTGGTTTATGGAGATTTTCAAAGTCATGGCACCCTTCACTTCTCAATAAAAAAACTATATGATTTAAGGTATCATTCATCAGAGATTTAGAACAAACCTTTGGCTCGAAGCAAGAATAATAGAGGTACTTGTCTTTTTGTCCACTAACAATAATTAAAATAACGTAATTAAAGCTGCAAGCAGCGTTGAAAGGGCCCTCACACCCGGGCTCACTGCCACTGGAGTTTGTTCAAATACACCACCTGAAATGGAAAAAACGGCACAAAACTTGTCGAGAAAATTCAAAATAACAGACTTCCTGTTGGGTTTCAGACTTCGTTCTGAGGGACTTTTTCTGTAGGTATTGGTGTGTTACATGTGTCTACCGAATTTTGTGTATGTGTAACGCAGCTTGAGGATCACTTTGTTAAAATTTTATAGGCCATTTTACCACACCCACTTCTGAAACCCATATCAGATGTAAATTTTCACCACTTCGGGGTGTTGAGTTTTATAGCATGTTTAGACCCTCAAAATGCGATTCACTTTGGAGAAGACAAAGAAACTGAGCAATTCCAATAGGGTCCTAGAAGAAAAAGAAACTAGAAGTGAAAAGAACATGTGCCACCAGAGTACTTTGATGTTTAGCAGATGTTTCTTCAGATCATTTGAGATTAAAACGACCCTAGTTTTAACGCATCATTGCAGATTTTTTCACCCACATTTTCAAATGTGACGATGTTCCAATATGAACCTTATTCTAATGATATAGTTTTTGTCTGTGTACTGCATGAACATTCTTACTAGAAGCTTTTTATTTGTAATGCTGAAGAAGTTAGCCTGAATATTAAGTGGGGCTAGTTTAATTGTGTTATTCTTAATGATTGCTGACAAGTTCGCATAAACGCGTGCATATGGGTGTTGAGGCCGGAGATGCGAACAGCTGTTCACCGCAAATCTCCACTCAGCTGAACTAGACTCCTCACTGTCATCACTCCAAAGTCTGTTTAGGTTCTTCAAGGCCTCTTTATAGGCTGACACCTCACTAGCACTTACCATCAAAAGCATGTCGAACACACCCAACTCCTCTGTTCCCAAGCCATGTCACTAAATATAATGCAAACAACCCAGCTGTTATTTGGATGGTTGTACACAACAGCTGCGTGCAAGAGCTGGAGTAATATGGCTCAGTACATGGTGTTCAACAAATTGCATTAATTTAGGCAATTAGTTCTCTAAATCTGCCTAAATGACATATTTGAGAGTGGACAAAATGAAATGACCTTCACCAAGCAGTTCACAACCCATTCATTCTCTTTCACAATCTGTGGTTGTAATAAATGGCATTATTGATACACGCTTGTCTTCATTTATCATTTTTACTCAGGTTTCCTGGTGTCCAACTATTTGACGGATAACTTGGACAGTTTGGCGTACCTCCGTAAAGTGTCTTCAGAAGCTCATTTATATAATGGCTTCAATCTTCTTACTGCTGACTTCAGGTGAGTGGTGAAATGCAAGTTATGGTTGGTTCGTTTCATTACATATAACCTTGCTTAAATGGTGAATACTTCAAATAAATCATAAATGGTGAATTCTGAGTTCTTGGTGGCAAATACAGTCATAATTTAGTTAACATAGTACATAGTTGAGTCAAGCTCAAATTTTATATCAAACTCTGATAGATCATTTAAATTAGATTTCAGAAAAGGTTGTTGTTAAAAATTGAAATGTTGTCAGATAATATTGCCTTTGTACCTTTTGTTTAAAGAAGGAAAGTTAAAAGATAATGTGATGCGTTCTTGCAGAGTCTTTCTGTTAAACCCAATTAAATCATGTACATTTCTTGAACAACGTTAAAACCACTTGCGACTAATTATAACCACTTGAGTCTGACGTCGTATATCGAAGTTTTGAGAACTAACTACATGTGAATTACTAAAGTGAAGTGAACCGCCTCTTTTTTCACTTTCTTTATCATTTGTTGTGAGGGTGACATGACAGTGATGATACTGTCTGAGCTCTGGAGTCCTTAAGAGGGACAGCAGGCACTAGTGCCACCACCTGCTCTCCATATACCAAAGCTCAAGAAATCTATTTAGAATATAGTCCGAACAGATGGCGTGTTTCCAGCAGCGTGACTTTCTCAGAACATAGTAATTTGAGGCGATTTAAGAAGATGGGTTTTATGGTTCCATGTACTAAATGTCAAAAATAACATTTATTGAAATAATTCATGTTTTTTGGGTGTATAATACCATAATGGTGGTTCAGGGTAGAGGATGTCTATTTTGTTTTGCATTAGCAAACTAGTTGCCTGAGAATATTTTCACAATAACTGTAACATGAGAAACAGCAATACGAGTGAACACGTATAGTTGAGGTCAAAAGTTTACATACACTTTGCAGAATCTGCAAAATGTTAATTATTTTATTAAAATTAGACGGAACACAAAATGCATGTTTTTTTTTTTTTTATATTAAGTACTGACCTAAATAAGATATTTTGCATAAAAGTTTACATATAGTCCACAAGAGAAAATAACAGTTGAAAAGTTTAACTGTTCAAAAGTTTACATACACTTTGCAGAATCTGCAAAATGTTAATTATTTTATTAAAATTAGACAGAACATACAAAATGCATGTTTTTTTTTTTTTTATTAAGTACTGACCTAAATAAGATATTTTACATAAAAGTTTACATATAGTCCACAAGAGAAAATAACAGTTGAAAAGTTTAACTGTTCAAAAGTTTACATACACTTGATTCTTAATACTCCGTTGTTACCTGAATGATCAACGGCTGTGTTTATTTTGTTTAGTGATAGTTGTTCATGAGTCTCTTGTTTTTCCTGAACAGTTAAACTGCCTGCTGTTCTTCAGAAAATCTTTCAGGTCCCACAAATTATTTGGTTTTTCAGCATTTTTGTGTCTTTGAACCCTTTCCAACAATGACAATATGATTTTGAGATCCATCTTTTCACACTAAAGACAACTGAGGGACTCATATGCAACTATTACAGAAAAAAGAGGTTTTATTTGCTCCTCTACAAGGATGTGACTGACAACACTGATAATAGACTTAGGTTTTATGATATTTCAGCCCAATGAAACATTTTTCTGCTTGTTCAGATCAGGTTTGGTATTAAAACTCTGTGCTGAGCCACGTTCACATATAGACTATATAGATTCTTTCAAGGGGCTCATTTCATGGGGAATCAACATTTCCTTGATCTTTGGAGATTAAAGTCTTCGTTCTGTAAATTTCAGAACTTCCTCCCCAGTGGAAAAATTACAATTTATTGACACAGGGCTGCAAAAAATTGCTCATTCTATACTTCTGCAGCTTCCTTTGTTTTTTGTTTTTTAATGTTCTTTTTAAGGAAAGTCTTTTATGCTCACCAATGCTGCATTTATTTGACCAAAAATGCAGTATAAATATTGTGAAATATTATTCTAAATATTATATATTGCAACTAAATATTTAAAATTAAGTTGTAAAAATGTAATTTAGTGATGCTTCAGAAGGAAACAATGCATTAAGAGACAGGGTTGAAAACTTTTGAACAGAATGAAGATGTGTACATTTTTCTCATTTTGCCTAAATATCTAATTTTTTTTCATTTAGTACTGCCCTTCAGAAGCTACAGAAGATACTTACATGTTCCCCAGAAGACAAAATAAGTTAAATAAGTACCCTGATTTTCACATTTAAAAAGTTTACACCCCCCGGCTCTTAATGTATAGTTTTTCCTTCTGAAGCATCAGTGAGCGTTTAAACCTTCTGTAATAGTTGCATATGAGTCCCTCAGTTGTCCTCAGTGTGAAAAGATGGTTCTCAAAATCAGAGTCATTGTTGGAAAGGGTTTAAATACACAGAAATGCTGAAAAAACAACACATTTGTGAACAGCGGGTAGTTTAACTTATTTTGGTAAAATGTCGGCACCCATAGCCTTGTGGTTAGTGCGACGACATATAGCGCAACTGGGCTCACAGGGACCCGAGTTCAAATCCCACTTTGAGGTACTTTGCCGATCCTGCTCCCCTCTCTCCTCCCAGTACTTTCCTGTCAGCTCTCTGCTGTCCTCTCACAATAAAAGGTGTAAAAAGCCCATAAATATAATAAAAAAAAAAACCTTATTTTGATAAAATACTTAACATTTTGCAGATTCTGCACGGTGTATGTAAACTTTTGATCTCAACTGCATACTATAGCTGAGTAGTGTTTAGCGATCTGATTATTGCTGCCGTGTGTATTTAGCTTGATATTAGGATGTATTAAAGGGATAGCTCGCCCAAAAATGAAAATTCTGTCATTAATTACTCACCCTCATGTCATGTCAAACCCGTAAGACCTTTGTTCTTCTTCGGAGCACAAATTAAGATATTGATGAAATCTGAGAGCTTTCTGACCCTGCATAGACCGCAATGTAACCACTCATAAACTATTTTGACAATGTCCTTACTACATTTATAGGCCTTGAATGTGTCAGTTGCATTGCTGTCTATGCAAGTTCAGAAAGCTCATCAAATTTCATCAAAAACATCTTAATTTGTGTTCTAAAGATAAAGGAAGGTCTTCTTTGAAGATCGAGTTTGAAACGACATGAGGGTGAGTAATTAATGACAAAAATTTCAAAACAAAATTTTGAAACCCTTTGATTGTCTTTGGCTCTAGTCCTTTAAATTTGTCATCTCTTACCTTTTATCCAGTGTTTTATGACCATTATCTTGTAAGGAAAACTGTCCTCTTTATTTCTTTTAATTCTTTCAGATACATTATCACAGTAGTTAGCCGTGTACTAAAGTCTTGCGGCTAGACATCATCACCCCATCCTTTAGCTTGCTGAAAGGCTGTCTGCTAATGTTAGTAATGTATTACTTTAGTCCATGCTGTCAACTGAGGGACAGGAGGGATAATATTTTTCCATTCGTCTCTGTCTCTTCAAGCTTGTATTTATAAACAAAATACGTTGGACGGCCACTCAGACTCCCAAACCCAGTAATGAAAAAGAAAGCGATAGCAGTAGGGAGTGTTATTCATTTGTTTAGCCTTTTAATAAACAAGATCATTATTGAGCTTATCGGACTCTCCCTTTCTTTTCTCTTCCACAAAGGACAAAATGATACATGTCCAGATAAACTCTGAGGAATTACAATGGGCATTTTGTGCTGAAATCAATACAACTGTCTTCTGTAAATAAAGACAGCCTTTCCAAAAGAATAAAGAGGTTTTGTTTGCTCCTCTACAAGGATGTGACTGACAACACTGATAATAGACTTGGGTTTTATGATATTTCAGCCTGATGAAACGGTTTTCTGCTTGTTCAGAACAGGTTTGGTATTAAAATTCCTCTTTGAGTGTGCTGCTCAACGCTTTCACATATAGACTATATAGATTCTTTCAAGCGGCTCATTTCATGGGAATCAAAATTTCCTTGATCTTTGGAGATTAAAGTCTTCGTTTGGTAAATTGCAAAACTTCCTCTTTAGTGAAAAATGACAATTTGTTGAAGCAGGGCTGCAAAAAAAGGCTCATTCTATACTTCTGCAGCTTTGGGGTAAGATTTTTTTTTTTTTTTTTAAATGTTTTTTAAGAAAAGTCTTTTATTCTCACCAATGCTGCATTTATTTGACCAAAAGTGCAGTATAAATATTGTGAAATATTATTCTAAATATTATCTGTTGCAACTAAATATTATTTAAAATTGAGTTGTATAAATTTAATTTAATTCTCTGTTGGCAACACTAAATTTTCAGCAGCCATTACTCCAGCCTTCAGTGTCACATGATTCTTCAGAAATCATTCTAATATGCTGATTTTCTGCAAGTTGTGATGTTTAATATTTTTTTTGGAAACTGATGTATGTTTTTCAGGATCTTTCAAAGAATATAAAGTTCAAAAGAACATTTATTATTAAGAACTTTTTTTATTAAAAAAAACATAAAATGCATAAGAATAAACAACTTCATAAACATTCAAACAACCGTACATTATTGAAAAATGGGTAGAAAAAAAAAATGGATAAATCGTTGTTGTAAACCTCAACTTTGTGTGTGTGTGTGTATGTTTCCTGTATATTATAAGACTTTAGGTAATTTTGTGCATGGCATTTATGGGTGTAGCTGGGTAGTGTTACTGTTATGAGTGCAGTTTAAATTAGATTCCTGAAAGTTGGTATGATAGATGAGTGTGTAACCCTAAAATTTTTGTCTGCTGACTAGTTGACTGGCTGTTTTAGCTGTGTAAGGCTTGGTCTTTCTGATCCAAATCTCAAAACGAAATCACCTTGACATAGTGTTTAAACCTGGTAACTGAAACGTTTGCGATTTGAGCTTATTTAGCAAAATAATATTACTTAAAGCATGTCTCCGGTACAAAATTAATTTGTAACTTGAGCTGATTGTTTGTTTTCTAGCAATTATTGTACTGCATTAATACATCATTAGAAGGCTATTTGGCTCTTATGCCCCAATGTTTAGAGTCTTTCAGTGCAATTAATGCATTAGTGGCAATAGATAAGGCCATTATTAAAAGGTATTTTGTGTGTGCCAGTGTAGTTTGGTGTAATGGGAAGTTATGTATATTTAAACAACAAGGTACAAGGTATAAACAGTAGCTACAGGTGTTTTATGTCATCATAGGTTTTACTATATTATGTATTTTAGCATGTCTGGAATGTTACATTGACCAATCAGATCAGAACAAATAATTTTTATATATATAATATAAACAATATGTAGAACATGTAGATAAATGAAACTGAATACAGAGAAAAAATAAACTCTGTAATCGCATCTCTTCAGTGCACTTAATCCTGCAAAAAAAAAGTAATGTAGCTCAGCAACATTCCATTAATAAACATTCATTTGAAGATTCCTATAACAGATGTGGTTTTACTGAAAGTCAGCATTCTGCATACTTATTCTGCATACTTGTTTTATCCCTAGTACTTATACAACGGGGTCTAGTCTCCAGAGTTCTGAGGCTTCTGAAGTCCTTTTCTCACTGTCTGACTTTCTCTCCATCGTGGTTTGCCATCGCTGCCAAACTGTTCCACCAGCATTATTGATGTCCCTCTCAAAGTGCTTTCAAAAACCCTAAATTGGCCATTTCTCCTTTCATAGCCGTCCTCCTGTGTCTCCTGAGCCAATAAAATGTCCTCTGAAACACACGGCTATATCACCATAGTTCCATCAGGAGTAATGAGCTTCACTGAGGATCTATCCACTAGATTCATGTGTATGAAAACAGAAACATGTCTAATCAGATAAATTAATGATAGTCTGACTGAGCTCATACATACAAACTGAGAGGAGAATCACTCTCTTCCTTAATTAAAGGCTGATTTAGGAGGATTTCTTTCATGAGTTGACTGTCTATCTTACTATCTATCTATTCATTTATCTGACTGTCTATCTGTCGGTCTGTCTGTGTATCTGTGTCTGTCTGTCTGGCTGTCTATCTCTATCTGCCGGTCTGTCTGTCTGTCCATATGTCTATCTATCTGTCCATATGTCTGTCTATCTATCTATCTATCTGTCTATCTGTCTGTCTGTATCTGTCTATCTGTCTGTCTGTCTGTCTGTCCATATGTCTGTCTCTATCTATCTATCTATCTATCTATCTATCTATCTATCTATCTATCTATCTATCTATCTATCTATCTATCTATCTATCTATCTATCTATCTATCTATCTATCTATCTATCTATCTATCTATCTATCTATCTGTCTGTCTGTCTGTCTGTCTGTCTGTCTGTCTGTCTGTCTGTCTGTCTGTCTGTCTGTCTGTCTGTCTGTCTGTCTGTCTGTCTGTGTATCTGTCTATCATCTGTCTATCATCTGCCTGTCTGTATGCCTATCTCTCGTTCTGTCTGTCATTTTTTTTCATTCTGTCTGTCTATCATGTCTGTGTATGTCTATCTATCATTGTCTTTCTGTCTGTCATCTGTCTGTCTGTCTGTCTGTCTGTATATCGTCTGTCTATCTGTTGTCTATCTATCTATCATCTGTTTGTCCATGTCTATATGTATGTGTGTTTGTCTTGCTGTTTGTCTATCTGTCTGTCTGTTTGTCTATCTATCATCTGTCTATCATGTTTGTCTGTCTGTGTATCTGTATATTTGCCTGTCTATCATGTCTGTCTGTCTGTCATTTCCTGCCTGCCTGCCATTTATCATTCTGTCTGTCATTCTTTCATTCTGTCTTTGTGTCGTTCTATCATTCTGTCTATAACAAAGGATGTGGAAAATGTTAATACTGTGTTTGTGTGTGTGTGTGTATATAAATGACTTGTTTTTGTTTTGTGAGTTTTGCTACTTTATTAATTAGAATGTATTGATTTGCACTGTGTAACCCTAATATATATATATATATATATATATATATATATATATATATATATATATATATATATATATATATATATATATATATATATATTATATATATATATATATATGTGTGTGTGTGTGTGTGTGTGTCTGTGTCTGTGTCTGTGTGTGTGGGTATATATATATATATATATATATATATATATATATATATATATATATATATATATATATATATATATATATATATATATATATATATATATATACACTACCGTTCAAAAGTTTGGGGTCAGTAAGACTTGTAATAGTCTTTAAAGTAGTCTCTTATGCTCATCAAGGCTGCACTTATTTGACTAAAAATATAGAAAAAAAACAATATAATATAACAATATAAAACAATATAATATATATTACAATATAAAATAATGTTTTTTATTTTAACATACTTTAAAATAGAATTTATTCCTGTGTTGAAAAGCTGAATTTTTATCAGCTGTTACTCCAGTCTTAAGTGTCACATGATCCTTCAGAAATCATTCTAATATGCAGATTTATTATTAGAATGATCAATGTTGGATAATATCAACAGTTGTGCTGCCAAATATTTTTTGGAACCTGTAATTTTTTTTTCATAATGTCATCAGATGGCTTTCATGAATAACAAGTTTAAAAAGTACAGTGTTTATTCAAAATATAAATATTTTATAACAATGTGGGTGTGTGTAATAAATGACTTGTTATTGTGCATGTTTTGCTACTTTATTAATTAGAATGTGTTGATTTGCGCTGACTTATTCTACAGTTCTGTATATATGCATTACATAACTATGTAAATTGTTTCTGTGTTTACAATGACAAATGATGCAAAAATAGCTGTAAATATGTGTTTAATTGTGTTTTAGCGGTGAGCACTAACTCTTTTTTTTCCTCGCTGTGTTGTTGGATGCAGGGCCAATGAAGACACATTGTGTTACTATGGAAACAAGGGCAGTTCAGAGCCCATTCATCTCAAAGCAGGTTTGTTCAGTCCCTCAGTTAGTGCTCTGTGTTCAGACAGCAATGGTCTTGCATAAAGCACTGCTGTTTGCAATGTTAAACCTACCGTCTGCAATACAGACCACTTTCACTCGTTCAGCACCAGATTGGTGGGCGTGTCTCACTCAAAGCTCACAGGAAGTGATGGATGATTGTGTTTGTTTCAGCAGGAATCTATGGGTTGAGTAACTCTCTTCTGGAAACTCCGTGGAGAAAACTGCAGCACGGCAAACGGCTGTTCACAAGTGTAGTGAACAAAACACTGCCACCTGATGGCCTAGTGCAAGAATTGCTCAATATCCTCAATAATGAGGAGCTGTAAGTGTGCACACTCCATTATAAAAATTTGTATTCTTTTGCTTTTTTCTTCAGTTTCTCTTTATCTTCCATCTGCCTTTGTCTTTCTTAAACAATCAAACCTGCATCCATCCTTTTTGATCTTCAAGAAGCACTTGAGACACAAAGCAAATGGATTATTTGAAAGTTACTTTATAGAATCTTTGAAGCACAAGCAGCCTGATATTTTATTTTTTTTATTATTTATTATTTTTTTTTTAAAGTCTTTCTTATTTTCCTCAGGTTTTATAAGATGAATGCAGGCAACATATCATAATAAATTTAGATATTAAAAAGCAACTCGAGTAGGGCTGGGCAGTATGGCCAAAAAATTATTACATTCATTTTTTTTCATATCAGTTGATATCGATAAGTATCACGATAATTGTCAAGTTTTTATTTCTTGCATTTAAAGGTAGATTTTTGCTACAGTGTGAAAGTTGTAAAAACCAGATGGTTAATTGTGGTTTTAAACTATTCTTTATGGGCAGAACATGACAAACACTTTTTTTTGTTTTTTGTTTCCAGTCATTTTTCTGTAACAAGATAAAATCTTAATAGAAAAAAAATAATTTCTTAGTTCTAAGTTAGTCTCTAAGTTCTAAGTTAGTTTTAATGAGAGAATCAAGAAACAGGTTTGTGTTGCCTGATAATATTATAATAATATAACATTTTTTACAGTATCTTGAGTTAGGATGCAGATGTAGATTTATGTTCATTATCAAAATCAGTAATATCTGTAAAAATTGTAGCAACCTAATTTTTATATGGTGAAATTTAATTATTCTGACTCTTTGAGTTTTTTTTTTTTTTTTTTTTTTTTTTTAATTAACCATTGTAGCATACGTTTAGATCATGATAATAACAGTTAAAACCAAAAATATAGCACCTAAATACCATGTTAAAAATGTAATATGGTTTCTAGGTATTTGTATGGAAAATGGTAGTCTAAATACATTTAGTATAAATTCATAAACACTATAGCTTAATCACAAACAATACTGTAATTATATTCCATTACTACTCCTTCAATACATTTAAAACATGTCTACATTAATATTATAATAAAATTTGACACATATACCCACATTTCTAAATTAAAAAACCTCCCGACTGTACCGTTCAGCACAGTGATTCTCCTGTTTGTCAGCGCTCTTTCATTTGGCTGTAAACCGAGTTATTTGTGTTCTTCACTAAATTCAAACGCTTCACACTGGATCTGACAGTGCTGCTTAGTGATCACATGACCGAGACTCATCAGCGAGTACATGCTTCTGCTCTAGTTCACGTTACGCTGCCGTTTGAACTTTGATCTGAGCGGATAAATGGTCCGATTTGCGCGCTTTAAACGACTAGCGCTCTTTCATTCCACCTTTGCCGCATAAACGTTATATTGAACATTTTTTGGACTCTTGTTATCGTTTATTGAGGAAATTTATATTGTGCGATAATTATCGTTATTGATTTATCGCCCAGCCCCACCTTAGAACCACACACTGGATGACCCGATAAATTACAATTCTGTCATTAATTACTCGCCCTCATGTTGTTTCAAACCCATAAGACCTTCATTCATCTTCAGAACACAAATTAAGATATTTTTGATGAAATCCAAGAGCTTTCTGACTCTGTGTAGATGGCAGCGCAATTACCACGTCAAGGTACTCTCATGAATGCGCATCGAAGACTGACAAAGAAGAGATAAAAGTGTTGAATACAATTTTTATTTTTGTTTTCTTTGTGCACAAAGTATTCTCATAGCTTCATAAAATTAAGGTTGAACCACTGATGTCACATGGACTATTTTAACAATGTCCTTACTACCTTTCTGGGCCTTGAACGTGTCAGTTGCGTTGCTGTCTATGCAGGGTCAGAAATCTCTTGGATTTCATCAAAAATATCTTAATTTGGGTTCCGAAGATGAACGAAAGTCTTACAGGTTTGGAATGTCATAAGGGTGAGTAATTAATGACAGAATTTTTGAGTAAATTATCCCTTTAAGCATTGTTATTTTTTAAAATATTTTTATTACAGATCCTTTTTAATTTTACCACTTGAAGTTTTCAGAGACTGTGCCACATGTGTTTAAGTTTTCTTCTTAATAAATACATTTTCTGTGTTATAACTGTGCTCGAAGTCATGGAAGCGAGAGCGGGGACTCCAGGGAGTTTTATAAATTTGTGACAAACAGATTGCCTACCCATATCAGCAATGACTGTGTAGATCATGTAGATGCATTAATGAGGGTGAAACAGCCATCTGATGACATTATGGACTGATTTGCGTTCATAACATAACTATGCATTCATCAATGAGAGTAATTAATGTAAAACCAGTTATGATGTTTAAGTAAATAAGAGCTATCAGTCGTGTCAGTTCTTAGATCCTATATTTTCCAAGCATTTCTCTGCGTTCTTATAATGCTCAGGTCTTAAAGGAGAAGTTCACTTTCAGAACAAAAATTTACAGATAATTTACCCACCCACCACTTGTCATCCAAGATGCTCATGTCTTTCTTTCTTCAGCTGATGAGAAATTATGTTTCTTGAGAAAAACGTTTCAGGAATGTTCTCCATATAGTGGACTTCAATGGTGCCCCCAAGTTTGAACTTCCAAAATGTAGTTTAAATGCAGCTTCAAACGGCTCTAAACGATCCCAGCCAAGGAAAAAGGGTCTTATCTAGCAAAATGATTGATATACTTTTTAACCTCAAATGCTCGTCTTGTCTCGTCTCTGCGATGTGAATGCGTAGTCCGTGTAATCCGGGTCACTACAGTTAGGGTATGTCGAAAAACTTAAACAAGACCAGCGTTTGAAGTTAAAAAGTATATAAATTGTCAGTTTGTTTAGAAAATGACCGATCATTTTGCTAGATATGACCCTTCTTCCTCGGCTGAGATTGTTTAGAGCCATTTGAAGATGCATTTAAACTGCAATTTTGGAAGTTCAAACTTCCATTGAAGTCTACTATATGGAGATAATTCCTGAATTTTTTTCCTCAAGAAACATCATTTCTTATCGTGTGAAGAAAGAAAGACACGAACATCTTGGATAACAAGGGGGTAAGTAAATCAACTGTCAATTTTTGTTCTGGAAGTGAACTTCTCCTTTAATCAAAGCACCAGCATGATTTGTCACACCAAAATTCATAAAAATCTCATCTCTACTCTTTTCAGAAACACCCCGGACCCCACACAGGAGAGTCAAGGTGTGGGCTACAGTAAGGCAATGCTTCAAGCCCTGTCTGCAGTGTGTGTGCGCTCACCAGGATACGGCACAAGGTTCCATCATTCTATTCCTACTTTTACTTCTTTCTCTCTTTATGTAGAATTCATGCTGCGCTTTCTATTTTGCCTCCAATTTTAAAGTTTAACCAGTGTCATATTTGTGTCTGTCTCTCCCAGGACCAATACAGTCATCCTCATCGACCGAGAGGGAAACGTGAGCTTTACGGAGCGCACCATGCTAAACTGTGACATCACCCAGTGGAGCACAAATAGCTTCCACTTCAGACTGCAAGAATGAGGGCCAGATGCCAGACTCACACCGTGCCTTTATCCAGCCACTATCTGTTCAAGCCATGCAGCACCACTGTTTTTACCAATATAAACATCAAGACTCAATTCAGACTTTCCAGTTGAAACAGGAAAGCGGTTAATTATTGCTACTGCTCTGTTCTGAGAGGAAGCTTGTTTGCACGTTCCTTTTTTTTCTTAGTCATTGTTCTTTTTAATAACCAGTGGCTCAGGAGAAGGCTCACATGGAATCTGTAGCCACAATCATCAATACTGAAATCCATCCACAGATTTCTTTCTGATCAGTTCAGAAAGGAGTGCAGATTCCATCTGAATCTACTCATGAGTTGTGATTTTGAGTGCATGTCATTCAATCTGGATCTATTAATGAATATAGAAGTGGAGAAGTATGAAGAATGTAAAATGTTGTTTATCATCCACTGAATCCCATTTTATCACAAACTGTCACTGGCATGAAATGCTGTTGGACAGAATCGTTTAATGAACAAGATGTCTACTGCCAAAGAATGATTGTGTCGGTCACAATCCTTATGAACAGAAGAAAATAAATCATCTTCATAATCATCTTCCACAACGTCAACTTGCTATTCAGTACGGTAGTGAGAATACCTTTCGCTCAGGAACACGCTGAAAACAACTGCCCCAAAAAAATCCAGCATCTTAAATTAAAAATTTTTGTCATATTAAATCAAAACATTTTGATTTCACTTTGAAAGTGTTCAAAGTCAAAAGTTGGTATGGTTTGATATTTCTATGGCTGCTTTCATAATGTTATCTGAATTCTAATATCAGCGCATTTTGTCAGCTGTCAGGAATCCAATATGTACTTATCATTTGATGTTATGTCTTTATTTGATAACGATTAGTTGCGTCCTCATGGCTTCTAGTTTGAATCTGATAATATGTACTTGGTACTTTAAGTATAAATTTGTTTGCTCACCTTAGATTAGACAGAGAATAACATTCAGGGCTAATTAATGATTCAAAACTAGTGCTGGATTATTAGGGGTGTGTTTTGTCTCTTACTTAATGACAGTGAAAGACATACACATTTTTAGCTAGACCCAGTTATTTATTTTTTTTAACTGACTGCAACAACAAGAAAAAATGATTTACAATGCTGCTTAATAAAGACGTGATTTACTGCACAACATAGAAAATAGTATGTGGTATAAGCCATTTCCAACTGTCCTTTAATATAGGGATGTGACTGATTATGGTCTGCTGCCATCTAGGGACAAGTAACATTTTGTTTTAAGCCCTGATGGTGAAGCTGGCATTAAATTAAACTACATTTATTTGTGAAAAATTGCCTTAGATTATTTAGACAGGGTCAGTGACCTTCATCCTCATACATAAAATTGTTTGGAAAACATAAACAAAGAACGAAGCCACTGAAATTGCACGTAGTCCAATAACACACTTCAAATTTCATTAAAGTTAGTTTGTTAATTTATGACCATGATAATAAATTAGTTGGATTTAATATTTTCAATGTCTTTATCCATTCTGCATTTCCAAAGAGTGTAATAAAATGTACGTCTAGAGAGATTACAAACACAAATTACAAAAATGCAAGCAATCTCAAAATAATTACTTTTTCAATCATAACACATTACTATAAATTCACAATAAAACCTCTTAATATTAAATCTTAAGTAATGTCAATATTTAAAATATTGCTTAAGTGTTAAGATTTTTCATGCCTTTTGAACTTATTTAAATGCATTCTTAATATATATATATATATATATATATATATATATATATATATATATAATATTACAAATTTGAATATATCATACAGAATTCAGCTTTTCAGTGCAATAGAGGCTGACAAGAAATAATAATGCATTATTTAATTCTTGCAGCTACATGACAGCCATGATGGACAGGCATGTTATTACTTTTACGTGCTTTTTGTACCATGGTTATAACAAGGAAAATTACCTGTCACTCCAGACAATGTACCTAACCTCATCTGTGGAAACAGGATGAATATATATTTTTTACATAACAAGCACCTTGTCCTGAGAGCAAAGTTCAAAGTTTTGGTTAAAAATCAAATATTGTATAGTCTGCTTTTGCATATGCATGTGGCAGTGTGGTTTTATTGCTACCAACAGTTTTATTATTTATTTTTTGTTATGTCTATGTATTTTTACATGTATTTTTAAGTATCTATGTAATTTATCTATGTATTTTAATAATTTTACGGTAACACTTTACATTAAGTTTCATTAGTTGACATTAGTTAACTACACAAACGAATGAACAATACTTCTACAGCATTTATTAATCTTAATGTTAATTTCAGCATTTACTAATGCTTTATTAAAATCACACGCTGTATTTGTTAACAGTTAATGCACTGTGAACTATTATGAACAATGAACGACTGTTTTTTTTTTTAACTAACATTAACAAATATTAATAGTAATATATTGTTCGTTGTTAGTTAATACATCAATGTTAACAAATGACGCCTTGTTGTAAAGTGTTACAAATTTTACTTTTCTATTAAGTTTTTTAACTAACCTTTTGCACTTACGCTGTTTGCCTTTGAACGTCGCTGTATCACCAATCTTGTAGGTTTCGAGCCGCCGTACATTGGGATTGTGGGTAAAGTAGTTCAGCGAATATTGCGGCACCTTCCCCCCCATTCTTTTTAAATAGACAAAGACTACATTTACAGTGAGGCGCGAGGAGCAGCTTTAGTAGCAGTGCCTTGTCTTAAAGCAACAACCAAGGTTGAGTGAGGTTGGAAGCAGGGAGTAGCAGGACTTAAGGTATGTAAATATAAACGTCTTATTTGCTTGTTAAACATAAAATTTCTCCGAATATTTCCGGCAGAACTCAGTATCATCTCTTGAACTCACTTACAAGCAGTAAGGAATTAGCTTTTCCAGCGGCAGTTGTCGTTTCAAGATTTTGGTGGACTCTATGCCTGTCTCAGAACCGAGTGAGCTGCCTACCTAGATAGCATTTTGGGACATCTCAGCCGCGTTTGAATGGTTTCCGAAACGCTATCTAGGAAGGCAGCACACAAGATTTCGAAACACAACCAATGTTAGCTTCATTGCTAGTGAACACGGAATTGCTACCTGAGAATTGAAACAGTCGGCGAATACACGTAAAAAACGAACCAGAAGATTTGCAAACTCTATTTGATTATACAAAAGATACAGAGAGATCAGCGAAGGCCACCTGTATGACTCTTTAGTTTTAACTAATGCAAATGAGTGACATGAACACAGCAGTGCATTCACCTGCCCGAGTAGTTGATGTGAGTATCAGTGGCAGCTTTGTATCTTCTGATGCTTGTAGTGTAACAGTATATCTTAAAGTTAGGTTTAGATTTTCTGATAACGTATATACTTCTAGTATGCCTGTCTAGACATCATTGTAGTCATCACACCACAGCTCATTAGTGGTCTGCCACTAATCAGTATGGCTTTCCAGGTTTTCAAACAGCATCATGTGGCAGTCATGTGTTGCAGAATCCCAGTAAAGCTTATGTCTTTACAACAAAGTTCACTGCAACACACACTCAAACTGCAGGATTGACTTTGGACTAGAAGAGCTTTTAGTCACTTAATCAGTGGGTCAAAAGGGCAAACTGCAAGTGGACAAAAGCACTAAAAGCACTGAGACTGGTGACTAATACTTGCGCATGGACATTTGTTTAGTTGCTGTAGTTGACGTAAAAGTCATTTCTCTCTCCTTTCTTGAAGTTTGCATTAAAACGTTTATTTTCTAAATGCATGTTATTAATCTTATGCATTTGTTTAAATTGTTTTTTTTTTTTTTTTTTTTTTTGACCTCAAAATATAACTGGAAACGATAGAACCAACAACCAGCTCTGCATTTTGTCTTTTTGATAATCTGTTCCACTTTGGATGGTTGTCACAATACAAAAGAAAATATCTCTCGCTATTTCTCGCTAGTTCACCCAAAAATGAAAATTCTGTCATTAATTACGCACCCTCATGTTGTTCCAAACCTGTAAGACCTTCGTTCATCTTCTGAACACAAATTAAGATATTTTTGATTAAATCCAAAAGCTTTCTGACCCTCCATAGACAGCAACACAACTGCCACGTTTAAGGCCCAGAAAGGTAGTAAGGACATTGTTACAATGGTCCATGTGACATCAGTGGTTCAGCCAAAATTTTATGAAGCTATGAGAATACTTTTTATGCACAGAGAAAACAAAATTAACAGGGGTGCACATAAGTGGTCTGCAGGTCTGCATGCGTGGCCAAAATAAGAAACGCGCAGTGCAAATAAGTTCAGATCGCGCATTTGCGTACCAACATGGTTGACAACTGTTAATCCACAATTACCAGATCAACAAACTATCTTGTATACGATTTCTATTCGAACTGAAAGCATAATTCTAGGCTATTTGCTGCCATTTTCAAAGCACAATGCAAAAAAGTGACATTTCATTCACTGACGCTCTACAATCGGCAGCACTAAACCAAGCAGCGGATATACTTATTTACCGCAAAAATAAAACTTTGCTAATTTTAGGTCTAAAAAATAATGAAAGTTCATATAAAAAAGTAAATATTGTCATTTTATATTTAAGTTTCCTATAAAATAAGTGTATTTTTATTTAATACTCCCTTTTTATTTTAAAATATAATAGTATTACTTCACTTCATTATTTAGTAAAAAACAAAAAAAACAAAAACCTAAATAAATCCAATGATGATATTATCACTATTATTAATTTTTTTTTTTTTTTATAGTTATGTTAATGGGTCACACTGTGTGCAGTGTGAGGACCAAACCAAATTTCCAGGTACTCTTATAGGAACCAGGCTAAAAAAAAAATGTATGTGCACTCCTGAAAATTAATGACTTTATTAATCAGTTTCTTCTCTTTCGTGTCAGTCTTTGACGCGTGTTCACAAGAGTACCTCGACGAAAGTCGTTATTTTGGTTTTCTTTCTTTTAAAAAGTATTCTTGTAGCTTTATAACGTTATGGTTGAAGCATTGATGTCACATGGACTATTTTAACAATGTCCTTACTACCTTTCCGTGCCTTAAACGTGTCAGTTGCATTGCTGTCTATGCAGGGTCAGAAAGCTCTCAGATTTCATACAAATATTTTAATTTGTGTTCTGAAGATGAACAAAGGTCTTACAGTTTGGAACGATATAAGGGTGAGTAATTAATGACAGAATTTTTATTTTTGGGTGAACCATCTCTTTAACGCACAGTCCTGGTCCTTTTGTGAATGATTTATTACTGCATATTATTGCATTAAAAAACAAACTTTAGTTTTAGTAATATTTAATGAAGTTGCAACTTGCGCCATCCTAAAAGTACTTTTCTTTACAGCTAATGTCACCAATACCTCTTCTTTGACCTTTCCTCTTCACTCACTTTTTTTATTTTTTGTTTCGTCTTATTCTGTCTCGCTTTGCAGAATGTCACATTGTGCAAAGTTTGTTTCCTGTCTTTAAAGTTGACTGTTAAAGTGGTTATTTTCATTGAAGAACTTTTAATATGTTTTGTCTAAGTCTCTCTCCACTGTACACCTCCTTTGTTTCCAAAAACACTGATTAGGCCTGGATTTGGCGGCCCGAAGGAAGGAGCAGCGTGGCATCCCTCTCCTCCTCTCATGTCCCCTCCCTGTGTGTCCTTGCATGTCAGTGCCCCCTCGTCATCCCCCCTGTGTCTCACCCCGCCAGCCCTCTGTGTTCCTCCCCCTCATGCTTGGGACAGACTGGACTCACTGTCAGACCAATGACTGCTTGGATTATACTGCCTGTCAGCCTGGCTGCCTTCTCTATCACTGGAATATGGATAGTGTAAGTTTTAGCATGCATGCATTAATTATTGTTTGTCACATCGAAAAATTTTTGTTGAAAGTTGAAAGTACACAGATTCAAGTACACCTTTGCAAGCATATGCCATATAGTGTTATTTTGCTGTTTTCTCAGATATGCTATGGCTGTGATGAACCACCATGTTTGTCCTGTCGAAAACTGGTAAGTTGGCCTTGTTTCACTCAGTTTTTTTAAAGCATGTGATGCTTATGTTTACTTATTAAATTATTATGTTTACTTATTACTTTTAAGGTCCTACAATGTAACATGCACAGAGGAAACAGCCAAACCAGGCTTCCCAAAAACGTGTTGCACCATTCAAGACATCCCCCTCATCAGGTAGTCATGTGCTATTTATTTTAAGCTCTTCCCCTTTTTTTTCCAAGCCTGTATCTGATGTTGTCTTTGTCTTCACTTTGATTTAGTAAATGTGGATCTTACCCTCCCGAGAGCTGTCTGTTCAGTCTCATTGGTAATGTGGGAGCTTTCATGGGTAAGCTTGTTCTCATATTTCCACGTATTCTACACCGGCAGTGACATATTGAATAACTGAGAACAAAAGCATGAATGGAGGCATTCAGCATTTAGAGTGGCAGAGGTGTCAAAAAAAAAACAACAGATACCTGCATTAGACTTGCAGTCAGGCTATGTATTACATCATCTCCAATGGATGTCATTATGTGTTGGGTTATGAGCGAGCTGAAACGTTGCGATTAAGCGATTAGGGGTTTGATTGTCCTTGTCTCGTTAAAGGTTGGCTGTCATCGGCTTCTATTTGTGTTGTGATGTGAAATCAGGGGTGTGTTATTACACACTTTTACTCACCACACCGTAACTTAAAGGAGAAGTCCGCTTCCAGAACAACAATTTACAGATAATGTACTCACCCCCTTGTCATCCAAGATGTTCACGTCTTTCTTTCTTCAGTCGTAAGGAAATATATTAAATAATATAAAATAATTTTGTCAGACTTTTTCATTTAACTCAATAATTTTACTGCTACTGAATTTAAAGAATACAAGCCAATATTAATAACGACACTTTTATTAAAAGTAAAACAATACAATTGGACAATAAATATATTAATATTAATATAATTTTTTCAGTGCCTCCCTATTAAAAACAGATTTGCTGCTTAATATTTTTGTATAAACATTTTTTTTTCCAGATTTCATACATGAAAAGAACATTCAAAATAACATCATTTATTTTGTAACATTATGTTTTTTGAAATTTCAATCAATTTAATTACATTTTTATTTTATATTTTTAAAAAAAAGTTAATGTACACTACCACTCAAAAGTTTGGAATTTTGCAAGAAGACTCAAGGCTGCATTGAATCGGTTAAAAGTACAATAATAACTGTAAACACTGTGAAATATTATTACGTTTAAGTGTTTAATATATTTTAAGATTTAATTTATTTCTGTGCTGGCAAATTTCAGTGTCACATGATCCTTCAGAAGTCATATGTTGGATCGGTGCTCAGGAAAAATTTCTTATCACTATCGATGTTGAAAATTAGGGATGCACCGAAATTCTGGGCCAAAACCAAAAATTCTGAATGCACATGGCTGAAAACCGAAAACACTTTATTATTTTTTTAAATTAAATAATATAAAATAATTTTGTAAGACTTTTTCATTTAACTCAATAATTTTACTGCTACTGAATTTAAAGAATACAAGCCAATATCAATAACCACACTTAAGTTAAAAGTAAAACAATATAATTGGACAAAAAATATATTAATATTAATATAATTTTTTTCGGTGCCCCCCTATTAAAAACAGATTTGCTGCTTAATATTTTTAACTAAATATGCTAACTTTTTTTTTTCCAGAATTCATATATGAAAAGAACATTCAAAATAACAGCATTTATTTATTACATTTTTTTTTTCAATCAATTTAATTTAATTTTTATTTTATATTTAAAAAAAAAAAAAAAGTTTTTAAGTTAAGATTTTTAATGTTTTTTTCTAAGAATTCTTTTGTGCTCACCAAGCCTGCATTTATTTGATCCAAAATACAACAAAATTAGTAATATTGTGAAATATTTTTACTATTTAATATAACTTAGAACTAGAATTTCTATTTGAATATTTTACAATTGTAATTTATTCCTGTGATCAAAGCTAAATTTTCAGCATCATTACTCCACTCTTCAGTGTCACATGATCCTTCAGAAATTATTCTAATATGTTGATTTGCTGTTTAAGAAACTTATAATTTATCATTATTATTATTATTATATATTTAATATATTTTGTATATTTAATTAATTTATATTTAATAATATTTTTGAGCAGCAAATCAGAATATTAGAATGATTTCTGAAGGAGTAGTGATGCTAAAAATTCAGCTTTGAAATCACAGGAATAAATTACATTTTAAAATATATTCAAATAGAAAACAGTTATTTTAAATAGTAAAAATATTGTAAAAATATACCATTTTTGCTGTGATTTGGATCAAATAAATGCAGGCTTGGTGAGCTCTTTAAAAACTTTTACAAACTTTTGACTAGTAGTGTATTTGAACACTTTCAGACTTCACTGGATTATGAGACGTTCTAGCATCAGTTGTTTGTAGATGCTGCTTTATTTCATATTTTATCTAATGCAATAAAAATGGTGGTGTCCAAATAAAAACAGATACACTTCAAATATTGTCAGAGCTAAAAACACTTGTTTTTGCTCTGGATGCTCTGCAAGTGCTCTAAGGAACAGAAACTAAACAAAAAGGAACTTTGTAACCACAACTTGCATGTTTGTGAAGTGATCTGGTTGCTTACTTAGTGTTTCTGTTCTCTTTTTACATACAGTGGTGTTAGTTTGTCTACTACGGTATGCTCAGATCATCGAGCACAGGAATCACTGCTGGCTCAACACCAGTGGACTCGTTTCTGGATGCACCAATGCTGTGGGTTTAGTCATGGTGGGAAACTTCCAGGTCAGTCACACAATTCTGCCTAAACACAATTTGATGTATGATTATCATCTGATAAACACATTTAGCTCATAGTAAACTACCGCACTCACTATTCACATCACCGAAGCCAAAAATAACAAGCATTTGGGCATCTGTTAGTGCTGTATGAGAAGATATTAAAGGCTGACTCTTCACCCTTAGTCTTCATGGGCTGTAAATTCAGTGTATTAGACTGATGCGTTGATCAGCATCAGAGTGTTTCAGAGAGGCTGATGTTCTCAAAGTGATTAGTATTGATCCATGCGTGCAGTCGTCTCATTCCTCAGAATGGATTTTAGAGGGCATTTTACTCCCTCATCCCTAAAAGCCCTTCCATCTGTATGCTGAGTGTGCAATAGGCAAGTTTCTTGTTGCAGGAAGACAAAGTTGTCAGTGTTTTACAGCCTACTTTTTCCAGGTTGGATGTCACACAACCTTTTCAATGTCCGTGGCTTTTATTTTCAATGCTTTGTTTTATTATTACATGAATAACACTGTACCGTACTGCTTTATGACTAGGTGGACCACGCTAAAACACTTCACTATGTAGGTGCAGGCGCTGCCTTCCCAGCAGGCATTCTCTTCGTGTGTTTGCAGTGTTTGCTGACCTACCGGGTGGCTGTCACCGCTCTGGATTACTGGATGGCTCACGTGCGTGTGGCACTGGCTACCGGTGCTCTCATCGCACTGGTTCTCAGTATCCTTCTTTGTTCAGAATGACTGAAAAATGATGAATAAGTGTGTGTTCATATTTTTTTTTTCTTGACACGGATTGCTTATGTCTTGTTTATATAGACGGTATCACCTGTGTATCACAAACTATTGCAGTCTAAAGGTAATATTCACCCAAAATGAAAATTTCATCATCCTCATGTCATACGAATGACTTACTTTCCTCTAAGGAATTGCACTGATTGCTCTTCCATGCAATGAGTCTCTTTTAAAGGGCTAGTTCACCAAAAAATGGAATTCTGTCATTTACTCAGCCATATATCGTACTAAGCCTTGCGACTTTCTTTCTCCTGTGGATCAGATTGTTTTCCACAGAAGAAAGAAAAAATAGTTTGGAACAACATGAGGTTGAGTAAATGATGACAGAATTTTCATTTTTGGTGAACTATTACTTTAAGCTTCAAAAAGGAAACAAAAAGTATTATACTGCTTTTGCAATATGTTTCAGTTCTTCTAAAGTCATACAATAGCTTTGTTTGAGGAACATATCTATATGAAATTATTTACTTTTTCTCTAGCGAGCAATTTACATCTGTGATCTAATCACTGAGTCAGTGAGTTGAACTTGAGAACCAGATCAGTTCAATTTGACTTCAATTTTATGAACCAGATCAGCAGATTAATTGAAAATATCCAACTCAACTAAACAAATTCTGATAATTCATTGCTCTTGGATGTATGTCACAATACAGAAGACAAGATCTGTTGCTACTAGGGATGTAACAATATCAAAATCTCACAATATGATAATATCGCAATATGAAGTCCACAATACAATATTTATTCCGATATTTAGAAAAAAGGACAAATGAAAATTTTGTATATTTAAAAAGGTTAAATTATTCTATCTAATGCACTTTGAGAGTTCAAAATGAAGAGCTCTAACCCATGTTTTTAACTTGGAAAACTTAGAAAATGTAAAAAAGTCAAGTGAATTGACTTGTACCTGAACTTAAAAGGGGACTCAACCCTCTTTTTATTTGTGATTTACTGTGTTAGTCTAAATTACATTCACACTAGTGTTTTAGGAAGCCAAACAAATTAGAATATAATAATAATAATTGTAAAACAACATTGCAAAATAAATGAAGGTGAATATTTCATAGGTATATAGTTTTGTTTTACAGAACAGCTGGGAAATTACAATACTTCTTTCCTATTTTCTGCACTTGAAAGAGATATTTTGAATTGGGACTGCTGTAATGTTACCCATTTAAACTGCTAGCTGACAGCAATTCATATTGCACTTTTAAGCTTTTATTTTGAAATGCTGTAATCATCTACCATGAAAATAAAGCATAACTGGTGGCCATTGCGTTCCCAAACGTGCCCTAAACTCACAGTACATGCAATAAATTAGTTGACTGCATTCATTCGCTGTGAACGGAGCCATTCTGAGGCGCGGAAAACACCGGATCCCGAGCTGATCACCTGAACGAAGTGTGCAGTTCGCTTTGAAACGGGCAGCGAAAACAGACTTGATGAAGGGATTAAGCCATATTTTGCTTTCAGTTTTAGTTCGGTTGACAGATACTCTGCCAGATGGCTCAAAACACAACTATACCTTTTATGTTAGAATAAGAAGTTTAAATATATTTTAAAACTACACTTTTTGTTCAGAAGACCTATCGTTTCATATTGTCATGTGACCATGATAATATTGAGACAGTTTTGCAATATAACAATATTGATAATATCATTACAACCCTAGTTGCTACTTTACATTTGAGCTGGCTCCAGAAGACTTACAGTATATGCACAGTGTTTTATAATACATTTAGTCTATTTGCAAGCTACTAATTTATCATAATTGCATGGAAAAAACACATTTTATGTTCTTCATGTAAGTTCTACAGGTATTTAACAACATGAGGATAAGTAAAAGATGTCAGAATTACCATTTTTGGTGAACTATCCCATTTAGCACCGGATGTTTCAAATAAAAAGGCACGACAAAATCAGGACAATAAAAGGTCTAGTACCGAGCTTTATCGGTTTCTTTTCCTGCTGAGGCTCCGGTCACGATCATGAAGCCCCTGACTCATATAATAGTGGAGGTATAATCGAATTGCTTCGGTGTAAATGTCGGTAAGGAGACGGATGAGCCCAGCTGGAGTCTCCCGGCCTTCCTGCTTTATCGCTGCAGTGTTCATCAATGATTTATGAATAGTTTTTTCCCAACCGGAGGGAAAAGGGGGTGGCTAAAGGGTTGCTAGGTGATGTAACTATGAGAACAGCTAATTAACCAGCATCTCCATTAATAATCTATGGCTTTCCTCACTGAAATACATTAAAGGGATAGTTCACTCAAAAATTTAAATTTTGTCATTGTTTACTCGCCCTCAAGTTGTTCCAAAGTTTGGAAACTGAACCGTTTCTGGTCACCATTGACTTTGAGTAGTATTCTTCAAAATATCTTATTCAGTGTTCTACTTAAAGGAGACATATCATGAAATCAGATTTTTTTTTTTTCATGTTTAAGTGCTATAATCGTGAAAAAGGACAACCCAGTAACTTTTCTGCAAGCATGTGAAAAAACGAGCCGCTCAGATTTTGCGCCACCCATGATGTAGAAAGGGGATGATCTTATAATATTACCACCCATGCAGCTCGTTTGCATTTAAAGAGACATGCACGAAAACAGCGTATTTCTGCTTTCACTCAAAATAGGCATTTTCAAAATTATATAATAAATGATCCGAGGGGTATTTTGAGCTGAAACTTCACAGACACATTCTGGGGAGACCTGAGACTTATATTACAGCTTGTAAAAAGGGGCAAAAACAAAAAATCACAATTTGTCGAGTCAACTTGAAATAATTTGTTACCCTGCTGCCTTAAAGAAGTCGTCCACTTCCAAAACAAAGATTCACATATGTACTCACCCCTTGTCATCCAAGATGTTCGTGTCTTTCTTTCTTCAGTCGTAAAGAACTTGTTTTTTGAGGAAAATATTTCAGCATTTTTCTCCATATAATGGACTGATATGGTGCCCCGAAAATGCAGTTTAAAAGCGGCTTCAAATTATCCTAAATGCAGTTGTAAACGATCGCAGCCAAAAAAGAAGGGTCATATCTAGTGTAACAATCAGTTATTTACATAAAAATAATAAAATTTATATACTTTTTAATGTCAAACGCTCATCTTGTCTTACACTACCTGGGACTGTTTTTGTTCCGGTTCATGACAGTTAGGGTGTGTCGAAAAACTCCCATCTCATGTTCTCCCTCAACTTCAAAATCGCCCTATATCGCTGTTTTACCTTTTTTGTTAAGGGTGTTTGATCTTCTTTGCATGTTCACTTTGCAAAGACTAGGTCGGTACTTCTGCAGCGATGTAGGATGATTTTGAAATGATTTTTGAAGTTGAGGGAGAAAATACGATTGGAGTTTTTCGAAATACCCTAACTGTCTTGAACCAGAATACACAGAGTTCAGGCAGAGCAAGACAAGACGAGTGTTTGAGGTTAAAAACTGTATAAATTGTATTTTTGTTAATGAAAATAACCAATCGTTTCGCTAGATAAGACCCTTCTTCCTCGGCCGCGATCGTTTACATCCACATTTGGGATCGTTTGAAGCCGCATTTAAACTGCATTTTGGAAGTTCAAAATCGGGGCACCATAGCAGTCCATTATATGGAGAAAAATCCTGAAATGTTTTCCACTTTCTTTACGACTGAAGAAAGAAAGACATGAACATCTTGGATGACAAAGGGGTGAGTACATTTATATGTGAATCTTTGTTTTGGAAGTGGATGACTCCTTTAAAATTTTAAATTCAGTCAACTGAAGTTTAAGTTTAGTCTACTTGAAACGTTAAGTTGTACTAAGTGAAAACTTTGATATTTGAGTTGACTAAACAAAACATTTGGTTTGTTACACTTAAAAGCTGGGCTTGTTACCCAGCTGCCTTAAAATTTTAAGTTGAATGAATTCAAATATCTAAGTTGTCACTTAGTACAACTTAACATTTCAAGTTGACTAAACTTTTTTTTGAGTTGACTGAACTTAAAATTTTAAGGCTGCCAGGTAACAAATTATTTTATGTTGACTCAACAAATAGTTGTTTACAGTGTAATAGGTCTCTTTTAAGAAAGAAATTCATCCAGGTTTGAAATGACATGAGGGTAAATGATGACATAATTTCATTTTGAGGTGAACTAGCCCTTTAATTCCAGCTGCGCCTTCAGCTCACACAAATGCACAAAAACGTTTGAATCCTTGATGGAATGCCTCTCAGGTGGGATATTTTTCATTCACGAGAGCTTCGTTTTACAACACGCAGCGGCTATCTGCGAGTGGGTCTTCACTGTAGTCATCCTCGTGTTCTACGGGACTTTCACCTACGAGTTCGGCACCGTCACGACCGAGACTATGTTGGCTGGCCTCCAGCGGAACCTCACGCACGGACCCGGTGTCATGATTGGAGATGACGTTCAAGTAGACACCCTGGGAGGTGCCTCCACAAAGAGTTTGAAATCTCCAGGAGGAAGCAGCACTTCCACCCATCTGAACTGCACTCCTGAGAACATCGCAATGCTTTAAAAACATCAGCACACACAAAGTCACATACTGCCAGGTGGGATGCCTCACGATGGTGCACTCTACATTTAAGGAACCGTCCAGTCTGAGTCAAGGCAGGTTAAGAGTTGATTGGGTTTACACGTGTGACTGTTGAATACTACCATTTCAGATTTTAAGTTTCGTCTTATAGATTTGCCTTTTTTCGTCCTGTTTTGCCTTGCGAGAAGCTTCTGTTGGGTTGTTTGTGGATGAGGATTAAAATGAGCACTCCACTTTGAAGTTGTTGTTAGCACAGATCGAGTGGTGTGTGAGGTTGCTGTTGCTTGAACTGTTGCACTGGGCAATGGGGTAAATTTTTACAGTCACATTTGCACAAATGTTTCAGGGGTATCTCTTTAGTGCTTGCTACTGTTTGCCCACCCTTACTATTGCAAATGGATGATTTGCACGTAACACAATGAATGAACTTGTAGTTTTAAGTTCTTTTCAATTTTATTTGGAATTGCAGACTATCAGGATCCAAGCGTTTTATCATTTTTGAAACGTGAATGTCTAATATATGGATCAAACTATAGCCTTTGAGCACCTATTATTTTGAAATTAGAAGAAAAATACATTTTAATTGAAATCTAATTTATAAAATTGAAGTCCTATTCACCCATTTTTGTAATAGTGGCCTTTTTAATGATGCAGTTGGTAAGATTAATGTTTCTTCATGCTGGCTTGCTTCAGTATGGAAGACCGTTTCCACTAACTTAAAAAAAAAAAAAAAAAGTGACTTTATCTCACAATTCTCGCAATTCTTTTTTTCTCAGAATTGTGAGATATAAACTCGCAACTGCAAGTTATAAAGTCAAAATTGCATGATATAAACTCACAACTGTGAGTTATAAAGCCAGAATTCCGTGATATAACCTCGCAACTGAGTTATAAAGTCAGAATTGCAGTAGATATAAACTCAGATATTAAACATTCAGATTTGGGAGTTTATGTCTCACAATTATTAGAAAAAAGTCAGATTTGCAAGTTTATATCTTGTAATTACGAGTTTATATGTTACAATTCTAACTATAACACAATTGCAAGTTTATATCAATATTTAGAAAAAAAAAAAACTCAGATTTGCAAGTTTATATCGCAATTCTGACTTTATAACTTGCAATTATGAGTTTGTCACAATTCTGACTTTATTACACTCAATTGTGAGTTATATCAATTAGAAAAAAGAATTTCTTGTAATTCTGACTTTATAATTTGCTATTACAAGTTTATATCACTCAATTCTAAGAAAAATGTCAGATTTGTGAGTTTATATCTCGCAGTTTTGACTTTATACTGTAACTTGCAATTACGAATTTGTCTCAGTTCTGACTTTATAACACACAATTGCTGTTTGTTTTGCAATTCTTAGAAAAAAGTCAATTGTGAGTTTGTATCATGCAATTCTAAGAAAAAACTCATTTGCAAGTTTGTCTCGCAACTGTAACTTTATAACTTGCAATTGTGAGTTTATAATATGCAATTTTGAGAAAAAAGTCAGATTTGCGAGTTTATATCTCGCAATTCATGTTTGTCACAATTCTCATTTTATAGCAATTGCAAGTTTATATCAATTCTTAGGAAAAAAGTCAAAATTGCAAGTTTGTCTCGCAGTTCTTAAAAGTCAGAATTGCAAGTTTGTATCATGCAATTCTGAGGAAATCACAATTATATTACAGTTCTGACTTTATAACTCTCAATTGTGAGTTTGTCAGTTCTTAAAGAGTTTCTTGTAATTCTGACTAACTTGCAATTACAAGTTTATATCACACAATTTCTGAGAAAAAAGTCAGATTTGCACGTTTATATTTTGCAATTCTGATTTTATAACTTGCAATTACAAGTTCATATCACAGTTCTGAGAAAAAAAGTCAGATTTGTGAGTTTATCTCTCGCAATTCTGACTATAACTTGCAATTACGAGTTTATATGTCACAATTTCAACTTCATAGCTCACAATTGCAAGTTATCACAATTTTTAGAAATTTTTTTTTGTTGTTTTTTAGAAATTACGAATTTGTCACAGTTCTGACTTTATAACACACAATTGCAAGTTTATAATATGCAATTCTGAGAAAAAAAAAATCAGATTTTCAAGTTCATATGTTGCAATTCTGACTTTATAACTCGCAATTACGAGTTTATATCTCACAATTTCCTTAAAAAAAAAGTCAGAATTGCGAGTTCGTATTATGCAATTGTGAGAAAAAAAGTCAGAATTGTAAGATAAATAGTCGCAATTACCTTTATTTTTTATTCAGTGGTGGAAACAGGCTTTCATACTTCTGTCCTGTTCCATTCCTGTTTATATTTTTGGCCGAGGTGGGTTTTGTTTATTGTTTTGAGCAGGAGGAAGAGATGTAAGGTGACACCAGCTTTAACCTTGCCTTCCTGGTCAGTTGCTAAGTTGTACAAGAAGTATTCACATTGACTGTACCTGTACCTTTTTATACATTTTTTTTTTTTTTTTTTTTTTTTTTTGTTTAAATCGTTTCTTTTCTCTTTTTTTATGGGCTATAAAAACCACTCCAAAAAATGCCACAACCATTCAACATTTTACATTGTGATTTTACTTACATATCATTGCTGACTGTTTTATGTATTTTAGTGAATCACAGTGACATAAATCCAACTGGTGTGAAAAGTGATATTTGTTACATACTCAGCACATCAGTTTTTGTTTTTCTCTGTTGCCAAAGGATGCATTTCATTTTGCAAAATATGTACTGTATGCCATCAGTTCTCATTGTTTATTTTGTGTGTGTACCAGGACACATAGCCACTGAGAAAATGACAGTACGGCAATATTAACAAATTCTGAAATGATTATTTGAATGAAACTGATTGGTCTCCAGGCTGGAACCTAGGAAACCGCATTTAAACTTTATGAGGGTTGAGTGGTTATGGTGGCCTTAATATTGCTGTAGTATTTATGTGATGTTTCTAAACCAGGCTGTCAATCAAATGGTCCATATTTAACATGCTTTATCATTTATATTTCACACAGAAATGTGCCAGTTATTGTCTCCGTTTGTTTGCTGCCCTTCAATGGGACAGTGATTAGACTGTAAATTTAGATGGGGTCTCTAGGCATCATACATGTTTATCTCTGTTGACTCCTCTATTATTAGAAAGCTATTTGAAATATTGTTTCCTCTTCTCATGCAAAGGAATATTCACAGGGCTGCACTGCACAACAGAAACCATCCATTTATTTTTTTATTGCTACCTCCACAATTTACTAGTGGCTCTTTACAAAACACATTCAACTCAAACCAAACTACATAGTGGGTCAAACTCAACGGGTCAAACAAATACAAAAGGGCATCTTGGGTAATATAAAGCATGTGCATATGAACATAAAGTCAATGTTGATGTCATTTCTCATTAATTGCCTTTTTTGCCATATCCCAGGTATGAATGACATAATATAGTGCATATTATATTATCTGAATAATAGGTCACCTAAGAACAAAAGGTTGTGCAAGGATTGTTTATTGATTATTTCTTAGTTATGTTTCAGTTTGGAAAACTGTCAGATGTTTTCATTTAATTATGTTGCCAACTTTTGCAATGTATCTGTGCTTGTAAGACAATGTTGTAAGAGCCTACACATATTGTGTCCTTATATACAAGATTGAGGATCCCACTTTGAAAACAGAGGACTATCTGAATCTCTTCACATGAAAATGATTCAAATATAACGTGTTTTTGGTTGATGATGTTTCTTTATTGATGTTACATGACTTTCAGCTGTTGTCTGGATAGAAGTTATTTTTCTGATGCCTTTAAATGATGTACTCAAAGTATTTTTTATCAACACATCACGTCTGTCAAGAACACAGCAAAGACGTGAGGTTCACACTCCAAAATCGAAATAAAAACAATGCAGAGACTATTTTTATTTTATAAATTACTTATGTAAATAAGTAAGATTTATGTATAATTTCAATGTTTTCTTTGACAAGAGATTTATATTGAATTACCAAAACATCTGATGGAAAATAAACAAGTGTATCTGTATTTCTGTCTGTGATCATTCAAAGAAATTCAACACGCTTGAAATAATAATGCACACTATGTTAGAGAAGCTCACCTTTTATTTAAAAAATATGGAAAAGACAATTTAACATGTTACGAATTCAGACTTCGTTACATATTTTTTCATGAGGTCTACCGTTTTATATAAGGAGGGTTTCATGTACTACACTGGTGAAGTTTTTGTATTTAATTATTGTATTAACTACAGAATTCATAAAAGTTTTTTCCACACTTATAAGACGTCTCTTTAGGGAACAAACCGAATATAAAATTATGGAGCAAACAAATTCAGTTTCACACAAAAAGCAACTGCTTTAAAACATTTAATAAAATCAGAAGTGTGTCTATAAGGCTACACTACAGTTCCATACAAACAGTTCTCAGTGCATAGCCATACAAAGCAGTCTTAAAAGTGATAACATTAAAAACTTTTACACGCAAATGTCATTATTTCAAAGCATGGTCCCTGCACAGTAAACTCTCACTTCCAATAAACTGAAAGTTGAATTCATATTCTAGTATTAAAGGTGCTGAGGTCATGTGTACATGGCTCCATGTAGATCCTCTAGTCTGTGTTCTCTTTGTCTTCTCCGTTCCTGTAAAAACAAGCAAACACACTGAATGCTCAGGTATATTCTTAAGGTGTTATAGAAGAATACAATGAATGCGTTCCAGAATGGCAATACCTGTGTATGACATCACAGAAAACATATCACACAGTCTTACCTTATCTTTTTTGAACTCCTCATAATCTGGATTGTCAGTGGGTAGTTCAAGTCGACACAAGGGACATGAATTTGTCTGTAATTTTACGTAGAAACACTTATAATTATCTCAAACAGGAAATATTATCATCGTACCTTGCTGTTCAACTTTGGGGTTGGTAAGTTTTAAGGCTGCCACTAATGACTATTTTTATATTGATTAATCTATCGACTAATTTATCGATTAATCTAAACGATTAATCTCCCCACACAAAAAAAAAAGAAAAAAAAAATGCATTCTTTTTTTTTATAAAATCAATTAATTGGAGCCACTATTGATTATTAAAATGTAATGGAACCATTAAAATGGAATCCAGAAAAGTAATGGAAAAAACTTAATTTGGTCAAAATAACACTGTAAAACTCAATTAATTAGACAGGCTTTTTGATTTTAAAAAATTATTTAATCATTAAAACAGAGTATAGAAAAACTTCTAATGGTAAAAAAAAAATGAATTTGGAAATAAAACGGATTTCATAGGGCCCTATAATTATAATTCAATTTTTGTGGTAATAAAAATAGACGTAAGAGAACAGTAGCCTTCAAAATTAAATACACATATAATAGCACTGAGGCAATAATAATTATTTAAATTAAGTACCAAAAGCAAGAAATCATATGGTTTTATTGAACAAAACAGTTACAATACATAATGCATTATAAACAATAGAGCTAATTTACATTACACATTACAACAAAGGCCTGCAGAAGGCGCCAACGGCCTGGTGACTGCTTTTACTGCTGATCTCATCCTGGTTTAATATTGATTAAATATCATTTGATTCAAATGTCCACTTAATCTTTTATATTTTGCCATTTCTTTACGACAAAAATGCTACAGCTACTGTAATTTCTTGAATATGTGGACATTAAAACGTTTAAACTCAGAGTGAGGGTTTGAGGTTTTATTTTGAAATCGCGATGAACAGTTAGCATGTTGAGATACTGATGCATTTTCCTGAGTTTGCGTAGGTTTATAAATGATTTACCTTACAAATCTGATTAAATTGCGCACGTTGCGTTACCAGATGAACGTTATAATAAACCCAAACTCACAGCAACATGCAGAGGTGGAGTTTGAGACGCTCCACACATGTAAATGATGACAGTTTGTGTAGCAGGATTTACTGTGAACCGAGCCGGTCTGACACGCACGTAAGTAACCTACACGCATGTAAATAAAGCACTTAAATTTAACCTGCTTCGCATATATTTATTTAACTGAATAGCGTTTGTAAATTCACAATTGTTTAATTATGATTTTAACTGGATTTAATATATCGCGCAGCCTTGGAAAACAGTCTAATAATGCGTTTCATGGACTCCCATCCGTGAAATGCGCCACTTCCGGTATTTTGGCGATTAATCGATGCAGGAAAAATTTGATCAAGGATTGTCGAGTCGACCAGAATCGACGAATTGCGACAGTCCTAGTAAGATTATTTCATGTTTATGAAAAAAGTCCCTTTTGCTCACCACTGCTGCATTTATTTAACAAAAATACAGTGAAAACAGTAATATTGTGAGATATTATTACCACTAAAAATAACTGTTTTTAATGTGTTTCAAAATGTAATTGATTCTTGTGATGGCAAAGCTGAAATCATTACTCCAGTCTTCAGTGTCACATGATCCTTCAAAAATCATTCTAATATGCTGATTTGGTGTTCAAGAAACATTTCTTAATAGCAATGTTGAAAACTGCTCAATATATACACTTTTTCAAATTGTACAAACCTCATACTTTTGAACAGTAGTGCATTCACTTCTTCCATGGTCACTAGAGGATCATACAGAAAATTCAGCCACTAAACGTACCTTACTGAGCCATGGCAGAATACATCCCGTGTGGAACAGATGTTTACAGGGCATCTCTCTCACAGTCTCTTGCTCCTCGAATTCCAGTAAACACACCGGACACTTTAGTGCTTTATCTGTCAAATGAAAAAAAGCTTGAGGAAAGCTCAAAAAGAATGACGGTCAAGGACAGAAAAGATTTAAGATCTACTAATTCAATCAAACCTGCCGCCAATGCCCAGCCAAAATGTATTTAGTTACCACTTGTAGTACACTTGAACCCATCTTTCATACACTAGTGAGTTTAAGTGTACTACAAGTGGTAACTAAATACATTTTTTTAATTAAAGAGATAGTATGTTAAAAAGCACATTTTAGGTTATATTCATGGTTTCCCAAAATAGCACATTTAAGTACACTTAGGTGTTCTTAAGATTATCTTAAGTAGTACTAAAGAATCATTTTTAGTATATTAAGTACAAAATTAGTGGAAATAGAGCAGTTTATGTACATTATGGAAGTCCACATGGGAATCACATCAATCAAGGAAACATCTTTCTTATTACCAATTATACTGTTGCTAATATTCCTCTGTGATGATGATGATTCTGAATGAGTAGTGTGTCACCTGCTTGTTCAGGGGAGATGATGACCACAGGAAGACTCTGAACCACAGCTTTGGCTGCAGGAGGGGGAAGACGCTGATCCCAATCTGACAAATCAAATGAACCTGAGTCTATGTCAAGACCCTGCATCAAAGACCTATAGCAGCGAGCCAAAAAAAATAAATACATAAACACAGTCAAAAAAAAAAAAAGAAATAAGAAATAATATTACAACTTAAAATAACTGTTTTCAATCTGAATATATTTTAAAATGTAATTTATTCCTGTTATAGTAATGCTGAATTTTCAGCAGCAATTGCATGACTATTCTAATGTGCTGAAAGAAACATTTTTTTCTTACTATTAATGTTGTTGAAAAGTTGTCGTGTTTAATATTTTTGCTGAAACTGTGATACATTTTCTTGATTCTATTATGAATAGAAGTTGAAAACAACATTAGCACTTATTTGAAAATATAAATCTTTGCTGAATACAGGTATTAATTTCTTTTTTTTTAAATCGCACTGACTGCAAACTTTTGAAAATTAGTGTATGTACACCTATACACTGAAACTAAACTTTTTGTACACAATATTTACAAACACAATATATCAATGTAGACGAGTCTGAGTTCGTCTAGATGGCGCTGTCGTGCTAGTTACCTCGCAAGCTCCAGCAGGGCGTTCTGTCGGTACTGTTCTTCTGGATTCGTGGGCTCACAGTCATGCTCATCAAAATATGAGGCCATTTTCTACTTCACCTGATAAACACATAGAACGACATCTGAATGACATTTAACGAAGCGGATCTGCTCTAACAATGAAGTTGCTAATTCACTCTAAGCTAGAAACTGGAGAGCTGAGAGTTTAAGCAAATATTTTTTATAAATAATGTTTATATTTTAGAAACCAGTGTTACATTGATCCAGCTAAGCCATGAATGTATGATGATCTTACTATATTTACTACACTGGGTACTGGTTACTTTTCAAGAACAACCATGGCAAATTGTCAGGTAGTCTCTCTTCTCAGACTGACTGACAGACAAAGAGACATCATATTTGGTGGACATAAAGTGCTGCTTGGATTTGAGGTTTTTAGAGATCCACTGACTTTTAAAAGACATAGGCTGCTGACATCCTTATCTAGTAACAATCATACCTCCTGCTAGCTGGTTAGCATAACAATTCAAACTTCTAATTTACCAAACATCAGTGAATCTCAAAAAGTATGTACTTACCTTATTCGTCTAACGTTAAATGTGTAAATATAATAAATAAAATTCCACCTACTGTAAATTCACCCACTATTATGAAATTGCTTATCATCAGGGATGGAAACTTGTTTCACTGCACTGTCAGCGCGAACACAACAACTCTATCGCGATATTTGCAAGAGGACGGGAGTTGCCAGATTGTGGTTAAAAATCCCCCAGCAGTGACATTTTAGTTATTAGTGGTTACGAAGATGTACAGGCGATGTATGTGAATGCTAATTATATACATGTTTCTTTTCCATTTAAAATATAGAAAAATATATAGATTTGGTAAAAATGCTTTGCATTGCGAACAAACAAAAATAAATCCCTTCATGTTTGTAGTCCTTCAGGCAGTTAGTGGGTGTGTGTGGTTGCCATGACACTGAAGGCTATGAATGTGTACATGTCAAACAATTTCTGCCGTTCACACCCGCATCTAGTGAAAACTCTGAGTGGAAACACGTTGACGTAAGTGTAAAAACTTTTTTTTTTTAATTTTTTAAAAACTTAACCAATTCATGGAAAAAGTTATGTTTGAAGGTTCTGAAACAAAGCAAAAATCTGCTTTAATTACTGATAATTAGTTCAATGAGAGCTACGAATAAGACGAATAAGTGCTGCAGTATATCTGTGATTTTTGTGTCTTCTAATAAGAAGGCAAAAGTATTTGTGCGTTTTTCTGTTAAAATACAACTTAAAATTTACCTAGCTATTAAATAGCATAATGAAATAAAAAAAATGCATTATCTGTTGTTTTTTCCCAGTATGAAATCTGCTAAATGTTGGTTTTCGTTAGACTTTATGAGGTTTTTTTGTATGTACGAGCCCCTAGTGTTTGTTGGGGACCCTATCTGCTACGTTTCCTAGGCAACCATAAAACCAACAACTCCCCCCCACCCCTAAATCTGGCTGCTTGCATACTAGTTCAAATGCTCTGGATTCCTAAGAGATTTGTTAGTTTTACATCTCATTCTCATGCATAAATGAATTTTCTGTCTTTTTAGAACAATCATGGAAAATGAAGGCTCTGGTGAAAACACTGATGAGCTGCTGTCTGCAGGTCAGAAACCATTGACATTTCCCTTTCATAGTTATCCTGTATCCACTGTAGTAAAAACCTGTTGTATATCTCTTTTCTTCTCAGAGGTGGATGAGGGGGTTGATGTTTATGGGCTCATACCTCTGGCATTGTCCCATGATCGCTGTGATGTACTGCTGGACGCCATAGACACGCAGCTGAGTCATCTACAGGTCAAGCACTTATAGTCTGATTAAATTTTGATAACCATGGTGTATTATTTTCATTACAGCAAGAGTAGAATTTTGTCTTGATTTTGTGTTCCACCAATAGATCCAAAGCCGAACGCATGGAGGGAACTCCAAGAGATATGAACTTCCTTTCTCAGGTAAGCATGAACCACTTTTCTGCAATAAATAATTATATAGAATTTTTAGTGCATGTTTAATGTTCTTTTTATTTATCATTATTTTATCATGTTTATTATTTGTAAATGCAGTTATTTTCCTAATATTCCATATGTATTCCAGCCTATCTTGATCGGAGTCAGTCTGTAAGTAAAGACACAGGCTTGGGGAGCACTGTTCCAACCACTGATAAAACACCATCCAACCTTGACGAGACTCAGTCAGGTAGTCATGTAATTATATATTTTTTATTCTCGCACCCCTCTAGTTTAGACATAACTTATTCTATCAGCCCTCTACTACTTTTAAAACATAATAACATTTAAACACTTAGATATGAATTTTAAATTCCATCATCATTTCCTGTTCCAAATATCAGATGACCAAACAGAGCATCAGACAATGGAGATAATAAAGGCTGGAGACGCAGCTACAGATGTGTGGCGTCCTGAGGGAAGTGGCAGCTTGAGCTCCGTGTCCAGGGTGGAGCAGTGTTGTTGGAGACTGGAGAAACTTCTTGGGAGAAATGCGGAGGTGGCAGGGATGGGAAACGAGGAGGACGACCTCACTATGGACAGCGTCTGCACTGAGGACTTCTCAACACGCTTTAGAGAGGAAATGCTGGTCCTGCCGGCCTCAGGTATACAGATATAGCAAGGAGAAGTAAGCAGTTACCTCTAGTCTGTTATGTGATCTTCTGTGAAAGGTCAAAATGAGGAAAATGATAAAAACACTGATAAATGTGACCTTGGACCATCAAGTCATAAGGGTACATTTTTTTAAATTGAGATTTTGTTAGGGTAGGACAATATTTGGGTGAGATACAACTGTTTGAAAATCTGGAATCTGAGGGTGCAAAGTACTGAGAAAATTACCTTTTTAAATTTGTCCAAATGAAGTTCTTAGCGATGCATATTACTAATCAAAATTACGTTTTGGTACATTTAAGGTAGGAAATTGTGTCTACACCGGACGCGAGCGGCGCGGTGCGGCGCGACGCGACAAAATACAGTAGAACCCATTATAATCATTAATGCTGTCTACACTGGATGCGTGACACGACAAAAATCCCCGACAGTGAACAGCTTCCGCATTCTATTTATGACGTACTCACACAAAGTTTGATTTGCAACGGTCGCTTTGTTGCGTCCAGTGTAGACAGACTTTAGCTGTTGCGGCGCGACAACTGTCGCGTCCAGTGTAGACACGGTGTAAGACTGGTTTTGTGGTCCAAGGTCACAGATAGCTCCAAAATAATAAGACAGGTAGCAGCAGAGCACAGTAGAAGGTCAGCTTTTGGATTTTCCCATTCATATTTTATAAAAACATCAAGAAAGTTACTAACCCTGGTGAAAAAAACAGCATATGCTGGTAGGTATGTTTTGATGCTGTTTTTTTTCACCAGGGAAATGGGAAATAAATGTAATATTCACTTTTTACTTTCATTTACATTGCTGTATAAGAACCTTTCAGTGAACAGTTCTTAAAAGAACTTCTTTTTTTTTTTTTTTTAGTGTGAAGAACATTTTAATAATCTAAAAGAACCTTTTTCCACTATAAAGAATCTTTTGTGCAGTTGAAAGGTTCTATGGATGTTAAAGGTTCTTTATAGAACAATCAATGCCAATGAGAACCGTTATTTTTATTTACCTCACAGGTAAAGCAGGACCTCTTCTCTCTGAGCTTTTCAGATATGTTATATCTCCTTTGTGAATCACTGAAGCAAGACCTGCTTTAACCTAAGTGCAACAGAAAACATGCTCAAAAAAAACCTTTTTGTGCTCTGATAGGAATGCAGAGTTTTGATTCAGTCACCATAGACACTGATCTGGATACAGTGTGCTCAGAACAGGTTCGAGAGCACCTGAAGTCTGCACTCAGCAACAGGACAAGTACAGGTGTGGGCACGATATTAACTTTTGCATGTCAACTTTTATGTGTTCTTCATGTGTGCTGAATGCATGTGCAATTTTTTTGGATGCTGTAATCCTTTTTTATTGTGCCTGCATGCTACAGTCACACGCTTGCCAAAATATGCCGGCAGAGTAAACTTTGACCAGGAATATAATGGCAAATATGGTGTTATCTTTCTTTTTGTTAAAATAGTCCATGTGACATCAGTGGTTTAACTGCAGTGTTATGAAGCTACGAGAATACTTTTGTACATGTCACAGTAATGTTAAAAATAATAATTTTTTTAGATATTTGAATTGCAACTGGTCCATAATATATTAACGTAACTGTATTTAAAAACGTTTGTCTGTTCTTATGTGTGCCACTATAGCCTTTCATCTGAGCAGAGAAAATGGATACAGTACAAGACAAACCAGCCAAACTCAAAACAATATTCATTCCTTCAGGTACTTTTCAACAATTTAACTTGAGTTCAGTTTAAGACTGGAGAAGATCTTATGACAGCTTAGATAATGTCTCATAGTGTTGTTTATTTCATGCTGCTGTTTCTGGCTGTTTACTCAGGAATGCGACTTTAGTAGTCTGTGGGCACAACCCCTCATTACTGCCATGTTTGCATAGTTTCATCTGAAGTTTTTATACAGAGATGTTATCTGCCCTCAGCTCTGGTCACTAAAGTTGTACAGTCTTTATAAGAAAAATATGTTTAAAAACTTGCAGAAGAACAGCACAATATGTTCATATGACACATTATGCAGATATTTCAAATTAAAACCATTCCTCACTAATACTGTGTGCGTGTGTTTTAGCTCTGATGATGAGAGAACTGTTGAGGAGACGAGTAGTGATGCTGCTGTGTCAAAGCTTGACTACAGAAGAAGGAGACATTCATCTGGCAGGAAGGGAAAGAGGAGGCATTTGTACCAAAGTAAAAGGAATGACTCCCACATTGTAAGAGACATCAGTGTCAGTAGATGTAAAGGATTAGTTTACTTTGAGAATAAAAATTTCCTGATAATTTACTCACCCTCATGTTATGCAAGATTCATTTGTCTCAAAAAAAAGTGAGATTTTTGAGGAAAACATTCCAGGATTTTTCTCCATATAGTGGACTTCAGTGGGAGTCATCTTGCTCTTGATGCGTGTACGCGACTTCACACATTAGATAATCACACTGGAAAGGTCAAGCGCAGTTAGTTCTTCGTCTGTGTACTTCGGTTCAGAAAGTTAGGGTAGGTTGAAAAACTCCATCTCATTTTCTCCTCCAACTTCAAAATCATCCAACATCGTTGTTTTACCTTTTGACTTTCTTTGCATGTTTGCTTTGTAAACACTGGGTCAGTAATTCCACCTACGTCACTCATGACCTTTCCACGTGACTGTAATGTGTGAAGTCAAGCTAGAACAAGACCAGCATTTGTGGTTATAAAGTATAGAAATTTTATTTTATATTTTAGAAAATAACCTATTGTTTTGCTAGATAAGACCCTTATTCCTCTGCTGGGATCATGTAGAGCCTATTGAAGCTGCATTGAAATTGCAGTTTGGACCTTCAAACCGCTGATCCCCATTGAAGTCCACTATATGGAGAAAAATCCTGGAATGTTTCCCTCAAAATCTTAATTTTTTTTCAGCTGAAGAAAGAAAGACATGAACGTCTTGGATGACATGGGAGTGAGTAAATTATCAGGAATTTTTTATTCTGGAAGTAAACTAATCTTTAAAGGACACAATTGTCATGTGTTTTTAATTTTTGCAAAAAACTAAAACTTTTTTTATATTCTTATTTTCAGAGCACAAAGAGAGATCGGGACAAGAGCAGTATAGATAGAGATCAACTCAGAGAGCTGAGCATGTCACTTACTGAACTTCAACGGCAAAAAACAGTATGAAAACCATATGAACAATTTGTAATTCCCTTATTTATTCATTAAACATGTTACTAAGCTCATTTATTAAACAAATGTGGTATTATTTCCTCAGGCCACACTTCATACTCTGGAGAAGCTGAGAGAGGAAGTGGATCAAGCTAAGAGAGAGCATCTCTCTCTACAGCTCAGTGTGAGGGACAGCAGAGCCCAGGTGCAGAACATCACGTATGTCCTGCTTACAGCAACCTTCACCACATTCACTTTCATTGGCACTTGTTCATAAATTCCATGTTTAATGATCAATGCATATGTAACAAATATTTAAAAGCATTTGTGTGCCCTAAAGGTGTGAGCTACACAGACTGCAGGCCCAGAGGGACTTATGCTTGAAGGAGGTCAAGGTTCTGCAGGAGCAAAAGGTCATTGTAGTTAAGAAACAAAAATGCAATAAAAACAGTTTGCTGAATGAATATATTATAGATACACTGCTTGACATTGAGTCTGATTTAATGTCTTTATTTTTTTACTGTCAGTTTGTAAGCCACAGTGTATCTGTTCTGGAAAGGGAGGAGATGGACAGATTGCTGGATAATACCAAATCTGAACTGTTCTCAGAACAGAGGCGTTTCAGACACACACTGGACTCTATGCAGGAGGTTAATCACTTATATACTACACTTTTAGACATGGAGCTTTAATATATTGGAGTAAATGCATAGCCAAATTGTCATGTTTATATACAGAGAGAGAGAAAGAGAAAGTGAGAGACTCAGTGAACAGGCACATAAGTAGTTTAATGGTATAATCTTTAGAAAACTTAAAAGGATGGTTCACCCAAAAATGAAAATCATTAATTACTCAGTCATTAATTACTCACCCTCATGTAGTTTCAAACCCTGTAAGACCTTCATCTTCGGAACATAAATTAAGATATCTTTGATGAAATCGAGAGCTTTCTAACCCTCCATAGACAGCAACCCAACTGCCATGGCCAAGTCCCTGAAAGGTAGTAAGGACATCGTTAAAATAGTCAATGTAAGATCAGTGTTTCAACATTAATTTGACGAATCTACAATAATACTTTTTGTGCACAAAGAAAACAAAAATAACTTTATTCAACTATTCTTCTCCCCCGTCTGCTGCCATTATCGAGAGTACCACAATGCATGATGTCACTTGAACTATTTTTGCCATATCCTTTCTACATTTCGGGGCCTAGAAACATTTCACTGTCTATGCAGGGTCAGAAAGTGCTTGGATTTCATTAAAAATACCTTAATTTGAATGAAGGTCTTAAGGGGTTTGGAACGACATGAGGGTGAGTAAGTAATAAAAGAATTTTAATTTTTGGGTGAACTGTCCCTTTAAGTGTATTAATATGTTGCTTAATTTTATATTCTCATCAAAATAATCGAAAACATAGATTTATCTCTTTCTCTTTTTCTCACTCAGAGGTTGGATGAGGTGAATCAGGAGCTGGAGCAGAGGGATGAGGACTGCAGGACCCTCCGACAGAAATGCACTGAGCTGGAGGAGCAACTGACGGATACAACCAGAGAAAAAGAACAAATAAAGGAGGTTCTCACTTTTGTTACAATAATAGTGTTTTCAGTGTCTGATACACTTTTAATTTCAATAACTGTATAGTATGTGTGCAGTCTTTACAGAAAGATCTAGAGCAACAAGTGAAGTGTTTTAGCGTGATGGAGCGAATTGTTGCCCAGAAGGAGCTGCTTTTGCAGGGGACCGAAGAAACGAAAGAAGCTCTTCTTCAGGAACTCTGTTCACTGAGAGAGGAGCACACCTTTAAGCTGAGAGAAATACAGAAAAAGACAGTAAGATTTTTTTTTTCTGAATAACTATTAAATAAATATCACTGTTTCCACAAAAATATTAAGCAGCACAACTGTTTTTAACATTTCTAATAATAAGAAATATTTCTTGAGCACCAATAATAATAATAATAATCTTGTGCAGAATATTAGAATGATTTTTTTATGTATCATGTGACACTGAAGACTGAAGTAATGTCTGCTGAAAATTCAGCTTTGCTATCACAGGAATCAAAATCTAATAATAACTCATTTTTATTATTATTACATATGATTATCAATCCCTTCTCAGGAGCAAGAGATTGAGCAAGTGACATTACAGTTAACCAAAAGCCACAAAGAGGAGCTTCGAAAGGTAATACAGTTTATTCACTAAGAGTCTTTTCACTGATTATTCACATACGTAATGCCAGTATCTGAATCCATTTTATTTGAATGTGTGAATCCAGGTGCATCAGCAGGCGGATGAGTCGAGGTCAGCTGCTCTTAGTGAACAAGCTCAGACCCACAAACAGAACCTTGATTCTTTACACAACTGCATCCAGGTCAGCTGTCACACCGTGTGCTCTTTATATCCGACAACACTGCAGTCTTATATACAAATTCATTTCTCTCTCTTTCAGCTGAAAGATAAAGAGATAAAGAGACTAAAAGAGACTCTAGAGCAGCATGAGGAGAAGATGATGAGGCAAGCAGAGGAACTCAAAAGAGAAACTCAGGAAAAGGTTCCTTCCCTGTTAATCTGTTTTACAATGACTCTGAAGTGCCGATGACAGATTTATCAAGGATTTATGCCCTTACCATATGAGGGCGTTAACTTTCATGTTAAATTCTTGTTCACTCTAAAGAAACTGTGCATCTCTTGTCATCTGAACAAGCAGATTCGAAAGGCTGTGAAACGAGAGGAAAAGAAATGGGAGGAACAGAGAGACAAGGTTCTCAAAGAGCAGCGTGGGACTCTGGAGCAGCAAATAGAGGAGGCAGTGAAAAGAGGGAAAACAGAAGTGGAGAAGGAGAGAAGAAACACACTAGCCTTACAGAGTAAAGTGACTGAGCTTCAGAAAGTAAGTGTCTTTTTATACTTTGCATTAAAATTTTAAGTGAAACAGATGAAAACTGTGGATAAGCTGTGGATACACTGAATACGTTTACATGAATAAATATATGGACAATATATGGGTGAATCTCACAGAATGACTCAAGAACATAGTTCACCCAAAAAATAAAAATTCTGTCATTAGTTACTCACCCTCATGTCATTCCAAACCCGTAAGTCCTTTGTTCATCTTTGGAACACAATTAAAGATATATTTGATGAAATTCGAGACCTTGCATAGACAGCAACGCAACCACCACGTTCAAGGCCCAGAAATGTAGTAGTAAGGACATTGTTAAAATAGTCCATGTGACATCAGTGGTTCAACTGTAATTTTATAAAGTAATGACAATACTTTATGTGCACAAAGAAAACAAAAATAATGACTTTATTCAACAATTTCTTCCCTTCCATGTCAGTCGTGGTACTCACGAAAGTACCATAAAACATGCATGTGGTGCTGCTGAAGCAGGAGTCGGTGTTCTGACGTAGAACGCCCATCTCTCTTAGTTCAACGTCTGTATATTCTGGTTCAAATAAGTATGGCTGGGCAAAAAATTGCAAGTCATCCTCTCTGCCGAAATCTTCCGACATGTTTACAAAGTCTGTTTTATGTAGTGCATCTGTCTTCTGCTTGTAAACAAGGCATAGCCCTGCTGTAAAAAAAACAATAGAAACCCAAGCCACCAATAGAAGGCAACCAATTAGCAGTAGAAACCCACAGGGTCCATTACAGTTTCCATTAAAACCAATACAAGTCCCATTATAACCAGCAAAACCATTACGAATTCTGTGATGGTTTCTGTTGCATCACATGTATGCATCGTAGTACTCTTGTGAACGTTTTATGTGCGTTCTGAGACTGACACGGACAATGAATAATGTCGTTATTTTTGTTTTCTTTGCGCACAAAAAGTACTCTCATAGCTTCATAAAATTTAGATTAAACCACTGATGTCACATGGACTATTATAATAATGTCCTTACTACCTTTCTGGGCTTTGAACATGGTAGTTGCGTTGCTGTCTATGCAGGGTCAGAAAGCTCTTGGATTTCATCAAAAATATCTTAATTTTTGTTCAGAAGATGAATGAAGGTCTTACGGGTTTTGAATGATATGAGGGTGAGTAATTAATGACATAATTTTCATTTTTGGGTGAACTATCACTTTAAATGAAACATAACTTGCAATACAGTATTTTTTACTGAGAATCACCACTGATTGGATTGGATTGGATTGGAATGATGGGAGTTAATCTAAGGAAAAACATCCACAACATTTGATCAGTGAAGTTTTGAAATGACAGAATTCAATTAAAAAATCTCAGCGGTTCTAAACAAAGGCTTTATTTTAATGATGCTAAATATAATTTCTTTCTGATTCGTTTTTGGTTTCTTGTTACAGGAGGCAGAGAAGGAGGTGGTGCGTCTGAAGCAAACTTTGCAGCGGTCTCAAAAGGAGCTTCAGGAGCTGAGGACAGCCCTCTCTGAGAAAGAGCAAAAACACCAAAGAAGAACAGCCAGACTTGAGCAGCAGAACAAGCGCTGGGCGCAGGACATACACCGCGAGTGTGTTCGCTTGCAGGAGTTACTTAAACACAACGGCCAGACTGTTGAAAACAAGAACTCATCAGACAGGTGTAGTACAGTATTTTTGTAGTACAGTATGTTCCTGTGATAATTACTTTTGTCCATGACATAAGAATACAGAATGTCCTAATAAGAATACAAATACCAATTTAATAGCAAGTTATATTATTTCAAAAATCCAGTCCCTTAAAAGGATAGTTCACCCAAAAATGAAAATTCTGTCATTTATTACTCTTTCTTGTCGATCCAAACTTGTAAGACCTTCATTCAGCTTCAGAACACAAATTGAGATATTTTCAATAAAACCCGAGAGCTTTCTGACCCTGCATAGACAGCAACGCAACAATCACGTTCAAGGCCCAGAAAGGTAGTAAGGACATCTTTAAAACAGTCCATTTGTCATCAGTGGTTTAACCGTAATTTTTTATTTTTTTCCATCAAAAATATCTTTATTTTGTGTCCGGAATATGAACAAAGGTCTTACGGGCTTAGAATGACATGAGGGTGAGTAATTAATGACAGAATTTTCATTTTTGTGAAAACCAACCCTTTAAGCTTATACTGTTAGTGACACTGTATTATGTTTTATAAACAGGCATATTTAAATATTTTCTGATTTAGTCCTACAGTGAGTGAAACTCTTGAGATGCTTCAGTCCCTTACAAAGGCCCTACAACAGCATATTAACGATCTAAAAAATGAGCTCAGCTCACAGAGATGTGCTACACTGCAGCTTAGCCGAGAAAAGGTATGAAGTCACAAACAAAATACACATAATCCCAACAAAACAGTTATGAGGTGACGCTGCTCATTTGTTTCAGGAGCAAGAGAAACAGCAGCTGATGGAGGAAAAGGAACAAGCACTGGCAGCTCTAAAAGAGAAACTCATACAGGTACACTTACATTTGCACATACAATGTGTGTGATTTATTATGAATTGTTACTCAACTAACACTATTCCTTTAAATATATTAATAATTTGGTTTATGTCTCTGTTTTGTTCACTGCTGTGTGTAAACCTAAGGAGCACATTGAGGAAATGAGCAACTTATCTCGAGCACAGCTGCGAATGAATGATGATACAGACAAGCCGTGTGTCCATCTGCACAGGCAGCAGCAGGCTAAAGAAGATGAGCTCAGACAGGTGCAGAGCAACATGGTTCAGTGCAAAGACAAAAATACTGCAAGACTTGAGCTGGAGCTTAACGCAGAGCTGGAGAGGTGCGTCATATGCTCACTGAGTCAAGTGGATCTTTAATGCTTTTTTTTTTTTTTTTAACTACCCCTTTGATGTAGACCAACACTACATTATTAAGAAGTCTTTTTTTCCCGTCTCATTTTGCCTATGGCACAGAGTGAACTGCTCAATAAATGAATGTATGACACCACTATAGGTTACTGGCTACCATGGCTCATGATTTTAAATTGTACAAAATATCATTAAAATCTTGTTGAAATATCCTCTACAACCTTTACTGTATAAAACAGGAGAGTCCCAAAGCCCAGAGCAGAGCTGCAGAAGAGATTGGAGAGACTGGAGAATGAGATGAGACATCTGACTAGGGTAAATGCCAGTGTTTATTTATATTTATATATATATATATATATAATTAGCTCTTATTTTTCAGTTTTTAATGTTCTAAATGTATTTATTTATTTTTTTAAATAATATTATTACTATTTAGCTTTAATTTTCATACTTGAGCTTAAACATATTTTATTTCGGTTAGTAGCCAAGGCAACAGTTATCATTTTATTTCAATTCAGTTCTTATTATTTTTAATAAAAGATATAATGCTATCATGCTGCTTGAAGCAACTTTTGCATGCTTACTCTCTCTGTAATTCCTTACAATTGTAGTAGAACACATAGTAAGTTCATCTCCCTGATCCTGTTTCTCTGCAGCAATGCCGAGACCACAACGAATCCCAGTCGGCCTCCACTGTTTCTCAGGGTGGCACAGACTTCCAAAATTCTCGAGTCACACAAGACCTGGGCTCATATAAACTGCTGCGGCACCTCCAGAGTCGCATTCGTCAGCTTCGAGCAGAGAGCCAAACCCGCTGCCCCAGCCCGGTGAAGTGGGACAGGGATCCCACAGACCTGGGTGGGTCTTATTTGGACACGGTACATCAACCAGTTTCAGATTATTAACAGATTTAAAAATATTTCAGTTTTATTTCGGTATATTTAATTAATGTTCGAATTAGCTTTTTATTTTTCAGTTTTCATTTTACTCTTAGTTTAATAGTTAATTAAGAGTTGTTAGTTTTTGTTTTTTAAAATATTCTAATATTTATGTTTTACTTTTTACACTTTATTTATTAAAACATTTTTAATAGTTTACTTAATTGTAGTTAACAATGACAACACTTGCATGGTATGGTATGATACTTTTTTTCAAAATAAACCTAGTTTTGTTTTTTTTTTTTGTTTTTTTTCAAGGATGTGAAACTAGGTTTCAAAGCTTCTCATTTTCTTGGCAGATTGCTCCAGCTAAGGACAGCTATAGGACAGAAGATCACTTACCAGCAAAGACCATCTTCAGTTAACATTTACTTTAAAAAAACTATCCTAGAATTTGTCCGTAAACCATTGATTTTTTTTATGAAAACCATGTACAAGCCAAAATTAACTTCTTAAAGGATTAGTTCACTTCCAGAATAAAAATTTCCTTATAATTTTCTCACCCCTGTGTCATCCAAGATCATGTTGGAAAGTTCATGTCTTTCTTTCTTCAGTTGAAAAGAAATTACGTTTTTTAAGAAAAAAAAATCAGGATTTTTCTCCGTATAGTGGACTTCAGTGGGGGCCAATGGGTAGAAGTTCCAAATTGCAGTTTCAGTGCAGCTTCAAAGAGCTCTACACAATCCCAGCTGAGGAATAGGCATCTTATCTAGCAAAACAATCTGTCATTTTCTTTAAAAAATACAAACTTATATACTTTTAAACCACAAATGCTTGTCTTGCACTAGCACAGATGTACCGACCCAGTGTTTACAAGCGTTCATGTGAGCTAAGTGCAAAGAAAGTCAAACGCCCTTTACAAAAAATGTACAATAACGATGACGGACGATTTTGAAGTCGGAGGAGAAAATGAGATGGAGTTTTTCGCCCTGCTTTAATGTTTTGAACCAGAGTGGACAGATAAAGAGACTTTTTTAACACATCACAGAGCTAGTGTAAGATGAGCATTTGTGAGCAGTGTATTCACTAGATAAGACCCTTCTTCTTCAGCTGGGGTCATGTAGAGCCCTTTGAAGCTGCATTGAAACTGCAATTTGGACCTTCAACCCATTGGCCACCATTTAAGACCATTATATCAAGAAAAATTCTTGATTGTTTCCCTCAAAAACCTTAATTTCTTTGCGACTGAAGACAGAAAGACATGAATGTCTTGGATGACATGGGGGTGAACAAATTGTCAGGATATTTTTATTCTGGAAGTGAACTAATCCTTCATTACCACGGTTGTGGGGCTCATAAGCAATGTTCATGGTCTGGACAGAAAAACAGAGCACTTCACTGTAACTTAATGTGTCATTTAAGCCCATTAAAGACCAAAAGATGAACTTTGATATAAAATTAATAATTCTTAGACTTAGAGTCCACTGTGAAAAAATGAACGGATCTAGTATGTAGCTAACAGTATTTACAACTGCTCATTCAACTGGTAAAGGGATCATCGGATGCAAAGTTCACTTTTACATGTTGTTTGAACATTAATGTGTGTTGGCAGTGTATGTACACATCTACCCTATGATGATAAAAATCCATGCAGTGGTTTTTAATTAATCTGTAAAAATAATATCCCCTTTTTCAAATCGAGCCGTTCTCAGATGAGCAGGGATGTAAGTTAGACAAGAATATCTCTGATTGAGGTGTTGTGTTGCTGGATGTAATAATGAACGTAGTGGTCGTCATTTATGACGCTGAAGATGCAGTGGATTAGGTTTGTTTGTGAAGGGAATGCACCTCCCGATCTACATAAATGCCTCTATGTTCGCGCAAATCATTCGTGATCCAGCTTCACCTACATCAAATGCGAGTATAAGGTTTTTTTTTTTTTTGTGAATCTCTGCAATCACCTTTCCTAATAACGTGCTAATTAGCAAGTTCGCGGCTAAATGTGGCTAAAGTAAACAATTTCTCCGAGCTCAGCTCGTCACACCACAGAGGAAAGAGAGGGGCGGGGCGAACAGAGCTCATTTGCATTTAAAGGAACAATCCATCAGAATTAGTTGATTTTTGCAGAGCTCATTATGACAAGGTAAAAAGGTGTTGTTATTTTTAACCAGAGTATATTATAGACTTTTCATTAAGACCCTAAAGAATCATATCAACTTGTGGAAAATGGGCATCCGATGACCCCTTTAATTGTATAGTTTGCAGAGTGTTTTCATGTTATTTTTTTTTTTTTAGGAATTACAGTAATTGAACAACATTCCTTAAATGACTTTGACAACATGACTTTGTATGTATAATTTGCAGCGTTAATAAAATGTCACAAGCAGAGAAGTATAATGCCAAACTGATTTTATTCAAAAACAAGTCTGCCTTTGTAATAGTGTGATAAGCAATATTTACTTTTTTATATTTTGACATTTGGCAAAATGTATAAATTGCAAAAAGGTCAAACAAAAAGTTTAAACAACAATTTAAGCCAATGTTTAAACCTCAGGCAAAATGGATTTGCAGCTTATTTTACTGTTTAAAAAAATTACAGCCAGACTAATAAGTGCTATTTGTTCTTCAGCTAGAAAAACAGAGCCAGGTAATATGAACGACTGAAATCAACAGATTTCAATTTGTATGGCCATGCATCTCCTCAAACAATAATTTTTTTGTTGCGGAGATAGTTTAACCGGCTAGATTAATGATTAGTGCTGCTGTCTTTGTCTATTTAGTTCAAAAGCACATGGTGACTCATTCCTTTCATCAAATTCATCAATCATCACTTCGTAGTCCATAACTACAGCATCATTTAAAAAATAAAAAAAAATCAAAACAATATGACACCATGAAGAACAAAAAAAAAAGGAGTCTCAGATTTTTTGACCAGTTGAATTTCTGCAAAAAAGCAAATATTACATGTAAATAATGTGGCAGATTGTAACAAATCAAGCTCTCTGAACTTGTACACAGTATACTAGTACACTGAAATAATACTAACTGCATACAGACAAAACTAAAAGATTTTTGCATTATTAACCAGTAATGTGTTTGAATATACACAGCTATCAACAGCAAACAGAGTGAATATGAAATTGCAACTGCACATTCAACCAATGTACCGCAGGGGAAAAAAAATAAAATCACTGACCACGTTCACATAGGATACCTCCCATTTAATCTAGTGCAAATATGGTCCCACCTACAAAAAAAGCGCAGGTTGAAATAAAGAATACTTGGCACAAGAGAAATCTCATGTGAGCCATAATGCTCTCGCCTTATGGTAATTCCTCATTTGCACTGATAAAGTTCAAAGCTTTTTTTTTCCACACACAGGATGCAAAGGGTTTAGGTACAGTACTCTTTAGATTTCCCTTTATAACTCCATGTCCTCCTCTCCAGAGTTGAGCTGCTGAAGCGCAGGGCTGCTGAACAGAGGGCTGAAAGTCTGCTCGTTGGGTGCTGTGAACTGGGGCTGGGGTGGGGGGCTGCTGATAGGCGGTATGGGGGTGGGAGTCTGTCTGCTCACTGCCAACTGCTTGCGCTGCTGTTTCTGTAAAGAGTCCTTCAGCCTCTGGGTGAGAGGGTCCTCTGGGGGGCGCCACAACACCAATTCCATACAAGAGCAGCTCCTGCAGAGGTGAGTGAAGAAGAGGGTGCTAAGCTGGATTCCTTTACAATGAGCTCAGTGCTGTTGGTAGAAGCTCATGTTCTGCTGCTGGTTTGGGAACATTAAAGTGCTCCTATTATGCCTTTTCAAATATGACCTTTCATGCAGTGTGTCATGTAGCCGTATGTGAACATAAACTATCTACAAAGTTGTTCACAATAGCCTGAACGAGTCGTCAGGAATTCGAATCTTTTTCTGTTACGGCCATACGTCACGAAGTAACATATTTGCATAATGTCCTTATTTGCATAGTATCCTAAGTACAATGCGGGATTCACCAAAGGCTTGCTCTTAAAAGATGGATCAGTGCCCAGTTTATTTGGACCAGCTTGCTCCTCAGAACCTCTAACTGTAAGTGTGATTAATAATTGATGGTTGTATTTTCTAGCGATCGTTCAAAATCGTCCTATATCGCTCATGGGAGTGAGTAAATTATCAGGACATTTTTATTCTGAAAGTGGAGTAATCCTTTAAAACTTGTTGCTCTCATGTAACGTTACTCCGTATCATGCAAAATACGTATTTAGTTGTGTGTGTGTGTGTTGTGTTCGCTCCGCACAGCTCGTAGGTCTCTGGCTAACCGGCTGACAGCTTTATCTGTTCACTCGCTAATGTCTAGAAATGTGTCTATGAATAGCGAATGTTTGTCGTTATTACTTGAAGTTCTGATAAAGAATAGAACAATTCGTTGGTGTACAAGCTGCAGTGCTTTATCGATACGTTTCTGCGTTGGGTTGACGCATATACTATGGCTGTTTCCGTGTTGTTTACCACCGAGTTGTGGGCTAGAGTAACGGTGATGGGCGTTCCGTGTTTGAAATTCGCTGCACGCAGTAACGTTAAACCAATCACAAAAGACTGGGTCATCAGACCAATCACTGCAGATTAGTGTCGCAAAGGAGTGGTTTGGACAAATGATTCGTTTTGACGAACCGTTTGGGAGTCGTTGAGCAAAAAGGTAAAAAAAAATGCATATTATAAGACAATAAAAGTGTTTTTTGACCTTGCATGCATGTCAACTTTCTGTTGGGGACTCCCAAAACCAAAATATGAACCTTTTATAATCCATAATAGGGGCACTTTAATGCTTCTGTTTGTTTTCATACAAAGATGAAAAGAACAAGAATCCATATCCAATTTCACATAATCTGCTTTGATTTGCTTCGGTTGTTCAGAATGGGTCATTTAAAACTACAAGAAGAAATTAATTCTATTTACTTTCTTAATAAATGTTCCTTGTTTTATTTAGGTGTTTTAAAAGTTCTTTTTTCAGAATTTTACAACACACCAAAAATGTATTATATTTATATATATATATATATATATATATATATATATATATATATAATTTTTTTTAAATAAGATTTTTCTGCTCATCAAGGCTGCATTTATTTGATTAAAAATTTAAAAATACAGAAAAAAAACTGTAATTTAAAATAATTTAAAATAGTGGTTTTCTATTTTAATATACTTTAAATTAGAAATTGTTCCTGTGATACAAAGCTGAATTTTCAGCATCATTACTCTGGTCTTCAGTGTCAAATGGTCCTTCAGAAATCATTCTAATATGCTGATTTATTATCAGTGTTGAAAACAGCTGTGCTGCAAAGAATCCTGAAAAAAGTATCACAGGTTACAAAAAATATTAAGCAGCACAACTGTTTCCAACATTGCTAATAAATTAGCATATTAGAATGATTTCTGAAAGATCATGTGACACTGAAAACTGGAGTAATGGCTGATGAAAATTCAGCTTGCATCACAGAAATAAATCATATTTTAAAGTATATTAAAATAGAAAACTGTTATTTTAAATTGCAATAATATTTCACAATGTTACTTCTTTTTCTGTATTTTTGATCGAATATATGGAACTTTGATGAGCATAAGAGACTTCTTTAAAAACAATCAAAATCTTACTGATCCCAAACTTTTGAACGCCAATATATAAGCATGTTTGGATTTTACATTATTGTTCAAAAGTTTGTGGTCGATAAGATTGCTACAGTTTTTTTATGTTTTTTGAAAAAGTCTCATATAAGCTGCTTTTATTTGATCAAAAATACTGTAAAAAAAAAAACAGTAATGTTGAGAAATATTATTATAAAATAACTTTCGTTTTTAATAGCTGAGGCGTCAATCTTCAGCTTCACATGATCTTTCAGAAATTATTCTAATATGCTGATTAAAGAAACATTTCTTGCAATTATCAGTGTTGAAATCAGTTGAGCTACTTAATATTTTTGTGAAAACCATCATCATTTTTTTTTCAGGATTTTTTAAGAATAAGAATTTAAGAATTTTTTTTGCTGTTATTACCTTTAAGTTAAAAAAAAAAACATTTATTTAAGGTAGAATTTTTTGTACCATTATTAATGCATTTTCTCTCAATTTTGATAAATTTAATGCATATTTGCTGAATAAAAACATTAATTTCTTTTAAAAAAAAATCTTTCCAACCCCAACAGTAATACAGGTTTATTTTTAATTGAAATGAAGCTTATTTATGAATTTCTTTATCAACTAAAATTTTAAAGGATGTGTTGAATTTAAGACAGAAGATGAAGCAGCCAACAATTGTCAAGCATATATGAAAACCTAAAAATAAGATACGTACACTGACTGTGCTACCGTATGGGGTAGAATGTCACCAATTCCACGCTGTAGCCCTTCTCTTAAGCTGTCAGACATCACCAGCACTGGTCTGCGCTGAGCTGGTTCCACATCAAGCTCTTCTTCATCGCTATCATCCTCCAAAGTTATCCTGTAACACACACAATATGTATCAGGAACTTTCATACATCTCTTTCTGAACAATGACTGTAAACCCAAGCAGAGATACATGCACATGTACACTTTGAAATTGACGTCTTCATTTCTGTCTCACCTGTCTTCTATCTCCTGCAGTCTCCTCTGAGTGGCCTCTACCTCCATGCTTGAGCCTTCTTTGGGAACTCTGGGTAGTGGAGAGGGAGTGGATGTGAAGGGCAAACCCATCTCCTCTGTCCTGGGTTCAGTTTGCAGTTGAACTGGGCTGGTCTTAGAAGGGGAAGTGGTGGAAGAGTCCACAGACCATCTTTGGCTCACTTTAGGACTTGGATACTCATCTGCTCCTTCCTCTACCATCAGCTTTCGCCGTTTAGGACTGCAGCTTCTGTAGGGGAAAAAAAGTCATGAAAAACCCACTGCCACGTATAGCAAATCTCATAAGTGAAAAAACCATTACTCACTCATCATCTGTCCTTCTCCTCTGTTTCCTCATGCATCTTCTATCCCAGCTTTTTAAGATTTAACACACATACAATTAAAATGAACAGTCTGCTTTTTAGTGCATAAATGAGGGCTGTATAACTGCACAAGACACATAATACTTACGTATTTGGCATAGATCCAACTGTCAGATGACGCAAGTCTCTAGTTGGCCCACTAATTGTGCCCAAATCAGAGTTACTAAAAGGAGCAAGGGGGGAGAATGTGATGAACTCCAGCTCGCTGCTTCCTGACCTGGTGCTCTGCATCATCCTCCAGCTGAAGATGAGCTGGAAACATCAGAACTGAATAGGAACTGCAGTCATGCAGTGTGAATAGAAGCAGAAGAATCTGGAAAACAGATACATGAATAAATCAATGGTTCTGGACGTTCAGAACAGGTCATTCAGATGTACAACATGACACGCGTTATACTATAATATATATATATACACTACATATGCTATAGAAGGCAAATTTGAAGCTTTTACTTTTACCTTTAAAAATATTTACATAAATACATATACATAATCACCGGTTGTTGCTTTAAGTAGGACAAGCTGTCATTTTTTAGTGTGAGTTCTAGATGTAATAGCTAACTGTTTGCTAACTCGTCACTAACTTGGTAAATTCATATTTTCCTCCACCGTAGGCCATGACATTGTAATGACAGTCTTTTACGTTTTGAAAAAGTAATGGTTTATTTCAGTTTTAGTTGTAATAACCTTGTAATGACCACCATTAAGAAATATTATGGTACTCTGGATAAGAATAACTTGAATTGATCGCTGGCTGCAGCTTGAAACATCCTCCAGTCATACGCCCCACAACACGCAAAACAAAACACCGTCAGTTCTTCCATTAGAAACACAAACACTCACCTTTCACACGCTCCCCAAAAGCGGAAAGCCAATTTGCTTAAAAATGTTGATAGGTCTATGAAGACAACTGGCATGAGAAGTTGCAAGAGCGTAAATTTTAAGACGCGTTTCTAGAAGAGTGTGCAAGTGAACGGCGCTTCACGGGATTTGTAGTTCGTTGGTCTTGTAGTTCTTTAACCGGAAGTGTGCTTAATAACAGTAAACAAACTCACGTTTGAGAAGAAAGAGGGGAAGTTTTGTTACTGTTAAACATTAGAAGAAACCCAATGAAGAAATGAAAATATTTAAAGACAAAAATTGAACATAACAGATAATTTGGAGCACAGGTCGACAGTAAGTTGCAAAACTACAACCTCTGTAAATGAGTAACTAACTCCGCCTCCGCTCACGGTCATAATGTGTTAGTATGTGTCAGTTTTTCATTTTTAACTGGATTCAACAGAATACCTAACTTGGCCTTAAAATGGTAAGAACCACTACCACTTTGACTCAAAGCTCAATAGAGGTTAAAAATTCGTTTACTGCTAGCAAAATAATAAAATGTTAATATGCTGTTTTAATAACAAATTTCACCAGTTGTCTGTATTGTTGTCGTTCTCAGATTACTCTTGTCATTGCGAGTGCGCTGCTGGCGCTGGCTGCTGGAGAAACTTGTGGTAAGATTTAATACATCTGATGATTTAGTTTTCCTTTTCTTTCTATTTTCTTTTATTTCTTTTTATGGTTTTGATTTGTAGGCATCTTCTGGTCATGTGGTGGGGAAATTATAGAAATCCCGTCATTGCGCAACACCCTTGTCCTATTTCTACAGTAGTACCTTTACAAATAATACTGTACCAAAGTACAAATGATGGACATAGATGGTAATACAGTGGTTCTTTGGTATATACAAAGATAGTGGATCATTACCATATTAATATACTGTTCAGTTATTTTAAATTACACATTGCCACACAAATCTGATATGTCCAAAAAAAAAAACTATTTGGCGTTATTTTGTTAGTGTAGGTTTAGATGTTTTCCCAGTATGTTTTTTAATTGATTTTGAGTGTTTATCATCCTGTTGTAAGGATTTGTTATCCTGTATAGTCTACAAGTGCAGAGTCTACAATTATATTGCATATATCATAATAACCTATAACGTACTATACTGCAACCAATTAATGTAACCAACAATGTACTATTCTATAATCCAGTTACTCTAACCAGTAATATTTAACATATTCTAACGAAGTCATTTCTGTTTGTCCCGTCAGCAGAAGTTCTGCTCAGAATACTTGGAATCATTTCACTGTGTTCTTTGCCCTCTCTTTTGTGACTGTGACAATTCTGAGACAAAGTGTATTTTATGGATTGCATGAGTAGGTAAAAAAAAGGTCACTGTGACCTTTATCGCTGAGACAGCAGTGGACATACAGTAAATCAGTTATACAGTGGCACTTTAAATAAGCAACAGTCTTCAACGAGAACAGTGGTGCAAATTTTATGATAGACTGAATTTAATGTCATACTCTCTATTTTCTTGGTATGATCCTTCAGCATCAGATCACGAGGCTCTTCTACTGTCCCTCAATAAGCAGCTGCTGCGCTCCGTGGACACGAAAGATACCCTACCCAATCCCAGTGTGCACATCGCCCTGCGGCTCTCAACACACCATAATCTAGCTAAAGAGAGTGAATATCTCAACCGCCTCAAGGCAGAGTTTCATGATGATATTGAGAAGTATGGAACACATTTCATTGCTTTAGGAACAATTATCACTGTAGTAGAAATAAATTCCATCAGTCCTGGTTCTGTGGTCATATGTAAATATTCTATTTCATTCTTTTCTAGAATATTGTTCTCTTTCAACTGATTTTGGTTTTTATTTCTTTTCCATATATCTGCTTATAGATCACTCAGAAATAATGAGTTGGTGGTTGGCCGTCTTGCCCTGTACATCTTGGCTTTAAAGTCTTCCTGTCATGATCTGGAGAGTGTACATCTCACTTATAATGAGATGAAGGAGTCTCTCCTCATTCACCTAAAGAAAGAGATGGAAGAAGAAAAACAGAACATTGCATGTAAGGGGCAATTTTTTAAAATATTTTTTTAATGTTTTTGAAAGAGGTCACTCATGCTCACCAAGGCTGCATTCATTTGATTAAAAATACAGTAAAAACAGTAATATTGTAAAAAAAAAAAGAAAAATGCAATTTAAAGTAAATGTTTTATATTCAAATACATTTTAAAGTGTAATGGATTCATGTGATGGCAAAGTAGAATTTTACATTACTCATTACTCCAGTCTTCAATGTCACATGATCCTTCAGAAATCATTCTAATATACACTACCAGTCAAAAGTTTTTGAACAGTAAGATTTTTATTGTTTAAAGAAGTCTTTTCTACTCACCAAGCCTGCATTTATTTGATCCAAAATACAGCAAAAGCAGTAATATTGTGAAATATTTTTACTATTTAAAATAACTGCTTTCTATTTGAAAAGATTTTTTAAAAGTAATTTATTCATGTGATCATGTCTTTAGTGTCACATGATCCTTCAGAAATCATTCTAATATGCTGATTTGCTGTTCTAGAAACCTTTAGTAGTAGTAGTAGTAGTATAATTATTGATATTTTTTTAGGATTCTTTGATAAATAGAAAGATCCAAAGATCAGCATTTATCTGAAATACAAAGCTTTTGTAACATTATACACTATACCATTTAAAAGCTTGGAGTCAGTATTTATTTATTTATTTATTTATTTATTTATTTATTTATTTATTTTTGGAAAGAAATTATATAAATTAATTCTTTTATTTATCAAGGATGCTTTAAATTGATCAAAAGTGATGATAAAGAAATTTAAAATATTACAAAAGATTTCTATTTCAGATAAATGCTGTTCTTCTGTACTTTCTATTCATCAAAGAAACCTGAAAAACATTCTACTGCTTTCAACATTAATAATAATAAATGTTTTTGAGCAGCGAATCAGATTATTAGAATGACTTCTGAAGGATCATGTGACTGGAGTAATGATGCTAAAAATTCAGCTTTGAAATTACAGGAATTAATTACATGTTCAAATATGTTCAAATAGAAAATTTTAAATAATACTAGTATAATATAAATAATAGTTATTTTAAATAATACAAATATTTCAAAATGTTACTGTTTTTGCTGTACTTTGGATCAAATAAATGCAGGCTTGGTGAGCAGAAGAGACTTCTTTAAAAAACGTTAATAATCTTTTGACTTGTATGTCATTTTGTTGTTCGGTAATTCTAATTTTAATATAAATTTATAATTTAATTTTTTAAATAATTTTTTCTGCAGTCAGTCACCGTCCAAAGACCAACTACTACCAGTACTCTCTGGGCATTCTGGCTCTGTGTGTGAGCGGTGTTAGAGTCAGCACACATGTCAGCCACAAGCTCATCCATGCTGTGGTACATAAACAGATAAAACACGGAGATTCCTTATGTATCGGTGAGTTTAAATCAACTCTTTTTTGGCACCATTCACACACCCTCATGAATTTCTCTCTTTCTTCTGTGTTGCACAAAACATTTTAAGCAATTACAATGAATGGAAACTAAAGTCTTATTTATACTTATCAAAGAATCCCATATTTCACATTTTCTGAACCCGTGAAGCTTTATGTGGGGAAACAGACCAAATTTAAAAGTGTAAGGTTTCAGCAGAGTCAAAAATTCTCCTTTTGTAAATTTAAGTAAATATGTTCACTTGTCCCAAAGTCACTAACCAATATGACTTCCTCCCTCACCCTTCAGACTCGCATGCGATGGCAGGCATGGCCCTGCAGTGTCTAAAAGATCAGAGAATTGCTGTTAAAGATGCTGCAGAGCTGGACAGGGCTCTTGACACCATTAAGCAGAGGCTTCTTGACTCTAAGAGAGCTGACGGTCACATGGGCAATGAGTTCAGCACGGGATTGGTAGTGCAGGTAAGAATAAACATGAAATATTTGGTCAAATGAAAAAGCCTCATTTAAGTGACAGGTTCTCATGGTTATCTGTTTTACAGGCCTTGATGGCTATGGGCAGTCAGGCGGAGGAAGCTGTGGAAGCTTTAAGGGCAGATGTGAAGAAAGGAACATACCATAACCCTATGGCCGCCTCCCAAGTCCTGCCTGCTCTCCACCAACGCACTTATCTTCATGTGAAGAGCCAAGAATGCCGTAATGAGGATGGTACGTACAACAGACATACAAGCTCAATAAAGTATCAATCAGCTAGATTGGGTTTGTTTTTTCTTAATAGAAATGTCCTTTTTCTTCATTTAAATTCAGTTGTAATTATTATTATAAATTATTGAAATGACTTAAAAAATACATTTAGAGTAGTTAAACGTTATAAATTATATAAAAAACATATGATTTATTGTTTAGCAGCAAACTTGAGTTTTAATAAGATGTATTTTGTAATTTTCCATGTAATGTCTCTGCTTTAGACACTCTTACTATTGATGCGGATTCCACTTCAGAAATCCTCCCAAGTCAAGGGCAAGTGTCTCTACAGGTGGAGGTTATTAAATCAAACGGTGCATCATCTGCGTTTTCCATTCGCGTACCCAAGGGCTCCTCGCTATTGGAAGCTCTCAACCTTCTCCAAGACAAACAAACTGGTTTTACGTGAGTTTGGGTTTCTCAAGATTTGAAATATATTGTCAAAACAATTTTGTGTGCTTTTTACTGTATTAATTAAAAACTATTTTTATGCATTTTGTTTTACGACCAACCCTTTTGCTCTATGTACAGCTTTAGCACAGAGGACAGCTTGTGGGGACCCTTCCTCAGTGTGGTCAATGAAGAACAAGCACGTCAGAGTGATCGTAGATACTGGCATATCTCCTCAGATGGCAACTCTCTGACACAGGGTTAGAGCATTTTACACAAAATAGGCATAACAGTGCATTTGTCTAGTCTCAGTTTATTATTTATATGTTTAATGCTGTGCTTTTCTCCTTAGGTATCAAAGACTATAAGATTGATTCAGCTCAAAGCATCACCATTAAGAACACTGGGTACTGATTCATCTGTTGGATGCAAGAGAAGAGATGAATAGAATGAAACCTTAATATGTTTAGGGATTTTACTGAAATAATTGTGTTTGATTTTTTTTTTCTCATCATTAACTACTTTCTGTTTGATTTTTGCCTCAGTTTGCCTGAATGTTTAAAGTTTAATGAAAACAAGAATCAGAACATATTAATGCTGTTTGTATCTTACTTAGAGATTTAATACACATACACTACCAGTCAAAAGTTTTTAAACAGTAAGATTTTTAATGTTTTTTTAAATTAGTCTCTTCTGCTCACCAAGCCTGCATTTATTTGATCCAAAGCACAGCAAAAATAGTAAACTTTTGAAATATTTTTGCTATTTAAAATAACCATTTTCTATTTAAATATATATTAAAATGTAATTTATTCAAAGCTGAATTTTTATCATCATTACTCTAGTTGAAAACAGCTGAGTAGAATTTTTTCAGGTTTCTTTAAGGTTTAAAGAAAAAATATATATACTGACTCCAAGCTTTTTAATGGTATAGTGTATAATGTTACAAAAGCTTTTTATTTCAGAACAATGCTGATATTTGGATCTTTCTGTTCATCAAAGAATCCTGAAAAAATTTACTTGGCTGTTTTAAATATTGATAATAATAATAAAAAAATGTTTCTTGATCACCAAATCAGCATATAAGAATGAATTCTGGAGGTTATGTGACACTGAAGACTGGAGTAAGGATGGTGAAAACGCAGCTTTTATCATAGGAATAAATAACATTTTAAAATATATTCAAATTGAAAGCATTTATTTTAAATAGTAAAAATATTTTACAATATTACTGCTTTTGCTGTATTTCAGAACAAATAAACAGGCTCGGTGAGCAGAAAAGACTTCTTTAAAAACATAAAAAATCTTACTGTTCAAAAACTTCTGACAAGTAGTGTATATCTTTTGAAATATAACATATCCTTTTGTGTGAGACTGCAGCTGCTACAAATCTAGATGAACAAATATAAAATAAACATTACAAATATTTTAAAAATGTGTGGGTTCATGTAAAACATCTCAAAACAGCACCTAGCATATTTTCCCTACATGATTTTCAAGCAGAACCAAAACATAAAACCAGCCGAACCTAGATAGAAAAAAAAAAAAAAACAGTTTTAGGTTTTAGAAGGGTTTTGGCCACTTCCTTAACCGGTCAGGCTAGGAAGACCAGCTGGAACAACCAGCTAAAACCAGCTTGACCATCCTAGCCAGGAGATAAGCTTAAACCAGCAAAGACCAGCCAACCGGCTTAGACTGACTTTAGCTGTTTTTAGCAGGGAACACAGCACTTTAGTACGTGCTATACATTGTTATGATCACCAGATGGCCACACCGTACTCCATATTGAAAAGCTTCGAATGAACCGAATGAACCCTTTTGCTATACGTTTGAGAGAAAGCCTCTATGTTTTGCAAAGTTCGTTGAGCCTTCATCGCTAATTTGATGTACAACCGTGCTATTGCTCTGCTAATTCAACCTTCAGATTCAGGTTTTATAGGTAACTCTGACACAACACCTGTGTTGTGCATGGTTTATAACAAAAATAAATAAAATAAACCAGACCGCGCATATATATATATGGGTTAAAATTTAAACTTTGTATAGTGTTTCTATATGACGTGTGTCATATTGACATTCTCGAGGTTTTTGTTGAAATTCGTTTATAACGAACTCATTGAGACTTTTATTTTGAAATGTAATATTCGTGAGCGTAGCTAACCATACCGCTACGTACTTCACAAATACACAGAGCAACATTTCAATGATTTCATTATTCATAAGCTGTAGAGGTTTTAGTATGAACACGCTGCACAGCGAGTTACAAATTTAAGATGTGGAGGGTTGGATCCAACCACTCAGTTGGTCTAGTATAGACGACAATATCACTGTAAGTACGAGAGCATCACAAATCTGACAGAAATCTGATAAATGTACAGTTAGTTCCGCGTTAGCACGCTAGTAGGTACAAGCAGCTGTCAAATATCACACATAACAGTCCTCCACGATAGTATCATAGTTTATATACAATTTGCGTTTTTAAAAAGATTCTTTGAGTGGTTTTTGCATACACTATTTTATATTATATAAACATCACGGTCATCTCTATTATGGTAGAAGTCGCAGTCTCAGGTTGTGTCTCAAAACTTAGTGAGCTGCTTAGACAGCATTTTTGGACATATTTTCCACACACTTACGGTGCTCCAAAATGTTGTCAGGGTAGGCAGCTTACTAGGTTTTGAGACCTTAGGCATTGCTGCAAATTGGAATTACTGCAGTGCTCTGCACTAGATCAGTCTATGAAATAGGCTTTTAATGTGTCGTTTATATGTCTACAGCTGCATGTCTTCATATATGCATCGCAGCTTCGTTCAATTTAGCTAACTGTTGTTGTTTTTTTCTATAAGCACAAGCTGATCAGCACTTGAATGAGGGTCTTGTAATGCTGGACTGCAGTAGCTGTGTCATTCTTTGGAAAAGGATCCGGAGGTGAAGATCTGAATATGTTTTGAGAGATTATGCTGTGGACTCATTCACCTCTCAAATTAGTGTAGAAATGCTTCACGAGCATTGCAAGAAAGCTGTCCACCCACAGACAGACAACCTGGGGATGTCATAGAAGCCCATTTGAGACAAGAATATTCAATATCTGTGATATACATCTAGAGGCATAGTTTGGTCAAGATGTTTTCCGCTCTGAAGAAGCTCGTTGGCTCTGAGCCGGCTGCTCAGGTAAAGGACAAGAACATCCCTGCTGGCCTGCAGTCAATGAACCAGAGTCTGCAGAGAAGATTTGCCAAAGGGGTTCAATACAACAGTAAGTCAAATGTCTGATGAGTTAAAACCTTGAGGGAAAATGTATTATTAATGATAGATTGGTTGTAATTGATCTAATTGTTTTGACGTTTCTTTGCTTTGCCTTAAATTCTTACCAAGATTAAAACAAAAAAGGTCTACATATTGGACTAGATCATAACACAGCCTCAGCATGTCACAACAAATCAAGTCTGTGTTGCTGGAGCCCATGGGCGCTGCGTGCTAGAGGTAATGTTATTAACGCAAGCTCTAACATGTTATGTGTGGTCTTTCAGTGAAGATAGTTATTCGAGGAGATAGAAACACTGGAAAAAGCACCCTGTGGCATCGGCTGCAGGGTAAGAAGTTCCAGGAAGAGTACATTCCCACTCAGGAGATCCAGGTCACTAGTATCCACTGGAATTACAAAAGTAAGCCTTTTTGTAAATGTTTTACTTGCAGGATTTTGTACTGATGAAGTGAGGTGTTGATTTCTCTAATGGCTTATTTCTTTCCATTTATGCATCTTAAATATGTCCAAATAGATTTACATCAAGGTAAATATGCAGTCTGTCAGACAGAGGATAAGTAGTTTAGATGTACGGCTTTAAATGGCCTGTATGAAACATTAGAGGCCTAGATTTAGAGTTGTTTTTCCTATTTATTTACATCCATTTGTCACAAGCTCAGCATCATGTGATGTAACCTGTTGGCTGTGATTTACAGTGAGACTTTCTGCTTTTGATAGCAGGCATGGCTCTACTTGTATCCAGTATTTTGCTGGAAAAACAAAGTGCTGTGCTTATTGGCAGAGTAAAAAATAAAGGAATGGTTCACCCAAAATGAAAATCCAAGATGTAGATGTAGAAAGAGTTTGTTTTCCCATCAAAACAGATGCTTTTATCAGCTGTTTGGACTCTCATTCTGACAATACCCATTCACTGTAAAATATCCAGTGGTGAGCAAGTGATGTAATGCTAAATTTCTCCAAATATGTCCTAATTAAGGAAAATATTTACACTACCAGTCAACAGTTTTTGGACAGTAAGATTTTTAATGTTTTTTTAAAGAAGTCTCTTCTGCTCACCAAGCCTGGATTTATACAGCAAAAGCATTAATATTTTGAAATATTTTCACTATTTAAAATAACTGGATATATGAATATATTGAATATATAACTGAATATATTTTAAAATGTAATTTATTCCTGATTTAAAAGCTGAATTTTAGCATCATTACTCCAGTCACATGATCCTTCAGAAATCATTCAAATATTCTGATTTGCATCTCAAAAAACATTTATTATTATTATTATTATTATTATTATTATTATTATTTATTTAATTTTTTCAGGTTTCTTTGATGAGTAGAAAGTTCAGAAAAACAGTATTTATCTGAAATAGAAATCTTTTGTAACATTATAAATGTCTTTATCATCACTTTTGATAAATTAAAGCTTCCTTGCTAAATAAAAGTTTTAATTTCTATAATTTCCTTCCAAAAAAAAAAAAACATTTATACTGACTTCAGGCTTTTGAATGGTATAGTGTATACTGTATAGTGTTACAAAAGCTTTTTATTTCAGATAAATGCTGATCTTTGGATCTTTCTTTTCATCAAATAATTCTGAAAAAAATGTTAGCTTTGATCTCAGGAATAAATTACATTTTAAAGTATATTCAAATAGAACGCAGATATTTTAAATAGTACAAATGTTTCACAATATTACTGCTTTTGCTGTATTTTGGATCAAATAAATGCAGGCTTGGTGAGCAAAAGATACTTCTTTTAAAAAACATTAAAAATCTTACTGTTCAAAAACTTTTGACTGGTAGTGTATCTTGGATGACCTGAGGGTACATTTTTTGTATTATATTTTTGTTTTGGGTAAACTAATCCTTTAAGAAAAAAAATAAATAAATCGACCAGTATAATTCTGAGGCTGTGGTAATTTGTATACTGCTGTTACTTAGAATCACTGCAAAATGAATGTATTGAAGAATGAAAGGAAGCGACCTCCGTTTTCTAGACCTGCTCTAATTTTTGTAATTTCTCTTCAGCTACTGATGATGTGGTGAAAGTAGAGGTTTGGGATGTGGTGGATAAAGGTGAGTTTCCTCCAGTCGATTACAAATAATTTCTCAACATTTAGATCAGGTAACTTTGTAGAACTTATTTTTATATTTATCTTAAGGCTGGAATACACTACAAAACTTTTGCACAATTTTGCCCTGATTTTCAGTCTGGAAGAGTCAGTGCTATTTGCTGTAAATCAGACCACAGATATTGGGAAGTCAAAGCTGACAGATTTCACAGAAAATCGCATAATGTGTGATGGGCACAAACTCTGATTGATTTATTTTCTGCTTCAGTGTGTAATTCCATCCATTTAGAGGGCACAAACATTTTAAGCAAATTTCAGAACAGTGTTTTCATTTGTCTCGTGCGTCTTCTAGCATCAAGGCACATGTTTGTGTTTGAGCTTGTTGAGATCTGAATGACTTGAACATCCGACAGTGTGTGAGACTCAACTGTTTATTGTGTGGTGTCCAAATTTCCACTGTAACCATTTACAAAGTCTGCAAGTGTATAAAACTTAATTTTAGAAAATCTGCTGAGATTTTAAGTCGTGTAGTGTATTCTAGCCTTTTTGCTTTTATGTGTCCAAGTTTAGTGTACAGGTACTATATGTTGTTGTTGTTGTTTAATTTACATCCCCCATCTCGTTCTGATGGTCATACATTAAGCCATTTCATCCAGCCCTCCTTCATCCCCAGTCATATATATCTATATATTAATGGTATTTTTCTTACTTGCTGTCCAACCAGGCCAAAAAATCCCCCTTCCAGAAGGTGTAGGTGAGAAACTTCAGAGATTGTAGATTTTAGGCTGTGACTTGCCTGTGCTTGATCCGTTTGTTCTGCTATCTGAGTGCAAACATTTTAAGCTGACTGACTTTTCACTCACTGCGTTATTGCAGACTACAAATATAACTAGTCTAACATGTCTGCGGATCTACGAAAGTAAAAACTGATACGCGATATACCTAGATACCACAGAACCAACTCTTGCTGATGCTACTAATGTCGCTTCCTTTGTGAGAAGGAAGAAGCCACAAAAACATCTGTTTTTGAAGTTGCTGAAAGTTGCTTTCAACTAATATGATGCAGTCAGATTTGATGTAGTCTTACAATAATCTGGCTTTGACATTTTATAGGAAAGGGGAAAAAGAGAGGTGAAACCTTGAAGTTGGAGAATGAACCTCAAGAGGTAAATCGATAATGATAATCTACCAATATTACAATATACTACTGTTTTCAAGACTAATAATAATGCAAAATGTACCCCGAGCACCAAATCAGCATATTCAAATGGTTTCTGAAAAATCATGTGACACTGAAGACTGGAGTAATGACTGCTAAAAATGCAGCTTTGTCATCACATATATAAATTACATTTTCAAACATATTAAAATAGTAAGCTGTTATTTTAAATGGTAAAAATATTTCACAATATTACTGTTTTTGCGGCCTTTAGCAGACTGAGAGTGAACTTGCCTTGGATGCTGAGTTTTTGGATGTGTATAAGAACTGCAATGGTGTGATCATGATGTTTGACATCACCAAGCAGTGGTAAGTGAACAAAGACAGCCAGCATCTCTAAAGACTACTTTACCATTATGCAGAACTCAGAACAAGCGCTTTCTTTAACAAATCTATGCTTTTAATGATCCAATAGGACTTATAATTACATTCTGCGGGAGTTGCCTAAGGTACCCACTCATGTGCCTGTGTGTGTACTCGGAAATTACCGCGACATGGGAGAACACAGAGTCGTTTTGCCTGATGACATCCGTGACTTCATTGCTGGCCTTAACAGGTTAGATCATTACAGGCAACAAAAATAACTAAATGGACCCTTTATGCTGTCTTAAAATTTCTGATCTTTTTGAAAACAATTTATCATTGTTTTATTATTTGTTATTTAAAAAAAAAATGTATAAAATGTCTTCAAATTCATTCATACTTCCCTTATTTATTATGGAGTTATGTCGTATTATGGAAGTAAAATGGGATTTAATGCTGTTTCATATGGACATAATTATATATTTTTTTTATGCATTCAAGTGGTCATTAAATACTCACCCTCATGTCGTTCCAAACCCGTAAGACCTTCGTTCATCTTCTGAGCACAAATTAAGAAACTTTCTGAGAGGTCAGAAATACCTCATCAAAATATTTCATCAAAAATATCTTAATTTGTCTTTTGAAGATGAACGAAGGTCTTACAGGTTTGGTGCGACATGAAGGTGAGTAACTTATGACAGATTTTTAATTTTTGGGTGGGCTATCCCTTGAAGGAGGAGTTCATTTTCAGAACAAAAATTTACAGATAATTAACTCACCCCCTTGTCATCCAAGATGTTAATGTCTTTCTTTCTTCAGTCGATAAAAAAATTATGTTTCTTGAGGAAAACATTTCAGGAATGTTTCTTTTTAGTGGATTTCAATGATGCCCCAAAGTTTGATATTCCAAAATGCAGTTTAAATGCAGCTTCAAAGGGCTCTAAACGATCCCAGCCGAGGAAGAAGGGTCTTATCTAGCGAAACGATCTGTCATTTTCTAAACAAATTGACAATTTATATACTTTTTGACCTCAAATGCTCATCTTGTCTCGTCTTTGCGATGCGCATGCATGGTCTGTGTAATCCAGGTCAATACAGTTAGGGTATGTCGAAAAACGTCCGTCTCGTTTTCTTCTTTAATGTCAAAATCATCATACGTTGCTGTTTTACCTTTTTACTTTGTAAACACTGCGTTGGTACTTCTGCAGTGATGTAGGATGACTTTGAAGTTGGGGAAGAAAACAAGATGGGAGTTTTTCAACATACCCTAACTGTATTGACCGTATTGAACCGGAAAAAAACAGAGTTCACGCAGACTTAGACAAGACGAGCGTTTGATGTTAAAAAGTATATAAACTGTTAGATAAGTTAGATATTGCTAGATAAGACCCTGCTTCCTCGGCTGGGACCGTTTAGAGCCATTTGAAGCTGCATTTAAACTGCATTTTGGAAGTTCAAACTTGGGGGCACCACTGAAGTCCATTATATGGAGATAATTCCTGAATTTTTTCCTCAAGAAACATATCTTATCGACTGAAGAAAGAAAGACATGAACATCTTGGATGACAAGGGGGTGAGTAAATTATCTGTAAATTTCCTCCTTTAAGATCTTGTAATATTCTCAGTGTGCTTTTATTGATGTTTGATGTCTCCATGATTTTGTAGACCCCTTGGCTCCTCTTACATCCATTATGCAGAATCTTCCATGAAGAATGGTTTTGGTTTAAAATATTTGCACCGATTTTTCAACATTCCATTCTTGCAGCTTCAGGTAAGCAGGTCACTTTTCTATCCCAGTATCTCTCTTCAATGCCAAAGGTTTATTCAAATCAAACCTCAACCAGCTGCCAGACAAAGTTAGTGGTCATTTCTAATTGTTAATACTGTCTAAGCTCAATAATCTGTGTCATGTGCCCACCACAAATGAGATTAGTAATCGCAGAAGTCTTTCACTTCATGTTTGCCCATATCTCTGTTCCCATTACTCTAGTTGTTACAGCTTTCATTGAAAGGATAGTGCATGAGACATTCATTTTAAGTTCTACTGCCAACTTCCACAGAGAGAGACCCTGTTACGACAGCTTGAGACCAATCAGTTGGACATCGATGCCACGCTAGAGGAGCTAACAGTTCAGCAGGAGACAGAAGACCAGAATTATGAGATGTAAGAACCAAAAAACCCTACACAAATTTCCTGTGGTTTAATTGACCCTTCGCAAAAACCCACCGTCCTTAGTTACTGTTGCTACGTCTGACAAACAATGCCACTCTCACACTACACATCATGTTCTCTCACAGAGGAAGACACTTCGTGGAACAAAGAGGAAACTGACAAAATGCTTACTGGCAAGATAGAGCAGGTTACTTCTGGTATGAAACAAGGTCTCAGGTTTAAAATGTTGTCTTTTTTTAATACTGGGGGAGGGGTGATGTGGACAGAAGAGACAGAGGTGTAAAGGCAGGTGTAAAGGCTATATGTCTCCATTGTCTGTTTGTAATCTGATCGACCAAAACGCATCTTAATACCAAGTGTAAACAGTCAGTTATTTACTTAAAGCATGAAATAAACATGAATGAACATCAGAATGTATTTTATTTCAACCACAGAAAGACAGGGAAGACAATTTTTCAAGTTTAAGTCCACCGAAGTTAATCTGCACTCCTGACTGAATATATTTGTCGGACAAAAAGGCAGATTTTGCGTTATGATTGGTCAGATCGCCTGTCAATCAAGCTGTTTGCGAAGGGTCAATTCCATCTGCCAAATAGTCAAAACATTAAATATCAGCAACATTCCATGCAAATACAGCTATACAACTGTTCAAAAATTTGGAGTAAAAAAAAATATATATATTTTTTAAACAATGAATGCATTCATTTTAAGAAATGTTATAATTTAATTTTAATTTAATTGAATAAATCAAAAGTGACAGCAAAGACATTTGTATATTATATTATATTATGTAATACAAAAGATTTGTATTTCAAATAAATACTGTTCTTTTAAATGTTCCATTTATTAAAAAAAAAAGTTTGTCATGGGTTCTACAAGAAAATTAAGCAGCACAACTGTTTTCAACATTGATAATCAACGTTTTTCTTTGAGCACCAAATCAGCATATTAAAATGATTTCTGAAGGTTCATGTCACACTGAAGGCTGTAGCAATGGCTGCTGAAAATTTAGCATTGCTATCACATGAATTATTTACATTTTAAAATCGATTAAAATAGAAAACATTTTTATCGTAATCATATTTCACAATATCACTGTTCTACTGCATTTATAATAAAATAAATGCAGCCTTGATGATCATAAGCGACTTCTTTAAAACACACACACATACACACAAAATCTTACCAACCCCAAACATTTGAACAGTAGTGTACATTCATTCACAAAAGTGATATTGTTGGTCTGTTTGAAATTATGAGAACATCCACAAATGCTTATTTTTAGGTTTGTGAACTGCAGTCAGTGACGTCTGACTTTCATGATACAGTGGTGTCTGTTATAACTTTCAGTTTCCTGGAAATGAAAGACACTCGTAGTAAAGGCTACAGCTCTCCCGGCCCTGCTAACGGACAGAGCCCCTCCTCAGGCTCGCAGTCTCCCGTTGTTCCTCAGAGCGGATGCTCCACCAGCAGCTCCAGCCCCTGTAGCCCCCAGCAGCCTCCCATTCCCTCGCAGACCGCCAAGTCTCCATCCCCCTCTCCGTCTCCTCCTCCTCCCCCTCTCTCCTCAGCCCAAGCGCCTGCGACCTCTCCCTCTCCCTCCCCTTCCCCTGCTCACCCCGGCCCGACGGTCTCCGCTCCTGCTCAGGCTTCTGCCTCTGCTCCTCAAACCCAGAAACGCAGCTTCATCTCCAGGCTCTTTGGCTCCGCTTCCACCCAGGATCCTCCAGCAGTCGCCCAGGGTGAGTCTTAGCACGGTGCTTCTAGCTGCATGTCGATCCATGTGGATTGTAAGCTCTTCAACCAACAGTATTTGTGACATTCTCACATTTTTCTCAGCTTCTCTTTGAATAATGTGCTGCATGACAGCTGTATTAAAGTGTGCTTATTGTATTATAAAACACTCAAAACTTAAACATTTATATGGGACTAAAAACAGATTTTATGTCTTTCCTCTTTATGTCAGTGAGTCATTGTTAAAGGACTCCCCTAATGCTATGAACTGCAGAGGAGATTTTAAGGCTAAGAGGGATTCATTCACACACAAACACACACACATACACATTCTCTCTCAAAGAGAGTTTTCCCCGAGCGAGACCCACAAAGCTGTGAAAAATGGAGAGGATTAGGACTCGTGCACATCATAAGGATGTGTTGTGGATCAATAGAAAATCACAAGACCTTGTGCATTCCTGAGTTATGGAGAACATTTTATTAGCTCTTGCACACCACCTAAAGGAACTAATAGTAGCTATTTCAAAACAGTAAATTGTCACTATATCTTTTTTTTTTTTCCCCATTTATTACAGTTCATCTTGTTTGGAGCTTATAGTAATCGTTGCTGTTTATATATTTTTAATGTAAGATGTTTTTGCCCCAGATCATATGACTTCTTGGATTTCCACAGAGCCAGATCCGGTATCTGCAGCGGCTCCGCCTGAAGTTCAGAGCGTGGATGATTTTGTGCCAGACGAGGGACTAGACAAAAGCTTCTTGGAGGACAGCATCCCTTCTAACCCAAAACCGGCTATGAACACCCAGCCCTCTGCTGCGGGCCCTGCAGACAGTGACAGGTACCTCAAGGGCAAACTAACAGAAAAGTTTTTTATTATGTGGTATGCTATTTTGCTAAAAGTGATTCAAAGCGATATACACTACTGTTCAAAAGTTTGGGATCAGAGAGATTTTTAATGTTTTTTAAAGCAGTCTCTTCTGCTCACCTAGCCTGCATTTATTTGATCTAAAATACAGCAAAAGCAGTCATTTTGTGAAATATTTTTACTATTTAGAGTAACTACTTTGTATTTGAATATATTTTAAAATGTAATTTATTCCTGTGATCAAAGCTAAATTTTCAGCATCATTACTCCAGTCTTCATTGTCACATGATCCTTCAGAAATCATTCTAATATGCTGATTTGCTGTTTTTTTTTATTTATAAAAGATTTTTCTATTATTATTATCAATATTTAAAACGGTTAAGTAATTTTTTTTTCAGGATTCTTTGATGAATAGAAAGATCCAAAGATTTCATTTATCTGAAATGAAAATCTTTTGTAACATTATACAATATACCGTTCAAGCTTGGAGTCAGTATTTAATTGATTTTATTTATTTATTTATTTATTTATTTAGAGAAAGAAATTATAAAAATCAATACTTTTATTTAACAAGGATGCTTTAAATTGATCAAAAGTGATAATAAAGACATTTATAATGTTACAAAATATTTCTATTTCAGATGAATGCTGTTCTTCTGAACTTTCTATTCATCAAGGAATCCTGGAAAAAATAATTTCTGAATGATCATGTGACTGGAGTAATGATGCAAAAAATTCAGCTTTGAAATCACAGGAATAAATTACATTTTAAAATATATTCAAATAGAAAACCGTTATTTTAAATAGTACAAATATTTCAACATTTTACCACTTTTGCTGTACTTTGGACCAAATGAATGCAGGCTTGGTGAACAGAAGAGACTAATTTAAAAAAAAAAAAAACATTAAAAATCTTACTGTCTAAAAACTTTTAACTGGTAGTATATAGCACATTGTAATTTATTCCTGTGATGGCAAAGCTGAATTTTCAGCGGTCTTCAGTGTCACATGATCCATCAGGAATCATTCTAATATGCTGATTTGGTGATCAAAAAACATTTCTCATTATTATCAATGTTGAAAGTATTTGTGCTGCTTAATATTTTTATGGAAACTAATAACTTTTTTCAGAATTCTTTGATAAATAGAAAGTTCAAAAGAACTGCATTTATTTAAAGTAGCAAATTATAAATATCTTTAATGTCACTTCTAATGATTTGCTGAATAAGACTTAATTTGTTTAAAAAAAAATAAAATAAAATATTTCTGTCCACAAACTTTACCAGCAGTGTACTATTCGCTTGGTTTCTTTGTGGTTTGTGATCAAACCAAAAAAATTTAATTTGTTTATTTTAGTGATGGGGAAGGAAAAGGAGGGAACCCCATGGTCGCTGGGTTCCAGGATGATTTGGACCCTGATGATGCAGAACTTGAACCCAGAGCTTCTGTCGCCACTAAAGACTTGGACATCAATCTCTCCAGTGACGAAGAGGGTCCAAACCCTTCTGTAACTCAGGATGAAGATCTGGACCCTGAACCTCACCTGTAAGCTTAGAATCCTGGCATTCATTATTCTTAGATTAAATTGATGAAACTGTATTAAACAGTGAGATCTTGATGAACTTGTAAGTAATAGCTGGGGTGTCACAATAAATTGATTTGTGGATCAATTCTGCGACTTTTCAGAATGCATCGTGATTCTCTCTGGAATCGATTCTGAGCTTAGTTTTTAACAGCAGATGGCGCTCTAGACACACAACCGCACACACAAATGCTCACAAAGAAGAGCGCTTGTGCATTCAACTGAGTAATTTAAGCGATTAAATGAACTTGCACCTCGATTTTTATGCTTTTATGATTCCTGAAACAGTGCCATCTTCCTTTAAAAACAACACTCAAAATTGATTCAAGAGAGAATCACGATGATTTGGAAAATCGTAGAATTGATCCGTTCATAAATTTATTGTGACTAATAGTAGCTGAAGCAAGTTCAGAATTTTGTTTGTGTTGTGGACAATAAGTTCATTTATTTTGTTTCCCGAACACAGTCTGGTTTTCATGGTGATTGTTAAAAATATTTGATTATTCAGGGTGGCAATGGATTCATTATCACTGGAGGACAAGCCAAAAGCTATCCACAAAGAGCCACTGATCCAAGCCCAGGAGAGTGTCAGCATTCAGAATGTAGAGACTTCCATTCTTAGTCCCACTCCAGTACACAATACACAACCACTGCAGACAGCATCCGAAGCAGGAGCCCTGGCAGATCCCCAAGCACAGGTTGTAAAGCAGAAAGAAAAATCGGCTCAGGCAGAGTCTTCTGACACAGACCCAGAAGAGCCTATGGCCAAACAGATGCTTTCGTTTGTCATGGATGACCCTGACTTTGAGAGTGAGGAGGAAGTCATACAGAAAGTCACTAAGGTACTAAAGTGAAGTTGATGATGATGGGCAGTGTGGTTCATGTTTTGGTTCTTGTCTGGATAATTTAACCCGAAATGATTTTTGCTTTCTTGTTTGCTCCAGGAATCTTTCCCAGTTAGAGATGATATTCCTGATCTATCGGATGATGATATCTCAACAGCTAAAATTCCTGAGCCCATGAAACCTACTGTACTCTCCTTCAAAAGCAAAAATGACGGTGACCTCTTTGGCCTGGGAATCGAGGAAAAGTCAATCAAAAGCAAAGACAGCAGCGAGGAACAAGATGGCAAGTCCATGGAAAAATGTTGCGATAATTATTTGAACAGAGAATATTAGCGCTAGACAATTTAACAGTAAATTTAGGTTCTCCTAGTGATTTTTGAATAAATGTAAATTTAAATTGTAATAATATTTCAAAATATTAGTTTTTTTTTTTTTTTACTGTATTTTTGATTAAATACATTACCAGTCACAAGGTTTTGAACGGTAAGATTTTTAATGTCTATTCTGCTCACCAAGCCTGCATTCATTTGATCCAAAGTACAGCAAAAACAGTAAAATGTTGAAATATTTTTACTATTTAAAATAACTGCTTTCTATTTGAATATATTTTAAAATGTAATTTATTCCTGTGATCAAAACTGATGATAAAGACATTTTATATTGTTACAAAACATTTATGTTTGAGATAAATGTTGTTCTTCTACACTTTCTATTCATCAAAGAAACCTGAAAAAAATTCTACTCAGCTGTTTTCAACATAATAATAGTAACAATAATAATAATAATGTTTTTTGAGCAGCAAATCGGAATATTAGAATGATTTCTGGAGGATCATGTGACTGCGGTAATGATACTAAAATTCAGATTTGAAATCACAGAAATAAATTATATTTTAAATTATAGTCAAATAGAAAACAGTTTTTTTTAAATGGTAAAAATATTTCAAAATTTTACTGTTTTTGCTGTGCTTTAGAGCAAATAAATGCAGGCTTGGTGAGCAAAAGAGACTTTTTTTAAACAAACAAAAAAAAAACCATTAAAAATCTTACTGTTCATAAACTTTTGACTGGCAGTGTAAATGCAGCCTTGGTCAGAATGAGCAACAATCTAAGAAAAAAAATCTTCAGGCATCAATAAACACTTTCTATTTTTCTTCTCATAGAAAAAGAAAGCAAACTTTCCAAGGAAAAGAAGAAAAAGAAAAAGAGGAGTAAAGAGGTGAATTATATTCAAATAGAATCATTCATAAATGAAATTACGGACTCTTGTTTTATAACTACTTTGTATTTCATCTCAGGATGATGACAAAAGCAGCAAGAAGAAAAACAAACACAAGAAAAAGGAAAGAGATGAGGCAGGTATGGCCACAGATGAAAAGGAGAAGAGAAAAAGAAAGTCACGAAGCAAGAAAACTGATGACCTTGAAGCTTTTCTGGCTGGAGAAGGAGGCTCGGCAAAAAGAGAAGAGGGCGACTATGAGGAACTGTAACACTGTCTCTCTCTCTCAGCTAAAGAAATGTGCATTGGCACCACAAGCTTGAAAATGTTCTCATTAAAAACCACAAAAACACATGCTTTCTTTAGCAGCCCAATGCTTGATGTGTCGATCTGACTGACGGGCTACGAAAAGCTTCAGACTGGTTTTCCATTTGCTACAAACACTTGCCAATCCACCTTCCATCCCTGAAGAGGTTGGGATGGCTGGCGTAGTTCACACTCTTTGGGCTCAAACTGCAATAAATGGAAAAGCCATGCAAAATTGTTAAGACTTGCATGTTGTAATTTGCGTTTTTTGGATCGTAAATGGACAATTTTCACTCATCACACTGTGCTCTGAATGTTTACATGCTCGCTTTTATATGGTTGCAATATTTTTGTCATTACATATGTGAACCACTACCACTCCAATACAAGTTTTTCATTGATTTTATTGCTTTATTTGTTGCCTTGTGGATGAATTGGTGTTTACGTAGATGCTCAGTAGATGTTCTGAGAGCTTGGCTCCATGTAGTTTTGCCGTGTGTTTAGTGTTTGAAATGAATATACTGTATTTCATGGTAGGATTATTTGTTTGCCCAAAATATATCAAGAAAACTATTTTAGAAATGTGAAAGATTTTGCTCAATAAATGCACTCGTGACGGGGGAGTAGTTACGACACCAGACATAACTATTCTCACACTCTTTAAATCAGGAAATGCCTTAAAGCAGACTGTAGTGAAAATGCAACACTTTAAAGAGCTCAAATAGACCAGTAACGAGTGTGCTTGGATAAAACATTGAGATCTATCTACTGTGTAATTATGCAGAATTGTGTTTTACTTTTAGGTTTTTTATTTGTCTGTAATTTCGCCATTTTAAATTTTTGCAGATCTATAATGTATTATTTATCATCTGTTTTTTTTTTTTTTTGTCTAATTTTTGATGAAATCACTGATTATTGAAACTGCTGTTTGAAAATTCAATACAAAAAAAAATTCAATTCATTCAATACATTCAATACATTGAAAAAGTCAATACAAACAATATACAATTATGGTTTACTCAATACAAAATACTAGAATATGATTCTGTAATGTTACTGGGTTGCTTTTCTCTTTTTTTCAGTGCAGCTGAATTGTTTTTTTTTTTTTTTTAAGTTTTAGTTACATTTTTTCTGTTGTACTAAGCAAGTTAGCAAAGATGGCAGACAATGTTTAACTTAATTTCAGCTTCAAGTCTTTGATGCAGACAGTGTGTGCAATGATAAAAAATCAAATGGTTGTTACGTACGGATTCTTACATCAAAATAATGTTTAATTTTGTGCTCTTTGTTGATTTGCATGATAGGCAATAATGTTTTTTTAATATATATTTTAAAAAAATATTTGATTTGAATTATTTAAGTTCAGGCATATAAAAAAAACACATTTTAAAACAATTACATATATATATATATATATATATATATTTATATGCATATGTGATCATGGACCACAAACCAGTCTTAAGTAGCACAAGTATATTTGTAGCAATAGCCAATAATACATTGTATGGGTCAAAATTATTGATTTTTCTTTTATGCCAAAATTCATTAGGATATTAAGTAAAGATCATGTTCCTTGAAGATATTTTGTAAATTTTTTACAATAAATATATCAAAACTTAAGTTTTGATTAGTAATACGCATTGCTAAGAACTTAATTTGGACAACTTTAAAAGTAATTTAGAGTAAATCAGATTCCAGATTTTCAAATAGATGTATCTCGGCCAAATATTGTCCTATCCTAACAAACCATACGTCACTGGAAAGCTTATTTATTCAATTTACAAGTGACGTATACATCTCAACATCCAAAAATTGACCCTTGTGACTGGTTTTGTGGCCCAAGGTCACATATATGTATATGCATATATATACATATATAAAGAGTTTATTTGCAAAAACAGATAACTCCTTTTTAACAATTTTCAAAAATCATGTTTTTCAATTGTGCATTCCAATTAATTAATTATTTTGATTAAGTGAAAACAACTAAATAATAACACCATAAAACATAATAAAAAACATGATTTTTGAAAATGTTAAAAAACGAGTTATCTGTTTTTGCAGAGACATATATATATATATATATATATAATGATTTACCTAACAAATGCAACATAATATAATCATGCTGCTATTGTCACTGTAAGCCTTTCTGTAAATTATATATATATATATACACACATTTATATAAAATAAGTAATAACAACAATAGAATTGTACATTTTCACTCAACGGCTTGGCTTAAGTTCACCGATATTTTCTTTATTCTTCAGTGAATGTGACTGCCTCGTTCTTCCACCGCTTTTCTTGGCATTATACGTCATGTAATGTGTTCTTATGTTGTCTGCAAATTAAGTTAAAAGTTTCAGTTAAAAACACATTTTATTGATGCTATCAGCGAAGATGAAATGAGATAAAAACGAGCCTGTGCGCTCTTACCTTTGTATCTCCATGTTTCCCTAAGGTCAGCAAATAAAAATAAACATTTACAGAGATTAAAGACATGTTCAAAGCTCGGAGTGTTTATAGTATTTAGGTGGTTTGTGAGGACTCACTGTTTGAATAAATGTGAGTTGAGATGGTCATCACAGCGAGCAAAATGAAAAAAATCCAGCGGAGGATGGACCAAGCAAAGTTAAATGGAGCTGCAATAGACATGATCGTACATTAATAAACTGTAAAAATGATCGCATTTTAATAGTAAAAGACTGGTAAAAAAATCTGGTAATATGTAAATGGTAGTAAAGTTCTATATTCGGTGAAAAACAGTAAGAAATCTAACATTAATTGAGCGGTAGAATACTGTTAAGTTTACAGTAGTTGGATGTGAAAAAAGTAATCTTTTTACAGTGAAGTTTACAATTAAAAACTGTAAATTGAGATTCCCAAAAATTGTTTGACAGTTGACATTTGATGTTCTTCAGATACAAAACAGATTTTAGTCCATTATCAGGTTGATATATTAAAATTAGCTTACCTATGATTTTTACTTGTGTAAAACCTTCAATGTTGCTAACGTATTTTTACGTAAAGTTTCGGTCACCACAGGAGCTGTTTTCTTTTTTGTTTTGTTTTTTAGCGTAAATTCCAAGGATTTTTAGATTTTTAAATCGATATTATGAATTTAAAATTAAAATGAAGAAAATTAAAACAAACTTAAAGTATTTTTAACATAGTGATCTCTTCCACTCAGGAAACCATCTAAAGAGAAGCCATCTAAAGAAGAAGTAGTAGGCTATTTCATCTTACTACTGGTAAAGTAATCCTCGGCCAGTTTAACGATGATCTTGTCTTCAGTCATGAACCCACACCAGTAGACTCCATCCCCTTGTGTGAGTGTCTTTACGGAGACAGTGAAGGACTTTCCATTGTCCTCCACAGCTATGTTGCCTTGCTCCAAAACGTTGACTCCTTTCTGGAACGAGAAGCCCGTACAGCAGTTTTCATCCTTGGCATCTCTTTTGCACCACACCCTGGGCCTGTTCACAGATACATTCTTGTTTTCATAGGGGCAGAGAAGTTGCTGCAGATATTCAGATGAGCTTTGTCCTGTGGAGAAAGATTGAAGTTTGTCCACTGTTAGATGGTTGAGTTTGTCAAGTATAAAATCTGAACAAATGCTGGACTTTAAAAGAGCCTTTGGATTGTGTTTATGTGTGTGTTTTGACCTTACCTGTAAGGATCATTAGCAGAAATGCTGTTATAAGATTCATAATGACTGATGGACGACAGACGGTGTTTTGAGTCGAGAAGGATGTAGGCTACTGCTCTTAAATGGTGTTGAAGAGGAAACACATACAGGAAACAACTCGCCACAAACACATTTAGAAGGAACATATCTCATAGTTCTCTATTTTAATTTTAACACAAGCGAGTCAGCAGATGGTCATTTCTGGACAGTTTCATAAATCTGCCTCGTTTTGCTTCATTTTTGTTTTTCTTTAATTGTGTTTGTTACTTACGCTAACGCTTAATGTTTTTTAAAAAAATGTAAAGTCTCTTATGCTTCTATAACGTTCACCAAGCTGCATTTATTTGGGGGAAAAAAAAAAGGAAAAATAGTAATAGGAAAAATAATAACAGGTCTATTGTGAAATATTATTACAAATTAAGATTTTTTACTTAATATATTTTCAAATGTAATTTATTTATGCGGTGGCAAAACATAATTTCCAGCAGCAATTTCGCCAGTCTTCAGTGTCACATCATCCTTCTTTAATCATTTTAATATACTGATTTGGTGCTTCAGACCAGAATCAATCAAATTTTCATCATCATCAATCTTACACAGTATTTTAGTATTAGTATTATATTACATAATTAATTACATTAGTATTTTGTTGAAACCGTCATACCTTTCAGTACTTTTTAATTAATTTATTTACTTCAGGGGTGCCCAAACTAGGTCCTGGAGGGCCAGTGTCCTGCAGAGTTTATTTTCAACACAACACACCTGCCTGCAATTTTCTAGTATGCCTAGTAAGACCTTAGTTAGCTGGTTGAGGTGTGTTTAATTATGGTTGGAGGCGCTAAACTCCACAGGGCAGTGGCCCTCCAAGACCAAGTACGGACACCGCTTATTTATTTAGATGAATAGAAACGAACAGAAAAGAACTGCATTTACCTGAAATCAGAAAGCTATTTTTAAAATAAAATCCGCCGTAGCTCGTCTCCAGAGGGTTTAGAAGATAAACTAGGGACTTTCTCGTTGCATACGTCGCAGTAGAAGCTTTTTATGACAAAAACTCTAGTTTAACATTGAAAAGCTTAGGACAGGGTGTTAGTGTCACTACTGATCAATTTAATGCATTTTTGCTGTAGTTTTTGTTATTTATGTTATTGGTGATTTTTTTTTTTTTTTTTGCTGCATTCTGACCTACGCATCCACATAATTAAGGGCCAGTTGTGAACCTTTATTTTGAAAGGCCGTGACACTTTTGTTCTTTGTCAGTGATTGGACGAGCGGATTGACCATACGGAAGTCGTAATAGTAGTCTGGAACGCTGAATTGTCACGTGTAGTTGTTCAAAATGGTGAGTAAAATATAACGCGTTTAAATTTTCCTGATGAACTCAAATTTGTTAGACCTATTTAAGTTTTGCCTGTGATTTCTTTAACGTAGCATTTTTTCTCGCGCTACATAGAGCAGTAGTTTATCAAGCTAGTCATTGCTTTCCTGTGTTGTAGTGTGATCCAGCTCCATAATAAAGTGTGAGGGATAGATGAACACACACTAACAGTTTGATTTATAGGACAGTTTGATATATAAAAATATATGTCAACTATTTTTTTTTAACTATTTGCCTAATTGTTCTTTGGCTGTAGTTTTGTTCAATGAGAATATACGTACCCCTTGTCAGGGTAGCTACGTTGCTAACTAGGTCTATTATTTTTCTTATGCAGTTTAGGGCATACGTTTAGGTTTAGTAAGAGTTTAATTTGTTTTGTTTTTTTTAATGGAAATATTTTTTTTTTTTTTTGTTGAACAAGGATGTTGTAATGTTTCGATTTCAAAAAAGTGTGTTTGAACTTTTTGTTAATCAAAGAATCCTGTAAAGATGTCACGCTTTCTAGATTGCTAATAATAATAATAATAATAATAATAATAATAATGAGCACCAAGTCAACATATTATTATGATTTCTAAAGGATCATGTGACACTGAAGACTGGAGTAATGACTGCTGAAAATTCAGTTTTGCCATCACAGGAATTAAAATAGAATTCAGAAAACAGTTATTTTAATTTGTAATAATATTCCACAAAATTACTGCTTTTTTGGACTGTAAACATTTTTTTCTGCACATCTTGGCATGAAACTCCTTTTCGATATTTAAAAAATGTAACTGACAGTCAGAACAGCAGTGTATTTCCTACAATTAATATTAAATTATTATTATTGCGTCTTATTAATAAACTGTACTGTATTTTGTGCTGTAGCTGCGGCGAGAGGTTAGACTAAGAAAGGAATACCTGTACAGAAAAGCACAGGAGGACAGACTGCACGCTATTGAAGATAAAAAGCAGAAGCTCAAATCTGCTTTAGATGGTGAGATTCCAACCATATCTTAATAATCTTCAGCATCAAACTCTCCTGACCTATCTAATATATTGCGGTTGTCTAATTTTCTGTTGATATCATTTGCAGAAAATCGTCTTATACCCACTGAAGTTCGGAAGGAGGCTTTAGAGTTACAAAAACTGTTGGAGTTTGAAGATGAGGGTGGAGAAGGTGACTATTTTTTCTGACCTATATTAGAATCCAGTTTTATCTGCTAGCATATGTAAATGCATTTTCTGATATTATACAGGTGTCAGTTCTCATATGGATGATGAGTACAAGTGGGCAGGAGTGGAAGACCCCAAAGTTATGGTCACAACATCCAGAGAACCCAGCTCTAGACTCAAGATGTTTGCCAAAGTATGTTAAATCCTATTATTAATATTTGACCGTAAGGATAAAGTGTTTCTTTGTGTGACTGCTTGTAGATTTATTTTGTTTATACTCTTCATGTTACCGTATTGACGTAAGGGAAACCTTCTTCTCTCAGTGGTTGTGGTTTATTTATCTGGCATTCTTTTTTTTTTCTCGTTTTGCAGGAAATGAAGCTGATGTTTCCAGGGGCCCAGCGTATGAACAGAGGAAACCATGAAGTTAAAACATTAGTACATGCGTGCAAAGCTAATAATGTCACTGATCTTGTCATAGTTCATGAGACCAGAGGCCAGCCAGGTATGAACTCTTATAGATTTCATCTGTGTTCTGTTTTAGTGCACAGTGTATCAAAACCTGGTAATCATTTGGTGTGTTATGAAAGCTTTTTCAAATCGCTCTACTTTCATATCTAGTTTAATATGCAGTTTTTATTTGTTTTTTTTCTTCTGTAGATGGTTTGGTGGTGTGTCACCTTCCTTTTGGTCCGACAGCCTACTTCACACTGTATAATGTGGTAATGAGACATGATGTTCCAGATATCGGCACCATGTCCGAAGCCTACCCTCACCTCATTTTTCAAAACTTTACGTCACGTCTTGGCCGAAGGGTGAGATATACAGGAAATATCTTCTAGTGTCCAAACAATAATAACATTAATTTGTCACCTACACTACCTTTCAAACATTTGGGGTCGGTCAGTCAGACTTTTATTATTATTATTTCTTTATTTATATATTTTTTTTCTTTACACAAATAGTACTTTTATTCTTTTATGCAAAAATGCATAAAATTGATCAAAGGGACTGTAAAAATACTGTATTTATAATAATACATTGTATTTCAAATAATTGCTGTAATTAAACTGTCTATTTATTGAAAAATCCTTAAAAATGAATCACAGTTTCCACAAAAATATTAACTAGCACAATTGTTCCACATGGATAAGAAATGTTTCTTAAGGAATGAATGATTTCTGAAGGATCTTGTGACACTGAAAATTTTTTATTTAAATTACAATAAAATATAAGAGAGTTATTTTAATTTGTAATAATATTTCACAATGTTGCTGTTTTTACTAATTGATCTAATAAATGCAGCCTTGGTAAGTGTAAGAGACCTATTTAAAAAAACAAAAAAAATACCAACCACAAACTATTGAACAATAGTGTATAATATTTGATATTCTGTTTCCTGTTTTAATAAAATAAATATAATCATTCTCTTACCATATGTATAGAGAGAAAAAGACTAGGCTTTACTGAAGATCTCTTAAAATCTCTATGACAATATAAAGGCTTCTGAAAAGCTTCAAAATCTCAGTAAAAGTTTATGAACAGTAAGATTTTTTTTAAATGTTTTTTTTAAAGAAATATTTGTATGTAAAATAACTGCTTTCTATTTGAATATATTTTAAAATGTAATTTATTCCTGTGATTTTAAAGCTGACTTTTTAGCATCATTACTCCAGTCACATGATCCTTCAGAAATCATTCTAATATTCTGTGCAAGCTCAAAAAAAAACATTAGTTATTATCATTATTATGTTGAAAAATCCGCTTAGTTTTTTTTTTTTTTTTTCAGGTTTCTTTGATGAATGGAAAGTTCAGAAAAACAGCATTTATCTGAAATAGAAATCTTTTGTAACCTTATGTCTTTATCATCATTTTTGATCAATTTAAAGGATCCTTGATAAATAAAAGTACTGATTTTTATAATTTCTTTCTAAAAAAAATAAATAAATAAATAATTACTGACTCCAAGCTTTTTAATGGTATAGTGTATAATGTTACAAAAGCTCTTTATTCCAGATAAATGCTGATCTTTGGATCTTTCTATTCATCAAAGAATCTTAAAAAAATTACTCAATTGTTTTAAATATTGATAATAATGATAAAAAAAAAAAAATGTTTCTTTAACAGCAAATCAGCATATTAGAATGATTTCTGAAGGATCGTGTGACACTGAAAAATGAATATTTAAATTACATTTAAATTACAATAAAATATAAAAGAGTTATTTTAATTTGTAATAATATTTCAAAATGTTGCTGTTTTTACTGTTTGATCTAAAAAATGCAGCCTTGGTAAGTGTAAGAGACCCATTTAAAAAACATAAAAAAATACCAACCACAAACTGTTGAACAGTAGTGTATAATATTTGATATTCTGTTTCCTGTTTTAATAAAATAAATATAATCATTCTCTTACCATATGTATAGAGAGAAAAAGACTAGGCTTTACTGAAGATCTCTTAAAATCTCTGTGACATTATAAAGGCTTCTGAAAAGCTTCAAAATCTCAGTAAAAGTTTATGAACATTAAAAGTTTTAAAAATGTTTTTTTAAAGAAATATTTGTATGTAAAATAACTGCTTTCTATTTGAATATATTTTAAAATGTAATTTATTCCTGTGATTTTAAAGCTGACTTTTTAGCATCATTACTCCAGTCACATGATCCTTCAGAAATCATTCTAATATTCTGTGCAAGCTCAAAAAAAACATTAGTTATTATCATTATTATGTTGAAAAATCCGCTTAGTTTTTTTTTTTTTTTTTTCAGGTTTCTTTGATGAATGGAAAGTTCAGAAAAACAGCATTTATCTGAAATAGAAATCTTTTGTAACCTTATGTCTTTATCATCATTTTTGATCAATTTAAAGGATCCTTGATAAATAAAAGTACTGATTTTTATAATTTCTTTCTAAAAAAAAATAAATAAATAAATAATTACTGACTCCAAGCTTTTTAATGGTATAGTGTATAATGTTACAAAAGCTCTTTATTCCAGATAAATGCTGATCTTTGGATCTTTCTATTCATCAAAGAATCTTAAAAAAATTACTCAATTGTTTTAAATATTGATAATAATGATAAAAAAAAAAAAATAATGTTTCTTTAACAGCAAATCAGCATATTAGAATGATTTCTGAAGGATCGTGTGACACTGAAAAATGAATATTTAAATTACATTTAAATTACAATAAAATATAAAAGAGTTATTTTAATTTGTAATAATATTTCAAAATGTTGCTGTTTTTACTGTTTGATCTAATAAATGCAGCCTTGGTAAGTGTAAGAGACCCATTTAAAAAACATAAAAAAATACCAACCACAAACTGTTGAACAGTAGTGTATAATATTTGATATTCTGTTTCCTGTTTTAATAAAATAAATATAATCATTCTCTTACCATATGTATAGAGAGAAAAAGACTAGGCTTTACTGAAGATCTCTTAAAATCTCTATGACAATATAAAGGCTTCTGAAAAGCTTCAAAATCTCAGTAAAAGTTTATGAACAGTAAGATTTTTTTAAAATGTTTTTTTAAAGAAATATTTGTATGTAAAATAACTGCTTTCTATTTGAATATATTTTAAAATGTAATTTATTCCTGTGATTTTAAAGCTGACTTTTTAGCATCATTACTCCAGTCATATTTTTTCACATAAAAAAAATTACTCAGTTGTTTTAAATATTGATAATAATGATAAAAAAATGTTTCTTTAACAGCAAATCAGCATATTAGAATGATTTTTGAAGAATCATGTGACACTGAAGACTGGAGTAATGATGCAGAAAATGTAGCTTTGATCACAGGAATAAATTACATTTTAAAATATATTCAAATAGAAAGCAGTTCTTTTAAACAGTAAAAATATTTCACAATATTACTGATTTTACTGCTTATTTTGGATCAAATAAATGCAGGCTTGGTAAGCAGAAGAGAATTCTTTAAAAAGAAAAACTTAAGAACAGAAACTTTTGACTGGTAGTTGTATGCGTTAAGCTGAAAGTAAAATATTTTTTCTCTATAGGTCTCCAACATCCTAAAGTATCTGTTTCCTGTACCCAAAGAGGATAGTAGACGTGTTATTACGTTCGCAAATACAGATGATTTCATCTCTTTCAGGTGAGTGATGGTCTCAACTGTTGCTCTAAAAGTTTTAAGCCAAATTATTATAAACGTTTGGTTTTAATGACTGTTTATATTGCAGACACCATACCTACAAGAAAACCGATCACAAGAATGTTGAGTTGACAGAGATTGGACCCAGATTTGAAATGAAATGTAAGCATCTCTGAGTTTTGGTTTTAGATACACATTATTATTTCATGCACATTATTATTATTATCATTTATTGTTATGTCTTACTATGTTTTCATGACAAATGAAATGACAAATGAGCATGACAAATGTTTCCTATTCTCATGTCAGATGTGCATGTTTGTACTGAGAGCACCTTAAAAAACCACAACAAATTCCTTGTGTGTCTGTGCATACTTGGCGAATAAATTCTAATTCTGATTCTGAGATGAATTGATATTAATGCAGAACAGACACATGTTACACTCTGCTTGTTATTCATATCTTGTCTAATCTTTCTTTTCAGTGTACATGATCAAGCTCGGCACACTGGACAACGAGAATACTGCAGATGTTGAGTGGCGACTCCATCCTTACACACGCACTGCCAAAAAAAGGAAATTCTTAAGTGTGGAATAGCCCAGTTTGCTTTTCAGAAACCTGCATTGTTCTGTCAGAATGGACATTTTCAATGTACTTCTACCTTTATAGTAGTCTTTTTTTCCCATTTACTTGTGACATTCAATATTATGATAATATTGTTTGCTTTTTGACACTTCCTCGAATTAAATATTTTGTACAGAGTCATCTGAACATTAAAAAACGTTCTTTACATTTGTATGCTATTATGCTTTTATTGTTCCTTGTTGCTTCATTATTCCTTTGAAACGGCTTGTATTGACTATTTAAACGTGTTTTTGTTTAAAACTGTTTTGTTTGGGTTATGAGAAACACATAAACGTTTTGAACAGTACATTGAGGACAGTTGTAGAGGTTTCTTTAATGCTTGGAAAAACTTTACATTCGTTACCCGCAGCACACGCCCCTTTCTCATTCCCTTGCTACAAAGTACCACAATAGATGACCAATCAGTGCGTCGATTCACAGATCTCGACCAATCAGAGCGCGAGATTTCGCTGTTCCGCTTTCCCTGAAATTCTTTGCTGATCCGACTTGAGACTGAGAGAATTCAAGATGGCTGTCTCAGGTGAGTATTTACTCTGGAGCAAAAAATGCTAAGCGAGTGTCGCGAACGGGCTGCGTAGTTTGCAGAAATAATACTCGCATGTATAAGTCGCGTTAATTCATTCCGACGCGGCTGAAAAATTAAGATTAAGACTAATTTTTCAACTTTTAGACAGCATTAGCAACACTAGCTAGCTAGCAGCTAGTCGTCTAATCCCTTTCCGCCTCATGAAAACAGCATTCCCTCCTTCAGCACGAAAAAGGCACCTGACAGGACTTAAGGATCTGTATTTAGCTAATATGCTTTTATACTTCAATCATAATATTGAGTGATGTTTTGATAAACTGAGCAAGCTAGGCGTGCATGGCCTGTGTAATAGTAAAAGAGCAAAGCAGAGCAAATGATCAGGCACATCACTCTTAGCTAAACCAAGCCAACTCATCTTCACTGCAGGCTGCTGCACATTTCTGTGGTTACACTTTAAGGAGGGGAGGTGTTTGTGTAAAACATCTTTATCGTTCTGTGTACTGCTGCGTTTATACTGCAGATGTAACATGGACTGTTTGGGGTGTTACTTTGCCTTTCTAAATGCATTTGAACAAGGATTGATCACAGAGGACTTTAGAAATCTGATTGCATTCTTTGCAGCTGTAATTTTGTAAATATATATTTATAACAAGAGGATGGATGTTTCTGAAAGAATCTGTATAGATGTGTATGTGTATATATATACACACTCATATCAAGGTCATGGGTGTTTCTGAAAGAGTACATATAGTTGTGTGTGTATGAAAATGGTCTCCATCTGCATTCTGGCTTGTAAAATCTGCATTTAAACTGGATTTGGTGGGGGTGTAAGATCTGTACTTGGTTATTTATTACATGCTTGCTGTAGTGTAACTGTACAACACAAGTGAAGTTTTGCAGGATGGTGCAACTGCAGTGGTTTCCAGTATACACAATACTTGTGGTTTAAGGTTGCGAAGAACGTATACTGCAGTAAATATCATAAAACGTTCAATCTGAAATACTTGTTCATACGTGTCGGGATTAAATGGCTTAATTTCAGAGTTTGATAGCCTTAAGACTTAAATTATAGTCTGTAATTATAGAACAAAATCTTAAAAGGAGTTTGAACGACATCGGATATCTTTATTTGGGTCATTTCCTTCGACATCTGTTTCATATTGGTTTTATTACACTAAACGACCAGTGTAGAAACAAAGTTTTTTTTTTTTTAGGCACTGACAAGCTCCACTGACATATGGTTCCTAGTTATCAGTTTGCTGTTTCTTGACATGTGTAATTTCAAATGGCCACGCTTGCAGTGTTTTTGTGTGGAATTTAAAATTGGAAATTCAGTTGGCTGCCAATTTAGAATTTGTTTTTAGCTGGTTATCCTGATTATTTAAACAGTTTCAGAGGCCTACTATGTGTTTGGACATTATGTCCATGGCATTCAGCTTATGCATTTATCGATCTTCTGATGGATGCATCAGTAATAATAAAATCTAGTGATGCTCTGACAGATGTTTTTTACTGAAACACCTTTTGGGCTTCCAGAACTATTTCAGCCTTTCTGTCCAGTTTTGTCATGGTCAGAACTGATTTTTTTTTTTTTTTTACTAAAATCGCATTGTTAATTTTCTGTGTGGTTTTTAACAAAGAATTAATAAATAGTTCAATGTAAGTGAAATCATAAATTTAGAAACATTTGAGTAAATTCTGTACATGTGAAATAAATGTTTATGCCATTTTGAAAATGTCACATTTAACAACAATCACACTCATACTCTCCCTTTCTGTGTGTGTCTTGTATGATAATGTGCTTCAAAGATTTGAAACCATAAGATAAAGCATTTATACTAAAAGCAGCAGAAAGACAAGGCGTTGACACAGACATCAGATTAGTTCACTTCCAGATTAAAAAATTGCTAACAATTTACTCACCTCTGTGTCATCCAAGATGTTCATGTCTTTCTTTCTTAAGTCGAAAAGAAATTAAGGTTTTTAAGGAAAACTTTCCAGGATTTTTCTCTATATAGTGGACTTCAATGGCGGCCAGCGGGTTGAAGGTCCAAGTTTCAGTTTCAGTGCAGCTTCAAAGGGTTCTACATGATCCCATCTGAGGAATAAGGGTGTTATATTGCAAAACGATAAGTCATTTTCTAAAAAAAAATTACAATTTATATACTTTTTTTTTTACCACGAATGCTCATCTTGCACTAGCTCAACATATGTGGAAGTACCTACTCAGTGTTTACAAGAGCAAACATGCAAAGAAAATAAAATGCCCTTTACAAAAAAGGTAAAACAACTATTTTGGAGGAGAGAATGAGATGGAGTTTTTAGGCTTACTCTACATTTTTAAACCGAAATACACAGATGAAGAACTAACCGTGCGTGACCTTTCCGACATAGTTACGTAATGTGTAAAGATGCATGTGTACAAGGCAGAGCTAGTGCAAGATGAGCTTTTGTGGTTAAAGTATATAATTTTTTTTTTTTTTTTAGAAAATGACCAATTGTTTTGCTAGATAACATCCTTATTTCTCAGCTGGGTTCATTTAGAGCCCATTGAAGCTGCGTTGAAATTGCAATTTGGACCTTCAGCCCATTGGCTCCCATTGAAATCCATTATATGGAGAAAAATCGTGAAATGTTTTCCTCAAAAACCTTCATTTCTTTTTGAGTGAAGAAAGAAAGACATAAACATCTTGAATGACATGGGGGTGAGTAAATTATTAGGACACTTTCTGATCTGATGTGTTTAACAGGTTTGTTTTTATGTCAACGTAGGTGTGAGGGAGGTTTTTATTTATATATTTATTGACATTGTTTTCCATCCCAGGCTCCAGATGAGGGCTTCTTCCTGCTTTGCCCTGGTGTGTAACTTTTTCTTGCAGCCGACTGAGTGTCAGTGCTGCTAGTCCCTCACTGCCCCTTAGGAGACACCATGTCCAACACCTCCTCCTGTTCCTCCTCGGGGGAAACCAGCCCAGATGATACTCCCCGAGGTGGGGGCACCATTCGTGTCTACCTCCCCAACAAGCAGCGGACGGTGGTGAGGGTTCATTTACTGAAGTCTGATTAGTTTATTGTTCTTAGTAAAGATATGGAGTAGCTAACACAACCTTTATATAGTGGTAATTAGCGGTTGTGTGTTTGCGATCACATGTTGATAGCACTATGTGACCATGTTTTCAGGTAAATGTTCGGCCTGGACAAACTGTCTATGATAGTCTAGATAAAGCCCTCAAAGTCAGAGGCCTAAGCCAGGATTGCTGTGCTGTCTTTCGCCTTCTTGAAGGGTAGGTGTCTCTAACAATTTTGCTTTTAGCATGACAAAATGTTTCGCTTTATGGTTGTACTCAGTTGTTGTTCTTTTGTCTTTTGACCAGCCGGAAGAGACTTACAGAATGGGACACTGACATCACACCCCTCGTAGGGGAAGAGCTTCTGGTAGAAGTGCTGGATGATGTTCCTCTTACCATGCACAACTTCGTAAGTGTACTTGCACAACAGACACAGAGTCAACAAAGCCAAGTTCTCATTTTAGGCCCTCGAAGGGTTTTATTTAAACTGTGCGTGTACTGGAAAATATTTGAGGTTAATGCAACAAATAATCTATGGAAATTTTATGTGGGATGGTTATGATGAGCAAGTACAGATTATTTGAGCATAGATCATGCTCTGAGTTCTGTCCAGCAATTCTGGGACTACTAAACTTCTGAAGCTTTGATTTAATTGGTAGCACTTTACTATAAGGTTACATTTGTAACATTAGAAAATCATTAGGTAATATGATGAACTGAAAATGAATACTAAAAATAATACTTTCTGTGCTTATTAATTTATTTTTGAACTACAGCACTGACATTCTTATATGTTTGATTTTTAGTTAATTTTTAAGTTAATTTCTAGTTTGAGGTTAACATTTATTTATGCTAAAGCATGAATTGTAGGCTTTCCGTAATGTGCATTATGAACTAGGGATGGGTGATATCTTATAGTTTGCGATATACCGGTAAAATTTTTCCCCATGGTAAGAATTAGTCTTCCCGCGATAATAACGATAAAGTCTAGTTGTTGACATATTTCTGTGTGTGACAGTACATAGTGACATGCTGAGGGCGGACATGAAACTAGTATATCGCTATATGAGGAGCTCAATTCTAGAACTGGTTTGGTTAAAACTGTACAGTGTGACAAAAATCGGTCTGAACCTTTAATAACGTAGGTTACAAATAATGTACTAGTAGCACGTGTTCGCTGCAGTTTTGCATGTGTATAAGATTGTTTACAAACTTTTTGTCCAACAAAGATATCATTTATTGACATGCTTTTTCTCCAAATTAATTTCATAACACATTCGAGTGTTTGAAATAACCTTTTGATATCAGACATGGTTTCACATCACAGAATGAGGCAGAAATCATATTATTTTATAGTATTATAAAGGCTATGACGATTAGCATTGCAGTATTAATGTACTTTATCCTTATAAAAATACCAAGATTGCTTAATATTTCTTTATCTGCATTTTATTCAGCTACAGTGATAACTGGATTAGAGATTCCTGAAGCGTCCTCAGTTCTATTACTTCTGCTATAAAGCATATGTGGAGTTTCTGTGCAAGGTCGCCCTCCAGCTTCCAAATCAGAAAGAGATTTATTGCCAAGTGTGTTGTATTACACACAAGGAATTCGTCTTGGTGTTAGGAGCTTCCAGTACAAAAAGTAAAAAAAAAAAAATAATAATAATAATTCAGTGAATTAAACAGTCATTACATTATGTGTGTACTCAGTAATGCTCACAACACTCTTATTTGGGTAAAAATAGGAAAGACAATACTTTTCTCTAAAGAAACAGGATTCACTGAATAATCGGCATTGATATCGTTATCGCAATAAATACCAGAAATTATTGCAATAAATTTTTAAGTCCATATCGCCCATCCCTATTATGAACTAATGAATTAATAATGAACACTAGTACATTACCTTTTAATGTTTGGGGTCGGTAAGACTTTTTCCTGTTTTTGAAAGACGTTTCTTAAGCTCATTTATTGCATTTTTGTAAAAATAAAATAATATTGTTAAAAAAAGAATAAATAAATAGATGGCTACATTTAATTCAATTTGATTAAATAAAAAGTAAAAACAGTACCTGTTGAAAAACGAGAAAATATTAGTTGAATTTATAAAAATGACCCTGTTCAAAATTTTACTTACTCTTGATTCTTAATACTGTGTTGTTACCTGAATGATCCACAGCAGTGTATGCGGGTGTGTTTTTTGTTTAGTGATAGTTGTTCATGAATCCCTTGTTTGTTACAGTTAAACTGCCCGCTGTTCTTCAGAAAAATCCTTCAGGTCCCACAAATTCTTTGGCTTTTCAGCATTTTTGTGTATTTGAACCATTTCCAACAATGACTGTATGATTTTAAGATGCATCTTTTCACACTGAGAACAACTGAGGGACTCATATGCAACGAACTTAAACGAACAATAAATTAAGAATTCGTTAATAGACTTTTTAATTCGTTCCATCATTTTACAAATTAATAAATTAATAAATCGTAGGAACGAATTAACAAGTTGTAGGAATAAATTATGTCCTGTCCATGTCCCGCAGCTCTGTCAAAGTGCAGTGCACAGTATGAAATAATTATCTGGGGAAATAATAATTAAACCTGACGTAGTGACTACATTTCTATTACTTTCCATGTTGAATGCCTTCTATTGCAGGGCTCTAGACTGTGATCAGTTTTTTAGATAATTTTTTTGAGAACGTGCAAGTTAAAATTTGACGTGGTCGCATTTGTGCAAGTGCATGATCTGCAGTGCTGAAGTGTCTGCAGAGTTACAGAGCCGTGGCATATTGTGGCAAGAGTCAGATTCCACTGATCATCACGCAAAGAGGCGCTTTCGGTGTGAGCACTTCGGGTGTAGAGCCTGGTTTGTATTTGCAGTGTCAGCACTAGCGCGGTGGTGATAGCAAAAATGACGAGAATATTGAGGAAACGATGGCGGACAGAGGTTTTAGTTTTCAAGTAGGGTAAAAGACCGCTTGTTAAACCAGAGAAGGTGAACACGTTGGTATTCTTGTGCAAAAAAAGTGTTCTGTTTTGCCAGTTGGTCACGAATTTCCACAAACGTAATAATATTTTTCTTTTCCCAAATCCTTACCGTCTCACCCTTTAATTTCGCAGGTTTATTTTCTTGTCATTCACTTAATCCATGTTTTCGTATCCCTTACTGTGATAAATTGCGGTTGGGAAATAAAAGATTTTGTGCCAATAAATTAAGAATTCGTTCATACTACATATTAATTTGTTCCCTCGTTTTACAAGTTAATAAATTACTAAATCGTAGGAACGAATTAACAAGTTGTAGCAATGAATTATGTCCTGTTCGTGTCCCGCATAGTTTTCTTGTGCAAAAACAAAACAAAACAAAACAAAAAAAAAAACATGCAAAGCACCGTCACGGTCACCCAGTTTAGTTTTACTTTTTCTTTTCGTTTTGAAATGTTTTTTTCAGATTGCGAATTCGAAAGTGTAAACATCCGAAGCTCGGCTTATAACATAGCAAAAGTGAACTTAATTCACAAAATTCAGATAATAAATAATGCTAGCCTACTGATGGAAAAGAAGGGGTTAATCACTCATTACTATTTATTTATTTCTAACAAATAAGTTATTGTTAAAAACTAACTTTCCAAACAAAAGGATATATATCGGTATCGGCCAAAATGAGATGAAGAATATCGGCATATCGGATATCAGCAAAAATCCAGTATCATGCATCCCTAGGAAAAATTATGCATTAAGAGCCAGGGGTGTAAACTTTTGAACAATAAAGATATGTACATTTTTCCTATTTTGCATATATATATATACAGGGGTTGGACAATGAAACTGAAACCCTCGCCAATGTAGTATTGGATGTCTCATGGCTATATTTGCGCTGTCTGGTGCCCAATCTTCACTTATTGTACATTACACCAGTTAGAGCAGAGTGTAAAGTTTCATTATGTGCACCCAATGGTTCAAACATTGTACCTTGAAGGTAGTGCTCTGTATCAGGATAATAATGCACCAATACACACAGCAAGACTGGTGACAGACTGGTTTAATGAACATGAAAATTAAGTTGAACATCTCCCATGGCCTGCATAGTCACCAGATCTGAATATTATTGAGCCACTTTGGGGTGTTTTGGAGGAGCGAGTCAGGAAACGTTTTCCCACATCAGCATCACATAGTGACCTGGCCACTGTTCTGCAAGAGGAAAATGGCTCAAAATCCCTCTGGCTGCTTTGCAGGACTTGTATTTGTCACTCCCACGATGAAATGATGTTGTATTAGCTGCAAAAGGAGGCCCAATATCATACTAATTGTGATCTAAAACCAGGTGTTTCAGTTTCATTGTCCAACCCCTGTATATATATATATAATATATATATATATATATATATATATATATATATATATTTGTTTTTTTTTTTTTCATTTAGTACTGCATATCAGAAACTACAGAAGATACTTGCATGTTTTCCAAAAGACTAAATAAGTTAAATTTACCCTGATCTTCAAATTCAAAAAGTTTTCACCCCCCCCAGCTCTTAATGCTTTGAGTTTCCTTCTGGAGCATAAGTGAGCGTTTGAACCTTCAGTAATAGTTGCAACTGCAACTGAGTCCCTCGGTTGTCCTCAGTGTGAAAAGATGCATCTCAAAATAATACAGCCATAGTTGGAAAGGGTTCAAACACACAAAAATGCTGAAAAAACAAAGAATTTGTGGGACCTGAAAGATTTTTCAGAAGAACGGCGGGCAGTTTGACTGTTAAGGACAAACAAGGGACTCATGAACAACTATCACTAAACAAAAAAACACAGCTGTGGATCATTCATGTAACAGCACAGTAGTAAGAAACAAGTGTAAACTTTTGCAAGGGTCATGTTAATCAATTCAACTATTATTTTCTCTTGTCGACCATATGGAAACATCTTAACTGATATGTCCTGCATTTTGTATGAACCCTCTTATTTTCCTAAAATAATTCACATTTGTAGATTCTGTAAGGTGTATGTAAACCTTTGACTTAAACTGTATTTCTTTACTGTCACTTTTGATCCTCCCTGAGTAAAAGTATTAATTAAAAAAAGCATACTTAAAGCATACTAAATCAACATTTAGTATGCTTTAAGTATGCATACTAAGAATTTGTGAGTCACCAAATCAGCATCACCCTTAAATGGCACATTCTTGTTTTCACAGGTACGTAAAACATTTTTTAAATTAGCTTACTGTGACTTCTGCCACAAGTTCTTGTTCAACGGCTTCAGGTGTCAGACGTGTGGGTATAAATTTCACCAGCACTGCAGCAGTAAAGTCCCTACAGTATGTGTGGATATGGACACCGTCACAAAACGGTATGTTCCGAAAGAGAATTGTCTGTTTACCTGCGCTTGTCATAATTTTCCTCACTCACATGGTGTTTTGTTGCTCTCAGGTGTGTTTCTAATACAGAAGACTGCCCTTCGATAATGATATATCCAGCCTCCAATTCCATATCACAGAGTGACATTCCCATATCTGCAGATTCTCTTGGGTACACACTGACTTCACCTATAAGTACATGTATCTGTTGATCCCCAAAGGGAAATATAGCACTAGCTGACATGTACTATTTACCTGTTTTAGAGGAGAACAGCTGTCTCCCACATCAGGCTTCTGTGTGTTCATGCGAGGAGAGGATGGTCAGTCTCTCCAGAGGCATCGCTCCACCTCAACCCCCAATGTCCACATGGTCAGCACGCTGGAGCCTGGCGCCGCCGGCCTCTTGGAGGTTAGAAACCGGATTAGAAGCTCATCAAGTCCACAAACATTTGTCGTATTTTTTTTTGTTTCAAAAATACAGTTCGCCCACAAATGAGTCACCCTCTTCACACCAATGATTTGTTTCTTCTGTCAAACCCAAAAGGTGATGTTAGACAAAGTTTTCACACTGCTATTTTCCATGTAAGTAAAGTGGCTGTCAAGATCTAAAAATGACAACAATGCCTGAAAACCAGAATTAAATAGTTTGTAAAGAAAAGAGCAGTTTCAACATTCTGGTACACTTCTGCTTTTGTGTTCCATGGAAGAAAGGAAGTCATGCAGAATGACAAGTGCATTTTTGGGTGAACTGTCCCTGTACTAGAGGATTAGCTTGGCTATATACCAAATGTTTAGATGTATTACATCACAGAATATGACAGTGGAGGTTCTGCATGCCTCCTTGATCATCTCTTCTCCATCGCATGTATTTATTCTTTATTTTTTCCCCCCCACTCTCATTTAGGAGCCATTCAAAATCAGCACAATGGGTGAGTTTTTTTTGTTTTTTTTGCTTTTTTTTCATTTACACAAGAGCACATGTTCATTTTTTTTTTTTTTTTTTTTTTCCCTGCACACGCACATTACACTACATACATGTTTGTTTCTTATCCATCAAATCATTACTCTCTGTGTGTGAACTGGCCTTCATATTCTAGTGTTGTCCACAGGGCATGAGTCCTCTCCCAAGCCTTCCACTAGCCCACCTCACCTAGGTTCACCAGGAAGAAGACCTCCCAAATCCCCTTCTGAGCCCAAGGAGCGGAAGCAGTCCTCATCCGATGATAAAAAGAAAGTGGTGAGTATGTCTTATTTGATAGAAAGCCCAGTTGACTACAATCAGATACTTTAAAACTAATTTTTGTTTGTGTGTGTATTTTTTATTTTATTTTTTTAGCACCGGGGAGGTTACAGAGACTCCAGTTACTACTGGGAGGTGCACTCACGGGAGGTGAATATGTTAAAGAGGATTGGAGCAGGTTCTTTTGGGACCGTCTATAAAGGCAAGTGGCATGGAGACGTGGCTATCAAGATTCTTAAAGTGACAGAGCCAACACCAGAGCAGCTCCAGGCCTTTAAAAATGAGATGCAGGTTTTACGGTGAGTCATCTGTGCTATTATAGCTCCAAAGCCTGCAAAGTTCTCATTAATGTTGCTTTACTGCATTAGCAATGTCATCAGCCGCTATAATTTCCAGTTAGATGTAGTCTTCTGTTCAGTATGACTAATTTGAGACTCTTGCTCCTTAGAAAAACACGCCACGTCAATATTCTGCTGTTCATGGGCTTCATGACGAAGCCTAATTTCGCCATCATCACGCAGTGGTGTGAAGGCAGCAGCCTCTACCGCCACCTGCATGTTACTGAGACCAAGTTTGACACCATGCGCCGTATCGATGTTGCTCGCCAGACTGCACAGGGCATGGAGTAAGAATTTTTTTTTTTTCCCCCCTCTTCATATTGATAACTTGGGAAATATGATGTTAATATAATGTTATGTTAACTACTGTTTAAAAGGTTGACGTAAGAAAATGATGTTTAGCTGTGGCGCATTAAATTGATCAAAAGTGACAGTGAAAACATTTGTTACGTAGATTACGGTTTTAAATAAATTCTGTCCTTCTGAACTTTCTATTAATCAAAGAATCCTAGAAAAGAATCCTGAAAAACAATCATGATGTCCACAAAAATATTAAGCAGCAATATTACAACTCACTTGAGCTAAAAATCAGCATATTAGGAAGATCGCTAAAGACTGGAGTAATGGCTGCTGAAAATTCAGCTTTACCATCACTAAAATAAATCACATTTTACAACATATTCAAATACAAAACTGTGATTTTAAAGCTGCAGTCTGTAACTTTTTTCATGTTCCTAATTTACAAAATTTATATGATAAGTGAGTACATCATGAATCCATTTTCCAAACCGTGTTTTTGGCTTATCCTGAATCACTACGGTACACTTATAGTAAGTTTTTATGTTCTGAATATTTTAGACAGTGTTTTAGTGCCATGTTAAAAAAAAAAATGTAAAATTAGGAGATTAAAGTTGTAATATTTTGAGAATAAAGTCAAAATCACCAGAATAAAGTCGAAATATTTCAAGAATAATGTCAAAATTACCGGAATAAAGTCAAAATATTTCAAGAATAATGTCAAAATGTTTCAGGAATAAAGTCGAAATTATGAGAATAAAGTCAAAATATTTTGAGAATAAACTTAAAATTTTGAGAATAAAGTAAAAATTTTGAGAATAAAGTCAAAATGTTTTGAGAAAAGAAGTTGAAATTGAATTAAATTATAGCAATTAAAGTTATAATATTTTGAGAGTATAGCCTGTGCATGCAAATGGCCTGAATTGGGAGCACCAGGAGAAGTTGCCAGGCCACCAGAATTTATTTAAATATATGCAGAATTATTAGCTGAGATCATACCATGTGTTATTCTCGCAGGGACAGTATGCTTGGAAGTAATATTTCACGTCTTGGATTGCATTCATTAGGCATATTTGTAGTGCGCCAGCCACCCAATAATAGCAATACCCTTTGTGCTTTTGGTACTTTTAATATAAAAAAGTCTCAGCTTTGAAAGTCTGTCAGTTTTATAGTGAAATGCAAGCAATGTGTCTTTTACAATAATGTGTTTTTCAAGCTCTTTAATGTGACAGGACAGATGGCTGTATTCATGTGAATCAATCACCTTTTTGATCACAATGAGACATTTGTTTTATTAAATTATACTGTTTTCTTTGTGAAAATTCCACCGTGTACTACGCAAAAATGTCTGTGTCGTCCAATCTTTCATTCCTCACATGTATTAAAAACAACAAAACGTTCTAAAGGTTGAAGTGGACTCCAGCTCGTTAACATAAGTTATATTGCAATCTTTTCTGAAGGTATTTAAGTGACTCTTCACAAGCTGTTTTATTCATGATATAATACATTAAGTGTTTGGAAATAATATTTAACGCCTTCCATTTATTATTTGTAGCGTGCCAGCCACCCAAGAATCGCAGAAATTTTGTGCTTTGTTGCTTTTAATGTCACACAGCTCAGCATTTAAATTCTGTCAGTTTTATTACTAAGTACAAATTATAGATGTTTTTCCTCTTTATTTTGAGTTTATAGCACAATATAAACATCAGAAGGAATTAAAAAAAAAAAAAAAGCCTAAAAACGAATGTCTTATTATTGTAATCGGAAAAACTTGACTGATTACATGCCGCTTTAACTGTGGTGAATACTGGCGATCTGTCACACCACATTAAAGAGCGTGAAAAACACGTTATTGTAATAGATATATTGTTTGTATTTCGCTATAAAACTGACAGATTCTGAAAGTTGAGATTTTGGAATATCTCCCAGTGCTCACAATCCAGCCCATTTGCATGCGCAACAGGCTAGAATGTACTCTCAAAATATTAACTTTAATCTCGTAATTGCTACAAATTAATTCTTGTAATTTTGACTTTATTCTCCAAATATTTTGACTTTATTCAGCTTTATTCTCGTAATATTTCAACTTCATTCTCGTAATTTCGACCTTATTCTCGAAATATTACGACTTCGATCTCTGAATGTTAGATTTTTATTTTTTTTAACGTGGCACTAAAACGCTGTCGTACAGGCCAACCAATTTTGTGGTTAAATATGATGAGTGCATCCACCCTGAAAAAGAAATAGTGGTACATTGTTTGTAATTTGGATTTGTGATTACAAAGAACACCTGTAACTTCATAAAAGATATCCTGAGGAGTTGCTTACACCAGAAGACAGCGCACTTATTGGCACTCTTCATTCAGCTCAGAGTCACAAGGACACACTTGTATGGGAAATTAGGACGATAATCCACTAATATGATTGTACTGCCTAGTAGTAATGCTTGGATTTACTGAGCATAGATGGAGTGTAGAAACTTAATTTCAATTAAATCTCAATTTGTATGTAATTTGCTACTTTTCTTTCCTTAACAGTTATCTTCACGCCAAGAATATCATTCATCGGGACTTGAAATCTAATAGTATCCTTTCTATAATGTATTAGCAGTGCTCTTGTCTGTATTGTGAGAGATATCTATTGCAGGATAGATCAGATTCAACTCATTTGCTGCCAGTAGATGGCATCATAGTTGCATCTTCATGTCCTAGTAGATTGGCAAGCTGCTTTTTGTGTATTGAAATTCTTGTAAATAAAGAATTGTCTGATTTACCAAAATCATTACTGGCATAAGATCGAAAGCTGAGTTTGACGCATTACAGGAATAATAATGCTAATGCATTCTCTCTAGTGATGTTGTAGTCATTTTGTGTTCTGCATGACACTCCTGAGCTCATGTGTCAGATATCTTCCTCCACGAAGGCTGGACGGTAAAGATCGGTGACTTCGGGCTGGCCACAGTAAAGTCTCGCTGGAGTGGCTCTCAGCAGGTCGAACAGCCCAGTGGCTCCATCCTGTGGATGGTGAGTAATCGTTACCCAGCTCAAAACCTTATTCTGTTAATTCATCAATGGGTCTAGTGGCTTACCACTTATGTGAAGTAGTTTCATCCTGAGTTTATTGCTGTAAAGTAAGTTTCACTGCTTGTTTTGCTGGTTTTTTCAGGCCCCTGAGGTGATCAGAATGCAAGACACTAACCCATACACCTTCCAGTCAGATGTATATGGATATGGAGTGGTGCTCTACGAACTGATGTCTGGGACTTTGCCTTATTCGAATATCAACAACCGCGATCAGGTCAGACATACACCACTATTACTCTTGTCAAGGGATGTAACAATGTCAAAATCTCACAGTAGTCCATGATACAATATTTATTGCAATATTTAAAAAAAAGACCAAGAATTCGAAAAAAGGAACATTTTTTTCTAAAATCTAATGCTCTTTGAGAGTTCATAATGAGTTCCAATCCATGTTCTTAACTAAGAAAACTTAAATCAAAAAAAGTCAGTGAATTGACTTGTACCTGAACTTTAAAGGGGACTCAGCCCTCTTTTAATTTGTGATGTGCTGTCTCAGTCTAAATTACATTCACACTGGTGTTTTAGAAAGTCATACAAATTGGAAAATAACAATAATAATAATAATAACAACAATGACAGTAATAGCCATATATAGTAAAACAATTGCACTGCGATTGTACAGCTTTACACTACAGTAAGAAAATTACAATACTTCTTTCCTAATTTTTTAACACTTGAAGGAGATTTTTTTTGTTATTTTGAATTTGGACTGCAGTAACGTTACCCATTTAAACCGCTAACTTTCAGCAATTCATACTGCACTTTTATGCTTTTATTTTGATGGAAACGGCAGTAGAGCTTTTATTTTGAAGGAAAACTCCAGCTTCAGTGAAAACAGGCTTACAAAAACGCGTCTCACTACAAATCTAGTGAAATGCTGTAATCATCTGCCGTGAAAATAAAGCATAACTGGTGGCCGTTGCATTCCTAAACGCACGCTAAACTCACAGCACATGCAATAAACGAGTTCACTGTGAACTGAGCCGTTGTGAAGTGTGCGCTTTTCTTTTGAAATGTGGAGTGAAAACAGATTTGATGAAGAGATTAATCCATATTACTAGGGGTGAGACGAGACACTTATCCCACGAGACGAGACCAGACACGCGACTGGGTTCACGAGAACGAGACGAGACAAGATTTTTAGACTTTTCTTAAGAAATCCTCAATGATGAAATATATAGGGAAAATAGTCTTTTATTCAACTGAAAAAGAAAAAATGCAAGAAATTGTAGGTGCATTTTGAACTTTATGAAATGAAACTTCCATTTTAATAAATTATATGCATTAAAAAAACATTTAAACGAGCTTCACGATTCTGGTTAAATTGAGAATCCCAGTTGTTTTTAATAAATTGGAGACCCTGATTCTCTCACGATTCTGGAGAAAAAAAGATTAGAAAATGAAACAAAATAACATAATTTACTAGTGGTTCTGACAAACTGTTCATTGCTTAAGTCTTTTAAAAAACATTCATTTAAACAAAATCAAAACAAAGTCAGTGTCTCACTTCATTAAGCCTGCATCCCAATGTGCATACCCTCCATCCTAAATTCTGTGTGATAGTAGTAATTTTCAATACTATTTAGGACAGATATGGTGGATAGTATGCACATTGGGACGCAGGGTAAGACTTGTTTGACTATTGAAATCTCCTGAATAAATGATTCAATGACATACTTTTTTTTTTTTTAAACGGGCAGTTGTCGCCACCTCCTGGCGGAAGAGGATAAGCGTTACAATACATACAAGTTTCAATATACTTTCGTTTTGAGCGCTCCTGTAGACAATCTGTGTTTATACAGAAACTATAAACGTTTATCCCAGTACATCTGTTATTTAAATGTCTGTAACACAGAAATAATGATTATAATGTGGTCGAAAAGACTGTTTGTGTTGCTCTTTCTGTGTTCACATTTACCCCGACCCTCTGATTCATTAACATGGGCAGCGATAAAACGTGCCTCTCACGCTCCACTGACACTCACGATGTGAAATAGTCCTAATAGACGTAGCTAAATCATTGTCATTCAGGAATAAGATCGCCTGGGTGTTTAAATCAAGATCTCGATATTTTAAGGATTTATCGTGCAGCTTTAATATAAACACTGCAAAATGTTTTATGAGGATATGGTCACGAGATCTCGCGAGATCTCGTCACATCCCTACATATTACGCATTTGTTTTTAGTTCGTTTGACACATGCTAATGCATAATGACCCAAACCACAACTTTAAAGACTTTTATGTTAGAATAAGAAGTTTAAATATATTTTAAAAACAACACTTTTTGCCCGGAAGACCTATCGTTTCATATCGTTATGTGCCCACGCTAATATCAAGGCAGTTTTGCTATCGTGATATCACAATATTAATAACATCGTTACATCCCTACTCTTGTGATTATGAATCAGCGATTGGTTTGTAGTTTCACAGTTTGATAGATTGTCCTTTTCATCCCGGAAACCTTCTTTTCAAGCTGTATTAACTTTTGAACGAACTTTGTTTAGCCCAAAATAACTGTTGTAATCATTTACTGTCATTAACTCACCCCTATGTATGACTTTCTTCCTTGGAGCACAGAAGGGGAAGTTTGTATGAACAAACTGTGATTTCCAGATGTTCTCTTCCCGTAGATTATTTTCATGGTGGGTCGTGGGTACTTGTCTCCAGACCTTAGTAAATTATACAGCAACTGCCCTAAATCAATGAAGAGGCTCATCATCGACTGTCTGAAATTCAAACGTGATGAACGGCCTCTCTTCCCACAGGTGAGAATAAACCAAAGCCCTTTTCTGCTTTCTAGCACTGTTACGTCAAGTAACACCTTTTAATGTTTCATCCCTGCTGTTTTTCAGATCTTGGTGAGCATTGAGCAGGTCCAGGATCTGTTGCCAAAAATCGAGCGGAGTGCCTCTGAGCCCTCTCTACACCGTGCTGTACACGCCGAGGATCTAAACCCGCTTCTCCTTCACACCACACGCCTCATGCCTCTGTGAGACTGCCGGAGACGGTCCGCTCCTCTCCCGAATGCCGTGCAGCATCATTCCCAAGCATGGAATCCCGAGTTCCTCTCATTATTCCACACATTCCTGAGAGCACCCTGATTACTTCATAGTCAAATACACACACATCATCCCATTTATCTACTCGTTCACACCTTCCTCTTTTCCGTTCCAGCTGCTCCTCCGTAAAGCTGCCTCTAGAGAATGTCAGATTCTATCTGGACCAGCTGCTTTCTAAAACAGAAGCAGGAAATAAGCCGTGCTCTCTTACTACACTTATTGGATTTTGAAATCCAAGCATCATATCAGCAATGTATCTGCACAATCTTAATAACCTCCTTTTTTGAGGTGTTGTGTTATGGTTGCTTTCACGTTATCTTTTTTACTTTGAGATCAAAGTAGCGTTTTATTTTAGAACAAGAAAACTAGCATTGATATTTTCATTTTGTTTAATTTTTTTTTCCCCCTGTTCTCCTTGCTTGAACTTCATCGGCCAATGATAGCACAATGTTGATGACTCTATTCATCTACATCAGTCACAGAGACTCGATTTGCAGTCAGTTGCTTTAAATAATGATCATAAGCATGATCACACGCCCATTGGCATCTTTTTAAATTCCGTTAATTTTCAAATGGAAAATGCAAATGCAAAAACCCTTAACTGGTGTCAGATTTGGTTTGATGTACATATGACTTGTGCCCTTAAATGGGTCATCGGATGCTAAGTTCACTTGTCACACCGACAGAGGCCGCTCCCACGATAGTTGATTGACACAAGCTCTTACCTCAGACCAGCTGTCACAGTCCAGTAACTTTCCATGTTTTGATGCCTGAGCAGGGATGTAAGTTAGACAAGAATATCTCAGATTGAGCGATTGAGGTGTTGTGTTGCTGGATGTAATAATGAACATAGTGGTCGTCATTTACTCCCGACATCTGAGCCGCTGAAGATGCAGTAGATTACATTTGTTTGTGAAGGGAATGCACCTCCCGATCTACATATATCCGTCTATGTTTGCGCGAATCGTTCGTGATCCAGCTTCACTTACAGCAGAAGTGTGTATAACCATTTTTTATGAATCTTTGTGATCGCCTTTCCTTATAACGTAGTAGTTAGGAAGTTTAGTGGCTAAACGTGGCTAATGTAAACAAGACTGTCTTTCCACAGAGAGAAGAGAGGGGCAGGACGAGCAGAGCTCATTTGCATTTAAAGGAACAACCCCTTAGAATGAGATGATTTTTGCAGAGCTGATTTTGGCAAGGTAAAAAGGGTGTTGTTTTGCAAAACCATTGAGAATTTTTAATCAAAGTATATTAGAGACTTTTCATTAAGACCCTAAAGAATCATATCAACTTGTGGAAAATGGGCATCCGATGACCCCTTTAATAACTGTGTTGTGCATTTTTGATATTTTCAAAAAAAGGCCTCTGATTTGGCTCTATCTTTGGGCTTCTTTTGTATGTTGGTCAGCTTTAAATTGTGAAATGTAAAAAAAATGGCACAAATCCTGTTAAGCAGTGATTCGCTTCCTGAAAAATTAACGTGTTGCTTTGAAATGAGTACATTTCTTGATTTATACATGAATGATTATTTGTTTAAAACATTGCGTCTTAAAACTAAGTAAAAAGTCACGAACTAAACTAAAATGGCATGTGATGACCATAAGCAAGACTGGTAAACTAGTACTGACACTTCGTCCCAGTCTGATGTGTGAACTAATGCATTGTGGTAGTGTTAAACGGTCGCCGTTGCTCCCCGTGCCGTTGGACGTTCGCACGGCAGTTCACACTCGGAGATACTAGTGATTTCGTTCAGAGTTTTGGAGGGTGTTGATTCGTTTTGCATCTTCAAGTGTCATCTTGGTCCATAAATGTTTTTTTCGCAGCTTTAAGGTGGCGTTCCGGTTGACGCCCTAAAGCGGTTTTCGAAGAAAATACACTTTTTAAATAAGGCTGCTAACTTTAGACCCGCTGCTGACCCCTGGTTAGTCGATTAGTTTTAGTGTTGAGTGAGATGATCAAACTAAAGGTGCTCTGATGAGGGCAGGAAGAACAGAAACTTGGTAGCATTTCTTTTAGATCAAATTTGTGGCAGCACGGGGTGAGAGACTGCTTCTGGATGCCGTATTCTTCTTTCAGTTGGTTGGTTCATTTCATACCTTAAACTCAAAAGCATGTCTTTGCAAAACAGTCGTGCTGTTTAATAGCAATATTAAAGTTCTTTATCTTCCCATTCAACTGGTTTCAATAGGACTGACTGAAACCTACAATGATGGGGCCTTATGTGATTTTTGTTTTGTTTTTTCCATCTGTCCTTTTAATGGAGTCTTAATATATGTAACTTATTGATTCATAACTGACACTTGTACTAAAGGCAGAGCTTTGGATCTTATCTAGCAATATTCAAATGGGGCTGGGTCCCCCGTTGAGCTGTACTCATTCCAAATACGACGCCTATGGAAGATTGACTAGGCGATTCTTGTCTTTTGTTCATGAAAGATGGTTTCATTTCCCCTCAGTGACTATTCGAAATTAATATGTTGTATTTTCAGACGGACCTGGCTGTCTTTATATATTTCTGTTCAGTTACACGCTTCTTCTGGACTCGTGGTACTCCAAGTTTAGAATTTCCAAGAAACCAGTGGTAATAATATTGTTCAGTACAAAAGGGGGTAATTGAGTTATCAAGCATTTGTAGATGGCACTATATGCTCTTCTCTATTCATAACGGTTGAGAAAGCAAGACTATCGGTTTATTTTTTTATAGATTTGGATGCACGGTTAGTTCTATTGAGATTTATGATACGGTTAAAGCTATGAATGAATTATGTGGCTTTAAAACAACAGCCAAGAAACCTCTATAGACTCTGGTTTAGGAACTGTATTTTTCCCACCAAATTCCAGCCTTACTTGTTGTATGAGAAACAGAACCGGTCCTAGATCATTAGAACAGTAACTACTTCTGCCAACTCTGGATATTTGCAGCATTGCCTTAATGGCTTTAACGTCCCTCTGGATACATGGGACAGAGTTTTTTTTTTTTTTTTTTTTTTTTTCCCCTTGTATCTTAGTAAGCACCTAATTTGTTCAAAGCACACTTTTATAGTTTCCATTAAGCCCAAAATATGATAATCAGTATATGAAATTCAGTTTCTGCTTTTGCACAAGGGCACTAATGCAGAAGGGGTGAAACTTAAAGGTCGGTATACAAGCCACTGTTTTTCAGAACAGAAAATATAACGAAAGATCAATTTTGTTTAAAAAAAAGATTAGTTTTGCATATTTTAGGTGAACTGCAATAATGTGTGTATAGCTGAAGAGGTTTAAGGGGTGTTTGCGAAAAATGGTGTATTCTGCCGTGTACAGTTACTTTTTGTCGTTTTTTTTTTTGTTTTGTTTTTTTTTTTAAGAAAAGATTACTTTAAATTGTATTTGTTTCTATTTTTTTGTGTGATGGTTCAGAAAGAACAAAATTATTTTAAAACATGTAAAGGAAATCTTAGTATTTTTTAGTTTTTTGGGTCTTAAATATTGTGGAGACAGGATTTTGTTCTAAAAATAAAAGTTGAATTCTGATGATTGGTTTTGTGATGTTTTTTTTTTTCTACACATATTCCATTTTTCATGAACTTTGAATGTTATTTCATAAACGAAAGCATCTTTTGAAGCCGCCCGTCATGACCATAATGCTTGGTGGAGGAAGTGTTGCTTTGCTATTGGTGGAACTTCCTCTATCAACCACAAACATAGTGCTAGTAATAGCTTAAAAAAAAAGGAGAGAATTGCTTTTCAAAAAGGAGAGAAAACATTTTCAAACATTTTTAATTTACATTCGTTTGCAAAGAAATTAAAAAATGCATTACAAGTGGTGTAATTGTTAAATAAGCATACGTGGTTTCCGCCCCATGTGTATTCTGGGAAATCACATGGTTTAGTCAGTGCTACAGCTTGTCAGAAAAGGAAGTGATCAAAAATAAATGTTTTGCATTGTTCAACTATAGCCTATGTAACAAGTCATTTATGAAATATATGTAACATGTCAATTACAGGAACTTATTAGGTCAACTCAACATTGTGACGAAAGATAATCCGTTCTTATATACAGTGTAACATGGCTTTAGATCTGTGTGAAGATGATTCATCATGGAAAATCTGTCTTTCACGCTCTATAACTTGACATTCAAATGAAAGTAGCCAAATTCAGTGTCTAAAACACCTTAGAAAGTTTCTTTTTAAACTGTGATGGAGGTAAAATAATACTGCTGATAATAATACTGTTTTTTTTTTGTTTTTTTTTAGAACCAGTTATGGTTTAGCTGCTCTAATAATTAATCATACATGCACAAAAATAATGCAGTTACAATAATTATGGGTTTGTATCCTTTCTTAGTGGAGGACACATGCTGTAGAACCAAGCGTCCATGTAAGACCTGCAAGGCAATTTGCCTTTTACTGGCTGTCTTTGGGTATTTGTGGGACAATAGTTACTAAGATGGAAATATTTCCTCTATGGAAATGCTTGATCATTTGTATCCCAACCCGCTTCGACTTATGTGGCAGAACAGGGTCATGGAGAAGCACATGCCCAAGACCTACAAAAGGAGAGATTATGTTTGGTCAATAGCTGCTAAACAAAACTTATGACCTGCAAATGATAATCATTTAGTAATTTTAAAAACTGTGGGGTCTAGTACAATTCAATTTGAGTAGCTGAGGTAACTATGACAAGCCATAAAGCCTCATACGGAAATCCATACCTCAATAATGCAGACAACAATGACGCCAATCCCTGTGTTCAAGAGGTTATTCTCAAATGAGTTCTTCAGCAATGTGAAACAACCCTAAATGCAACAATCAAAACCATACATATGATGTAAGATTAAATCAGCTGTACAAATGTGCATATTTGTGACCCTGGACCACAAAACTGTAAGAAGAATGGTTACATGTGTTGTAATAGCCAAAATAGCCTCAAAAAAAAAAAAAATTATTAAGATATTAAAGATCATGTCCCATGTAAGTATTTAGCAAATTTCCTACCGTAAATATATCTAAACTTAATTTTTCATTAGTAATATGCATTGCTACTTTGGACACAAAAGTGTTTTTTTTTTTTCAATATTTTGTTTTTGCGCACCCTCAGATTCCAGATTTTCAAATAGCTGTATCTAGGACAAATATTGTCCTATCCGAACAAACCATACATCAATGAAAAACTTATTTGTTCAACATTCATATGATGTATAAATCTCAATTTCAGAAAAATTGACACTTACGACTGGTTTTGTGGTCCAGGGTCACATTTGGTATGTATTTCATGTGTGTTTCATTAACGTTATTTTGCCATATAGCGGATATAGAAATGGATGTAAGTGCAGTATTACCTCTGGCCAATACCGTGTTTGATTTTCATGGCTGATGCATGACTTCGGTATATTTGTCCTCCATTCTGTATAGTTTGTGATGCCACAGCAATGAAACTGTTGATTTATTAGAAAAACTGTAATCGATTTTTTTCTTTAATGAAGAAAATATGAGTGCTATATAGTGTGCAATAGTAATGGTTTCATAAGCACCACTAGAAACACACAATCAAAATGTGCACTTACTGTTGTCTGCACTTTGTCCCAGTCATCTTGAATTGTGTTATTGTGGTGGTTTCTGTTTTCTATGGATTTGGCTAAACCTACCTTAAGATCTCCACTAATGAAGCGCTCAATCTGTGAGTAAACAAGCAGTCTGATTAACCTTTCCTCACACATGCTCTGCATCCATATGGCAATCTTAATTTTTGCTGTTTCTTACCTGCGCCTCGTACATCAGCAAAAGGCATGCAGCAGCCAGCTCGGCCAGCATTAGAATGAACAATAGTATGAAGAACTAAACCAATCACACAAATAGAAATACTCAGTTTTATTAAAAGAACCCAAAAAGTTAAACTTATTGAACAACAGAGAATATGCAAGTGTAAGTAAAAACAGACACTCACAGATATAAGCAGGCAACGATTCTCCTTCAGGGCTCCAAGAAATCCCAAGAAGGAGACACATGTGATAATGATCCCAGTGATGAAAAGTAAGTTTGCTATGTTCACAGCCTCAAGACTGGGAAGTAGGGAAGAGAACCTGGAGATTGTCATCAAGTAGATGCCCAATCCAAAGATGGTAGCCCCACAGATCTGTAACGGTAATTTGAACCAAACAAAAAAAGCCTTAATACTTGTGTTTCATATATTTGCAGTATGTCTCATAAAAACAGAAATAAAAGTCTTTGTGCTAATTATTCTACAGTGTAATGGAGTCGTGGTGTAGCAACTGGACTCTGCGTCCTTTTAAACCTTGCTTTCAACCCTAGGTAAAGCCAAAACAAACGTGACCCTTCGCTAACAGCTTGACTGACAGGCGATATGACCAATCATAACGCAGAATCCGCCATTCTGTCCGACAAACAAATCAGAGAGGAAAGTAGATTAACTTCGGTGGACTAAAACTTGAAACATTGTGTGACGTCTGCGGTTGAAATAAAGTAAGTTCTGATATTCATGTTTTTTCGTGCTTTAAGTAAAGAAGAAAAGACAATCGGTTCACGTGTCATTGATCTAATAAGGCAATACAGTTTTCTGTTACAGATTAAAGAGCCACAAAATGACTGATTTTAAAGCATTTTAAAGCTGAGACCTTGTTTCATACCAGAAGTAACCTGCTCTGTCTGTCGGCGTGTTGTCATTTTCCCCTTCGCTCCGCAATGTATTTTTTTTATTGCATGAGAACATGATGTGTTGTGTGAGAGTAGAATTGTTTGTCGGATATAGCAACAGTAACTAAGGAGGGCGGGTCAATTTTTGCGAAGGGTTAATTGTGATTTTAAAAGGGGGTTGGCATCGCTTTCGCGGGATTAACTTGCCAAATTTATCCACCTTATTTTTCAATGCGGAAGTAAGCTGTTTTCTGGTAATCTGTTAGACTTCCTGTTCATAATCTGTCATAGAGAAATAACGAGAAGAATACTGAAGTGCCATAAACGGTAAAACAGTTTGCACTACAAACTATTGTGTTTATAATTAAGATAATACATTAAAATAATATGGTAAGACACACCAATTCGCAATATCAAGCAGCAAAACAAGCTGTTTTGTACAGATAAATTAGCTGGACGCGGATGAGACCGGAAGCCAGACACATTAAATTTACAAACGGCCGCTCGCACTCTTAGGACAAAAATAAGGTGGATACTTTGTCAAACGACTGCAAGTTGTAGCTTCCAGATGTTTTAGCAACAAACAACCAATCACAAACTGAACAGCTCTTACCTTATTAAATATTCATACACTTTACGTCATCGGTAACAGAAACGCGCTGTAATTCGTTGTGGCGTTTGATGGGAAGTCAAACCTCGACGATAACTAAAGTGAGTATAAACAAACACTATCGAAATATATAAACTAAACTAAAAGAAACTAAAGTCCTTGAAAGGGACTTTGCTATAAAATAGCTTTGTTCTTGCCGTTTGACCCGAAAATGGTCCATTTGCCTCTTCAGGACAAACTGGGTGTTACAGGCAGTAAACAGCCCAACTGATGTCCACTATTTCAACAAGTCCAGTAATATTTTCATTATAGGTAAGTTCTGTTTACAATTTATATATTTGTTTAACTGTTTATAGATTTAGTTTAATTTATAATTTTCTTTCTTTTTTCTCCATTGTTAACTGTTTTGTTCATACACTATCAGTCAAAGGTTTTTTTTTTTTTTTTTTTTTTTAAAGAATTCTCTTCTGCTCACCAAATCTGCATTTATGTGATTCAATGAAATTTATTCCAGTGATCAAAGCTAAATTTTCAGCATCATTACTCCAGTCTTCAGTGTCACATGATCCTTCAGAAATCATTCTAATATGCTGATTTGCTGTTCAAGAAACAATTATTATTATTATTATTATTATCAATATTTAAAACAGTTAAGTACATTTTCTAAGGATTCTTTGATTAATAGAAAGATCCAAAGATCAGCATTTATCTGAAATAAAAAGCTTTTGTAACATTATACACTAAACCATTCAAAAGCTTGGGGTCAGGGGAGAATAAATTATAGAAATGAATACTTTTATTTAGCAAGGATGCTTTAAATTGATCAAAAGTGATGATAAAGAGATTTATAATGTTAAGATTTCTATTTCAGATAATGCTGTTATTCTGAACTTTCTATTCATCAAAGAAAACTCAAAAAAAAAATCCACTCAGCTGTTTTCAACATAATAATAGTAATAATAAATGTTTTTTGAGCGGGAAATTGGAATATTAGAATGATTTCTGAAGGGTCATGTGACTGGAGTAATGATGCTAAAATTCAGCTTTGAAATCACAGGAATAAATTACATTTTATAATATATTCAAATAGAAAACAGTTATTTGAAATGGTAAAAATATTTCAAATTTTTGCTGATTTTGCTGCACTTTGTATCAAATAAATGCAGGCTTGGTGAGCCTTCTTTAAAAAAGCATTAAAAATCTTACTGTTCAAAAATTTTTGACTGGTAGTGTTTTGTTTTGTTTTGTTTTTTTTGTTTTTTCCGGTAAGAGGTTTAATGCAGGTCAACCTGCTCCCCAACCAATAAGTGGAAATATGCAAATAAGAATGGTAATATGGGATTTACCAATGTGAAACCTTAAAAGCTGAATACACTGGGTTAATTCCCACGGTAAAGTTTGAACATTTTAAATGTAAAAATATAGGCCGAACCCAGAAATTTGTTAACCTGGGATTTAGAATGGCCTGAGATAAACAGTTGTGACCCTGGACCACAAAACCAGTCTTATGTCGCTGGGGTACATTTGTAGCAATAGCCAAAAATACATTGTATGGGTCAAAATTATTGATTTTTCTTTTGTGGCAAAAACATTAGGAAATTAAGTAAAGATCATGTTCCATTAAGATATTTTGTAAACTTCCTACTATAAATATATAAAAACTTAATTTTTGATTAGTAATATACATTGTTAAGAACTTTATTTGGACCACTTTAAAGGCAATTTTCTCAATATTTAGATTTTTTTGCACCCTCAAATTCAAATATCGTCCTATCCTAACAAACCATACATCAATGGAAAACTTATTTATTCAGCTTTCATGATGTATAAATCTCAATTTTGAAAAATTGAATGAATCATGGTATGACAGTCTGAAAATGGATACGTACAAAAAAGATGAAGTTCACCACACACATGGTGTACTTCAGGCACTTCAGGCACGACATCTTCCACTGCCTTCTGCAAAGATATCAAACACACAGGACCAGAGGTTAAATAGTTATCTGACATTAAGACCTTGTGTTCTTTCCCAAACTGCTTGCATCCACAACATAAAGATCACTGACTTTCCTGTCAGAACAAAAAAAAAAACTTTCCTGTTTTCCCCCCAAAACTGAAGGTGGAGCTGACAGAGTGGAATATATCTAACATGAAACTGCTAAATGGAGCCCTGTGTAGAATTTGGTCTGTCATGCATTTCCTGTGTAACTTCCTTAACCAAAAGAAACAGTAGTTTACTTATTTCCAACAAATTCTTGGTGAAAACAAACACACAGATTATAGACAGGAGATTTAAATTGTGCTTCTTTCAAATACTATTTATTTAACACTTTTATCAAGTAAACAATGATTCAAAAATTCATTAGACTACCCATTATATGGTCATTTATATACATAAAATGACATGAAACATTAGCTAAACATTAGAGGACATTTCATGAAAACATATTAACGTTATAAGAGACGTTAATTAAAAAGACCATATTTTAAATAAGCAACAATGTGAGTACAGTAACAAAAGTATTACTACACAAATTGGAATGAATATAAAAGTCAAGAAAATGTCATAGATTTCATATTCTTACCTTTAATTTACTCTGTAAAGATGCTCTAAAGAATAATCCTCAATTAAGATAGTTAGACTCGCCCTTTGTGGCCGTGTTGTTCTTAAAGTCTGTATCACTGGCAGTGGGAGTGCATCAGATCTTACTTCCTCTGTGAATGACGCAGTGTCTAACTGACAGTGCAGGGGTGTCTTAAAACACCAGTGACACAAACAAAGAGCCGCTATGAAAAAAAAGTGTGATTCATTGTCATTATACCACATGGTTTATATACATGTGCCTAAAATACCTCTGGTAAAGAGAAACATGAGACACAACTCAACCTGTTCTGTTTTTGTACACGTTGCTGTTGCAATTGCAATGCAAAACCGCCAACCACTTTACACTTTTCCTTTATTAATAAAATGACACACATAAAATGTGCACCAAAGAAGGAAATATAACATGAAACATTTCACTAGCAATTTCTAAACGGATATCTGCTGTACAAATAGTAAAGATGCAATTGTAAATTCAAAAACAGACCAGCACATATGTGTTTGTGTTTACCCTTTTGTGGACTTTTAGAAAACATTGTTTTGAGTCTCTGTGTTACATTAAAATCCCCATGAAAGCCCCCATGTCATTACATTATTTAGTTAAAAATGTCTCGCCCAATCACCCACATTAAACATCTTCCCATTAAAACCACTGACAAAAAGACAAAAACAAATGATTTTTAATATATTCCAGACACATATTGTCTCATCCTGTATCATCATGGCAGATTTTTTGAGTAATTTGCATGTTTAGCCCTCCTACTGTCTTCTCCTTTACTGGTAACCGATAGACAGAATTTTAGAAACTAAAGAAGAGGAAATGAAACAAATTTAAGCCTGATAAGAGAAAAAAAAAATGCATATTTTGGCCCCAAATCTGAAATTTCATACTGAACCTCAGTTTTAGGTGTCAGCCATGAGAATTGCGAACTCATTATCTAGTACCAAACACAGGGTGTTAAAATGGAGAAATAGATATATGTAAGCACAGTGGTGCTTGTTCGCAGTTTTGGTTCCTCAGACCGAAATGAGCAATGAACCTGTCAGTCATAGGTTAATGAAAACAACACAGGAAAGAAAACTGACTCAACGCATTTCACATGCTCCTTTAGAATGTATGAACTTAGCAGACATTATTTTGATGATTGCAATTTAAATTCATTAATTTTTTTTTAAGAAGAAGTCCCTGTGCATTAAAGAAAGTGTCTCTTTTCCAGCAGGGCTTGCACAGGATAGGATAAGGAGAATAAATGTTGAAATCAAGTGTTATTTTATGTTTTAGCAAAGACCTGTTAGTGTTTCATGCCATTTGAAAGAGTATGTTGACGTTTTTGTGGTTACCATTGTGCTGAAGAGCTTGTGGTTAGGTTGTGGGTAGCTACATCGAGTTATGCTTAAAACTGACCAGATGAACAATTATTGCATTAATGTTGCTGAAGACTAATACATTACTTGTTCATATACTACCTTGCAAAATCTGGAAAATGTTCATTATTTTAACAAAATAAGAGGAATCATACAAAATGCATGTTATATTGTATTTAGTACTGATAGTTGTTCATGAGTTCCTTGTTTGTCCTGAACAGCTGACTGTATGATTTTGAGATCCATCTCAACTACTCAACTACTACAGAAGGTTTAAACACTCAACGATGCTTCAGAAGGAAACACAGTGCATTAAGATATATTCTCTTTAGGAAACGTGAGTATCTTCTGTAGCATTACTAAAAAAGTACAGCTCTTCATTCTGTTCAAAAGTTTACACCCCTGCCTCTTAATTCATTAGATTTCCTTCTGGAGCATAAGTGAGCGTTTGAACCTTCCGTAATAGTTGCATATGAGTCCCTCAGTTGTCCTCAGTGTGAAAAGATGGATCTCAAAATCATACAGTTGTTGGAAAGAGTTCAAATACACAAAAATGCTGAAAAACCATAGAATTTGTGGGACCTGAAGGATTTTTCTGAAGAACAGCAGGCAGTTTAACTGTTCAGGACAAACAAGAGACTCATGAACAACTATAACTAAACAAAAACACAGCTGTGGATCATTCAGGTAACAACACAGTATTAAGAATCAAGCGTATGTAAACTTTTGAACGGTGTCATTTTTATAAATTCAATTATTTTCTCTTGTGGACTAAATGTGAACGTCTTTTATGTGAAATATCTTATTGAGGTTAGTACTAGATAAAAAATAACATACATTTTGTATTATTTTTGTAAAATAATTAACATTTTGCAGATTCTGTAAGGTGTGTGTATACTTTTGACCTTAACTGTAAGTTGAGCCAGCTGTGAGTTTGAACTGGAATAGATAAGATGAATTGGTTCTAGGGCCATCTCTCAATTCTCAATTCAGATTATCTGAAAATCTGATTAGCTTTTTTTTTTTTTGAGTGATCAACTTAAAATTGAATATAATTTAGCATACTTCCAGTTTTCATAACTCACAAACATTTGCTGCAAATTTGAAGCTCATTTTAAAACAATTAACTTACTATTCCTAACATTTTGATCATATTAAAAACTTGAGTTATCAGTACTAGACATCCAGTTATAAGACAAATTTGAATGTTTAATTTAGAATTTTCAACATTTAACATGTTGGTGACAACCATGAAAACATCAGTTTGATACAGCAGCTTGCTCAATCACTGAGCTGATGAGAACAGCAGTACAATCTCTCCCTGTATAAAACAACTGACAAATGTTGCACAACTGTAGAGAGCAGCGACTAGAAGTGATAGGAAAGACTGGAACTCGGACAAAAGCAAAACCTCTTGCATATCTTTGCAATAGTGCAATTATTGAAAAATTTAGGAACTGTCAAATTGCTGCACCAGCTTTACATCTCTTGCCTGTTTACGGAAGATATTAGGATACAGGAATAGACGTCATCATTTCTATATTCATCAGCACATCAAGATTATCAAACATAGTATTCAAATAAGGCCATGAAGACATGAAATATAAAGGTTTAACATTAGTTGAAAGCTAAAGAAACCAAAGTAACTTTAGATAAGCTACATACAGTCAAGCAGTTCAGTGCAGCTTTTGATACATAAAACAAGATCACATAACTAAAGACATCAAAAGTACTTAGATTTATTACAAAACAGACATTTGGGAAAAATATTCTTCACATTCACATTTGTTGTTACTGTCTGTTTATAACAGCACAGCTGGCCAGTATTACTTATACAAGGTTGAAAATCAAATGTAATCATTTTTACATTAGTTAAAACAATTACTGTGAGCTGATGAGATGGTGGTGACAGATGGAGGTCAAAGTCAAGGTGATATATTTTCTTTTAATTCATTTGTCCAATTGAAAAAAAGGGTTTCTGCAATGGCATGAGAGTAGACAACCTGAGAATACAAGAGTTCGTTAAACTACTGTGTCTTTGTAAATGCTGTCACACATAGTTCTCTGGGTGAAAGGCCAAGGTCAGTGTAAATGGTACAAAAATACAGCAAACGCACACAAAACTCTCTAGAGACCTTCAAAAACGGACGCACACTCTTTGAACAGTTTTTTGAGATCATAATCACGATTGAGGTGGTCGGTGTCCACTTGGAGAGGTCAGGTATGGCTTTTAGTTCAGCAGTGGCCTTCAGGTCCTTTCTGTTGTTGGCAGAGGTGAAGCCCAGAAGCGGTCCTTTGCAAAAATTGCCAGTCACACTCACGTTGGATCTTGTCCCATTTCCTTCCTGTCACTTGCTCTTCAGTTTGCTCAGTAGAAGCGTTTACGGCGGTTCTCTTTATAGTGATTTATTAGAAAGAGAATAACTATAATCACTACAACCAGCACAACGACAGAAACGATGAAGACAAAGAAGGTGGTGAGAATGCTCCTTCCTTCATCCTCCACATGAACTGTGAAAGAGAAAACATTTGTAAGATACAAAGAGTTATACTTCTCTGAAAATAACTTAAGGAAGGTATAATCTTCTTGTTATTAATACCATTAGGGTCCATTCGGTAGTCTACACTAGGCAACGTGATCTCCTGCTGGCCCTCTTCCTCTTCGGGACTCCTTTCCACTGTAAGCTCATACAGCTTGAAGGAGATCAGGTCGTGGTTATCTAGAAACAAAACATGCAAAAAACTATTTAAAACTAAAACTAATAATAACAAATTACACCTAAATAATGCAAACCAATAAGAAATCCACTTCCAGGAAATATCAAAAATATTTTACTTTTTTTTTTTTTTTTTTTTTTATTTAGCCCTAAATATTAGTGCTGTCAAACGATTGATCGCAATTAGTCACATCTAAAATAAAACTTTTTGTTTACATAATATATGTGTGTATATTTATTATGTATACACACACAGTATATATTTAGAAAATATTTACATGAATATATTTTAGGGTAGCAATACGATTAATCGCGATTACTCAGACATTCAAAATTTTGTTACATACTATATGTGTGTGAACTGTGTGTGTATATATATATATATATATATATATATATATATATATATATATATATATATATATATATATATATAAAAATACACACATATGCATATTTTATATATATTTGTTTGTACATATATTTATACTTGTATATAATTTATATTATATATAATATATATATTTTATATATAAATCTAACATAGTTTTCCTTAATATATACATGCATGTGTGTATTTCTATATACATAAATATACACAGTGCACACAAACATATAGAATGTAAACAAACTTTTATTTTGATTGGGATTAATCGTGATTAATCGTTTTACAGCCCTAATATATTTATATCAATATAATACATATTATATAGAAATATTTTTCTTAAATAACACATTTTCTTAAATATATACATGTATGTGTGTGTATTCATATATACATAATAAATACACAGTACACACATAAACAAAAACTTTTATTTTGGATGCGATTAATCGTGATTAATCGTTTGATGGCACTACATATACTAAGCAGTGATAGGTTTACTGGTCTTTTAATTATTTCCATTAGTAATTTTCAACATTTGAGAAGATGTGAAGCCCTTGAACTGGTAAATGTTTTTAAAAATATATATATTATTTATCATTGTCTTTTATTTCTTATTTTTAATATAAAATACATCAGAGCAAATAGCCTCTCCACACTGTGTGTGTGTGTGTGTGTGTGTGTGTTCCGGCATTTGTGGTTTATGAGGACACAAATGTGTATAATGACATGGGTACTACAACGTAAACATGGTTTATGAGGACACTTCCTGTGTCCCCGTAAAACAAAAGGCTTAAAAAAAACATACTAAACAGTGTTTTATGAAATTCAAAAAGTGTGCACAGTCTCCTGTGAGGGCTAGGTTTAGGTGCAGGGTAGGTGTAGGGCGATAGAAAATAGGGTTTGTACAGTATAAAAACCATTACACCTATGGAGAGTCCCAGTAAACCACAAATGCAAGAATGTGTGTGTGTGTGTGTGTGTGTGTGTGTGTGTGAGAGAATGCAGACAGATATATTGCTCTCAAAACTGTTCAGTTGGTGAACTGATGGAAATCATGTACAATATACAAATAGATTTTATAAATTAGTTCATTTTTTTTAGTTAGTGTAACATTAATTCTATGGAAATGTTAGGATTGGCCCAAAATGTGTATGATGCATAACGCAGTTTGCATAGCATCTGAGTATCTGCTGGCCTAAAATAGAGTGAGTGAAATGCGTCACTGGTCCAAACCTGATAAATCACCAGTAGCTGATGAGGCACCAAAGTAGTAACCTTGCGGCAACCTCACTCCAGGTACATCCAGACAGTCCTTCCACTCTTGTTTCCCCTCGACATCTGTCATCACCTGAAACACAAATGAAGGTGCATACAGAACTAAATGCTGCTTACCAACAACCATCATCACAAGATCAAGTAAATTTAACCTCTCGCTTGTCTTGAGCATCAGCATAGCAGTATGAAAGACTGAACTGATACATCTGCGTACGTATGTATGTATTTTTATCTTTGGCCAAACAAAGAAACACAGAATGTAAAGAGTGTGTCTTACTGTGAGTCTGTTCTTCATGTATCTGATCAAGAGGAATGTGTCGTATTCAACGTTGCGAATGTTAGCAGTACAGCCCCCGAGATCAGTAGACCGTCCATCACGGTCATGATCATATGCAACACTCCCATTCCCGACCATTGCAGAGACAAAGGGAAATGTTCTCTGAAAGAGACAGAAATTAAACCGGTTAGGTGATTATTATGTTTTTTTTAAAGGAGAAGTTCACATCCAGATTGAAAATTTCCTGATAATTTACTCATACCCATGACATCCAAGATGTTCAAGTCTTTCTTCAGCTGCAAAGAATTTAAGGTTTTTGAGGAAAACATTCCAGGATTTTTCTCCATATAATGGACTTCAATAGGTTGAAGGTCCAACTTACAGTTTCAATGCAGCTTCAAAATGTATATACTTTTTAACCACAAATGCTCATCTCGCACTAGCTCTGCGCATGCACGTCTTCACGCATTGCATAATCAGGTTTAAAAGTCATGCGCGGTTAGTTCTTCGTCTGTGTACCTCGGTTCAAAAAGGTAGGGTAGGGCAAAAAACTCCATCTCATTTTCTTCTCCAACATTGTTGTTTTACCTTTTTTGGTCAAGGCACGTTTGCTTTGTAAACACTGGGTCGGTACTTCCGCCTACAACGCACATGCGTGATTATGTAATGTTTGAGGTTGAGCTAGTGCAAGATGAGCATTTGTGGTTAAAAAGTATACAAATTTTTATTTTTATTTTTTTAGAAAATGACTGAAGGTTTCAACCAGTTGGCCACCACTGAAGTCCACTATATGGACCTGGAATGTTTCCTCTAAAACCTTAATTTCTTTTCGACTGAAGTAAGAAAGACATGAACATCTTGGATGACATGTGGGTGAGTAAATTATCAGGAAATTTTATTCTGGAAGTGAACTTCTTTAACGGGTGAAAAAAATATATAAGTAAGAGCGATGATATACCTCATGCTGTTTATCATCATTAGGATAAGTGTCTACAAAAATACCCAGACCTGTAAAAAAGTTTGTGTTTCCAAACACTTGACCTAGAGGAAAACACACACACACACACACAAAAAAAACACCTTCATAGTCTTATCATGGACGATCAATATTTTCAAGGTTTGCAATATTGATGATCTCTCACCATTTTGCATTCGCTCTTTGGTAAGCCATATTGCAAGGCCATCCCCATTCAGGTTTTTCTTGCCGTCACCATGGATCTTAAATTGTACTCGGAGCTCCCAGTCCCTAAGGTAACAGGGCTACATACACAAACAAACTGATGAGCAAGCCTGACTATTACACATTTTCTCAATAACCTCTTTGTTTAATAGGTTTCTGTTTAATAGCTTTGTTTAATAGGTGGTGTTTCAGGTTTTCTTGTCATTCAGACTCACAATTCGACTCCATACAGCTCCTTGTCGGCTCTGCAAGTCTGGTGTCAGCCGTATGTGTTCAGGCATGACCATGGTGTTGCCCATAAACTCCCAGTGCGAGGAGCTGGAGGAGCCCAGTCCTGTGTACATACATCAAGTTTTCACAGTAAATGTAAATGTTTTATTATGAGAGGCCGTTTAGGACATATTTCAAACTTTATTCGCACACATACAATCAAAGCACATGCGCTATCATCATTACCATTATTCGTTTTAGTTTTTGGATCATTTTTAATTTAATGAAAACACAACAATATATGATAAAAAGTGCTAAGCGACAGTGGGGCGGTAGGTTAGTAATTCAATCTGTGGTTGGCTGAACACCGCGAAACACAGACTTTTCACAAGCCCAAACGTTATTTATTATCTAGCTATTTATCAACATTTTACTTAAGGGTCTAGGCTGTGCACACGTATAACTTAAAACCTGGCCAAATGAAACATTCCCGTGTCTATGATATACAGTACAGTCAAAATTAAATTCTCTATCCTCGGTATACCATCAGCTGATTTGTATTACTGTATTTGCACTTACCATCACTTGTCCAAAACTGAGCATAATGTCTAAAAGACAAATTATGACTGCTGTGTATTTACACTTGACTGAAAATTGGTGTCTAGTGGGTAGCGCAGCTTCACTACTCAGATTTAAATCTATACAGCAAAATAAAAAAGGCTGGGTGCAGATAAATATTTCTATAGATAAATATTTCTGTGAAACACGTTGGGGTTACACAGAAGAAAGCCCAGTCAGAGGACTATCATTTTGTTGGATTTTTATTTTTTTTTACACATTTTAAAAATAAAAAACAGGTAACCACCTGAATACGTTAAAAGAAACAAGAAATAACAAAGCGACAAAAGCTGTAAATTATTTTAAAGCCTTAAATCTATTGTTAATAATTTGTAACTATTTGTACTTGCAATGGACATGTGATTTTCTTATTGGTTTACCTATTTTATTATTACATTTAGAATTGTCTGTTTATTTTGATGTTCTAAAGATTGCAATTAAAAAAGAATGAAAATAAATAAATAAAGGACTATTAGGCTATTTTGATGAACAGAACAGAGGAACAGCTGATGACGTAAACGGGACCGCCCACATGTGGAAAACAAATTTTGAAGTCATTTATCCGTTATACCCGTGAACCAAAAAAAACAGAAGAAAAAAAAAAAAAAGTGGAAAATGGAGCTGAAATCTCATTTTCTGTGATAGTGTGTGAGACGTTATAGTAGTGTATGAGAGAAAGTTTGATAGTGTGTGTGAATGCTTTGATTGTGTGTGCACGAATAAAGTTTGAAATATGTCTTAAACGGCCTCTCATATTTTATATCTATCCATCTATATACTATATACATACCTAACGTGTATATATATATATATATATATATATATATACACACATACACATACATGTATATAAATGAAGAGTTCAGATGCAAAAGCCTCTAAATCCAATATTTCTTTAAAATTAGCATTTCTTTCTGGCTGCTTTGTATAGGTTTCTATGTAAGATGTACTTGTATGTACTGGTACTTCTGATTGGACTGAGGCAGGAATTTAGCGAGTTTGAAGTAAATATATTTGATGGACGTATACTATGTGTCAGGAGCTATGTCAGTATACTATGTGTCACTCAGTATCATTATCTAATTTTTGACCGAGATGGCTTTTAGCTGGTTTTGCATTTGAACCCTTCATATATATTTGTGTGTGGGTGTAAACACATAGCAAACATGCCCATTTATTTATCTCCCTCAAGCTGTATTAGTAAACGCAATGAATAGTTCATGATGAAAGTTGCTAAATACGGTGTCCATGTTGCTTTAAAAAGCATATGAACCGGAATATCTATAACTGTCCTTTACTTCCGCCCTGCGGGCTTCTGACTAAATCTGTGCAGTTGCGAAATAAAACTGCCACTCTTACGAGAGCAAAAGAAGGGCAACAAACAATACCAAAACGAATAATGGACACAGGTGTCGTCCTAACAATAAACCTGTGGTCTGACTTAAGCATTTTCTTCCTAACTAGCTGACTTGAAAACAGGTGTCACTTTTGGCAGGGCACCGGTTTAACGTCACTGAGGGAATAGGAATGGACGCTTACCTTGGTATGGCTTACTCAGCGAATACTCTCGCTTGAGAAATTCATAAGTGTTATCTTCATATGAGTTTTCTCCAGAACTCCTACTCACAAAAGCGAGTATTAAAACTATTAACGCAAATAATTTAATTTTGTTTGCCAGACTGCACGGTAAATTCATTATTGTTGTGTAAATAGTCCCGTTCAACTTCATCACGATGGTCGCCATTTTTCCTCGCTCACTTCAAAATGCCCGCCCCTCATCGCTATTCGTCCATTTTCATTCGTGCGCTGCAGCAAGTGGCTTACAATATTGCCAATCATCTTTTTGACCAACCACTGTCTTACATGCGTTACGTTTGGTAAGTATGTGTGCCAATAAGGTAAGTGCATCCAGAGAGAAAAAAAAAGAAAGAAATAAGCTAAAAGGTTATTACAAATATTATGTTAAATCAGAGTTCTGAATCTAAACTTAAGTCCAAAGATTTATATTTAATTTACCTATCTATAATACTATGCAAATCGTCATACCCAAAGGCTCTGTCATTATAGGTCAAGTTGTTTGTTTAGCAGATAAGCAAATATTTGTCATTCAAATAAGCTGAATTTTAAGCTCACACTTTCTGCTTTAAAAAGTGCTGCACACTGGCGTATATTTCTGCCATTTTTTGCTTTACCGTGTTTAATTTTTTTTTTTTAGATATTACACTAGGTGATGATAATATGATCAGTTATGATACAAATTATTACATTTTTAACCTAGTTTTTAAATCAGCATATAAAAAACTTTGAAGACAAATGTCAAAATAATCAGCATTTTAAACATGAACCAATAAATAAATTTCTTTACATAACATTTGTTTGGTGAGCAGAAACAAGAAGAATGTTTACGCTGCTTTCAGATAGTCTGATTAAGGTTGAATACACAGCTGTGGCTCATTCAGGTAACAACACAGTATTAAGAATCAAGTGTATGTAATGTTTTGAACAGGGTCATTTTAATAAATAATATTTCATTTTATTTTCTCTTGTGGACTATATGTAAATGTCTTTTACGTGAAATATACCATTCAGGTCACTCTTATTTTGTTAAAATAATTAACATTTTGCAGATTCTGCAAGGTGTATGTAAACTTTTGACCTCAACTGTAATGTTTGATTATTATGAAATAATTACAATCTATCTTGTTGAGAAGTGTTTGACATTTCAAATTGTCTGTAGTTTAATTTACTCTCCACTAGAGACCACTAGAGGACTGAAAGTGCCTCACCTCTTGTATTTTGAGTTACTGAATGTTATTTAACTCACCTTTGATTTTTAGTTACACACTCTGCACACAAATACTCGCTACTTAAGTGGATTTCTTAAACGCAAATCCTTCCGGTGTCACAGATCTACACAGATTTAAAAGAGCAATGCGTAACTAAAAGGAGGGATGCTAATTCAAAATACTGGTGGCAGCAGCATGTAAAGTGGTACAGCCAAATTTAATACAACTGCATTTTAGCCCAGAAATTTCTCTGACCTTCAGCTGTTTCAGAATATGGTGTCTGGCCCATTATGGTGGGTGTTCATGAAGTTATTAGGTTTCCTTGTTGAGTCCAACCTGTAACTGTATACAGTGGCAGGTCGCACTGTGCTAGCAGACAGCATGCTGGACTAAACTGTGGCTTTGAGTTTGATGGGCTCTTTAGACTATAATCAGAGTAAAACATGTTCACGCCTAAGCTGTCACACCTAATCAGGCAAGACAGAAAATACCATTTATACCAGCTCAGGTTACTGCAATGAGTCGCCCTCTCTGCTTTTCCCACACACTCTGTTTATGAAGGCTTGATTACCAACACTGTAATGAGTACAACCCAGTTATGCAAGTAAAAATAGTCTTGGGAAAACTTGGTTTTGAAGTTCTTGTTCAACCAGATATCACTGCCAGTCAGCAAAAATAAATAAAATGAATAATAATAAGAAGAAGAAACGAAGAAACGAAACTAAGAATTCTTAGTGAATCAACTGGACTGTTTAAAGGATTATTATACTTAGTATATTTATATTGTTTTACAACAAGAAATGTATAATTTATATATAAATATGTAATTCAGAGATTATGTAGAGTGTTTTCATGGCGCGTCATCAATCGGCAATACTGGCGGCACTGTAAATAAAGCCACTGAACCGAACGAAACGCATATTTTGCCAATTATATTGCTGCTGAAAATACTAAATTATTGTCAATTTTTGGGCTGTACTAATCGGGAAAACATTTGGAGTACTTCAGACTGCCAAAAGTTATAACAAATCAAGGAGAAGAGTGCAAAAATCTGTCTGAGGAGCAAAAGGCGTTTGTGGTTGGCCAAACTTAACTAGGATTTCCAGGGCAAAAATCTTGACAACTTTTGTGTTTGTTTTTATAATTTCCGGTCAGGTAGGTGAAATATTAGGCTAATATCTTAATTAATACTGCTTGTAGTGTCTTTACCACCTGCTAACTTTAGTTTGTCAAAATATTGCGCCCTTTCCTGCTTACTAAGTCCTTCTCTATATGATTTAACAGCTTCAGCACATTTTTTCCCGTGGTTTAGACAGCATAAATTAGCAGAACAACGTATTCAGTAGTACAATAGCTGTTGTTTACATCCGAGTATCTGACTAAATATCGAGTAACTGACCAAATCGTGACGTAAATGCAAACACTGTATTACAAAGTTCTACTTTTCATGTAGGTTGATTGTATTTCTTCCTTAACTAGCAATTACATTTATCCCTCAAATCAAAGCTAATGAAGAAAAATTGTCAAAAAATTGTGTTAATTTTAATGCAATGTCCACCTTTTTCCTGAGTAACCGATGAGCGGCACCATTAAGGATTCTATCTTCTGTTTGGGTGGTTTCGTGTTCCGGTCTCCATAGAAATCCATGTTAAAACACGGTAAGAAAAAAAAAAAAAAAAAAAAGATCGACTGAATTAATCGACTATATAACTAAATATAAAAATGTGCCCAGGTTTAACATTATATTATCTGCATGGAAAATATACTTTTTTTGGCTTTTAGTATGAATATGTTAGTCTTAAGGTTTGAAAGGTTTTGTATGTTAAGTTTTTTAAGGTTTTAAGGCTAGTGTGTTTCAAAACAATGACAAAATTCACAGATTTACACATTCAAAACTTAGTCTCTTACTTCCGCCAGTATGGATCAACGATTTTGATGACATCACCCTGCACTTCAGCTTCTCATCAAACTTTCTGTCCAATCAAATGCTCTCTAGAATCTGAAGCGTCCCGCCCCCCTACACTATAAATAGATACTAGCTGTAGCTGAAGCTGAAATCGCTCACTTCTTTACCGAATTAGTATTTTTTGTACGGTGAATGGCATGTAGTGAGCTACATAGGCAATTGGGAATGATTAACAGTGTAAATATGCTTTCTATTGGGGTTATAGAAGTCTGGTTTCATGCTGTTTCACAAACCGCCACAGTTTAAATTAAGTCAGCACATACTTAGGCAGAAAGGATAGCAAAGTGTAGAAAATACTGAAATTAGTCAGTATTTCTGTAGATGATATCAGAGATATAAAAACAAAAGTGGAATATCCCAAGAATAGGCTATATATCACTACTGTATGTGCATTAAAGAAAACGTAATATCAGTAACAAAATTTTAAAAAGTACCAGTAAATAAATGTTCATACACAAAAGTTTAACCCTTAAAACTTCTTGCTGTCGTTCAGTAAGTACACCATTGCCTGCAGCTGCTTCACTGGCCCTCATTCAATGTAATCCATATTTGTGAGGTCAATATCACCTGCTGTTTTTATACTCCATCACCAATTACTCAGAATCCGTAATCCCGAATTTGAAACAGATCATTTCACATCAGGCTGCACCTGTTCATTCAGTCCCGGGTTCGTTGAACACGTTATAACCACGCGGAGTGTTTTAATACTAACAAGGACATCTACGTTGCATAAATGGTAAGTCTTTTGGATATATTTTTCTATAGGCTACACTGAGATTTAGTCCACCTGTGAATAATTTGATTTTATACAAGCCTTCTCTTTCTAGTGTGCGTCACAACAATATCTGCCATTTGTATATCTCAGTGCAGATATTAAAAACACCTTCAGACATCATTTTTGACGCTGTTTGAATCAGAAGACATAATTAGAGGCAGGAAAGAAATCTGCTTGAGAAATGATGGGCCTCTTTGTGCTGAATTGTCCTCAGTGCACCTCTTCTTTCTATTGAGGTGTTTGTGCTGACAAAAGAAAACGGAAGGAAGGAGTACATTTCCTTAATTAAATAGCAGCGCTCCAAACCCATCCTCATCAGAATGTCTCTCTCAATCAATAATTCACACCAATGGTGATTCCTTAAGTGTCTATTAGACTGTGAAAGTGCATGTTTTTATTTATTTCATTTCGGCATTTTAACAGTACATAAATAATTCATTGTTATAGCTCTTGTTTTATTCTATGTAAATAATATAAAATAGTATTTTAAATAATATTTTATTTTAATACATATATATATATATATATATATATATATATATATATATATATAATTAAATTATAAATATGATTATATTATATATTATAATTATATATATAATTATATATAATTTAAAAAATCTATAAAAAACTTTATCTAGTTAATTTGTTAACCTAAGGAATATTAGTATAATATCTCAGCACTAAAGTTAACACTTATTTCCTGAATCATCAGGCCTTTATTCACTCCAGATCTGACGTCTTCTCCCAGAGGAAGCCTCCACTCGCCCATTATCTGTCTGCCGATTTTTACTGTTGACTTTGATCAATATGCCTCATTAACATTAAAGCAAGCCTGTCGTTTGCTCATTTTATTTATTTTTTCCATCATACCGATGAATGTTGTGCTGACTGTCCTTTGGCTATCTGGCTTTTTGGCTTTTTTCAGGGAAGAAACTTGATTAAAATAACTTTTTAATGTTTTTGAAAGATGTCTCTTATGCTCACCAAATTTGCATTTACTGGATAAGTAATACAGCAATACAGTAAACAGTATTTTTTTTTTAAATATATTATTACATTTTAAAACAAGTATCGTATTTTAATATATTTAAAAATGCAGTTTATATCTGTGATGAACTTGAATTTACAGCAGTTATTACTCCTATCTTCAGTGTCACATGATCCTTCAGAAATCATTCTAATATGCTGATACAGTGCTCAAGAAAAATGTAATATTATCAGTGCTGAAAAGAGTTGTGCATGATACATCGATGGCTTAAACGTGCAGCATTTATTCGAGATAGAAATCTTTTGTAATATTAATGTCTTTATTGTCACTTTAGATGCATATTTGACAGTCACGCTTCCAAGAATGCAATTGTTTTTAACACAAAAAATATTTTCAGTGATTGCAAAAGTGACACATCAAGTGTATGTTCATTTTAGAGCCTTACAAACAGTTTCCACAAATGTCTATGGAGAGCCACTTCAAAGAGAAGACTGGGTCTAGTGAAGAAAAGCCACTGCTGAGCAGGGACTGAAACTAGAATAAACAAGATGTTGGGAGACAATTGTAGGTTTGATGACAGATTCACAGGCAGACATGATAAATTCCAAACATTTCTCAAGCTCTTAGATCCTGCTGTGGTCTGAGTCAGACATGAAAACCTTCGTGCGTGTGGTTCACAGTACAGAAGATACATAAACACACTCATGCATGCAATGATCATCACAAGCCAAAAAATGTTTTTATCGATAGTCATAGCATTCAGTTAAAAAAGGCTTCTCTATAGTTTTGGTTCAATGTCTGATCTTTAAGAATGCCCTCACTAAAATAAAATAAAGAGTAATTATTGCTTTGTGTTTGAGCCTTGCTGTATATTCAGCAAGGCACTTATTTGTTAAAAATTAGTCATCACAAATTGCAATTACAACAAACCTGTTTAATTTTTAAAAATATATTTCTACGGTATAATTCAACACATAAATCATTTGTAAAACAACTACATATACTAAGCCATAGTTAAACAGATAATTTTTCACTGTACAAATCTGATATATTTATTTATTTATTTATTTATTTATTTATTTTGTTTTTTTTAAATAAAACGACTGCTGTACTGAAATCTGTACAATGGTTTAGCTTCTCCTTTTCTGCCTTTTGATTTCACAATGTACTTTGTCCTGACCCATACACTTTGGCAAATAAACACACCAAAGCCCTTGCAAAGCTTGAATAAACATACTTTTATTGGCTTTATTGCATTGCAAAATCAATCCAGGCATTTTAATATAAAGGGAGTAAATCACTTGCCTGAGGCAAACAGAAACAGAAAAAAAATACAAGAGGCAAAGGAGAAGGGAATCAATTTTCACACATTAGAACTATTATCTTATTAGGAAATGGATGACAGAAGCCTCAAGGTCTTTCCATGAAGCAATCTCCTTTGAAAAAAAAAGTTTTAGATTGCACAAAGTGAGTGTTATATATCCATAATCTTAAAACATGTCTTAATGCATTCAATCTTAACAGTACACTCAGCTTGTTGAATTATTGGGTATAACAAAAAATAAATAAATAAAAAAATGTAAAGAAAATATGTGACCCTGGACCATAAAACCAGTCTTAAGCAACATTGGTATATTTGTAGCAATAGCCAAAAATACATAGTTTGGGTCAAAATGATTGAATTTCTGCCAAAATTCATTAGGATATTACGTAAAAATCACGTCCCATGAAGATATTTTGTAAATTCCCTACCATAAATATATCAAAACTTAATTTTTATAATTTGATTTTATTGCACCCTCAGATTCCAGATTTTCAAATAGTTGTATCTCGACTAAGTATTGTCCTATTCTAACAAACAATACATCAATGGAAAGCTTATTTTCCTTGCAGGAAAGATTTTGCTGAAGGAATGTACAGACGGAATATATAACTAATAAAAAACTAATAAAAACACATAAAGTGAAAGCTGACTTAAAGGAGAACTCCACTTTCAAAACAACAATTTACAAATAATTTACTCACCCCCTTATCATCCTAGATGTTCATGTCTTTCTGTCTTCAGTTGTGAAGAAATTATAGTTTTTGAGGAAAGCATTTCAGGATTTTTCTCCATATAATGGATTTCATTGGTGCCCCGATTTTGAACTTCCAAAATATAGTTTAAATGCAGCTTCAAAGGCCTCTAAACGATCCCAGCCGAGGAAGAAGGGTCTTATCTAACGAAACGATCAGTAATTTTTTTCAGAAAATAAAAATTTGTTTACTTTTTAAGCACAAAAGCTTGTGTAGCACAGGCTCTGGGATGCGCGTCCATGACGCTACGTACTATTGAATCCGTCGAAAGGTCACTCGGAATATAAGCGGAACTACAGACCCAGTTGTTTACAAAGCGAACGCACAAAGACTAAGAAAGTGCAAGTAAGTCAAATGCTGTTTACAAACAAAAAGGTACAATGATGTCGGACAATTCTGAAGTTATAGGAGTAAATGAGATGGAGTTTTTTGCAATACTCTTCCTTTTTGAGCCGGAGTACACAGATGACGAACTTGGATGTGATTCGTAGCGTCGTGGACACGCATCCCAGAGCCTGTGCTACACAAGCTTTTGTGCTTAAAAAGTAAACAAATTTGTATTTTTCGAAAAAAAAATGACCAATCGTTTCGCTAGATAAGACTCTTCTTCCTCGGCTGGGATCGTTTAGAGCCCTTTAAAGCTGCATTTAAACTACATTTTGGAAGTTCAAAATCGGGGCACCAATGAAGTCCATTTTATGGAGAAAAATCCTGAAATGTTTTCTTCAAAAAACATAATTTCTTTACAACTGAAGACAGAAAGACATGAACATCTTGGATGACAAGGGGGTGAGTAAATTATTTGTATACTGTTGTTCTGGAAGTACTCTTTTATCTTTACCTTTGGCATACTGTTTAAAAAACAACAACAACAAAAAAAACACCATACTGCTTACTGCAACAATCTTCAGGACATAGTACATACTTTTTAGCTTTTTGAGCACTAGTCTGGTCATTCTTTGTAATCTAGAAACATTCAAATTCTTCAGATCAGGTGCCGAATGACCCCCCAAAGTAAACAAACGTTTACATCTAATTTAATTTACCGAAAAGCTTCCTTTATTTACCCCTTCCCTCTGTGTTCATTACCTAGATTCATGTTTAATACTCTAAGGACTACTACAGCTTTTAATCACAGGTTTACTGAGCCTGGCAGACCTTTCCTAATCTACCAGAGTAGGTTTTCACTGCTCAAAAACATCAATACTGTCTTTTTGGCGCGGGCGTTCATGGGATTAGTTGTGTTTCAATGAGCCAGATCCCCTGAGCCTCACGCAACGGACCCTAAAGAGCAAATTCGTTTTCCCCAAAGAGAAAGTCCAAACGTTTACATTTTTAAAACACACTTCAACAATGATCCCTCAGCTACAGATCAACATAGATCAGCTACAGAGTAACTATTAACTATTTAATCTTTTTGATTTCACTTCAGTTTTATTTATAGTCATTGCACACAGTGTCTATTCCTAAAAACCATCATGGAACGGGTGGTCAGCAAAGTGCTTAATTTGCATACATCAAACATATGTACAAAAACACAGATAAAAGATTCACTGCTATACACTCCTAAAAATAAAGGTGCTTTAAAAGGTTCTTTACAGTGATGCCATAGAAGAACCATTTTTGGTTCCACAAAGAACCATTCAGTCAAAGATTCTTTACAGAACCATCTCTTTCTTACCTTTTTATAATCTGAACCTTCTTTCGCCACAAAGAACCTTTTGTGAAACAGAAAGGTTCTTCAGATGTTAAAGGTTCTTTATGGAACCATTTAGAGAAAAAAGGTTCTTCTATGGCATTGTGAAGCATCTTTATTTTTAAGAGTGTAGCAGTTATATTTGCACTTAATATGACGCAGATTATAGTTGCCGTATATCTGAGCAAAGCTGGTATTAGAATGGTTTCAATGGTTCTTGAAGACTGACCTTCATCTGAATTGAAGTACATTCAACCCTGCCAGTTATCATTGACCTATTGACACTGATCAGTGTTTGAAAAGAAAGTTGTATTTGATTCCCAAAGTGCAGATGTGGCAATGAAATTGATTTCTTTCTTTATCAGGTACAAGCACATCAGATGTTTTTCTCATCGCCTCGAACTATGAGCCGAACAGTTGTTCATACAGTATGTTTCTATGAAGCATTTCTCACAGAAATAACCTTCAGAATTTGTTGTGAGTCTTTTTTTGTTGTTTGAAAATACAGATCATAAAATAATAATAAAATAAAAAATAAAATAATAATAAAAAAATGTTCACCTGGGCTCTGCAGGCTCTCATTTATTTTTAATCATTTCTTTTATTCTTTAGAGCAGGAGTAAGAACTTGAACCATCAAAGATCGATGTAACAATAATATATCCAATTGTTCAAGAATATCATGAGATCACAATATAAAAAATTAAGCAGAAGGACAAACATTTAGCTCTTTCAAATGCAAGTGTCCTTTAAGAAAATTAGCAATTAAACTGAATGTACTGAGAATGATTCTTAAAGGCTCAAACCCTTGATCATAATGTTTCATTTAGTCAGAAACTAGTCATCTTCAAATATGTGTTCTCATATCTCCTTTTCACACAGTAATCCTGGTAAATTACGTAAAATATGACTTTAAATACACAAATATGCTGTTCATACAGGCAACAGCGTTCTGGCTTTTTACCAGTAAGAGACCATTCACACATCAGCACCAAAATGCCAGTAAATTCTGTGATGTCAGTCATCGGAAAAGATCTTTAAAAGCTGCACCGTTGTCTTTATTTGCCCACATGATAAAGCGCTTCAGTTTTATTATATGTCCAATTTAACAAGATTTTTGAAGTCTGAGTGACAGGCATTTTTACTTTTATAAACAGGAGGTGTGCATAATAGTATCCAATTAGTAATAGTAGTCCATCCAGTGCATACACTACCAGTCAAAAGTTTTTGAACAATAAGATTTTTAATGTTTATAAAGAAGTCTCTTTTGCTCACTAAGTCTGCAGTTATTTGATCCAAAGTACAAATAAAACATAATTAAAAAATATATATTTTTACTGTTTAAAATATCTGTTTTCTATTTGAATATATTTTAAAATGTAATTTATTCCTGTGATTTCAAAGCTAAATTTTTAGTATCATTACTTCAGTCACATGAGCCTTCAGAAATCATTCTAATATTCTAATTTGCTGCTCAAAAAGCATGTATTATTATTATGTTGAAAACAGCTGAGTAGAATTTTTTCAGGTTTTCATGTGACACTGAAGACTGGAGTAATGATGCTGAAAATGTAGCTTTGATCACAGGAATAAACTACACTTTAAAATATATTTAAATAGAAAGCAGATATTTTAAATAGTAAAAATATTTCAAAATATTACTGCTTTCACTGTATTTTGGATCAAATAAATGCAGTACTGGTGAGCAGAAGAGAATTCTTTAAAAAACATTAAAAATCTTACTGTTCAAAGACTTTTGACTGGTAGTGTATTTACATAGAAAAACCTTTTTTAAAAAAAAGCAGCTGAGCTTTGTTTACAACTACAACTTGTAATCATGTCATCTCCATAAGAACGCTATGATTGGCCAGTTTGGACCAAAGTTCATTTATCAGCGCATTCCACATGCTCATACTGGTAATCTTCAATCTCCTACTAAAAATATTTTTATTTGTTTACTTTTATACTACCACTCAAAAGACGTGCTCACTAAGGCTATCTTTGATTACAAAAAAAGCTAAACACTAAAAACAATCATATTGTGAAATTAAAAGAAAAGTCCACTTCCAAAACAAAAATTCACATATAATGTACCCTTGTCATCCAAGATGTTCATGTCTTTCTTTCTTCAGTCGTAAAGAAATTGTTTTTTTTTTGAGGAAAACATTTCAGCATTTTTTCCATATAATGGACTGCTATGGTGCCCGAGTTTGCAGTTCCAAAATGCAGTTTAAATGCGGATTCAAACAACTGCATTTTTTAAAATGAAAATAACTGATTGTTTTGCTAGATAAGACCCTTCTTTCTCGGCTGGGATCGTTTACAACCGCATTTGGGATCGTTTGAAGCCGCATTTAAACTGGATTTTGGAAGTTCAAAATCAGGCCTTCTAATATGCTGATTTGCTGTTCAATAAACATTTTTATTGTTTTCATTGTTAAAAATATATATTTCTCCAGCATTCTTTAATAAATAGAAAATTCAAAAGAACAACATTTTTTAAATAACAGTATTTAATATATCTATGATGAAACAATATTTCAGGAGGTGTTCTTCATTAGGACATAAACTGAATCACACTAATGACTGCAGACTCACTGGACAATCAGTCATTTACTTTCATTCCCCTCAGCGCTCATTCATCTGCTGCTGGATCTGCTCCCGGAAAACCTGTCTGAAGTGATGTGCTGATATCTACTGTTTACTTAATCTTGAACGTGGATCATTAAAAAACATCCTGCCTGTCCTGTTTTTGTTTCTGAGCAGAACCATCTATTTGATAGCATGACGTGCTCTGAAGCTCCGCTCGGTTTCAATGTCTCTCGCTCCTCACACCTTCTCAGTGCCACTGTTTAACTACATTCCTCCCACCTCCACAGTCCAAACATGTCCAGTCACACCAGTCTGTTAGCGGCCGACTATTCATCACGGGCCCTCTAAATAAACAGCTGAGGTGTTTGAGAGATTGGCCACATTGAGGCCACTCATTGCGCATTCACTGGAGAAAAATAACCCCAATTACTAACATTAAGTAATTGCTTCCTTTATTAATTGCTTTCCTCTTGGATATATTCACATATCTGAATCCCTTTACCTTCACATCTGCAAATTGTTCGCCTTCAAGTTCAAGATGAATTACGCTACTTCTTTTTACTGTTGTAATGCTTTATTGAAATCCTTCTATCCAGGGTTGCCTCTTCAGCATAGATTTGTGAGCTCAATGTTATCCTACAAACACAGAAGAAAATTAAATAGACTGCTCATGCTGTCAAACTTTTTTTTTTTTTCATTTTAAAAGAAAACAAAACTATAAATGCAACTATAACATTACATACAAAACATCCTGTGGCAAAATTTACCACACCTCAGTGGTCAGTACCGGCTGGTAGTTGAGCAGTTTAAGCGACTATTTATCCTCGGTGTTAAGTTACACACAATGCCTGTTAGTGTTCTCACAAATATCAGACTGGCATCGGCGCTCCCTCTCCCTCCCACAGCTCTTTGCCCGGTGCCTCTTTGAAGTAGGGATGATTGACAGCCAGGGTTGCTCCTTGTCCAATAAAGATTGGGTCATCAGTAGTGGATGGCCGCAGATGGCATATCTCTCGTAATCCTGTGTGTGGATCGTTCTCTGTTCTCTCAGCCACCATGGCAGCGCAGCTGAACACAGGACATAAAGCTGTCATAGAACAGCATCATCATAAATTCACAGATTTACCCATTACTGGAGCAGGGCGTGAAATACTCTAAATGCTTGAGAATGTAGGCAATGTTCGAAATAAAGCTGTATCTGTGAGGGGAGTTTTCACCACCCTTATACTGATATAGATGAAGTGTTTAAATCAAACTCATTAAAAGTGACAGGAAAGATATTAATGTTAAAAAAAAAAATCTGTTTTAAATCAATGCGGTTCTGTTCTTTTGAACTTTATATTAAAAAAAGGAAAAAAGAGAAAAAAAATATCATGGTTACCACAAAAATATTAAGCACCACAACTGTTTTCAATATTGGTAATAAAAAGTTTTTTTTTTTTCTGCATATTAGAATGATTTCTGAAGGATCATGCAGTGAATACTGAAATAATGGCTGCTGAAAATACAGCTTTGCCATCACACAAATAAATTACTTTTTTAAATATATCACAATAGAAAATTGTTATTTGTTCTTTTTCCTCTAATAAATGCAGCCTTTGTGAGCATAAAAACAACAACAAAAAATGATCATGGTTTCCATGAAAATATTAAACACTGAAATTAGTGAAAATATACTTATATTACATATACATTTAATATATTATAGCAGAAAATCAGCATGTTAGAATGATTTCTGAAGGATCATGCACTGAAGACTGGAGTAATGGCTGTTGAAACTTTAGCTTTGCCATCACAGGAAAAAAATTCATTTTAAAATATATTACAATAGAAAATTGTTCTGTTAAGTTGTAATAATATTTCAAAATAAAAATATAGTAAAAAAGTTTTTACTATATGTTTCCAGTAATAAACGCAGCCTTGAAAACCATAAAAGACGTCTTTCCAAAACATTAAAAAATTATTAAATTGATCAAAGGTGACAGTAAAGATGTTGATGATAATTTATATATATATATATGTTTTTTATCTGTTTTCAACAGATCTATTTTTTTAGCAGAAAATCATATTAGAAAGATTTCTAAAGGATCATATAGTGAAGATTGAAGTAATGGCTGCTGAAAACGCAGATTTGCCATGACATATATAAATTAATTTAAACTGTAACAATATATCTATTTTTACTGCATGTTTCCTCTAATAAACGCAGCCTTTGTGAGCAAAAATCGATTTTTTCATATGAATGCTGTTCTGTACTTTTCAACTTTTTAGTCATCCAAAAAAAAAAAAAAGAAATAAAAATAAAACCTTGAAAAAATTGGTAATGGTTTCCAATAAAATATTAATCACTGCTTTCAACATTGATAAGATATATATAGTGAATGAAAAATTCAGCATTCCATCACAAAAATAATATATATATCAATAGTAACCTTTTATTTTGAATTGTAATAATATTTCAAAATATGTCTGTTTTTACTGTTTCCTATAATAATTGCAACATTGATGAGCATAAGAGATGTCTTTCCAAAACATTAAAAATTATTAAATTAATCAAAAGTGGCAGTAAAGATATTGATCTTAAAAATCTATTTCAAATAAATGCGGTTCTGTTCTTTTGAACTTTATATTCATCAAAAATAAACACAATAAAATAAGTCTTTAAAAATATATATCATGGTTTCCACAAAAATGTTAAGCACTGTTTTCAAGTTCGATATATTTTTTTAGCAGAAAATCTGCATGATTTCTGGAGGATCATGCACTGAAGACTGGAGTAATGGCTGTTGAAAATATCTTCAACAGCCAGTCTTCAGTGTATTTTTTCTCTAATAAATGCAGCCTTGGTGAGAATAAAAGCCTTATTTCAAAAACATTAAAAAAAATGAAAATTTTGAATCGTATTGTGTAATAGGCTAATTTTTGTTTATGATACAATATAGGAATATAGAAAAAATAGAAAATAGAAAAAATGGTGAATTATGTGGAATAATAAAACTTTTTTCTCTCTCTCTCTCAGATAAGAAACAGGAAAAAATTGTAGTATGGCACCAGAGAATCTGCATTTAAATAAAGATGTTTGGCAGGACATGTAACCAAGCACTGATACTAAAGCAATGTGCTGTCAGGCATTTTACACTATACTATACACTAATACAAAAACAACACAAAAGTGATGCCTCCCGCTAAGAAAAAACTCTGCTAACGTCCTGATGCCTTGAGCAGAAACAGAAATAGATCCTTATTTAAAGCCTTGCAATGAAGCGTCAATGGGGCTTCCCCATTACATGGACTGTCAAATTGGCGCCATGATAGCTTGGCCACATCCTTCAAACAAAACATCAAAGCTTGATTTCTAAGTGACTGGTAGAAGTGGTTTAGTTTTCAATATATGATCGTAGACATTAAAAATAATGGTTTGTGTTGAATACAAAGTGACAACTGACGGTTTCAAGAGGCTTGTGTCCTGTTGGTGTCACTCAGTCCACTGTGGTGTTTTTGAGCCGTCATGGAATGTGCAGCCAAAACTCTTCTGCAATAAAAATGTGTAACTGAATACACTCACTAATCCAGCCAGGACAATCAAAAGCATACATCAGATGAATACTCAGTCATTTCCCACTCATGTCACAGCATGATATTACGGGATGGAGTCTGGGAGCAAGATAAGATGGGACTTATTTAAGGGCACCTACTCAAAATTATGTATAAGAATTGATGTGTGAGGAAAAGAGTTTCCCATGTTAGACTGTATTTTGTGGATGTGCTGTTTGGTGCTTTTGTATCAAGCATTTACTTTAGAGATGTAAGATTGATTATGGGAGGTCGTGTGGGAGGTGAGTGGGAGGGGTAATTTAATGTGACAGTCCTAAAAAGAACATCAGCGAGGCTGGTATTTTTTATATGTCCCGCTGTTCTACAGACATAATACTGCCATTAGTGCATGACCAATTTTAATATACACTACCAGTCAAACGTTTTTTAACAGTAAGATTTTTAATGTTTTTTAAAGAAGTCTCTTCTGTTCACCAAGCCTGCATTTATTTGACCCAAAATACAGCAAAAGCATAATATTGTGAAATATTTTTTACTATTTAAAATAACTGCTTTCTATTTGAATATATTTTAAAATGTAATTTATTCCTGTGATCAAAGCTAAATTTTCCACATCATTGCTCCAATCTTCATTGTCACATGATCCTTCAGAAATCATTCTAATATGCTGATATGCTGTTCAAGAGACAATGAATAGAAAGAGCCAAAGAAAAAAAATGTATTATAAACTACCATTCAAAAGCCTGGAGTCAGTATATATTGGTAAAGAAATAATAGAAATTAATACTTTTAGTTAGCAAGGATGCTTTAAATTCATTTATAATGTTACAAAAGATTTATGTATCAGAAAAATGCTTTTCTCCTGAACTTTCTATCCATCAAAGAAACCTGAAAAAATTCTACTCAGCTGTTTTCAACATAACAATAATAATAAATGTTTTTGAGCAGCAAATCAGAATATTAGAATGACTTCTGAAGGATCGTGCTGGAGTAATGATGTTAAAAATTCAGCTTTGAAATCACAGGAATAAATTACATTTTAAAATATATTCAAGTACAAAACAGTTCTTTTAAATGGTAAAAATATTTCAAAATTTTACAGTTTTTGCTGTACTTTGGGTTAAAATAAATGCAGGCTTAATGAACAGAAAAGTCTTCTTTGAAAAAAAAAAAAAAACGTTAAAAATCTTACTGTTCAAAAACTTCTGACTGGTAGTGTACATTAACATCAGAATAACGTGAGTGAATATTTCTAAAAGTGTGTTTATTTCCAAATGTGAATTTCTGTGTTGCATGGGGTAAGTTGTCACAATGGAACCTACCATTTAATAACCTGTTTTAAAATTTTCAGAAAAATGTAAACGGTGAAACAATTATGAAACAAAATAATATACAATCTTTGTTTATACTGCAATTAAATAATTTGTATCTCATAAATTTTATACATGTAATTTTTTGGCTAAAGCCTGAATTTTATTTATTTATTTATTTTTTTGTAATTATATATATATATATATATATATATATATATATATATATATATATATATATATATATATATTTATATATATATATATATATATAAGACAAATTTAATTTAGATGTCAGAATTAAAAAAAATAATTAGACTTTTGACCCACAGCCTTATAGTTAGTGACAGCTAGTCCCGATCTGCCCTACTTTCTTTATTTAATTCACAAGCATTGCCAACACTAGACAGCTGATGCTCCATTTGTATCAAATCACTTTGTTGCAGTTGATTCTTTATAAAATCGATTTACCACGCCCTTACGAAGCACAATTGGTTTGGATGTGTCTACGGAGCCAATCAGAAACCCCTGACTGACCCGTCCCGACAACAAACCACCACGCTGTGTGTGGAGATCCGGCATAAGGTCCCTAGGGTTCATCATCTGTGCACGCGAGACCCCATAAAACAACCTTTACGGTCTCTGCAGTTGGGTTTTTCACTCAACAGGACCAAGCCATGAAAGCATGAGAATGGATGACTCACTCAACACCGCGAGAATCATTTTGACAAACTGTCTACAATTTCTGATATACATGATTCCATATAAGGAGTGAATGCTGAAGAAAGGAGTTTTAACCTGCTCTGTGAGGAATAAGTTATGATGACGTTATGAAATAACCCCTCAAAGCAGCGCAAGTTGCGAGAATGGCGTATCACCACTTTATACCGGCCAGTCCCACTGACCTCACTATTAGTTCGATGCTTGGACAGCAGTCCCAGTTTTTCCCTGTTGGATACGGGAAACAGCAGTTCGCGAACGTGCTCCATAACTCGATTCGTTTGGCACTCAAAGAAGCCGCGTCTCCTGCGCACCTCTCAGTGGAGACGAGGGACCCCGGACTGGCACCTGAGGATGACCCCGTGGTTCACCTGGAAGGCAGGGAACTGTGGGGGCAGTTTCACAGAAGCGGCACGGAGATGGTCATAACAAAGTCTGGAAGGTAAGAAGATGATTTAACACGACCAGGTCTTTTGAAAATTTGCATCGACGGATACTGTTAATGCTATTTATTTCTCTAAGTGTTACTATGTATTTTGACTCGAACACTTCAGTGAAATGTGTTTTGCTTCTTTGAGGCGCATGTTTCCAGCATTCAAAGTGCGCTGCAGCGGCTTGGACAGGAAGGCGAGGTACATCCTTCTGATGGATATAGTAGCTGCTGATGACTACAGGTACAAGTTTAACAACTCTCGGTGGATGGTAGCTGGAAAGGCCGATCCAGAAATGCCTAAACGAATGTACATCCACCCAGACAGTCCTGCTACCGGAGAGCAATGGATGTCCAAAGCTGTGACCTTTCATAAGCTCAAACTGACGAACAATATATCTGACAAGCATGGATTTGTGAGTATTTCATATCGTAAATGCGGTTCATTCCTCAAAATAATTTTCTCTTTGTCAAGCAAGTAACAAGCGCAACGCAACATTCAACAAGTTGCCTAGAGCGAGCAGCTCGGTTTCTTTTTTTTGTTTAATTCTGTGCTACAAGCAACTTTGTGGAAGTTGATCATATTTTTTAAAAAATGTTATTATTTATAAAAAAAAAAATAATGAAGTGATTATGCAAAATGATTTGATTTTGCTTTGCAGACCATATTAAACTCCATGCACAAATATCAGCCGAGGTTTCATATCGTTCGAGCCAACGACATCCTCAAACTTCCTTACAGCACATTCAAAACCTACGTGTTTCCTGAGACAGAATTTATTGCTGTGACGGCATACCAAAACGAAAAGGTAACAGTTTCAAATGTTTTATTGGTGGGCCAAACTACATATTAGCCTACTAAAGTTGTAAACAATTTTCACAACACTTAAAAATGTGGTAAATTTATTAACATGTTAACCATGCCTTTACAGATAACTCAGCTGAAAATCGATAACAACCCATTTGCGAAAGGATTCAGAGATACCGGAAATGGGAGACGAGAGAAAAGGTTTTTTTTTTCTTTCTTTCATATTTATGCCTATACAGTCTTATTACTTTTTTTTGCTCATAAGTTCTAAATCAGAACAAATTATATTATCAGCATACTGAAGTGAAAAGCTGAACTGAACAATATTAATTTAAGAGTCAGTCCCCTTTTGCTTTAATGACTACGTACTCCAGCTGCAAAAACACAAACTTGTGTAAAACCTGATGATCATATCCTCCAACATGATTTGAGAATGATTCAAAGAGCACTTAGCAAATCTGAGCTTTGGAAAAAAATGAGTTCACATTATATGTAACGATATTACAAATTTACTTACGATTTGATTAGTGCAAAATCCTTCTTATTTATGTCATATTTCTTCGTCTTCTTATTTATATCATGTTTTTTTGTTTAAGAAACATTCTTTATTTCCAGGTTTAAATTAGATTTTAAAATCTCAGGTTTTCAATGTGATCTTTTGAGCAGCAATGTCTGAAAAGAATCGTTTTAATATTCGCTGACATATGTATTTTTCGATTATTAGGAAACAGATGTTGCCTCAGAGGTGTGATGTGGCACCGAAAAAAGCCAGTGTGTTCACAGACAACTCTTTTGACCAAAGTTCATCAAATCGTTTAATTCAAGAAACGAATGTCGTTACATCAACTTCAACAGGTGTTCGGTTGGGATTTATATTAATTAAATATTCATACTGTATAATCATTTATAATAAATGTCAAACTGTTGATTATTGTGAACAATTTTATACCTACAGTATGTGTACTTTACATACTTGTGATATTATTATTATTTAATGTGCTTTTATGATCTTTATTATTGGTATTATTCTTGCTATTCTTAATTTATGGGATATTTATTCTACAGATATGAATGAGAGTGACACTGATGAATATGGAGATGAGAAGGAAATCAATGAAGATGGAAAGCCTTTAATTTCTCAAGATGAGCAAAATCCCACAGAAATCTCAACAACGGTGCAAGAGTCCAAGGACGATTCGAGAGAGGAGACACAAGGAGAAAGGAACATAAGGGTCAGCAGCAAAGAAAAGCATGGTGAAGAGGGTGCTGAACATTTATCCTTGGATAAAAAACATGCTGAACAACACAAGTTTGCAGATGATGTGACTGATGTTTCTCAGAACAGTTTGCTCACTCGGCACTATTACATCCCCACGCCAGGCCTAATTAATTCTCTGTGTGTGCCTCCACACGTCTTGTCAAACTTATGCCAGTTTAATTATGTTGGAACACTTCCGCTTTTGGCATCTGAAGCAACTGGTCCTTGGTTATCTAGGAGGTCAAATGAAGGGGAGGGTCAAGGTTACACCACTTCAGTCTCATCCTCACAACAAAGACTTATTGGCATGCCTGATTTTCAGCAGCACAGAACAACATCTCAGGTAGGTTGATAATTTATGGTGTAAGCTTATTTGGTTGAATAATGCTAAAAATAAAATAAAATACAAAAAAATATATAATAATGCATTAAAATATAAAAGACATAAAACATTGTAAACAAACTATGTTGTGTGGTTTTATTGCCTTTAACTTGCATGCAATCATTTAAACAAAAAATTAAAATAAAATAATGATTTGACGTGATTTTCACAGGGTGTGCTTGTCTCAGCGCATGGAAATGTCTCATCTTATCCACAGAGTTACATGACAACATCTGCTGCCACCTCTTCTGCTGTATCATACCAGGTTCAAAGCCCCCCTATTTTCAATGTTAGCTACCAATCCCGATACAGACCCTATCCTGTGCCACTGTGGGTGCATGGCCGAAAAGTTCCTCAAACCTCAGTATTTATACCATATGGTGAAACTGATACAAATGAGCATGCTGGTATTACAACTCCTGGATCAACTGAGCATAGATCAAAACTGAATGAGGATCAAAACACACCGTGCCGGGATCTCTAGAGATGTTTGCACAGGAACAACTACAAGTTCAGCTATAATGATGTGCATTATGGTATGTCTCAAGTCTATGCATCTACTGAAGATCTGGTTTCAAAATTAATATATACTATTTATTCTTTAGTCTTTATCTGCTGTGTAAACGTTAGAAAAATGTGTAAAATACATGAAGTTGCAGAGCAACCATTAAATAAATTTCATACCATTTTTCTGTGTTTTTCTCCTTGTTTTATTTACCATTGAAAGTAGTCATGTGACTATACTGTACTGTGCACTTAAGCATATTTTAGGCTATATGGAATATATAACAGTCCTAGCAACATTGTTTCAGTCAACCTATAACTGAATTCTTATTTTTCTTACTATTATTATAACATATTCATATATTCGTAACATATTTTAGTTTATACCCCAAATTAAGTTCATAATAATTTATATATATATAAGAACAAATACCTCAAACCTATTTTCATGCGGCCAAAATCTGCACCTTTATGATGCACATCATTTCACCACAAGGGGTCACCCATGACCGTATGATGGAACCAGATCTGCTAGGCTACTGAAAAGTATTTAAAACTTTCACATGTGACCCTGGACCACAAACCCTGTCTTAAACAGCACGGATATATTTGTAGCAATAACCAAAAATACATTGTATAGGTCAAAATAATCGATTTTTCTTTTATGCCAAAAATCATCAGGATATTAAGTAAAGATCATGTTCCATGAAGATATTTTGTAAATTTCCTACCGTAAATATATCAAAACTTAATTTCTGATTAGTAATATGCATTGCTAAGACAACTTTAAAGGCGTTTTTCTCAGTATTTAGATTTTGTTGCACCCTCATATTCCAGATTTTCAAATAGTTGTCTCTCGACCAAATATTGTCCTATCCTAACAAGTGGAAAGCTTAATTATTCAGCTTTCAGATGATGTATAAATCGCAAAATTAAAAAAAATTACCATTTTGACTGGTTTTGTGGTCTAGGATCACATTATATAGGCCTAGCTATATATGTTTTTTCCGTCAAATATTGCATATTAAGATACATTACATTTTCACTCTAAATAAGATATATAATTTCGACCACCCCAACTGTATAATACCTAAGTGTGCCCAATAATCCATAAAATATATTAAAATCCACAAAATTGTCTATAACGTAATGTTAGTATCGAGTCGAAACAGTCTGGTAAACTGACCTCAAAGAAAATATCTCATGCATGGGTTTAATCGCACAAATGTTTACTAATTGTTATACCGAAATACTATTTATTTATAGCATATGAACGTATTTCATGATATGAATAGCACTGAAAATAAATATGAAATGACGTAACGCTACACAAAATAACGTCATCATAATGCGCCGCCTATGTTGTCTGCTGTACAGTTCAGTTTTAGCTCGTGTTTATTCGTAGCAGAATAATATGGTACATTTTCGGCCACATTACGGTACATGAGTCGTATATTATGAAATAAAACCGCCAGTAATATGTCGACAGGCATTTACAGATGCAACTGGCAAAATCACCGCTAAGTAGCCGCTGTCGCGTTCATTAGCTGGAAGATTATTTAGCCGTTCAGCTTAACTGCTGTTCTGAAATCATGCCGCAGATTTCAGTCAACTATATTTTACTATGCGGACAGTTCTTGCTGCTCTTCACAGTGCTGCTTTTACAATGTCTAGAAGGGATTCACTCGCAAAACTCAACCGAGCCACCCGGAAACAGAGTAACGACCAGCAAAACACTTGTGACCAGCAAACAACCAGAAGAAAATGTGACGGAGACTGTTATACCTACTGAAACATCAAATCACACAGATCAGTATGAGTACAGCCCTCCATCACCTGTCGTCCTCTGTCGATACCTGTAAGTAAACATCTCATCTGTATTCAGCACGCGGCCTGTTTCGTGTAAACAACACTGATCTACGATTTATTGCTCACTGGTATAGATATGTGATGATAATTCGTGTTCTTCTCTCTTTTAGACCAGAGGAATTCATATTTTGTCAAGATCCAGTCGATCACGGAGGAAATGTCTCTGCTTTTCAGGAACTGGGCTATGGATGTGTAAAGGCAAGAACATATTTTGGAAAGATATGTTGCATTAATAAACGATGTGTATATATGTGTAGCCAAGATAAAAACTTAAAACTTACATTTTTTCATAGTTTGGAGGTCAAGTATACAAAGACGTGAACCATACCCAGGTGTTATGCACGGCACTGGATGGCATAGAGTGCGCTGGACCGCGGGAGTTTCTCAGAGGCAATGAGCCATGCATTAAGTAAGTGAAACACAATACAGTGTAGAAATGAAGTAAATATTTTAAGATACAGAATTAGACAGAGGCTGTTTACACATTAAATGGCATTAATGCCACGTACACTAAGTGAAAACATGCTATTTGCACCAAGTCTAACTAGTGTCAGATAGATGCAAGTCATATTTTGGTTACTGCAAATAGTATCTGCCACTATTTGCAGCTCAGTGCGTTGCAGTACATTATAAAACAGTAGGTTTGAGGTTTATTTTAAGTTTGACCCATAACCGTATTGAACCTGCTGATCAATAAAGGTGTCCTCGAAGGTCCGGGTCTTGAATCAATGTGCCTCATCAACTTGAGGACATTAAATCCAATTTCAGTTATAGGCCTATTAAGTACACATCAGGCACTTTATTTGCACTTTTCAGTTATTTTCTTTATGTTTTATTTAAAATAAACTGCTCTCTGATCTGATAATGACATCTGAGATTTTCAAATTTGGCAAAAAATAAATCCACTATCTTTACTCTCTAAATTGCTTATTTTGTAAGTTTGTCTGGCTCAATCAGGACTGATGGTGGGCAGAGTTAGTGTGTTTTGCCAACAAAATAGGCTCTTTGCTCTGTGTAAGTACACTACCAGTAAAAACATTTTTTATTTTTTTTTTAAAGAAATCTCTTGTGCTCACCAAGCTTGCATTAATATGACCTAAAATACAGCAAAAGCAGTAATATTGTGAAATATGTTTACTGTTTAAAATAACAACTTTCTATTTGAATATATTGTAAAATATAATTTATTCCTATGATCAAACAAAATTTTTCTGTATCATTACTCCAGCCTTCAGTGTCACATGATCCTTCAGAAAACATTCTAATATGCCGATTTGCTGTTAAAGAAAGATTTACTATTATTATTGTTATTATTATTATTATCAATATTTAAAACAGTTGAGTACATTTTTTCAGGATTCTTTGATGAATGCTTATCTTCTGAACTTTCTATTCACCAAAGAAAAAGCTGTTTTCAACAACAATAACAATAACAATAATAATAATAACAATACATTTTTTTGAGCAGCAAATCAGAATATATGAATGATTTTTAAAGGATCATGTGACTGGACTAATGAATGTGAATATATATTCACATAGAAAACAGTTTTTTTTAAATACTAAATTATTTAAATTTTACTGTTTTTGCTGTATTTTGGATCAAATAAATGCAGGCTTGGTGAGCAGAAGAAAATTCTTGAAAAAAACATATAAAACCTTACTGTTCAAAAATGTTTGTCTGGTAGTGTAATTCATGTAATTTTTTAAAAAGTACTGGAATTATATAATGAATATACCTCTTTCTAGTTATCAGCAGACATAAAATATTTCATAAGGTAGTTATTTTTCTTGTGTAGAGTAAAACTTGATTGCTAGCCATAGAAATGTTCCCAAACTGGCTTACAAAATGGTCTGATCATTCATGAGTGAATTGGTCTTTAAAACCCTTATTCAGTATTCACAATTGTCTAGAAAGGTCATAGAAAATTAAATTACCAAGAATGTTGGAACCCTGCTGACATCACTAACATGAGATGGCAGCCAGTTACACAAAGTATTTCCTGATATTTGACCTCTTCTTCATAAGGAAGTGTTAAATCATTTTTAATTTTGTTACCACAAGAGGGCAGTGAAGTACTTTGGACTCCATTCACTGCAGTATAAAGCCTTCAGTAAATAGAGCTGTATCAGTGCACAACCTTTATTTCAGAACTTGCATAGCTTATACATAGAGCAATTTTCTTCTTCTTCTTTTTTTTTTTAAACTATACAGCTTATTAAGGCATTGGAAATGTTTTCCTCTCTAATTTATTAAGATACACAGGACACTACTTCATCACCACCCTACTGTACTCATTTTTCCTGGGATGTTTTGGCGTCGATCGGTTCTGTCTCGGACACACTGGGACTGCGGTGGGAAAGCTGCTTACCCTGGGCGGTCTTGGCATCTGGTGGTTTGTGGACCTCATTCTCCTGATAACAGGAGGCCTGACCCCCAGCGACAGCAGCAACTGGTGCACTTTCTACTGATTTAAAGTGGCTGTATCTGATTCACCTTTTCATGCACACAAGTTATATTTAATATGCTGTATGCATGTGGGCTTACATGGGCCTTATTTGCCATTTATGATTTGTAAAATACTGTTCTTCTGCCTTGTTTCTTTTGTAAAGTGTTTATGTGAAGCAGTGTTGTAAATAAATGTCATCTTCAAAGAGTAAAACTCTTAATTGATATATCAGTAAACAACATAAAGTCGTCTAGGAAATAAATCTTTCTGAACATGCTCCCCATTACGTAATGATGTTTAAAATCAAATCAAGTTGCCGGATTGCAGACTGTGCCAAAACAGCTGCAGAGATGTTACAGATCTTGTTTTAGACTGAATACCTACAAAGAGCTGTCAACAGACAGATGTTATGAAACAGCTTGCAATTAAAAATACATACAATAATAGACTATTATACATGCGTCCCTTGGCAGAATTCCCATGGCTTTTATCACACCATTCAAAACACAATTTGGTGAAAGACTGTAAGAAGTTTTCTTTTTTTTATTAAATTCCCTTTCATGTTTTGTGCCTTGTAAGTGTAAGTTATGTAAGTGATTTATTTACTGATGAACTGTTGATCTGCTGAAGAAAACTAGGCACTTTGGAATATGTTGCAACACATCCAAGAGCATTGGTTAAAACAACACGTGGCTAGAATTTAGTAGGCAATTACTCAGAATTTTTGGCTTTGTTAAAATCATATGGGTACAAAGGTTTGTTTGACTGGTGCATGCCATTGAAAATGATCCTATATTTAAAAACAATTGAGAGCAGCAGGTAGTAAGTGTGTATGTTGATGTGTGATGGATTACAGCCTGACAGATCATCAGATTTAATGTTTTCTTTCACTGCAAGTCTCTTTCATTCAAAACACAATGCTTGTTTCTTCAGCACCAAATCAACATATTACAATGATTTCTGAAGAATCATGTGACACTGAATACTGGAGTAATGATGCTGAAAATTCAACTTCGCATCACAGGAATATCTTACATTTTAAACTGTAATATTATTTCACAATATTACTGTTTTTACTGTATTTTTGATTAGATAAATGTTTTGATGAGCATAAGGGACTATTTTCAAAAACTCTTACCAACTTCGAACTTTCGAACAGTAGTGTATATCAGTATCTCATGATATTTGGCAAAGTTGAACTGATATTATATATACAGTTGAGGTCAAAAGTTCACATATACTTTGCAGAATCTGCAAAATGTATAAAGTATTTGACCAAAATAAGAGGGATTATACAAAATGCATTTTATTTTTTTGTTTATTTAATATTGACCTGAATAAGAGTCCCTTGTTTGTCCTGAACAGTTAAACTGCATGCTGTTCTTCAGAAAAATCCTTCAGGTCCCACAAATTCTTAGATTTTTCAGCATTTTTGTGTTTTGAATCCTTTCCAACAATGACTGTATGATTTTGAGATCCATCTTTTCACACTGAGGACAACTGAGCAACTCATATGCAACTATTACAGAAGGTTCAAACGATCACTGATGCTCCAGACGATGCCATCAAAACGATGCATTAAGAGCCAGGGGTGTAAACTTTTGATCCGAATGAAAATGAGTACATTTTTGTAATTTTGCCTAAGTATCATATTTTTTTTATTTAGCATTGTGTATTTAAGTAAAGGATGCTCTGTTGCTAGATAATAAAATTGTAAATCATCAAGAAGATTGAGCGAGTGCGGATCCTTTACTTAAAACATGTTGCTGATTGATTGACGCACCCAAGAAAAAAGTTGAGCGCAGTGAATTTGAGTTTTTCATTTAATTTAGCACTGCCCTTCAGAAGCTACAGAAGATATTTACATGTTTCCCAGAAAGCAAAATAAGTTAAATTTACCCTGGATCTTAATGAACTGTTTCCTTCTGAAGCATCAGTGAGCTTTTGAACCTTCTGTAATAGTTGCATATGAGTCCCACAGATGTCTTCATTGTGAATAGATGAATCTCAAAGAGCTTAAATACACAAAAATGCTGAAAAAACAAAGAATTGGTATGATCTGAAGGATTTTTCTGAAGAACAGCGGGCAGTTTAATTGTTCAGGACAAACGAGGGACTCATGAACAACTAGCACTAAACAAAAAAAAAAAAAAAAAAACAGAAAAAAACAAAACACAGCTGTGGATCATTCAGGTAACAATGCAGTATTAAGAATCAAGTGTATGTAAACTTTAAAACAGGGTCATTTTTATAAATTCAGCTATTATTTTCTCCTGTGGACTATCTGTAAACAACTTTTATGTTAAGTATCTTATTCAGGTCAGTACTAAATAAAAATAACATGCATTTTGTATGATCCCTCTTATTTTAGTAAAATTAACATTTTGCAGATTCTGCAAAGTGTATGTAAACTTTTGACCTGAACTGTATATACAGAAGAACAATACAATCTTAACAATAGAAGAAATTTCTATTTACAGTATATCAAAACGTATCACTTGGCTTTGTATGCTATTAATATAATGCCCTTTCCAAGAAATGCATGTTTATGGATAATATATTGTTTGGAGGAATGTGGACGAATAGCATCAGAAAGCTTTATAAGTCCACTTCATCAGGAACCACTGTCAGTGTGATTTCTTCATTAGCACGTCGCACCACCAGTGAAAGAACTTCGTTTGACTGCACAGCCTGACTCACGTCCTCTGTAGAACTCACTGGTTGTCTGTTAATGCTGATTATCACATCTTGGTTGAGCAAGCCAGCACTACAAAACAAATTGCAATATGTTTGTGATATTCTTCGTTATTCTACACAGTACAGCTTGTATTGTGCGTGTTAATTGCAACAGTTAACCGATCAGGCTTTGGATCTTAACTGTCCCATTGATTTGGAAAAAAAACTAAAACACAATAGAGAGTCCAGGGCATTTGTCCTTCAATTATTTGTAGTTTGTTCAAATGGACAGTGTACTTGAAGTTTACAGCTGAATCAAACTTCACCCAAAAATGAAAATTCTGTCATCATTTAAAGATTGTTGGTGACCAAAAACTACTGGTTCCCAGTGACTTCCACTGTATTTTTGTGCATACAATGGAAGTCAATGGGAACTGGAAAAAAACAATAGAAGTTAATGGGAACCAAAACTTTCTGGTTACCAACATTCTTCAAAATATCTTTTATGTTCCACAGAAAGAAACTCGTGCAGGTTTGGAATGATATGTATGAGTAAGTAATTGATGACAGTTTTACTTTTTAAGTGATTTATCCCTTTAGGTTTCTAATGCCTTATTCACCTTATTTTTCCCATAAGAGTGGGCATGGCCATTTGTAAATTTTATGGGTCTGCCTTCCGGTCTCATTCGTGTCCAGCTATTTTTAGCTGTACAAAACAGCTTGTTTTGCTGCTTGTTATTGCAAATTGGCGTGTCCGTTTACTGCACGTTATTCTTCTCGTTATTGCCCTATAGCGGCTAATGACCCAAAAGTCTTGCTCATAGGCTTACTTCTGCATTTAAGAATAAGGTGGATCCAAAAACAAAATACCATAGGAGGATTGTCATCATAGGACAGATGTGCTACAGGAAAAATGTTTTCATTGCGCAAAAGCCCTTGTGGTATAAGATGAGGATATATATCTTGATCTAACTGAAGGTTATGATGGTATGAAAGGAGCCTCTGGGCCTGGTTGAGTGAAGAAAGAGGTGTGTTTGGGGTTAATCAGGAGGAGTAAGGTGGTGTAGGCAAATCGCTTTACCTGAAGGCAGCCGTCCCTGGAATAACCTCATACACGTACACCCCTGAGCTCACATCTGGGAAGTTGCTCTCCTTCTCTTTGAGCTCCCTAATCAAACTAAAAACATGATAATTAAAAAATATATTTCTATATAAATTAATCTTTATATCTTGATGAAATCAAACTTACGCAGCTGAAAGTTGAAGCATTCGCACTCCCATATATCTCTTTTTAGTCAGCATTCTTCCTGAAATGTAAGAAAACAGCTACTTAATTAAATTAAGTTTAAAACAACTGAACAGTTCAGAAGAAGTCTGCAAACCTTTTCTTTGTCTGTCATAAGAGTCCGCAAGGAACTGGCGTATGCGGTCCGAGGGAATGGCAAATGATATTCCTGGTGTGACCTTCAGTGTGTTTATGCCAATGACATCCCCATCCTTGAAACCACAAAGAGGGAGCATAATATTGAAATGCACTGTACTGAATGAACAGCTACCTTGAGACACTCAAAGGACTTTGGTCACTGGGTTTGCTGATTTAATTGAACAGTAATAGGGAAGTAAAATGAAAGATGTTTGCATGTACATAGTCTATTAAAAATAAATGAATAGATGCCATTAGTAAGGCCTAATCAGCTCAAAATACAGCTTTTTGCTTATACTGTTGCATTGTTTGATTCCAGTTTTATGGTGCATCTGTGCAATGCTTTTTACATATTTTCAAGATTCCATTGTGCACTATAAATGGAAATATTTTTATTGCGAAGCCTGATGCATGCTTGAGCCTGAGGCTTCTTCAAGGACACATGTTGTGTTTTCCTTTACAAAGATCAATAGAATAATATAAACCACTGCAGGTAATTTGCCCAGGGTATACTAAATTTCCAGATGGAAGCAGACATAGAAACAGTATGCGCTGCACAGTAAGGAACCATGAATACCAAAATTGAATGTTGCACAAATAAAAACAAGAGTTATAACCTTGGGCGAAGTTTTCCGGAAACAAATAGAGATAAACAAATCACAAGAAGCAGCTGAGAGTGAGAATTATGTTCAAAATATACTTAATGGCAAATAAGAGACAGGAGAATAAATGGTTCTTACCAAGTTTACAAGAGGTCCTCCTGAGTTTCCGTACTGTGAAAGAAAACATTGATACTCTATTCATGTACATGGACACACAGCTAAATTGTCTAGATTGATAATAGTGTCTTTATATAGAATGGTTACGTTTATAATGGCATCTGTTTGAATATATTCCATATCAGAGTTCTGCAGGCCAAGTTCATGACCTCCTCGGTGGGTAGTGCTGATGATACCGGTGGTCACTGTGTTCTGAAGGGAAAATGGGCTTCCCACAGCTACTACAAACTCTCCTGGCCTCAGGTCTGAAGAACGACCAAGTAGAAGCACAGGCAGGGGAGCCTGTATAATAGAGAGAGACACACTGTATTTCACTGATTTCTGTAAAACATATTTTGCCAGCTTGCTGATTTTTGCAAACAAATGTGACCTACTCCATTGTTTTAAAAGGCTGTTTATATAATTATTGTTTATATATATAATATATATTATAATATAATTAATTCTACTTCAAACCCATGAATTCTACTTCAAACCCAATGAATATTGTTTTTTTCCAAAAAAAAAAAAAAAAAAATGATAATATAATTAATTCTACTTCAAACCCATGTCTATATATAATAACTCAAATGGTGACACTCATAAAATCTTGAAGAAACATTTCCAATTTGTCGAGTTTTTTGACAGAATTAGGAAATTTAAGCAAGTTTTGTTAACTAAAAAGGATTAAAAACATTATAATATTACAGAAATATTTAAAAAAATATATGTGGCCTTGGCAAGTAATTGAAAACAAATTTAAGCTGAAGTACTAAAATGACTAAAACTGAAATTAAATCGAAAAAAACATAACAAAAATGGCAAAATCACATAACAAAATTACTAAAACTTAAAAATGAAAATATAAAAATAAAAACATTTAAAATATTAATATAACACTATAATGCATGCGTGTATATATGTATATATATATATATATATCTCTATCCATACTACTAATAAAATTATATATATATATATATATATATATATATATATATATACACACAGTGGGTACGGAAAGTATTCAGACCCCCTTAAATTTTTCACTCTTTGTTATATTGCAGCCATTTGCTAAAATCATTTAAGTTCATTTTTTTCCTCATTAATGTACACACAGCACCTATTGTGACAGAAATATTGACAGAAAAACACAGAATTGTTGACATTTTTGCAGATTTATTAAAAAAGAAAAACTGAAATATCACATGGTCCTAAGTATTCAGACCCTTTGCTCAGTATTTAGTAGAAGCACCCTTTTGATCTAATACAGCCATGAGTCTTTTTGGGAAAGATGCAACAAGTTTTTCACACCTGGATTTGGGGATCCTCTGCCATTCCTCCTTGCAGATCCTCTCCAGTTCTGTCAGGGTGGATGGTAAACGTTGGTGGACAGCCATTTTTAGGTCTCTCCAGAGATGCTCAATTGGGTTTAAGTCAGGGCTCTGGCTGGGCCATTCAAGAACAGTCACGGAGTTGTTGTGAAGCCATTCCTTCGTTATTTTAGCTGTGTGCTTAGGGTCATTGTCTTGTTGGAAGGTAAACCTTCAGCCCAGTCTGAGGTCCTGAGCACTCTGGAGAAGGTTTTAGTCCAGGATATCCCTGTACTTGGCCGCATTCATCTTTCCCTCGATTGCAACCAGTCGTCCTGTCCCTGCAGCTGAAAAACACCCCCACAGCATGATGCTGCCACCACCATGCTTCACTGTTGGGACTGTATTGGACAGGTGATGTGCAGTGCCTGGTTTTCTCCACACATACCGCTTAGAATTAAGGCCAAAAAGCTCTGTCTTGGTCTCATCAGACCAGAATCTTATTTCTCACCATCTTGGAGTCCTTCAGCTGTTTTTTAGAAAACTCCATGTGGGCTTTCATGTGTCTTGCACTGAGGAGAGGCTTCCGTCGGGCCACTCTGCCATAAAGCCCCGACTGGTGGAGGGCTGCAGTGATGGTTGACTTTCTACAACTTTCTCCCATCTCCCGACTGCATCTCTGGAGCTCAGCCACAGTGATCTTTGGGTTCTTCTTTACCTCTCTCACCAAGGCTCTCCTCCCCCGATAGCTCAGTTTGGCCGGACGGCCAGCTCTAGGAAGGGTTCTGGTCGTCCCAAACGTCTTCCATTTAAGGATTATGGAGGCCACTGTGCTCTTAGGAACCTTAAGTGCAGCAGAAATTTTTTTGTAACCTTGGCCAGATCTGTGGCTTGCCACAATTCTGTCTCTGAGCTCTTCAGGCAGTTCCTTTGACCTCATGATTCTCATTTGCTCTGACATGCACTGTGAGCTGTAAGGTCTTATATAGACAGATGTGTGGCTTTCCTAATAAGGTCCATTCAGTATAATCAAACACAGCTGGACTCAAATGAAGGTGTAGAACCATCTCAAGGATGAACAGAAGAAATGGACAGCACCTGAGTTAAATATATGAGTGTCACAGCAAAGGGTCTGAAAAAAAAATGAACTTAAATGATTTAAGCAAATGGCTGCAATATATCAAAGAGTGAAAAATTTAAGGGGGTCTGAATACTTTCCGTACCCACTGTGTGTATAAATATATATATATATAAATAGATATAATGTACATATAATATTAATATTATGTTATATAATTTTAAATAGATATAATTTGTAATATATATTAAACATTTGTAATAATAGTAATATCAAACATTCGTAATACTGCATATATTTAACAATACAGGCCTGTTTATGATTGTAGCAATATGCTAAAATTGCTAAAAAGTCTTAAATTAGCCTATTAACTTTCCTGAAGTGAATGTAACGTCAACTGACATGTTTCTTCATAAGTTGTTTGACATCTTTCCGTAATTCAAACTCTTGACTAAGCAATTACATGAGAACCCTACTGAAAAAAAAAAAACACAGCTAAAACCAGCCTAAGCTGGTTGGCTGGTCTTAGCTGGTTTAAGCTGGAAGTAGCTGGTTTTAGCTGGTCTCCCAGCCTGACCAGCTAAGACCAGCCTGACCAGCTATGGAAGTGGCCAAATCCCCTCTAAAACCAGCCTGCTGGCCAGCTAAGACCAGGCTGGATGACTAGCTAAAACCAGCCAACCAGCTTAGGCTGGTTTTAGCTGTCTTTTTTCAGCAGGGAGGAGACACATTTCAGTATGTTGGTAAGTTGAATGGTTTCTTTTAACATTTATACCTTCTGATGTTCATTCACCACTTTTTAGGGTGTAACAGGGTTGCCAGGTTTTCACAACAAAACACACCCAATTGCTAAAGTGTAAAATACACTTCTTTGGGGGGGTCCCCTGGTAAATTCGCATTCCAGGGGTTAAATATAACGTTTTTGGTGTTGCTTCAACTCACGGACATCAAAAACAACCCACGGCAACAGTGTTAAAGTAGCCCAATTCCGCTGGAAAATTGCGGACTTGGCAACACTGGGCTGTAAGTAGCTGCAAAGCGGAAAATATCTGTTGCTGGCGATCTGTCACATTGCATATTAAAGAAAGTCAAAACGACTTTTATCGTTTGGATTTCGTAATATCATTTACATACTTTGTTAGCGGGCACCTTTTTTTTTTGTCGAAAATAACACTTTTAATACTCACGTTTTTCCACAAACAACTCATTGGGATCTCAAAATCACTGAGACAATCTTTTTTTCAGAGAAAAACAACTTGACTGTCTTCTGTGCTGTCACCTTTTTAGAACAGTCTAATAAGTTTTCTTGAAATGTTTGAAGCCAGCAGCCAATCTGGGCTTGAGCCTGCCCCTGCCTGCCTGTACTCTGTAGGGTGCATTTTTATGTCTTCAGGCTGATGCACCAGGCTTGATTACTGTGGCTTCTGGAGCAGGACGCCTTTACACTCTGTCCCAACCTTGACTCCGCAGGCTACTGCTGGGGGTCTGAGCACTGCAGATTGCCATCTGCCTCCCCAAGCACTTTTCTTCCACTTTTCTCCTCCTTTCTGAAACCACAGGCAGCCATACACAGTCTGGGACTGAATTAAAGTGATTACCAATCATTGTGCTACATGCTGTTGCAATGGTCTGGGTTATGGTGAGATGTTATTGGTGTTGGCAAAGGATGCTCTATACTGCTGATCAAAGTTAGACTTCACAGACGGTCTTAAGAGTTAGGTGGGGTTTTTTTTTAACTGGTTGAGCTGTTTTGTAATTCTGTCAGGAGGTATTTCAGGCCTTTGTGCTGGTCCTGTTTATGAAGGCAGGCTGTCAGTGGCAAACAGACATGTTATCTCACATTGTCAGAAGTGCACAGCGAAAATAGGCGGAAAGTTGGAATTTGTAAGACCGAGACGAATTTTCTCCTGAGAAAATCAGAAAACAAATTAACCATGTCAAGAAGCAGAATCTAATTTTTGGTGGCACAAGCCCTTGCTGACTCCAGAAACATCTGCTGGACTGCCTCACCAAGATTAATTTAGTTCCAGCAGCTGTGATGCTAGTCGCTGATGATACACCAGTGGACCTGCGTGGTAAAATGCAGAAACAACAGTTTTGCCAAGCAACAAAAGGTATTCTGCCCACTTTCTGGAGGCTAGCTTTTATCACTGGTGTTAGATTTTGCTGCTGAACAATCATTTTTGTGGCTCGCCAATGTACTGGATTTCTCCAATGCATAAAATAAGTAAGCTTGACCAAAGTTGTAGTGTAGCAGATCTTCAGCTGTGATGCTAGCATGTCTTCCTTCAAACAATCTTAACCCAAGGTGCTGTCTGTGAGACCAGACCTTTACAGCTGGTAACAAATGCAACACAAACATTACAATACCATCCCATAGAGAGCCAAAGATACCGATGACCTAATAGGCCTCTCCCATGGAGAGCTCACTGACCTGATGCTGATCTAAAGGGCTAATTATATGGGCCATTTCGATCACACTTTTACAGACACACTTTCAGTTGATTGCATCTGAGGCACAGTCACAATGTAATTACATTCACTAAAGATAACAGAAGTACACATATCTTTCATTGGTTAAGTAATTAATCCATATCACTGACCAGATGTTGGACATTTTGTCCTACTTACCTCTGAGTCAATCTTAATGAGAGCAATGTCTAATTTTTGGTCCACATCTTTGATTGTGGCATCGTAGAGCATGCCGTTTTTCAGCTCCACTTTGATATGTTGCTTATTGGACAGCACATGTGCATTGGTGACGATCCAACCATTCTCTGACACTATAAACCCTGAACCACTGGACACTGGGACGTCTTGGTTGGAAAATGGTAGTCTGGAAGGAAAAACATTGGGGAAATAGTCTGTTGGTGTATGAGTTCATTAAAAAATAGTTTATTGAGAAATTTCTAGGTTTTGAAGCACAACATAGACAAAATCCAACTTCTATTCTGTTCTAGCACAAAATATTTTTTAAATACACTGCTGTTCAAAGGTTTGGAGTAAGAAAGTTTTTTTTTTTTTTGGAAAAGAAACAAATGCTTTTATTTAGCAAGAATGTATTAAATTGAACAAGAGTGACACTAAATGCTGTAAACTTTCTGTTTATCAAAGAATACTAAAAAAGTATCATGGTATTAAACAGCACAACTATTTTTTAACATAATAACAATAAGAAATGTTTCTTGAGCACCAAATCAGAATCATATATATCATGTAAAACTCAATACTGGAGTACCAGCTGCTGAAAATTCAGCTGTGCCGTCACAGGAATACATTACAATAATTAAACTATACTGAAATTGAAAACAGCTATTTTAATTATATTTTTACAATATTACTGTTTTACTGTATTTTTCATCAAATAAATGCAGCCGAGGTCTGCATTAGATACTTAAAAAAATAAATACAAATCTTACAGACCCCAAACCTATGAGTATGTAACATAATTTTAAACTGTGCTATGTATGGAAGCCCGTTTCCACCATGAATAAAAAAAAAAAGTTAATTGCAACTTTTTATCTTTTTTTGACAGAATTCTGAGAACATATCAGTCTTTTTTCCCCCTCAAAACTGGACTTTATAACTCGTAATTGTGAGTTTATATCCCACAATTCTGAGAAAAGAAAGTCAGAATTGTAAGATACAAATTCACAATTGCGTGAAAAAAAAGTCAGAATTGCGAATTTTTTTAAAAAATTAAAAAATTTTAATAAAAAAGTATTTATTTCTCGGAATTGCTAGTTTATAATTTGCAATTGTGACTTTTTTTTTTTTTTCTCAGAATTGTAGGTTAAGTCAGAATTGACAGAATTCTGTCTTTTTTTCCCCTCTAAACTGGATTTTATAACTGGCAATTGTGAGTTTATATCTCACAATTCTGAAAAAGTGAGAACTGTGAGATGTAAACTTACAATTGCGAGAAAAAAGTCAACTGTGAGATACAAATTCACTATTGCAAGAAAAAAGTCAGAATTGCGAGTTTTTATCTTGCAACTCTGACTTTATTTCTCGCAATTGTGAGTTTATATCACAATTCTGAGAAAAAGGTCAGAATTTTAAGAAGTCAGAATTGCTTCTCACTTTTATCTCTCAAATTTTAATTTTTTTCTTGCAATTGTGGGTTTATATCACAATTCTGATTAAAAAAAATCAGAAGTGCAAAATTTTCATTTTGCAATTCTGACTTTATTTCTCACTATTGTAAGTTTATATCACGCAATTCTGAGAAAAAATTTAGAATTGTGAGATAAAAAGTCACAATTACCTTTTTTAAAAAATTTTATTCAGTGGCGGAAACAGGCTTCCATAGCTATGAAACGTAACACAACAACTGTTTATTGTTAATGTATAGTTGGTGTTGACAATGCATATTTTCTCACATAATTATATAATGTTTATTTTATGCAAAATGCAATAACAGTTCTCTCGTAACACACAAGAATTCCAATCCGAACAGCATGTGTTTACATACTTATTCTACTCTCATTTTTGAACCTCTATTTAAACAAGCAAGCAAAAACTATTATATTGTCATAATTTAATCACATATGGAGAGTTCATTCTGTGCCAGCTAAGTATACAATGCATTATAACCAGCATGTCACTCTGTGCTCAGCATCTAAACAACCAACACCATCTGTTCTTACCTACTAAACAGTTCTAGATGGACCACTGCAGGGGCAATCTTATCCACCACATCTGCTATGAAGTTAAACTTGTAGCGCATGCTGCTTGGATTCCGAGAACCTATGAGAACAAAAATAACAGAAAAAAGTGACACAAATTACATTTAAAAAGTAATACATGCCTGTTTTTTAGTATAGAGACATAGCCAAAAACATCTGCATGAAACAGAACTTGACAAGTTTGCAAGACTAAAATCTAAAATGCATTACCAATGTCACAATGTAGCTCTTCAGCATGTTGCGCATCAACAATAGTAACATGTGGGCACAAGCTATGAGTAAAGCAAACCCTGTGGAGCTACTTTCTTCACCTTGCTACCTGAAGGCACTGGGGAAAACTTGTCACACAGTCTCTGCATAAATTGTTGTTACATGCTTATCTCCAAGTCTGTGGCAGCTGACAGCAGCCGTGCTCCTCTGAGAGAAAGTCAGGGTCCCGACATTACATGTACAGGTTTCCCTGGGGTGAACCACAACAGGTAAACACAAAAAATACTTCTATGACAAATCATGACAATAAACCACAGATGCAGTACTATACAGACCTGTCCTAATAAATTAAGACGTCATTGTTTAAATCATGTTCTTTCTTACTTTTTTGCCATAGAAACCTACACGGAATCAGCTGATGCTAACATATATGCAAATTTGCACTGGACGTGGACACAGAATATACCAGATAAAGTTACGCAATCCACATGGCATGTTAGCACTTGAAGAGATCATTGTTCTCTTGACTATTTTTGCATACTGAGTCCACTTTCAGAGCTGAATTGCTTGTGACATTGTGTTTTCCAGCCCTTTGGGGACCCCTGAATTTGGCATAGCTGACAGAACATGCCACATGGTTTTCATAGATGGATCATATATCCCAAGGCATAACTGTCAAAACAGAATAAATCTGAACCTCTTGGCCAGAAGCCAGAGAACATTTGCATGCACGAAAGAAGGGTTTATACCTGAATAAAGATATCAATAGTTGCATTATAGTGACCCTGGGCCACATTTGTAGCAATAGCCAGTAATACATTGCATGGGTCTAAATTATTGATTTTTCTTTTATGCCAAAAATCATTAGGATATTAGGTAAAGATCATGTTCCATTAAGATATTTTGTAAATTTCCTACCATAAATATATCAAAACATAATTTTTGATGAATAATATGCATTGCTAAGAACTTGATTTGGACACACAAGACTATTTTCTCAATATTTAATTTTTTTTGCACCCTCAGATTATAGATTTTCAAATAGTTGTATCTCTGTCAAATCAAATATTGTCATATCCTAACAAACCAAACATTAATGAAAAGCTTCTTTAAATAAATATAATAAATATTTAAATATTCTAATAAAAATTCTAATAAAATCTAATAAATCTAATAAAATCTAATCTAATAAAAATATTGACCCTTATGGCTGGTTTTGTGGTCCAGGGTCACATGTTTTTTTTTTTTTTTAAATAATGTGTAATTATAATGTGTGTAAGATAAAATTACTTTTTTACAGTCAAAATTGTTTTTTCCATATAGCGAAAATTAAAAGTGACCATGGCTATCAAGCAAGGAATTTTCAAGGAATAACTTAAATTTAAGCTTCTTCCTTTACAGCTATCATATGACTTCTGAAGACTTTGAATACAGTGCATGAGTCAGGTCCTTTATGAAGCTTGACAGCCTCTGGTCTCCATCCACATTTACTGTCTAGAAGGAAACAGCTCAGAGATTCTCCATGGAGGAATAAAAGTCATATGGGTTTGGATGACATGAGGGTGAATAAATGTGAGCAGAATTTTTATTTTTGAGTGAAATATCCCTTTAAAAAGTAGGCATTAATATATATACTTCTTGCCTTCTTTGAAAAAACTAAAAGTTCCCTTACTGTTCTCATAATAAACACTGGAATGATTCTGGTGTCAGTAGGATTGTGGGATTGTGTAGAACTCAAACATTGATCATCGCCACTACCACCATCCTTCATATAGAAAACAATAAAAATGGTTTCTCAGTGCAGGGCTATTTGTACAAACACTGTAAGGGGACCATTTGATACAAACATTTGTGTGTCAAATCATATCTCAAGCTGTGAGAATGAGAAAAGAACACTATATGATGACTTACATTAGAGCTACAAATGTAGACCTGGCGGAAATCACCTCGCAGGTATTATGGCACGATAAAAAGAAGGCATTTAAAAATGTCAATAACAATCTCTTGTACTAATCCGGTAATATTTTTGTTAGCTATAGCAATATCATTCCAAGGTTTCAGTTCATTTACAATCAACATGCTTCAACGATACTGATGCTCAAAAGGCGCTCCATGATTTGGCTTGTAACAACAAATGACAAAGACAGAGTTGACATTAACAACTCCCCTGCTTTTACAAAATGCAAAACTGCTGAATGCCAGCACTGAGATGTGCTGAAATGAATGCTATCAACGTTCCCTTGACATTGAAATAGATTTGCAACGATGCACCTCTTTTACCGCAGAGGTGTGTGGCTTATAGTCTTAAATCTATTATCACATAAATGCCTCTTCTTACTTTTTTATAAGGGGATTGGGTTGAATTTTGCATGAAGCTGTAAAGTCAAGCTGTACTCACTCATATCTAATATGATATGCCCTTTCAATGACTTTTTGATTTTCACCTCAGTATTGCTAAACCAACTGTAGTATTTCAATGATATCTGTGCTAGACATGAGATATGCGAACTACGCAAAAATCTGGTTAAAAATGGGACACTCCTGTAAAGCAGCAACCTAAAATATTCCTGTGTTGTGAGGATTTGTGAGTTACAGCTTAAAAATTTTCCACCAGGATGGAAAGAACTGGCTTTTGTTAAATAAAATGATCAGAAATGAAATTAGAAACTGAGACCAAAGTAAATTTATGTGCAATAAACCCTGCTGAAAAAACAACAACAACAAACCAATAGAAACCATCACAGAATTTGTAATGGTTTTACTGGTTGTAATGGGTATTGAACTGGTTTTAATGTAAATTGTAATGATCCCTGTTGGTCTCTACAGGTAATTGGTCACCTTCTATTGGTGGCTTGTTAAAACCTAAATCCTTATGGAATGTCCCAAAACACATTTTTTAATGGTTTTAATAGTTAAGAGTTGATGGTTTGTAATGTTTGGTATTTGTAGTGGAAACCATTAGAATTTCTGTGATTGTTTCTGTTTTTTTTTTTTTTTTTTTTTTTTCTTTCCAGCAGGTAAAATAATGATGGCGACATAACAATTACTGCCTAACATAAATCCCTTGAATACATAATTATGCATATTTGATTAATACAGTGATCAATAACAAATAATGACAAAGACAATTCCCCATATAGGCCTTTTATAAGACGACACCGTTTTTATTTGTAAATACACACTCAATATTTTAGAGTAAAAGTAAGCCAATTTTTAACAGTACATTAGCACTGTATTATTGGTTAAAATATATAAAAATACGTAACTAATCGTAAACAGGTTTATACTGTAGCCTACATAATTGTCTTTTAAATTAAAATTATTTCAAAACTATTTCGGCAAAAACGTTATGTGGATGGGTTGTTTTACAATACTTTTTTGTCAGTTCGTCAAATTACATTTGCTACACTTTAAATAGCCTATAAATTATTTAGTACGCTGCAAGGAAAAAAACAGCTACACCGTTTAGATTGTGATAAACTTCTGTCAAGTTGGTGCCATGAGTTGGTGTAATGTGTTATGAACACCAAAACAAACAGTTTTTTTCCTCACCGGTCTCGCAGGGGCCTCTCTGAATGAAAATGACAGCAGGTATGCCGCTCATCTCAGCCCGTCTGTTCTCAGCTTTCAGTCGACAGATACTGGGGTAAGTTCTCCCATCGCTGCCGCACACTGGCTCATGGGAGTCGCACACGCACGTGCCGCGCGCGCTGGTGCGATATTCACAGGTCATCCCCTGACCGCAAACTCCATGTCCGCGATCGCCACAATACTCCCCCTCTCCCGCCGCACACACCGCGCAGCAGTCACATCTGTCCTTCACCACGCCGAAATAACAGGACTCTAGAGCAGATGAGCAGCGGGACAGGTCGCACACATTCGGGCATATAGTTTGTCTCGTCCGTAGGTCACGCGCCTGCAACACAGAGGCCATGAGAACACAGGCCAGCAGTCTCCACATGATAACCAATACTCTCACGAATCGATGTTCAGTAAGTACGAATGGAATTCAAGTTTGAAGTAAACTTCGCTTTGACAAAATCAACAGATGTCCCCTTGCTCAGCTCCACGGTGAAAATGTTCAAGTTTAAAAAAACGAATTGCATATTGCTTAACTGTCATATATAATGATGCTCAAGTTGTGGCTCGTTGTACGTACACCTCGTTATGAACAGACAACGTGCTGGAACGAAATTTGGTTATTGTTTGGGGTCTTCAGGAGAGGAATTAAGGGAGGAGCTATCTATTTATCTATCTCCACACAAGCTGCATTTAATCACAGTTAATACAGTCAAATAGTAAAATTGATTTTAATTATTATTACAGTTATTACTCATACACACATTGTATGTATAATATCCAGCATGTTTCTAGTAATTGTGCAGATAATTCTCATTGTATTTCCAGAAAGTTTTGGAATATTTGTCCTCTCCCCAAATTTGTTACTACCAAAACACAGTAATATATAATTTAATAGAAGAGTTATAATGACCTATTAAGATTTTTTTTTACATCAACATTGTAAATATATATATTTATGCTGTTTTATTAAAACGTTTTAATTTAATACAAGGTAATTTAATAACGAGGTAACAATTTAACAACATTTCAAGTGTAATTTGAAGATTTGTTGCCTATTTTGAATTCAAAGGCAAAACGTTGATCATACTGATTTCAAAGTAAAGGATTCATTAGTTCGAATATACATTGAATCAAAAACTATTATAAAATCTTAGCTGATAATTCAGTATACTTTATTTTTGACAAAACATCCCATGTTTTGGTAATGACAGAACATTTTCGGTAGTGACTGTAATGCTTTGGTAGCGACCACATCACATTACAAAATTTTAACATGCTTTCTAAAACACTACTAAAACATACTAAAATACAGAATATTTGCATAACTGTACTAAATTTTGTTTCTTTCCCTTAAATTTGAGGATTATGTGTTCCCTTTTGTCACTAGTAACAAATTTATGGGATAACACCCAAAAAAATCAATGATGTCACTACCGAAACTCCACCAAATGTTTTGGTCGTGACTGTTTCGATAGTGACAACTTTTGATAATTTTGAACCTAGCTCAAAGATGCTAATCAGTACATGGTTACCTAGCACAGTTCTGAACAGTGGTACACATAAAAACTAAATGTTTGCAAATAACTCTCAAAAAAAGTGTGCTTAATTGCAGAAAAATGGTGTTCGGTAGTGATGTTCCTTAAATTTTCTGTGATGAATTTTCAGCAGTCATTGCAGTTTTCAGTGTCACATGATCCCTCAGAAATCATTCTAACATGCTGGTTTGGTGCTCAAGAAACATTTCAATTTTAAATTTTGTTGTGCTGCTTAATATTGTTTTGTGGAAACTATAATACATTTATTAAAAATGTCTTCATATATTCAGTGTGTTCTTGTTATATATAGACACACATACATAAATTGTGCATTTTTTTTTTAAACAGAAGTAATCAAGCAGAGTCTAACTTGAAAATTGATTGTGCAATACCACTGCGTACATGCAAATGATTCAAACATATGGCTGTGCTTGTTTCGTCCTTCTGTGCTATCTAAAAGTTTATTCTTCATGAACACTCTTTGGCAGTATTCCTGAAGAAAAGTTTGGCATGTTCGCTTAACTCCTGCTGACATCTAAACAACTGCAATGTAAATGAGCGCAGAGAGATGTGTCCTACAGCAGCAACAAACTCCTGCCTCTGATCTTGTGTTTACAGCAGCATTTCACTTTGCTCTCTTGCTCTGCCGACAGAGTGTGTGAATTGTGCTGACTCCAGATTTGATGTGGATGTTTTATACTTCAAAAGAATTTTACACATGAATACTGACAGTCTCCAGAGAAAACTCACCAGTAACCCGTCCGTTAATACCTCAGAGATACGATCTTACACTATGAAAAATGTAGTGACACATAGCCTCTTCATAGTTCTTCCTGGGTAACATCTAAACCACCTGTTTTTAAGATCTGAGTATTATTCAATAAATAAATCAGCCTGACTACATTGAGTTGAGACTACATTGAGCACTTCTGAGTTGCTTTCAGGGTCAATAATAATGATGGACTGACTTCAGATATGTTACTTAATCATAAATCTGGCAGCCAGTATTTTTTTTTTTTTCGTTCTTCAAACTATTACATTCCATCTTGTGCAAATCGACAGCATTTTAAATGGAATACTCATAATTCATAAGCCTTTTAGAAAGACTGCAAATAAGCATTGGGTCAGTTTTCTAACTGGAAGTGTGCCAGTTTTAGAAGTCACTGAAAGAAACTGACTAAAAGAAAGTTTTTTTTTTTTTTTCTAGTTTAAATTTCTTCATGCCTTTGGTGTGTTTTTTTAATTATTAAAGTGCCAGGATGGCCTGTGAACCGGATAAGTTAGCAGGGTATCAGTGTGTATGCTGATGGCATGTTACAGAACTATTGCTAATAGTCATTGTCAAAAATTGCCCAAACATATTTTTTTATCATTAATATTAGCAGAATAATGTAAAATACTCTGCTGGGGGTATATTCTGTGATCATTTACTCTTCCTCATGTCATTCCAAAGCTATATGCATTATTTTTTTCTGCTGTACACAAAAAATATTTTGAAAAATGATAATAACCACACTGAAAAAAAGGCAATGGGCAGGTTGTTGAATTTTTAAATATGCATTTCGCATTTCTTACATGATTAATTTATGCTTCTCATCTAAACATATTTTAATCATGTATCATGTATTTATTCTGTAAGGATGTTCAATTTTATAGAATTAATCATGTTGAAACTAAATGAAGTAGTTACGTTTTCTTCATAAACCCCGCCCCTTTGCAAAGGAAACCGATTCGCACCCATCGCCATTTTGTCTCTCGCTGCGGATGGTATCTGAGCTCTGCACTGAGGTAAGTTAATTAAAACTTGAAAATAAAATTTAGTTTAGAGTAGCCATTCAGTATTTGAATGTGCATATTTTCACTCAGGTTTTATGTACTTGTCATATCAAACAACATTGTTTTTTTAAAGTTACGTTTATGCGTTTGTACGTTAGCTAACATTAACACTAGCTTCCTGAAAGACTAACCTCTTCTGAAAATGTCGTGTATATCACCGTTTGAGTGTTTGAAATGCCTGTAATCTTTTTCTTTGCATGTCGGTATGTTGACTAGACGAGCCAGAATAATGATGAGAAACTGAACCGTGTACACCGGACGTTACCGTTGCCTTGTCGTGCCGCAGCAGCTTGAAGTGGTGTACGTTAACGTTACGCGACAAAGTGGCTGTTTCAGAGAGCTTGAACTGTCGGGGATTTGTTGCGCTGTGCCGCATCCAGTGTAGAGGATGGGGTCGTTTGAGATGCTACCGTTAGCTGAAATGTAGGTGAGAGTAACGTTAGGCGGCTGCAGTCTATTACAGACAATCAAAAAGCCAGTACAATGCATGTTGTTGTAAAGAAAATTAACATTGAATATGCTTTCTGTTTAGATGTCTGGTTTCTCCTGTCCTGTGAAGACCTCTTATTCTCTCTTTTTTTTTTTTTTTTGGAATGCTGTTTAGTATTATTAAAAACTTTTACTTTTGTTTTGTTTCACATGCATACATCTCTGATTAATGCTTTGAATGATGTGCATCTTCTTGTTTTTTGATAAGCATAATCCGATACTCCTAATTATAATAACTGTTTTAAAACTGATGCATACTTCTGATGTTTTACAGATACCTGATATTTCACCAGACGAGTGCACTTATTGACATCCACTTCACTGTCAGTCCAAAGCCTTTACATTAATGGTATGTATGAAACTCACATTTTTGCTACTTTTAAAATCTGTTTGTCTGACGATGTTGCAAATGTTAATACTAATTTATTATTTTTCTCTCTCCCTGTCCGTTGAATGTGTCAGTGTATTAAGGGTGCACAGTAGCAGTTGGAGATTGGAGATTGGAGTTACCGAAACATCCAAAACATCCACACTTTGGACATTTCTGCCATTATCCATGTACGTATTCAAAGTGTGCTATATAATTTTACAGTTTGTTTTAGGAAGACAGTATTGTATTTCTTGATTTACCATTCACAATCCTAGAAATGAGGTCTAAAAGTTATCTGTAATCAGTCTTTGTTGACCATGACTGGTTCTTATTATATTCAAGTTTACATTTCTTAGAATACTGATGTTACTAAATTATTGAAATTAAGTTTGATATTTCCAGAGTAGTACTGAATCTCATTTTTTAACTGTGCATTTTCCAGGCTGCAGATGAAGCCCTCATCCCAAGATGCAACGAGGAGACAATGCCCATGATAGACCAGGGGACATCAGGATCGTCAATGAGGGCCAGATAATCTTATACTGATTTGGATAACTTGGCATTAGCTACTGCAAAATTCAGCTGCCCATCCAATTGAAAGGGATCATTCACTCAACCACTGAAAATTCTGAAAATGAAAATTCTGGTATCATTTACATACCCTCAAGTTGTTCAAAACCTGTATGAATTTCTTTGTACTGCTGAGGAGTATAATGGTGAATCCTTAAAATCAGCACACTTTCAAAGTCCTTCTTAAAAAAAATGTAGACATTTTTTATTACTTTATTTATGCTGTTGTTGTTCTTATTGTGGAATATTGTATTACGTTAAGCAAGTTTTTTTATTACGTTAAGCAAAGTAGTGTACTTTTTTTTTTTTTTTTTTGGATTTTGCTTTTTTATGGGGTTATATTATATTTTAACAGATGCATTTCAAGCAAATGAGCTATGTCACATGCTTCTCTGTAAATTTGGAATCTGTATGGATTGTTGTGTACTATCAAAAAAAAAAAAATTTTTCCAAAAAATGTTTTTGCTTATTGCCTTGCTTAAAAATCTACAATATTGAGGTTGCTAAAATGCTATTATTTATTTAAAAATGTAATACTTGTAGTTTACCAAAGTTTTTTTATTAGTTTGTTATTAGTTTTATCTGGATTTATTGTACATCATAGTTTTATGTAATTTATTGAAGCACTACTGCATATGGTGGACAAAGCTTTAATTAAAAAAAAAAAAAAATCATGTTAAATCAACAAGGTAACATGGCATAAAAAGCATAAAAACATAAAAAAAATCATGTTCATTTGACAAACACAAGTTACATAACATAAACGGAGATAAATTATGTTGAGAGAACATAATAAAAATACACGCAACCGATGTACATATTTTTTTTATGTTAATCCAACAGATTTTTTTTTTCAGTGCAGCCAGTTTTGGTTCCAAATGACTTCCTTTGTATTTTTGTTCATACAGTGGAAGTCAATGATAACAGAAACTACTACCAGCTTCTTTTGTGTTTCACAGAAGAAACTAACTCATACAGGTTCAGACATGAAGGCATAAGCAAATGATGACAGAATTTTCATTTTTGGATGGACCGTCTCTTAAACGAGCAAAGTCTAGGCTGTATTTTTTTGTAGCAGGGTAATCATGCAATTTTTTTTACTTCATTATTATAATTGATATTTTGTAGTGGTTTGCAATATCCTATAATAGAATTATGAAAACATGCATGAGAAGCATCACAATCTCTGTTCACAACTGGCTTTCTTATTGCAAAGTGTTAGACAGTTGAGAGCATTGAATTACACCTCTTTGTGTTACCATTGCACCAATAGGGGGCAGTGGTGATCTGTGCTCGCTTTGAGATGAACGCAGTGGTAATAGAGAGACGCCCTGTGCAGTGTTTAATACCAGCATACACCTACAGTATGTTAATAACATAGACTGGTGCTCTGCTGTTGATTTTACCTTGTTCTATCACCTTGTTTCAGTGGTCCTTAGAGGTCCAACCTGACACCTTAAGCATCAACATGAACATATAGTTGACCATATTGCCATACTGAACCCCTAAGGTATCCACATGATGCTTGTTACATGAAATTGTAGGAAGAAAGGTTATAGAGATGATATTAGGTGGCTGTGGAATGTGGTGGGAGAGCACTTTTGTGCACTTTGCATCAGCTGTCAAGAGAGACATGATGAGAAACAAGCTGAGTCATGTACTTTACTAACAGTGCTGATTTAATCTATATGTCATACATTCTGATAATCCCAGAGAAAAAAACGAAGCACCTTCTAGATATTGTTTCGGAAAATTTTGTTATAGAAATTGGGGTTGTTAGTTGTTGTTTGAAGTGAATACAGATGGTTCCATTTATAGGACTTGGTATCTTTGGAGAGATCATTGACAGTGTTAGATGCTTGTTTAGTTGTCATGGTTTAATTGAATCATCTTTTTCCTAGCAACAATGATCTGAAGCTGCTTGACAACACTTGAAATGCTGTTGAAAGGACAAGGGTGTCCCACTTTCCCTGTGCAATATCAATGGAACCTGAGAATTAGCCACAAAGGCCAGTCTTTGTGAAGAAACAACATCCTAAATCCCAAATAGTGCCTTCCTGTGTGATTTAACTAATTATTATTTAGCACCCTTGAAATGAAGGATGACATTCACCTTTAAGGAGATTAATTAAAAACTCCTGAAAATGCAATATTATTATTTTTATAATCTGTAAGGAAGTGCAGCTCTAATTGCTTTGCATTTTTATTGTGTACATGATGAATATGGATGAGGATGTAAGCAGGACTCAAGACTAAGGGTACAAGTTGTAACATCGAACCATCTGCAAGGGGAACACAAATCTGGCATGACAGAATGTTGCTTTTTCATGATTTGCCAGCGTATGTCCCTGCGTGTGATGGATTTGAAAGATATACATCTGCTGTCACACTGTGTTTTTTTTTTTTTTTTTTTTTTCTCTTCAGGCCGACCCTTCAGTAGAGGGTTTCCCAGATCTCAAACTTTGGATGGGATCTGGCAAATGTGTTTAGAATTTGAAGAATGGCTTTTTAGATGGTAGCTTAGTCTATAATGTCCAATGATGTCCCAAGTTTCTTATTACGCTCGTAAAATTATATATATATATTAGGGCTGTCAGTCGTTTAAAATTTTTAATCTAATTAATTACATGATGTGTCGATTAATTACTCTAATTAATCGCAAAATAAATTTGACTGTGAAAATAGCCACAAAAGATTATTCAAAGCTATTGTTGTGTTAAAAGAGAAAGTATCAAGTAGACATTACAAATTCTGGCTTTAGAAAGAAAAAAAATTATTTGATTTAACATAAAATTCTGAAGAATTTTTAACATTTTAAAAGAAAGGTTTGAAGTGACATGAGGGTGAGTAAAAGATGACAGTATTTTTGTATTAATAATTATTAATTGATTTATTTTTAATGAAATTATACTCGCATAAAAAAACTAAATCTGCCAGCAGGTTACGGTAAATGTTCATTCGATTCGTTCAAATGGCTGATTCTTTCAGGAATTAAGTAAATGGCTCTCTTTATAAATGGGCAGTTGAATCATTAGTTCACTCGATTCATTCAAAACGTGGATTCATTCAGAAACTAAACACCACTGTGTTGCTCTAAGATGCACAACAATTCTGCTATGACTTTAAAGGTAAAGTGTTCTCTGCAAAACTGAGCAAAAACACAATATTTTGTTTAAAGTATAACACTGTCTATGGTTTCATCTAGAACATTCAAACTCCATGTACCCTTCTTTAGAATTTTAAAATGTTAAAAAGGTTCTTTTAAAGGGATAGTTCACCCAAAAATGAAAATTACCCTATAATTTACTCACCCTCAAGCCACCCTAGGTGTATATATTCTTTTAGACGAATACAATCAGAGTTATGTTAAAAAAAAAAAAAAAAAATATATATATATATATATATATATATCCAATAAAGTACATCCATTCATCATTAAAAAGTACTCCACACGACTCCGAGTTAATAAAGGCCTTCTGAAGTGAGTTGATGCATTTGTGTAGGAACAATATCCATATTTAAAACTTGTGTACACGAGAAAGTGGTGTTCCAGCGGATGACTTAGGATGTAGGTGAGTGCAGTGACAAACGTGGGGGTGACGAATGCGAAAGTGCAGTTGAGAGAGAGCAAAACAAAACACCAGTCATGAATTAGAAATAGAAAACGAAGATTTGTAATTAAAAAATGGTATAGGATTCCGATATAAGCCAAGTGGAGAAGTTTTCCTTTGCTGTAAACAAAACTTGGTTCCTTACGCTACCCCTAGGTCTTACATCATCTGCTGGAACACCACTCTCTCGTGAACACATGCGCGACAGTTAGCAGAAGCTAGAGATTATGGTTTATAAAGTTTTAAACATGGATATTTTTCTTACACAAATGCATTGATTCTCTTCAGAAGGCCTTTATTAACCCCGAGTCCTGTGGAGTGATTTTATGATGGATGGATGCACTTTATTGGACTTCAAAATATCAACACCCATTCACTTCCATTATAAAGCTTGGAAGAGCCAGGACAATTTGTAATAAAACTCTGATTGTTTTTGTCTGAAAGAAAAAAATCATATACACCTAGGACAGCTTGGGGGTGAGTAAATCATGGAGTAATTTTAATTTTTGAGATACCAAATATGGTTATTTTATAGCATTGCTGCGAACCTTTGGAAACTTTAAGAATGCATCTTTGCACTAAAGGTTCTTTAAGTGGAAAAAGGTTAAAATTAAAATTATTATCAAATTATTATAATTTTTATTATTAATGACAATAACCATTTTAAAATGATTTAAAATAAATAATAAAATAAAGTATAAAATAATATCACCTCAGTGCTGTTCTCATAGCAGTATTCGTGTGTTCAAGCATGCACAATTGGCCAGCATGGCAGGTGTGTGTGAACAGCTGGGCTCTGGCTCCTGATAGATAAAGAAATGCCCACCCAACTCTCATTTAAAACAAATCATCGTCCATAGTGGGCCGAGAGGGTGACTGTGGGTCATCTCTTTTTGTTCACAGTGTTCTCATAAAGACACTTTTTTTCATTGATGAATATCTTTGCCTTTAGAAACATCTTCCAGCGCATTCATAATTCAGCTTTAACAATTCTGACCTTACAAAGTACTATGGTTCACCTTCCTTGGAGTGATGAAACAAGACAACAATAGAACTAGAACAGGAAGTGTATCATGCTAATGGCGCTGCACACTCGCGGGGTTTATATTTGGTTTCAGCTCGGCTGTGCTAATATGCGAACGGCGACAGTCACTTGCACACATTCATGAATCAGACTGATTGCTGGCATGTCAGTGAAAACAGAGGTGGGGGAGCAAAGATGACACTTTCATAGCGTTGACAGATGGGAAGTGATTTGGAGTTGGTGGCTCACTCAGGATAGGTTAATTAGACTGATAAGCAAAAATGTGTTCGGGCTGGCACAGTGACTCTGATAGTTTAATGCAGCCATCTTACAGTCATCATATGTCTTTTTCTGTGCCTTGGAATATTTGCTGCTTTTTTTTTTCTATGAAAGTGCTTATGGCATTCAATCAAAGCGTGGGTCTGCTGAATTGGACCATCCAGGCAAGGAATTGCAGATTTTTATAGGCAAAATGTGGATTCTTATTGATGGGTGTTTCTTTAACTTCTGGCACTTTTATGCCTCAGGGGTTGATTAAAATTAACAGATTTTAGATCCAGACTTTCAATCTTAAAATATGAAATTGCATCATAAAATATGAATTATTATATATTTGAAGATACGATCAATGAGTGAAGTAGTCATAAACCATTTTAATACACTATTATTCAGAAGTTTGGGGTTGGGGAGATTTTTTTGTTTTTGTTCACCCAAACTGTATTTATTTGGTCAAAATGACAGTTAAAACAGTTAAAAATTTTAGATTTAGTATTTTACTATATATGTAAAATGTAATTTATTCCTTGATGGCAAAACAAAATTTTCAGCAGCCATTGCTTTAGTCTTTAGTGTCACATGATCCTTCAGAAATCATTCTTAAAATGTGGTGATTTGGTTCTCAAGAATGTCTTGTTATTATCAATGTTCAAAACAATTGTGCTGCTTAATATTTTTGTGGAAACCGTGTTACATTTTTTCAGGATTCTTTAATAAATAGAGTTCAAAGGAGCAGCATTTATTTAAAAAAAAATAAATCTTTTGTAAGATTAGTATTAGTAGCATGCGAAGGTTTGGGAACCGCTTTTTTACCGCTATAACAAAATAAGAGAGATCATACAAAACGCATGTTATTTTTTATTTAGTACTGTCCTGAGTAAGATATTTTACATAAAAGATGTTTACATAGTCCACAAGACAAAAAAAAAAGTTGGAATTATTAAAATAACCCCCTTCAAAAGTTTGGGAACCTTTGGTTCTTAATACTGTGTGTGGTTACCTGGATGATCTATGACTGATTTTTTTTTTTTTTTTTTTGATGGTTGTTCATGGTTGTCCCTTGTTTGTTCTGAACAGTTAAACTGAGCACTGTTCTTAAGGAAAGACCTCCAGGTCCTGCAGATTCTTCAGTTTTCCAGCATCTTTTGCATATTTGAACCCTTTCCAACAATGACTGTATGATTTTGAGATCCATCTTTTTACACTGAGGACAATTGAGGGACTCAAACACAACTATTAAAAAAGGTTCAAACATTCACTGATGCTCCAAAAGGAAACATGATGCATCAAGAGCCGGGGGGTGAAAACTTTTGAACAGGATGAGGATGTCCAAATTTTTCTTATTTTGTTTAAATATAATTTTTTTCCATTCAGTACTGCCCTTCGGAAGCAACAGAAGATACTTGCATGTTTCCCGGAAGACAAATTAAGTACAATTTACCTTGATCTTCAAATTCAAAAAGTTTTCACTCCCCGGCTCTTAATGCATTGTGCTTCCTTTTGGAGCATCAGTGAATGTTTGAACCTTTTTTAATAGTTGTGTTTGAGTCCCTCAGTTGTCCTCAGTGTGAAAAGATGGATCTCAAAATCATACAGTCACTGCTGAAAAGAATTCAAATGATCAATGATCAATTTAATTAGTAAGAGGCATTTGTAATTGTGTTATGGTCTCCTTTAACTGTAATTGCATATTGATCTCATTTTTATTCTGTTGAAGCCATTAATCGGATGTAAATGTCTTTAGTGACCCTGTCATGTCATTGTGTGTTTGGTTTTCTGTGAGATGTGTCTATGATGTTGCACAGTGCACAGAATACTAGTTATTGTCTGGTGTGTTTAGGCTTTAATATTTCATGAAGCGAAGGGTGCAAACGTCCAAAGTATGATCCAGCTCTCTGGTATGCCGTAGATGAATGGAATAAAACTTGAAGAGGAATTTTTCTGACTGTGGTTTTGCTTTGAACATTTTGAATTTTAGTCCACGGGGATTTAAAAAGGCATTTTAACTAGCTCCATGTTTTTGCCCTTTTGTGCATATTCACCTCTGATGTGCTGCGTATCTTATATTTTCTGATATTACAGATATAAAAGAGTAAAAACAGTAAAGGAATAACAGAAAATAATGTAAAAGATTAAATTTTTTTGTCTTGTATAAATCACAGATATTCACATTTTTGTGTGTGTGTTATAAGGCACCTTTTAAAGCTTCTAACAAAATATAAGATGCTGAGATGCTGTTGGAAAAGTTGCTCTCGGATGTGCTTAGAAAAGTTGCTGTTGTCAGTGTTGTTAAGAATGGATGAGACAAAGACAAAACTAATGGCCACAATAGCATCATATTGAACAAAAAAAACAAAACTCTTTTTACCAAAGAACCTCAGGGCTGTTTTGTAACTTTCATAATATAGTCAATTAGAAATTTCACACTGTTCAAAAGCTTTAGAGGCCGTCTTTTAAAAGAAAAATCTTAAAGTTGAGTTCCAGGTGGACCTTGTAACAAGAATAACCCCAGACACTAAATTGCTGTAAGGGAAACATGCTGTACAGGCAAACAAGCTCTCAAAAATCACACATGTTGGAAAGTTCTGCGAATAAGAGCGGACAGAAATGTCTCCAAATTCAGTTAAGGAGACTGATTGACAATTATAAGCAATGCCTACAAGATGTTGTTTTCACCAAATTGGTGGTGTACTTATTTTTTCCAGGTAATTGCTTTCCTTACCTTTTTGTGAAATGATTGGAAAGAAAAACTGCAACAAAATATCACAAGCTTTAACAAGCACGTGGGTATCCTAATGTCACACCTGTTCTGTATTTCCAAAGATGATCACTTTGACATTAACATAACAGTGTCAAAATTCAATTCTAATTATTTTTGCAAATCAAATAGACTTTTTAAATAAATAAAGTAAATAAAATGATTTTCCCATGTGGGTGTCTTTAACATACAACAGTCCAGTATAATTCATAATTGTATCTGTTCAGTTTTGTTTTTTAAAATATTTATGTCCAATATATGGTGGCTTTTGTACTGCCATCCTTACTGTTCTTTTATTTTAGTCCAGCTGTTTCCAAGAATCCCCCACTGAACTCAATCAATAGAACACTGAAAGACAGCTGGGCACTTAAAGGACCCTGACGCATTTACCCTTGACCTTCAATTCTTCTGCTGTTCTTCTTCACTCGCTGCACTTGAGGAAGAATTTAACAGCATGTGGTAGTAATAAAGCCCTTATGTTCAAATTAACTCTGTACAGGTGAGTGTTTTCTTGGAACTTTAAAGAGAAGACTCATGTTGTACTGTACGTACAGTATGCATTTTTACATTATAGTTTACATTTTTACCTAATGTTCAATAAACATTATTCACCTATGAGCACTAGGCATGCACAGTACTTTTAGATTGTCTAGGGCTGCCCTCGAATAAAGATTTTTCTGGTAGGCTAGTACTCTTTTATTTTAAGCATTAGTCGACTATTAGTTGTACGTTTATTAATAACCCATATAAATCATATAAACCATATAAGCGCTCAATGCACACAAAAAAAGCTCGCCACAGCACACCCATATGTGTCAGGAAAAAACAGCAAGGAGACTGTATTAGCGTTTTAATAATTTATTGATAAATTACAGCTTTCTTTTTTTTTCAGCTTATAAGAGGACATCGACGACACTGACTCGCCATCTCTGCAGTAGTGATTCGCCTGTATGCTTGTTTCAAATTGATTATATAATCTGAGAATATTTGTTTTCTATTTGAATTGGTTCACTTAAAAGTAGACATTTCACTCTCTATATATAGGCTGTTTTTCATGTCTGTAAGGCAAGTATACACAGAGTTTCAAAGTTTCACGCTCAAGTTCACACAGACTGTGACGTTAGCAAGCGCATCCTGTTCGCTTTCATTATTTTACAAAAGCACGTTTTGTTGTTATTCTGAATGCACATAAATAAACAGAGTCTTTACAGATTTGAAAGATGTATTACTTTTATCTGTATGACCAAAAATGACAGAGTATTTTAAGAGCAAGTGACTGCAAAAGCGCCTCCATCTGTCATGCAGAGAGTGCACTACTATTCAGCCTCCACACTCCGCACAGACACTTGAATAGCGCACATTTTTTCTAGGTTAATTTTAGATTGAGCGGCCATGTAAAGTTGCTACTACTTACATATTTCAGATGAACAGCCATATTTGAGGTTGATGAATGATAGGTGAGCATTTGGATGTCCTCCACATAGACCAGCCGTAAACAATCTGTCCATCACGTACTGCGTGACTTTTTCTGCAACTAAGTGACTGATAACATCTTGGTCGACCAAGCCTCTTCTCATTGAATAATAGTTAGTCGACTATTAGGGGGCAACCCTAAGATTATCTGATGCTTTTTAAAATTTTCTTAAAATTACTAATAAATTAATAAGTTAAATGTAATCTTTACCTAATTAAAAAATAAAAAACATCAATTTTACACTGCACATACATTATAATGTTGTGATGTATAAATTCACTATTGTACTATGGGGATGTTAAATGCTTGAATCTGATTGGCTGATGAATGTTCTAAGCTGTCCAATTATTCAGGGAAATGCACAGCTAACGTAGTTCCAGGCAGGTCTTGATCGCATTACATGTCCATATTGCTTCACCAAATGATTTCAGTTAGTTCAAAGCAGGGTTGCCAGGTTTTATCCGGGGGGTAAAATGCACATTTTTCGGCAGGGTTCCCCTGGTCAAATTAACATTCCAGTGGCTAAATATTATGTTATTGGGGTCGCTTCAACCCACGGACATAAAAAACAACCCGTGGCAACAGTGTTAAGGTAGCCCAATTCCGTGGGAAAAACGCAGACTTGGCAACACTGTTTCAAAGGTCCTTAACAGCTTACAACAACAAAAGAACCAAAATCCAGAACAACAAAAAATACCAAAAAAATATAGTAAACAACAAGATAAAAATGACAAATTAGTTCCATGTTTTTGCCACAAAATTACATTTTATTATGTACAGAAAGCACATACTCGATTTCTACTGCTGTCTCTCCTTTCAAACGCATACAGATACAGTACAGACACACACTCGCACAGAAACGTGTTATCAGTGGTACTCTGACGAATTTATCACTAAAATAGTTTAGCAACTTAAAGCTACATGACATTTCTCACTAGCAAGGTAATAACAGTGCTGTTGTAGCAACGACTCAAGCCTTCATTACTAGGTCTAAAATGACGTTTTGGAATTAGCAGTGAAGGCCTTGGATTAGATGCGTAAAAAATGAATCCTACACACCTAGTGTTTTAAGGACAAAACAGGACAAATGTCCTAAAAAAAAACAAAATCTGAATGATGTCTTGAGGTGTAGTAACCGTAGTATAAGCGGAATAATTGGCTCCGGTCCGTTGAATTACTAGGAAATAATGCACAGTGCATTATTTTCGAATAATTCAGTGGAGCAGAATCAATTATTCCTTTCTTAAATAATGGATTTTATTTTTAGTGTTTTATTTTGTTCATCCATGATGAACATCTAAATGTGCATCCATTCTCTGTGTCTTCTTTGTCATCAAATTGTATTATGCTGTGGAAAAGCCACACACTGTTTTTACTGTTTTTTATCTTTTTTTCATTCAGTAGGAAACCTAATTTGCTGTTATTTAACTTTTTTCTTAAAGCAACTCGACGTGTTTTCTTCCCTGATCAACCACAAAGCAAACAGCACAGCTTCATCTTTCTGTCTTTTAATATTCAACAGCTGCCCAGGGCGTTGGGTTTGTTTGAACATAATAAATACCATGTTTGTCTAAAAAATGGTGCACCATTCAATTCCCCGGAACTGAAGGTACCACGCTTTCCATCAAAATGTAATTCCTCCCGTCTCAAAGGTTTATTCTTTTGTAATCAAAATATTCCTGCTTTAATGTAGTCTGGCCACCCCTGAGTTGCTTCACAGACTCCTGATGCAGGAAATTATATCAGGCACAAATCAGACCTGCATGAGGATCAATAGAATTTGCTAGTGAATCTTCACAGGTGGATCACACCGAATATATTTCCCGCCGCAGTAATAAGACTATGTCCGCAACTAATGAGGAAGACTTATAGGATCTTGTACCTTTTGGAGACACAAATCCATTGCTAAATCCAGCTGCCAGAATGGTGGCATTTTGTCTTGTCATATATAGCCTCGGGTGACATGGCAGCATCTTTCCATTACCACAGACACCTTCTCGACTGGTTGATGTGCCACATTTTGCAAATTACACGTCACATGGTAGTTTTTCAGTGCCTCCACTGCTGATTTCCTATCCTCAGGAGGCCACTATATAGCTCAGTGTTTGGTTTGTAAATTTCCGCATGCAACTACGCGCAAGTTTCAAAGTGACACAGTCTGAATTAGAGTTGTTTTCCCCCAGAATGTCCTTCATGGATGATAGATGCTGTATGAAAGGAAAAAATGGCAGTACTGGTTTTTGTCATTACACATAAACATAATTTATTGCCCAACGGATGTACTCTGTTAAAAGTGTCCTTTAAACAGTGTATTTGCATTTGAGATGAACATCTTGTGATTACTTTTTGTTAGTTTACTTTTCAGTTCAGGTTACCAGGGAAACCTTTCAAATTTCCACTCACCATGTCACCATTTTGTGTGACCTTCATAATGAGTCTCATTTCTCTGCTTTGCTTTAATTAGCCTCATCTATGTAAATTGAGAATTATAAGCACTTTATATCCACCAATCATTTTGGTGACTAAAACTTCTTTGAGGTTTCCAAAAATGCGTTTCATCTACACTACCAGTCAAAAGTTTTTGAGCGGTAGGATTTTTAATGTTTTTTTTTTTTTTTTTAATGTTTTTTTTTTTTTTAAGAATTCTCTTCCGCTTTTGATCCAAAGTACAGCAAAAACAGTAAAATTGTGAAATATTTTTACTATTTAAAATAGCTGTTTTCTATTTAAATATATTTTCAAATGTATTTTATTCCTGTGAACAAAGCTACATTTTCAGCATCATTACTCCAGTCTTCATTGTCACATCATCCTTTAGAAATAATTCTATGCTGATTTGCTGTTCAAGAAACATTTATTATTATTTTAATTATTACCAATATTTAGAACAGTTGAGTTAATTTTTTTCATAATTATTTGATGAATAGAAAGACCCATTAGCATTTGTCTGAAAAAAAAAATAACATTATACACTATACCATTCAAAAGCTTGGAGTCAGTTTTTTTTTTTTTTTTGGGAAAGAAATTGTAAAAATGAATATTTTCATTTAGCAAGGATGCTTTAAATTGATCAAAAGTGATGATAAAGACATTTATAATGTTACAAAAGATTTCTATTTTCAATAAATGCCATTATTTTGAACTTTCTATTCATCAAAGAAACCTGAAAAAATTCTAGTCAGCTGTTCAACATAATAATACTAATAAAAAAATGTTTTTTGAGCAGCAAATCAAAACATTAGAATGATTTCCGAAGGATCATGTGACTGGAGTAATGATGCTAAAAATTCAGCTTTGAAATCACAGGAATAAATTACATTTTAAAATAAATTCAAATGGAAAACAGTTTTTTTAGATAATAAAAAATTTTCTAAATTTTGCTGTACTTTGGATCAAATAAATGCAGGATTGCAGGAAAAAAACATTAAACCTCTTTTGAACTTGTGGTGTATAAGAAATGTACTGTTTCTGTTAGTGTTTTATTGAAATGTCCTGTACATTCACCTGATTGGGAATCTGATTTGCGGCCTGAATGTTTAGGTGATACACACACCTCATTACAAATGCTCAGCAGTGCCTCAGATTGAGCTGCGGTGTCTGAAGCCAGCTACTTAATCCTGCTCCAGATCTTTCTCAATACCGTTCGTTTGCAGTGTGTTGACGGATATTCCCAGGTTATGCTGTATTGATTGCTGTTTTAACATCTAAAGGACAGATTCCTCTCCTCTGTCCAGCATGCTCAATATTTTGTTTCAGGCTTACAATTCACATTTAATTAACCCACTCTCCACTAAAATAAATCAATATGTAGATCTAGAGAAAACTACTCATGTTTGGCCCTGGAACACAAAACAAATTCCTGATTCCACAAGCATTTCAAAAGGCTTATGATGATCAAGGTTAGTTTTTGAAAAAAAAAAAAACAAGTCTAACGCTAGTGCCACGGGAAATCATACTGATGTTCTCATATCCTCAGCACTTATTCAGATGACACAGCTTTGACAATTTATGCTGTAAAAAAGGGCTGCAAAAGTGTGGTTTATGTGATGGCTTATTTATAGCAATATTACGAGCAAGGTTTTCAAGTAATCGAATCTTGATCAATGGCAGCTATAAAAACAGAAATACTACTTTTACTAATTGTAGGGAGTATAGAAATACATGTGTACAAAATATACTTGGCAGTTTTCCCTCATGTGACCTTGAATGCTCTGATGTTCTCAGAAATTTTACTTATTCAAAGCACATACTGTAGTATAGGAGGAAAAGGACTAGATATGGATTTGCCTTCCTTTAGTCATTATGTTCTATGCAAGCACACAGGCTAATAGAATGAATGAGTTCTTGCTGCTGTAAGCCAATGGGAATTGTGATATTGAAGTCTGATTTACTCTGCTGAAACTTGGCTGGGAGCTAATACTCGTGACTCCATGTTTGCATCAAATTGATTTCATGTCACGCACTCAGTGTAATGTGTGCCGTTGATTTCGTCTTGTGTCTTTTATTTTATTTTGAAGTTACCCTGTCTGTTTATTGTTGGCCAGAGGTACTGGAAATTGGAGGGTTGTAGCCCCCTCCACATTTATTTGCTTTGGCTGATATTACAGTATGTAACTTACCTCTGTTGGCTTTTATTAAAAACACTCTTCTGTTATGTTACATTTGTGCACACCACAGTACTTATTTACATTTGTGTAAAAAAGTTTGTATTTAATTTTATTTTACACTATCAGTCAAAAGATTTTGAAAAGTAAGATTTTTAATGTTTATTTATTTATTTATTTTATTTTATTTTTTTTTTTATAAAGAAGTCTATTCTGTTCACCAAGCCTGCATTTATTTGATTCAAAGTACAGTAAATGTTTAAACATTTTTACCATTTAAAATAGCGGTTTTCTGTTTGATATATTTTAAAATGTAATTTATTCCTGTGATTTCAAAGCTGAATTTTTAGCATCATTACTCCAGTCATTTTATCCGTAAGAAATCATTCTAATATTCTGATTTGCTGCTCAAAAACATTTATTATTATTATGTTGAAAACAGCTGAATAGAATTTTTTTATCATCGCTTTTGATCAATTTAAAGCATCCTTGCTAAATAAAAGCATTAATTTCTATAATTTCTTTTCAAAAAAAAAAAAAAAACATAATAATAATAATAAAATAAATAAATAAAATAATAATAATACTGACTCCAAGCTTTTGAATGTATATTATATAATGTTACAGAAGCTTTTTATTTCAAATAAATGCTGATCTTCGGATCTTTCTGTTCATCAAAGAATGTACTCAACTGTTTTAAATATTGATAATAATAATAAAAATATTTCTTGAACTGCAAATCAGCATATTAGAATGATTTCTGAAGGATCATGTGACACTGAAGACTGGAGTTATGTGCTAAAAAATGTAGCTTTGATCACAGGAATAAAATAATGTTTTAAAATGTATTCAAATAGAAAGCAGGTATTTTAAATAGTAAAAATATTTCACAGTATTACTGCTTTTGCTGTATACTGGATCAAATAAATGCAGACCAGAAGAGGTGACCAGAAGAGAATTCTTTAAAATACATAAAAAATCTTACTGTACAAAAACATCTGACTGGTACTGGTACTGTGACAGTTATGAAAACATTTATAATGTTACAATAAGTTATGTTTCAAATCAATGCTGTTATTTTAAAAATTCTAATTATCAAATAGTCTTAAAAAAAGTTTCAAGGTTACTACAAAAACATTAAGCAGCACAATTGCTTTCAAACTGATATTAATAAGAACATGTTTTTTTTTTTTTTTTTTTTTTTTTTTTTTGAGCACCAAATAAGCATATTAGAATGATTTCTGAGGAATCATGTGACACTGAAGACTGGAGTAATGACTGTTGAAAATTCAGCTTTGCCATCTCCCATCTGCACGTCCTGATTTTGCTGAGTTAGATGTGTTCCTGGGTCAACATATTTTGTTGACGCTGGAACAACATTTTAATCCAAAAATTTAAACTTGACCACATCCCTACACCTAAACCTAACCTTACCCATGAGCAATCCCTAAAATCAGAGGAAATAATAGATGAATGACACTGATGTGCAAGCACTAAACACTGATTGTAAGCCTAAACTTCACAAAAACTATAAACTGTTTTTTCAAATCTGATTGGTTAATCACAATGTTGTTCCAGGGTCAACAAACATGTTGATCCAGGAACATGTCGTACTTGGTAAAATCAGGTTCTGCTCTCGCGGATCTAGTGTAAATTTTACTTTTAATTCATTTTGATTGTCAATTGAGCTGTGCAGACTCAATCTCCAGATTATGTATGAATTATTAATGAAAGATAATGTAAAAATATCTACATATCTGGCTTAATATTGCATTAAGCCAATGTGTATATTTGGCTTATGAATATTAATTAGCTAACATGATTGGAAGATTGCCTAGCATTATCACTGTGAGCAAATTTTCATGAGTGCAGTCTTTGTCGCATTGTCATATCACAAATGCCTGCGTTCAGCCTTTTCTTTTTATTCCCATGATGACTGTGATCACATATCTCATTTTTAGTGTATTTCTCAGTGCGCATATATAAAATCCAGTTTCTTTAGTCACTTGTCAAGTCTTTTTAGACTATCATTTAACAAGCTTTTGTTTTTCATTTGATTTTGGTGTCACATAATAGAGCTACTTTTAGATGCTTCTAACCCCTGTTCACTGATGTTTCTCTCAGACAGATGTGTGAGCGAGAGCTGCTAGAAAACAGGAGGTGGACTTGACATTTCTGTGAACAGACACATGGTGAACCAAGACACATGGTTTGTAACCCATATGTACATCTACTCGCTGTTGAACTGTGACCATATTTCCTGCAGCAGGACTTATCACATGCTGTTGTTTTTGGCGGTGAACTCCGTGCCCTCTGCAGAGGCAATAAACACCAGAGTCAGCAAACTCAACACAGTGAATTCATCTCTATCTCTCCAGATTTGAATGTTGTTCTCACTTCTGCCTTCACCAATTGTTTGTCAGCGTATTGATTGTCTAACCACAGGAAACTGGACTCTGAAATATGTAATATCATAGAGCATATCAGCTTCTTTGCTTCCCTTGGGTAGATTGGAAAACAGCTTGGTACATCTTCATCCCCAAATTCACAGCGAGCATCCTGCAGCTCTCCATCCCCTAGTAAAAAAAAGTGATAGATTTAAAATGCATTTATTTTATACTAAGTATAATTCAAGTGCACAGTGCACAATTCTTAATATTAAGCCTAAAATATGTTTTAATGTGACTAATGAGAATTGTGTGATCTTTAAATAATGTCTTTAAATGCAAAATATTTAAAGTGTGCCTAAAGTATACTTGAAATAGTTCAGTCAAATATAATTAAGTATATCTTTAGTTGGACTTAAGTACAAAATTAAGTGCATTAAGTACAAAATTAGTTGTTCCAATTTAGCAGACTTTAAATATATCAGTTTAATATACTAAAAGTACAATTGCAGGGTATTTTTTGTTAAGTACGCAATATGTAAATGTACTTGTAGTATACTTAGCATGAAATAAATATATTTTAAATACATTTTAATATATTTATTTTTCACTAGAGTCATCACTGGAGCTATATGGATGTAGAAAAAGACAACAGAATAGGCTGTGCAGAAAAGACTGGGATATATTCTGCAATTCGCACTGTGAGGACACTTGGCTTCATCAGGCTGCTTCAATTTCTGTCAAGATAATTCATTCCCCACAAAATTAGGACATTCCATAAAAACCTGAAAGACTTGCTTATTAATAAAAGGACTTTGTGTGAGTTTTGCTAAAGCATATACATACCTTTCAAAAGTTTTTGAAAGAAGTCTTGTATGTTCGTCAAGGCTACATTTATTTAAAAATACAATAAAATTAACATTGTACAAAATAACGGTTTTCTATTTCAATATTTTTTTAATGTAATTTATTCCTGTGATGGCAAAGCTGAATTTCAGCAGCAGTCTTCAGTGTCTCAGTGTCTAATATGCTGATTTAGTGCTCAAATAAAATCTATTCTTATTATTATCAATGTTGAAAATAGCTGTGCTGCTTAAATTTTTTTTTGTGGAAACCATGGTACATTTTTTTTAAGATTCTTTTTTGAATATACAATTCAAAACAACAACATTTATTTGAAATAGTAATATTTTGTAACATTATAAATGTGTTTACTATCACGTTTTTGATCAATTTAATGCGTCCTTGCTAAATAAAATTATTAATAAAAAATATGGCCTCAAACTTAACATAAAAAGATAAAAACAACACAAAGGAGGAATAAGGAACTGTTATTGGTGAGAAAACCGCTGGTAATCTGGCAGCATGGGAGAACTTAGGCAGGGTTAATGAGGTTTGTCCCAGCAGGTTCTGTGAGGTTCTTCAACACCTGTCCTCTTACTGATCTGAAAAAAAGACCATGCTGTAACAGATTCAGAAACGGCTCTCACGTGACCTTTCTGCATTCATTTTCAATTACCCCCACTGCACACTTTAGAGGTTCCGTTATATGTTATATTCAAGTCTTTGAGGACAGCTTTGTATCTTTAACATCCAGTTATTTTAAGGCTGATAATGACTAATTGCAGACATGGAGACGCTGGCAGAAATGTGATTGAATGTCTCCATGTTGTAGGTTGGCAGGTGACCCACTTCCCGAGAATATTTAATTGGGTCTTTTAGACTGATTACAGCCAATGACTCTTTAAGGGACAGTTGGCCTACAAAACGTGTGGTTTTCAGATGAACTGCAACTGAAACTCATTTATTGGCCATCTTCATTCAGGAAGTGACTCGCTTTTGTTTTTCTTCCCTCTCTTCATGACTGAGGAAATAAAACCTCTGTCTGACTTAAGCTTGACTGAACTCAGATAAATTGCTGTGAAAGGAAAGAAATCTGCAGATCTTTTCCCACAAAAGCTGTTGATGGACAATTTATCTTCCCTTGTTTGCTGCAACCTAGCAGATGCTTTTGGAAATGAAAAACTGAATAGAGGCGAGGGAATTTTACTCTGCTAAACATCACTTTGTCACTTTCATTCCACAGTGTTTACCTGGTCAGGTTTGTTTGGGTGTTCATAAATGGCAGATGTGCAGATGTGAAAATGATAGCAGTGGAATGAAGAAAAATGCTGCAAAGTGATTTTTTTGATCAATATTAATGCTGTCTGGACAAATCCTCCCGCAGTGTTAACAAGACACTCCTCAGGGTCTGAAAGCGAGTGTCATGTATGCATAATGACCCCTCATTGATCATTTTTCTTGAAGTCATCTAGAATGTTTACTGTTTTGTTGCATGAAATCTGACTGCTTGCTCTCCCCCCAGGGTAATGACAGTACATCAAAACCGAACACCTTTCATGTCAATCCTGACATTTTACTTTCTAAACGTAATTAAGTAAAATGTTAAGATGACTGAAAAAAGAGACATATTTAAGGGGCTGCTGATTTTGGTATTACAGTTCCATTTGTTTCTGAAAGAGTTGTAAATCATGATTTTTTTTATTTTCTGTTGTCAGCCATAATTATAAACAGTACTTATTGGTTAGTTCACCTAAAAATGACAATTCTGTCATTAATTACTCACCCTTATGTCTTTCCAATCCTGTAAGGCCTTCAGTCATCTTCAGAACACAAATTAAGATTTTTTTGATGAAATTCGAGAGACATTTTAACGATGTCCTTACTACCTTTCTGATCGCTGAACATGGTAATTACATTGCTGTCAGGGTCAGAAAACTCTCGGATTTCTTCAAAAATATCTTAATTTGTGTTCCAAAGATGAATGAAGGATTTATGGGTTTGGAACAACATGAGGGTGAGTAATTAATGACAGAATTTTCATTTTTGGGTGAACTATGCCTTTAAAGGTTTATACATCTGATAATCTTATACAACTCTAATGGTGTGTAGGAAAAAGATAAGCTGTCAATTTAATGCAAAGTAAATATTCTCCAGATATTATGGATTACATTTTTTATTTTAGATTATGAAAGGTTCATATTTGGTTTTGGGTTTTATTATTTGCATTTATTTTTACCTTATTTGCTTAACGACTCCCAAACGGATCGCTCAACGATTCATTTTTCCAAACCCGCTCCTTTGTGTGAAGCTAATCTGTGGTGATTGGTCCAATGACCCAGTCTGTTGTGACTGGTCTACTGTGTGCAGCGCATGTTGGAAACGGAACGCCCATCACCATTACATTAAACACCCAAACAGCCAGAAACGTATTGATAAAGCATGTTTGTACACCAACGTATTGTTCTGCTCTTTATCATAACTCCAAGTAATAACAAGGACAAACATCACTATTCATCAATTTCTAGACAATTGCGAGCGAAAAAAATATCGCTGTTAGCCGGTTAGCCAGAGACCTACAAGCTGCATGGAGTGAACACAACACACACAGCTAAATACGTATTTTGCATGCTACAGAGTACATGAGAGCAACAATTTTTAAAGGATTACTCCACTTTCAGATAATAAAAATTTCTTGATAATTTACTCACCCCCACGTCATCCAAGATATTCATGTCTGTCTTTCTTCAGTCGCAAAGAAATAAGGTTTTTGAGGAAACATTCAAGGATTTTTCTCCATATAGTGGACTTCAGTGGTGCTCAAGGGTCTAAACGATCCCAGCCGACGAGTAAGGGTCTTATCTAACAAAACAATTGGTAATTTTCTTTAAAAAATGAGTATTATACACTTTTTAACCACAAATGCTTGTCTTGACTAGCTCTGTGATGTGCATGCATACTCTGAGCACTCTGGTTCAAGACAAGTTAGGGTATGTTGAAAAACTCATTTTTTCCTCAAACTTTATAATCATCCTACATTGCTGTTTTACCCCTTTTTGTAAAGGGTGTTTGACCCTCCTTGCACGTTCACTTTGTCAACACTGGGTCGGTACTTCTGCAGTGATGTAGGGTGATTTTGAAGTTGGAGGAGAAAATGGAGGAGTTTTTCGACATACCCTAACTGTACCCTAACAGATTTACCCTTACAGTGCAGAGCACAGCATCTTCTTGATATTATAATTTTTTGGGTTCCCTGGCATCAAGAAAAGAATTAAAACAATAAGTAGATAATTTTAGCAGTGCTTGTTGAAATTTCATGTGTTTTTGTTCGTAAATGGAACTTCTTATCATTAATTCTCACTAGAAATTCTTACCATTTCATCACAAAATGCTGCCTTGTAAGGAACAATGTGTTAACTGTTGATATTAAAACTGCATTAGGGTGAGCTTTGTACTATGCAAAGCATCAAGATTGATCCACTATTTTTTAAGGGTTTTTGAAAACCCTTTGTGTCAGTTCTTTTTTCCATTCAATAAAATAACAAGTCACTGCAGACTATGTAAATTCACATGAAGACGTCAGCAGAATTGCTGTTTCGGAGCCCCTGGGGATCAGACGAAGTAAGCGCGGAGCTACGAATTAAAAACGATGTGAATCGTAACTGACGGCTGAATCAGTATCTGTCAGCAGATCATCATCGCACTTGCTTAGAATAAGATTTTTGCTATTTAATCAAACCATTTGGAGCATCATTGATAGAATCTGTCACAAAACCGACAATCTGTTGCCACTCATTCTTAAATCTCTGCCATTAGTTGTATTGAAGATGAGAGAGCAACAATTAGGGAACTTTCAGAGAAGTTCAATGCAAATGAGTTTATAGTTTAAAACAGACATTTGCCACCAAAACTACTAAGGTGCTATCATTGAGTTATTCCCTATGCAACCTCTAACCAGACTGTAAGAGAAATTAAGTGGAAATCTTGACATATAGTGAGGGGGAGGAAGACAACACTCCATAATCTGTCTCCCGGGAACGCTTTTCCCCATTTCCTCAAAATGCTTTTACCTCTATTCCAAGGATAAGTGGAGTGGGTTCACAGTACCTCACAAACTCAGCTCATTTAATTTGTCAGAAAAATAACCAATTAGTCGTAAAGGACGCATGGGGGACTTTTTTTTGCAAACGCGCTGAATAGCGACTATGTGTGCTGATGGGAATTTCACATTTACATGTAGCACATGGCCGTGCTTGTATTTACATTTAAACCAGCTGGTTTCGACGTTGAGACTCCAAAGGCCTTCGGGCTGGTGTGTGATGGAGAGTCCTTCACGTCTCCTCACTCAGCACCTGCGTACAGACTCTCTGTCATAAAGCAGTGCTGTTTGCCCATCTAATCTGTAAAGCAAACAGGCTAAAGCAGTCGTTGCATTGCTAAAAAATCACATGTGACAAAAGAGCAGAGTTATGCATGCATGTGTTTTTGCCATGCGGCCACTCGTATGTGATGTGCGTTCACCCTCACTGCAAGAGCGGGAAAATATGAGAATACATTACTCCGCCCCACTATTGCATTCAGTAAATGCTTGAAGGTCATTGTGGGAGCAGGGAGACATTGTCTAAATGGTATGGAAATGCAATGCAGGTTTTACTCGCACATCACTTTTGTCCATTTGGGAAAACAGTGAGGACTCCTGTTGGCATTACATATTCCACCTTTGCTGCTGGATTGTTTTCATTACAATTTTACCTCCTGGATTGTGAGTCGTGGGTATTCAAATTCCTGGGTCGACTGTGAAGGTTGTTGTTTCATGTCTGTGTTTTTCATCCTTTCTACATGCATTCTATTGTGTTGTTTCACAGCGATATACAAATGTTTTTAGAATTCTACCGTGTAAAATTGGGTATGCAGGGACCACTTTCATGTATCCCTGTAGATACATAAAACTAAAGGCAAACAAGGATGCAAGAGCCAATTCAGGTTAAGGCGCAAACCCTTTTCTTCTGTATGGGCTACCCTTGCGGCTACAAATGATTTCCCATATGGCTCCGCTGGTTTTTGTTGCACAGTATGTGTCAGTGTTGATTTGTTGAAGACTGAAGATATCTTTCTGTGACCTGAAAATGATGTGGCAGGAGGGCCAGAAATGATACTAGCTGCGTGGTGGTTCTTTGTCTCTTGGAATCAAAAAGTTACGCTCAAACAGCTTTCATTATTTTTACATATGTCTGATGAAGATATGGCATATTGTTAAATATAAATCAATCAATAAATGTTTCAATAAATAAAAAGTACATTTCTTATTTTTTATATTGTATTGATGCTATTATTGATTTATTATATATTTGTAATATATTTATCTATTTGTTTATTTCCGCATGTCATGATTTAATTAGAAAGTTATGTTTATTTATTAAAAGATGGTGGCTTAAACTGCCGTTCAAAAGTTTGGGATCAGTAAGATTTTTAATGTTTTTTTGTTTTTTTTTAAAAATAAGTTTCTTATGCTCATCAAGGCTGCATTTATTTAATCAAAAATACAGAAAAAAACTGTAATATTGTAAAATATTATTTCAATTTAAAATAATGGTTTTCTATTTGAATATATATAAAATCTAATTTATTTCTATGATGAAAATCTGAATTTTCTTCAGTCATTACTCCATTCTTCAGTGTCACATGATCCTTCAGAAATCATTCTAATATGCTGATTTATTATCACTGTTAAAAACAGCTGTGCTGCTTAATATATATATATATTACAGGATTCTTTTATGAATAAAAAGTTAAAAAGAACAGAATTTATTTAAAATATAAATCTCACTCTTAACAATATACACTACTGTTTAAAAGTTTGGGGTCAGTAAATAATTTTTCTTTCTTTTTTTGATAGAAATTAGTACTTTTTTTCAGCAAGGATGTGTTAAATTGATAAAAAGTGCTAGTAAAGACTTACAATGTTAGAAAATATGTCTATTTAAAATAAATGTTGTACTTTTAAATTTTGTATTCTTCAAAGAATCCTGAAAAAAGTATCACAGGTTGCAAAAAATATTAAGCAGCATATTAAAATGATTTCTGAAGAATCAGTGACACTGAGCACTGGAGTAATGATGCTGAAAATTCAGCATTGCATCACAGAAAGAAATTACATTTTAAAGTATATTAAAAGGAAAAAAAAACTTTATTTTAATATTTCACAATATTACAGTTTTTTTCTGTATTTTTGATCAAATAAATGCAGCCTTATTGAGCAGAAGATTAACATTTTTTTTTTAAATCTTACCGATCCCAAACTTTTGAACAGCGTTGTATATCATGATGCTTTTAATGAAAGATTTAATCATTAATATGCCTCCCAGTCTTATATAAAGATAATGGCAGGGATTTCATTGATTTAAGTGATCTGCCATATCAGTGATCTCTTTCATATATGACTGGCTTTATGGATCAGGCTGAGGATGAGCAAGCATTGATACGGACACGGGGTAGTGCAGTGCCATTTTCTGAATCCACTGAAACTAAGCCCTTCGTGGAACATCTTAAGATAAACGCACCAAGATAACACAAGAAGACAAGGTGACATTTTCAACTAATTGTCACCTAATCTGTACTAGTAAGGCCAATGTGTGATGACTGATCCTGGGAGTTTGGTCGAGGTAGCTTGCGAAATGTCAATGGCAATGAAAAATAACCCAACAGCGAGCAACTGCAATAACGTGTAAATAGCTAGATAAAGAAAACAACATTGTTTTACAAATGTATTAACATATAATGCAGTTAATTATAGTTAAAGGGATAATTCACCCAAAAATGAAAATTCTGTCATAATTTACCCTCACATCATTACCCACAAACATGTATGACTGACTTTCTTCTGTTAAACATAAATGGAGATATTATGGAGATGTTTTTTTTTTTTTTTTCCACAAAATGGAAGTCAATGGGCACCAGAACTATTTGGTTACCATCTTTCTTTAAAATATCATCCTTTGTGTTCTACAGAAGAAGGAAAGTTATATGATTTGCAACACAATGAAGGTGAGTAAATGATGAGAGAATTTTCATCTTTGGGTAAACTATCCTTATAATGCAGGCTTAATAAATGTATTAAGTCATTAATTACTCACCCTCATGTTGTTACAAACCCATAAGAAATTTGTTCATCTTCGGAGCACAAATTAAGATATTTTTGATGAAATCTGAGAGCTTTTTGACCCTGCATTACAGTTGAACCACTGATGTCACATGGACTATTTTATCTTTGTCCTTACTACCGTTCTGGGCCTTGAACGTGGTAGCTGCGTTGTTGTCTCTGCAGGGTCAGAAAGCCTTCAGATCAAAAATATCTTAATTTGTGCTCTGAAGATGAGTGAAGGTCTTAATGGTTTGAAATGGCATGAGGTGAGTAATTGATGACAGTATTTAAATTTTTGTGTGAGCTATCCCTTTAAGCCTACAATGATTTATTAACTAAAATTTATTTATCTTATCTATATATAACCGAATAACCTATCATTTCGCTAGATAAGACCCTTCTTCCTCGGCTGGGATCGTTTGAATCCGCATTTAAACTGCATTTTGGAAGTTCAAAATCGTGGCACCATATCAGTCCATTATATGCAGAATCCTGAAATGTTTTCCTCAAAAAACATAATTTCTTTACGACTGAAGAAAGAAAGACATGGACATTTTGGATGACAAGGGGGTGGGTACATTATCTGTAAATTGTTGTTCTGGAAGTAGAGTTCTCCTTTAATTTACTGACCAATGTTAATTTGTGTAGCTTGGAAAAAAGTTGATAAATAAATGATATTAATGCATTATCTAATGTGAATGAATTGGAACTTTTTGTAAAGTCCAAAGCTAACAAAATATTAATGTATATTGTTGTCTACTTGAGATGTATTGATTAAGTCCAGAGCACCAAATATATGATTATTAGAAGGTTAGAAGTAGATGCATTTCAGTGGTTAAGGATATAGGTTGCAGACGTAAAATAAGACCCTCTCATATTATGTGGGAAATACATGCACTGAGAGCTTTTTTTTTAAATTTTTTAATTTTTTTTTTTTAAATGGCAGGCATTTCAGTGCAATTACTCATTTACGCCTGTGAACTGAGTTCAGTGGAACTGTATTTGACAGTAAGTGACGGATCTCCCTGCGGAGCAGCGCTGTGTGTTGACTTTCTTGTCACACGGTGATTGGCCCTCCAGGAACATAGTCAGAGCTGTAGAACATGCGTAGCAGGGGGCTTCAAACAGCTGGTCCCTGGGACTTACTAACTGTGCATATAAGGCTTTAATCCTATGCTGCATCTCAGCCTTTTGTAAGTGCAGTCCCTAAACCAGCCTACTGCTGTCAGACTGTGCCGGATGAAGATACTGGAAGTTTTTCTACAATTACTGGATTTTATTCAAGTCAAGTTTAATTTTTGGTCTTCTAAAGCTTTATTATTTCATTCATTAGAGTGGTTCTAAGAAATCTGTGATTCAAAAATATAACCAGAATAAAATTAGTTCACTTCAGTGAGCTGTAAAAGTTAATGTAATATTTATTCCTAAGCCTTTTTAAATCAAACAGCATGAAATATTGTCTTAGGAAGCATAGCATGCAGTGATTGTGCACCTCGGTTTGGCTGCTCTTTGACTAGCAGCCTGTCAGTATTCACACAAAATGCTTTGACAGGGCAGAGAGGTGGAACTTACCCGGTGTGGAGCCGCCTGTTCCTCCCAATGTGTGCTGCCTTACGGGCTTTTACCTGATTGATGTTACCTGTCATATTCTAAACACGTCTATTTTTCTCCTGCTGTGCCATATGTTAAGAGAACACTATAGGTAAAAGAGGCTGTTTAGCTTTCCTGTCTCAACATTGCAACAAACACCCCACTGTCATTTACCTTTCCACTGAGGCTCCCAGTGTTTGAAATTCACACCCTGTATGAGCAAATGCTAATGTATTTTTTATTTTTTTTTATTACACTTTTATTTTTTCCAATCAAAAACGGTATTTTCTATGCTAAACTGTAAAGCTGGCACCATAGCCAGAGCTGCTGCTGCCATAACTTATTCACCGCACCATAGTTTTTTACCTTTTTAATTATCATAATTTTATAAATTAGTAAGCTTTGCCTTCTAGGCAGCACATCTTTTTTTGCCATGTTTTGCTGTTGGTGGTTTCTTGTATATTTCTTTATTTATGACAGCACTGAGCCTTTGCTGTCTGCCTGGTTCTATATTTTAATTAGTCTTATTACAGTAATCTTTGTGACACCTCAAAGTGAGCATGTGCTCCTGCTGACCTGTGAGAAGCAACATCCGGTCCAACTTTTTGTATTGCTGTCTTTGTGTTGTTTTAAAAATACTCTGCAACACATCACAAATATGAACAGTGCAGTTGAGGTCAAAAAGTTTGCACCCCCCTTTCAGAATCATTAAAAATGTCAATTATTTTACCAAAATAAGAGGGATCATACAATCCATGTTATTGTTTATTTAGTACTGACCTGAATTAGATATTTCAAATAAAAGATGTTTACATATAGTCCACAATAGAAAATAATAGCTGGTTCAAAATACTTGGTTCAAAAGTCCCTTGGTCCCCTTGATTTTTAATACTGTGTTCTTACCTGAATGTTTTGTTTGTTTGTTTTTTTTGTTTAGTGATAGTTGTTCATTAATCCCTTGTTTGTCCTAAACAATTCAACTGTGTGCTGTTCTTCAGAAAAATCCTTCAGGTCCCACAAATTCTTTGGTTTTTCATCATTTTTGTGCATTTTAACCCTTTCCAACAATGACTGTATATGATTCTGAGAACCATCTTTTCACACTGAGAGACTCATATGCAACTATTACAGAAGGTTTAAATGCTCACTGATGCTCCAGAAGGAAAAACCATGCATTAAGAGCTTTTGAACAGAATGGAGATGTGTACATTTTTCTTATTTTGCCTAAATATCATATTTTTTCATTTAGTACTGCCCTTCAGAGGCTACAGAAGATAGTAACATGTTTCGCAGAAAACAAAATAAGTTTCACCCCCATTAATGTATCGTGTTTCCTTCTGGAGCATCAGTGAGCATTTGAACCTTCTGTAATAGTTGCATATGAGTCCCTCAGTTGTCCTCAGAATGAAAAGATGGATCTTAAAATCATACACTTATTGTTGGAAAGGATTTAAATACACAAAAAATGCTGGAAAACCAAAGAATTTGTGAAACCTGAAGGATTTTTTTCTGAAGAACAGCAGCCAGTTTATCTGCTCAGGACAAACAAGGGACTCAGTAGGCTATCACTAAACAAAAACAAAAACAAAACACAATTATATAAATATCAACTATTATTTTCTCTTGTGGACTACATGTAAACATTTAATCTAAATAGACAATAGCATGCATTTTGTATGATCCCTCTTATTTTGGTAAAATATTAACATTTTTAATGATTCTGAAAGGGAGATGCAAACTTTTGACCTCAACTCTACCTCTACAGAATTTATTAATTTTACTCTCTTTTAAATGGATAGTTCACCCAAAATTGAAAATTCTGTTATTAATTACTCGTGTTGTTCCACGTTGATGACTTTCGACCATCTTCAAAACACAAATTAAGATATTTTTGATGAAATCTGAGAGCTTTCTGACCCTGCATAGACACATGTGTGATACTGTCATGAACATGTGTTAAAGACTGACACGCAAGAGAAGAAAGTGTTGAATAAAGTTGTTATTTTTGTTTTGTTTGCGCACAAAAATTATTCTCATGTTTTCATAAAGTTACGGTTGAACCACTGACGTCAAATGGACTATTTCAACGTCTTTCTGGGCCTTGAACGTGTCAGTTGCGTAGCTGTCTATGCAGGGCCAGAAAGCTCTTAGTTTTCATCAGAAATATCTTCATTTGTATTTCAAAGATGAACATGAGAGCGTGCAAATCATGATAGAATTTTCATTTTTGGGTGAACTATCCCTTTAAACAATAAACGTTACAAAAGTGATGCCAGTGCCATTGAAGAACCACTCTGGCTTCCCCAAATAATTTTTCATTGAAAAGAAAAAAAAAGAAGAAAAAAACAACAACAATCTTTTAAAGTTTGTTGTGCTGTGAACGAATGTACAAACGTATGAACAACTGTATTTTTACTGTATTTAACATTAGCAGATTAATCAATTATGTACAAAATATTTATCATTGTTTGTTCATGTTAGCTAATGTATTTACTACTATTGACAAACAGAACATTATTGTGTTACCAAATATTCTAACAAAGCAGATGTTGCAGTCAAAGACTTGGACTTGTTTTTACATGCACTGCACTTTTCATTTGTCTGTTTTCATTTCTCCATAATGACTGTTTTTAACTAAAGTTTGAGGCATCTTCCTCAAAAACAAGCAAACTACAAAAGGAGTTTTGGCCATTGTCTATTTTGATGAATGAGACCTACATAGTCTTTCTCATTGCTAAGCAAAATGTGTGATTTGATAGCTGAACGTGGTGCTTTTTGAAATGCCAGGCTTTGTCTCTACTAATCTTGATTAAATTGCAGGTGACTGCTGGCAAAGGTCTTGGTGCCAAACCTTGTCAGAAAGAAGAATATTTTGTTCTTATGAAGAAGAAACATGAATAGGGTGTAGCACTCAATGTCTATTAACATTTTGCCAGAGTAGCCATTCATAATTTGTTAATTGTTATCAATCAGAAGCCATTTTTGAAGATTTTGTGATAACAAATGAATTCTGCTCTCTAAAAGGAAAATAACACTTCTTTCTGGCGCTGAGTTTAAAGGGGTAAGTAGCTTCATTATAATTTAGTAAGATTAACTAGAAAGAAACTGTTCAGTTTCCCATTACAGTACATTTGAAAGAGTCATTGAAGTGTTTCTGTGCTCACATTCATAATCATTTAGCGGAAATTGAAATTGGATTGAAAGTGAAGTCTCCAATCCTTCCATTGGTAGATGAGAAAATTACGTTTTCCAGAATAAATTATAGTATAGTTTGTATCCCCTAACTGAAAATTCAACCATTACATTTTTTTTGCACCGTAAATATTTTATCATAAATTGCACAGGAGCAAAATAATTTCAATTATTCATGTTTCTGTAGTTATGTTTACTCTACAGTAAATTGTTCATATTTTATTTTAATACGCACTATTCCGTGTGTATTTGCTTAACTACAGTCGCCATAAAACACCTTTTAATTAAAGCAAATATGCCAGTGTGTGCCAAATTGTAGCACAAGGATGAAAACATTTTTAAATCAAACACAAAGATAGATTGATTAATTTGGAAGCACAAAGCAATGGTAGAGTTGGTGACAACATGCAACAAGCGGGGTTTGTAAAATCATGTTGTTTTATTTAGTGCTCCAGAGAGAGATGTGTGCTAAGAGTTGGGGAAAATTACTTTGTGTACAGAACATCCTAACAGTAATTTGATATAAAACGTGCATTTTCTAGAATGCTTAGAAGCTGAAAGTACTTTCTGAATATAACTCCTCATAAAAGTAAGACTCGATCTCCCCCAGCATTTGACTTAACGTTTATCTCTTTTGTATGCCTGACTGCTGTGCTGGTTTGCAATTTTAATCTTTGTGGGCTAAAGTTAGGGCTTCTCTAGTGCATAGTTCACAGTTATTTCCCTTCTCAGCTGCAGCTCCTTTATGTCTTTACTCTCAACAGTTTATTGTGTTTTCATTTCATTTAACTGTGAGGCCACAAAATCTTGGAAATGACCAGTTAAACATTATAGACTACTCTGGGATGGCATAAGCCAGTCATTATTGGGTTCTGCTGAATGCATGCAGGAAACTTTTGCTAATTTATTTAAATGTCAGAACAGGCTAGTAAACAGGGTCAGTATCCTCTCTAGTGGGGAATGAAGCTGTGTAAGATGCATTAAGACTCTGTGAGCTCATTAAATACTGAAACCAAGATAGGATTCAGGGGACAGTGGGGTTGCTTTGTCTGTGCTTTGGATGTCTGGAAATGTGCTGGGAGGCTTGTGGTGACATGCTTGGCACAGCGGTAGGGTATAGGACAAGGAGATTGATCATATGAGTGCAGATTAAATCCAGAGGTCCAAAGGCCCACTGACCACAACCTGCCGTTAGATATTAGCTGTGGGTGATTTTAAAAGCAAATCACAAGTCAAGACTTGTTTCTCCACTTTCTTCACTGTCAAATAAAGACAGTGTTGAGGCAGGATGTTTATAGACCAGAGAGATGGATGGATGGATGAATAGATTTACTGAGGCAGGATGCAGAAGTAAATTTGAAGTACAATTAAAATAAACTTAAAAATTAACTGAAATAAACTACAAAAGCAAAGTTTGTCAATCCAATAAGTTTAAAGGGCTGTTAGGATACATGAATGGGTGGATAGATGGGATAGATGGGTATGAATGGATAGATAGGTGGGTGGATATACGGTGTGAATGGAAAGATAGATGGGTGGATATACAGTATGAACAGATGGATAGAGATGAGGATATACAGTATGGGTGGATGGATAGATGGGTGGATACACATTATGAATGGATGGATGGATGGGTAAATATACAGTATGAATGGATAGATAGATGGGAGGATATACAGTATTAATGGATGGATAGATGGGTAGATATACAGTCTGGATGGATGGATAGATAGATGGGTAGATATACAGTCTGGATGGATTTATAGATAGGAGGATATACAGTATGAATGGATGGATAATGGGTGAATATACAGCATGAATGGATAGATAGATGGGAGGATAAACAGCATTAATGGATGGATAGAGAGGTGGATATACAGTATGGATGGATAGGTGGCTGGCTATACAGTATAAATGGATGGATAGATAGGTAGATATACAATATGAATGGATGGATAGATGGGTAGATATACAGTCTGGATGGATGAATAGATGGTAGATATACAGTATGGATACATGTATAGATGGGAGGATATACAGGATGGATGGTTGGATGGATAGATGGGTAGATATACAGTCTGGATGGATGGATAGATGGGAGGATATATAGCATGTATGGATGGATAGATGGGTAGATATACAGTGTGAATGGATGAATGAATGGATAGATGGAAGGATATGCAGTATTAATGGATGGATAGAGAGGTGGATATACAGTATGGATGTATAGCTGGGTGTGTATGAATGGATAGATAGGTGGGTGGATATACAGTATGTATGGATGGATAGATGGGTTGATATACCAAATGAATGGATAGATAGATGGATGGATATATAGTCTGGATGGATATATGGGAGGATATACAGTATGAATGGAGGGATAGATGGGATAGATGGGTGGATATACATTATGAATGGATGGATAAATGGGTGGATATACAGTATGAATGGATAGATAGGTGGGTGTATAAACAGTATGAATGGATGGATAGAGAGGTGGATATACAGTATGAATGGATAGATAGGCAGGTGGATATACAGTATAAATGGATGGATAGATGGGTGTATATACAGTATGAATAGATGGATAGAGAGGTGGATATACAATATGAATGGATAGATAGGCGGGTGCATAAACAGTAATGGATGGATGGCGAGGTGAATATACAGTATGAATGGATAGATAGGTGGGTGGATATACAGTATGAATGGATGGATAGATGGAAAGATTTTGTGCAACTCTGAGTGAAGCAAAACTTTTTCAAATCATAACCTAAAACCTCAATAAATGATGCCGAATTCATGTTTTACTTTTATGATTAAACACATCTACATTGCATTCATTTTGTGTATCTTGCTCGCATGTACTCAGTCTTCCTCACTGCCAGTACAGGCGCTTCTCAGATATGTTTTTTTCTCACATCCCCAAATGAGACCCCAGTGATTAAATGTTTGATGCCTATCTGTGTAGTCTGCAGCCCAGAGATCAGGGCCGGCTCCTCCAGCGTTCTCCTGCTGAACGCCTCCCCTGCATCCACAATGAAAGGATACAGAGAAAATGAAGCCACACTTTCAAGGCAACTCTTGGCTTTAGGGAACTGAAATTACTCTGACATTAGTGCTGCACAATGCACTTCAAACAGAATTCCAAGATTGAACTGCCAGAGAAGATAAGATAGAGGGAGGATCAAGCCCCAGTGATTTGCTTTATCGGTGTCACCGCTGGGGTGCTGTGGTAATTATTTGTGTTTCAGACTAACAACTGATCCCCATGACTGGGATGCTTTTTGATCACAGTGGTGTGGTCAATTGAACAAACAGACTGCTGTTCAAGGCACAAACACTGTTTTAATAGTTTTAAAGCAAACAAAGCAAACAGAGCACAACTAAATTTAGGAATAATTCACCCAGAAATGAAAATTCTGTCGTTTTTCATCAAATGCATGACATGGAATATAGTGCACAGATATGGACTTTATTTTATTTATTTATTTATTTATTTTTTGCTCTTCATTTGATTTCTTTTTCAAGGAAACAGCAGCATGAACTTCCTTCTCTTTTCGTAGCATGCGTGCAATAATAATAATAAAAAAAACAGTTATACAAGCTTGGAATGACATGTAGGTGAGTAAACAATGACAGAATTTAATTTTTAAGTGAATCCCTTTTAGACAGTTATTTATTAGTCCATCAGTGCCTTTAAATCAGTTTGGAAGTTTCAAGTCTTCATGTTGACGTTTGTGTTTTCAAGCAATAAATTTTATGTCAGAGGAAATTCATTATACTTTCCCAATCCAATTATTATGTTTTCAAAAAGCATTTGGCAGGTGAACACGATAAAAGACAGCCATTGTGGCGGAGTCGATTCTCATTTTCACTATGACAGTAGAAGGTGATACTTGTAGCGTTGTTTTGAAGGCCTCTGCCCCTGCTGTGTCCTCTACCGCTGTAATTATTTAGCTGCTTGAAAGCAATGCTGCTTGACATTTTGTATTCCCTTTGCAGGCTGAGGAAATTGGAACAAAACCATGTATTATTGCTCACTCCTTTGTGAGCTTACGCCCCTGAATAGATGTGCTTTGAGCACTTTGCAACACCGGGAGCAACGCTTATCTGACCATTATTTCAGAGTGCAAAGATTTAATATGACGCACAGGCAGAGAGTTTAACTCCTGTATGCATTTTGTTTTGAAGGTTCACATGGCAATTTTTCACAGACTCTCAATATCCTCCCTCTTCGCAGGGCTTAAGGTGCATTGGATTTTTTATTGGTTGTAAAGCCTGCGTAAAAGAAGTTTTGACTCGTAAGAGTTCACTTCCTTGCATATCTCTCTTTATGACTTGTACTGCTATTGTTATATTTAAATGCAACAGCTTTAATACTGTGCAAGTTTGTAAGATGGTGCTCTATAATATTAGCTCACATGCTCATGTGAAATTAAATTGGATAAAAAAACAGGTAAATTGACTTGGCTTGCTGTCTGTAGTGGACACTCAACTCTAAGATTCTCAAAGATGTGGAGTTGAAATGCAAGGCTGATGGAAGAGGTAAGCAGCCACTGTTTTTTCGCTCATATCTATTTTAATTTTTTATTTATTTATTTTTTATTACATTTAATATTAATATACATTACTGTATATAACTTTTATAAATATATTAGGGCTGCCAAACGATTAATCGCGATTAATTGCATACAAAATAAAAGTTTAAGTTTGCCTAATATATGTGTGTATACTGTGTGTAATTATTATGTATATATAAATACAAACACATTCATGTATATATTTAAGAAATATGTTCAGGTATAAGTATTTATTATAATTTTTATATAATTTATGTTATATATAAATAAAATTATTTTGTACATAAATAACATATTTCTCCTAAATATATACATTAATTTGTGTGTGTATATATATATAATAATTACACACAGTACACACACATATTTAAGGCAAACTCAAACTTTTATTTTGTATGCGATTAATCGCGATTAATCGTTTGACAACACTAAAATATATACATGAATACTTTATTGTATATTTTAAATTATTGTTTACATAACTGTAGATGTTTAGACAAAATTAAAATATGAATATAACACAATTTAATTCAATTTTAAAATTGTTATAATTTATTTTCTGTATGCCTATTTTCAGTGTAGGAATAAGCAAGGGGAATGGAATTAGGACACTGTAAAAAAAAAAAAAAATTCTTTCAAAGAGTTGTTTCAACTTAATATAATTTGTTACCCCGCTACCTTAAAATATTTTAGTTTAGTCAACTTGAATTTTTAAAGTCACTTAATGTTAAAGTGACAACTGGAATATTTTAGTTGACTCAACCAAAAATTTTAAATCAGTGGGGTAACAAATGATTTTAAGTTAATACAACTTTTTTTTTTTCACAGTGCAGGTCATTATTTTCACCATTTAGGTAAAATAATTGATTAAATATTACTTTCAATAATGTGTTCCTGCATGTTACCACACCAACGTTTTTAAAGGGGTCATCGGATGCTAAGTTCACTTTTACATGTTGTTTGAACATTAATATGTGTTGGCAGTGTATGTACAAATCTACCCTATGATGCTAAAAATCCATGCAGTGGTTTTTAATTGATCTGTAAACATAATATCCCCTTTTTCAAATCAAGCCATTCTCAGATGCCTGTCGTTGTGGGCTGAGTGTTTTACCTCAGATCAGCTGTAACAGTCCGCCTCTTTGTTTCGTTGACTTACATCCCGGAGCAGGGATGTAAGTTAGACAAGAATATCTCTGATTGAGGTGTTGTGTTTTCCTCCCAACATCTGAGCCGCTGAAGATGCAGTGGATTATGTTTGTTTGTGAATGGAATGCGCCTCCCGATCTACATATGTCAGTCTATGCTCACGCGAATCATTCATGATCCAGCTTCACTTGCAGAAGTGAGTATAAGGTTTTTTTTTTTATGAATCTTTGCGATCGCCTTTCCTATTAATGTGCTAGTTAGCAAGTTTAGCGGTTAAACGTGGCTAAATGCAGCTAAAGTAAACAGGCTCGTCGCTCCACAGAGAGAAGAGAGGGGCGGGGCGAGCAGAGCTCATTTGCATTTAAAGCAGCCTCGACAAGAATGAGATGATTGTTGCAGAGCTGATTTTGGCAAGGTAAAAAGGGTGTTATTTTACACAACCATTGAGAATTTTTAACCAAAGTATATTATGGACTTTTCATTAAGACCCTAAAGAATCATATCAACTTGTGGAAAATGGGCATCCGATGACCCCTTTAATAGTGGGCTTTTCATCTGGTTATACAGATCTCTACTGATTGCTACAAAAATACAGTTTACATTTGTCAACAGGAATATGTCCAGAATTCTGTTGAGAACAAGCACTTCTGCAAGTACTTCTATGTGTTTGTGCTTTTGCCCTGCAGCAGCAATTTATCGATGTTTGAGGCGAGGCATATTGGGAGAGTTCAGGAGTGTGTCTGCTGTGTTCTGCAGCACCTGTCTTCATCATGTCAGACATTGAGTAAGATGCTGTACGACTGCTGTTATACAACATGCGTTTAACGAAAAGTGATTACATCATTGTATGCTTTGACTTTGAAGTTCAGTTCTAAGACATATTGATTCCCATCCAACCCTGATATTGTTTAAAAAGAAGATCCAGGACTGGCTTTTCATGGTCTGGTTCATGTACAGAAAATGTCTTAAGAGGGTATGAAATCTTCAATTCCTAGCGTGTCCCTTTGCAGGATCCCGTTCTTTGTGAGTATTTCTAGGTCCTTGTGAAATAGTGGGGTCGTTTCATCCCAACCAGACACAGACAAATCTATAATGTGTTTATTGTGTCTTTGGACATTGCCTGCTTCTTTTCTCCTTGTAAAGCAGGTCACAATGTGTGGGCAGTGAATCGAGAGGTGTTTTTTTCTCCGGTGAAACGGAGCTACAGTGACGGTTTGCCTTGTGAATGTATGTATGTAAGAAAACAAAGTGACAGTGAGGTTATTCATAGTGCTGCGAGACAATAAATAAGATGTAAAGAAAGAACAAAAAGCACTGAAAGGAAAAATCGAATGGAAACGCTGTTAATGTGGATATGGTGATGCTACAGATTGAATACTTTTCCTGAAATCTATGAATGTTAATAATAATGCTTTGACATTGAGTACTCAAAATATGAAAACTTAAAAACTACTAAGCAACAGCATTGTATTGACCTCTATTTGAGTTTCTCTGTGTATCCATACTTTAGCTTGTGGTGTGTTTTTCTCAGCACTGTAATATTTCAGATTAAACTCGTTGAATCAAAATCAAAGGTCAAATGTCACATATTCCCAGAACGAGTTATACCGAAGAGTCAATATACTTGGGCAATAAGATATCAGCTATAAGACATATATTCTCTCCAACTATGAGGAAAAAGACATTAGGGTCCAGTATAATTCAACAGGTAATATATTTTGCATTGATTTTATCTTCACAAGGATAAATCCTATTAATTCTGTCCTGACCCATAACAACTCATTATCCAATTCATTTATATAACTTATTTTTATTTCAGCTCATGCTGACGTTTTGGTCCACCAGGGCTGCAAAGTACAACATTTTAAAACACAAATGCAGTATAGCAACATTTTTAATTATTAATTAGACAATGTTTAGAAAATGTTTACCAAGACTTTTTAAGTGTTTCTGGAAGGTTAGTTGTTCGAAATGAAGGCAAATGGCTCAGCTATGCAACATCAGAACTTTCAAGAGGTCACTTGTTTATTTTTTGAGGGGGTAGTTCTCCCAAAAATTAAAGTTCTGTCAATAATTGCTCCCTCATGTCGTTCCTAACTCGTAAGACCTTCATTCATCTTTGGAAGACAAATTAAGATATTTTTAATGAAATTCGAGAGCTTTCTGACCCTGCATAAACAGCAACGCAACTGACAGGCCCAGAAAGGTAGTAAGGAAATCGCTAAAATAGTCCATGTGACATCAGTGGTTCAACCTTAATTTTATTAAGATAGAAGAATACTTTTTGTGCACAAAGAAAACTAAAATTACGGCTTTAACTTTTTTACGCGTGGGTTGTGTGTCAGAACGCCAGTTCCTGTCAGCAGCTCTGCATTCGTTGTGTACTCTTTTGAATGTGCGGCGATGATGAAATTGTTGAATAAAGTCATTATTTTTATTTTCTTTGAACACAAAAAGTATTCTCATAGATTCATAACATTACGGTTAAACCGCTGATGTCACATTGACTATTTTAATAATGTCCTTACTACCTTTCTGGGCCTTAAACGTGGTAGTTGTGTTTCTGTTTATGCAGAGTTAGAAAGGTTAGAAAGTTTAGAACTACATGAGGGTGAGTCATTGATGACAGGGTTTTCATTTTTTGATGAACTATCTATTTAAATATGGCAACTTGAGTTTTTTTTAGATGCGTAGATGGGAAATTAATTGCAATGAACAGTGAAATGTAGGCTTACAAGTGGTTGACTGTGCAACTGCTGGCACGTCTGCATGAATGGTACTCCACTGTAACTCATTTGTGTTCACTGCTGATTTTAGTTCATAGATTCTCAATATCTAGGATGTCTTGCATTTGACTGCAGATGTAGATAATACATCATGTTACCATTTTAAAATAAAAATGTTAGTGCATGTCTCCTGTGTGATGCCTTCAGGATATTGTAGCAACATTTGTCATTATAGTTGGCCCTTGGTTCCTCCAAAGGATACCATTATGTTTTCCACAAGAAGACAATAATTTCTTTAGTTTGGATGGGGTCTTTTTTGTAGCTCCCCTGAGACGTTGTCTGCTTTCTGATATCATTTTATGAAGTCATAGAAGTCGTATATTGCAGTGAAATTTACAGAGCTTAGAGAGAACTTATTGCAATAAGATATAATGTCTGGTGTCTAGACCTTTGGTATTTGAAGTGACAACATTTGGTCTAAGGGGCTACTCATCTGTGGCAGCAGCTCCAAAACATGACATCCCGTAGGTATCGCACTCGATTTGCTCCAAAAAGCCTGATTTTGAGTTTGCCAGAAACTTTTTGTAATATTTGATTTGAACAGAAGTAAGAATATTTACCTAGCTTCGCATATTTGTAAAATTCAAACCTTTGCTATAGATCATCCACATTCTCTGCAGCACTGTATATAAAATCTACTGCCTCCTCTTAGTCCCGATTCTCATAGAAACCGAACACGTTCATGTGTCTCAATTCCTTCTTTTCATAAATAGATCTTTGGCTCTGACAAACAGGCATATGGTGCCATGTGGTGTTTTCGAACAAGTAACCTCCGAGTGTGGAGCATTCGCATTATTTTTTTCCAATAAAGTTGTAGGCATCCATTTGGATTTGCATGATGTGTCACTTGGGCCACATGGGCGTGTTATTCAGAAGTCTGCTCTCATTCTTCAGCTCCTCTGAAGATTTCTGGAGCAGATGTTCCTCTCCATGTCAGTTTGAAGGTAATGTGCCTTTAAACTTGATTGGGAGTGGAACAGCTTGTTCCGTCGTAAGATCTGTTTGTTGTGCAGGTGATATAGTGAGCTGAAATTACACGCTGTGAAAGAGAGATGCAGTGGATAGTAAACAAAATAATGGCAGTATAAAACCTGCCATGTTAACGTTACCTGTGATTACAATCAACAAACTACTAAAAAGTAGTAATGAAGTACTAATCAAACACCTTGCAGCTTGTGGTTTGAGCTTTCATATGTGTTCCGCCTTTGTAAGAGCGGTGATGGTAGGATATTTACAGATTTATTTTGGTTTATTAAGCTGGAAAACTGTTGCCCTGGATTCAACACCAAAGCTCAGCTTTATTAGTGAATAACCTATGTACTCTGTATACTAATGCATTTTGCTTTGTTTTTTTTTTTTAATCTCAGGTTGTTGAGAAAAGCTAATTTCACTACAGGGAGCAAACTGCCATAATTTGCCAGATGTCCTGCTATTAAAAGCTAGGATGCAAAATGTAGCTGTTTGTAAAGTGGAGGGAGAAACCGTTTGCCTTTTAGAACGCCAGTACCATTTCACATCTGTCTATATGTGCTATCTATAGGATATTTTTTTGTTGTTATGCACAACAGAAACAGATACAAGGCATAATTTACTTCAAGAGGGTCTTTCAGGGTTCTGGATGTGACTAAAAATGAGCAGTTGTTTAGAATGCAATTATTTTGTGTCACTGAGTCACTTTCTGTCTGTGTGTATTTGTTACCGCTGAGCAGCCCAATCTCTGTGGCACTGAATTGCACCCAGTTTGGACACTCTGTGCTCATTTCTTTCTTTGACACAATGGGACTGATTAAAAGGGCAGAAGTGATGGCCACTGCCCTTGCTCTCATTCTCTGCCCTCCACCCCATCAAAGAAACTCCACCATTCCTCTTTGGTCAGTTTGTATTAATTCACTCTCTTGTTTCTGCCTCTTGTTAAACTCTCCCAGGAAACCTCCCAGCCCAACTAAAAGAAATCGGGATGTGCTAATATTGTCACACCTCTGGACTTTTCGTATTGGTTTTTCCCTCATGTGTCCATATATGGTTGTTCCTGTTCCTGTCCTCACTGAGTCATTATTAGTTAATCACGATCACCTGTTTGTGTATCATTAGCCACCTTTTATAAGTTGTTTGAATTCAATGCTTTGTGTCCGGTCTTGTCAATGAATATGTGTGTTCCTGGCTCCCTTTTGTGGATTTACCTGTGTGGATTATATTAAAGACTTTACTTTGCGTTTCATCGTCGTGTTTTGCCTTCCTCCTCACGTGTTGTGACAAATATATTAAGTTATTTTTTAATTTTTTATAAACGTATGAATGCTTCATGTTTTCCATTCTCAGTTTGAGAAGCATTAACCTTCAGCATCAAACTGGACTTAAAAATCAATAGTGCCTTAAATAATAAAACAAGTCAACACAATATTAAGGTAAAATGTCTACTCGCCTTTAATTTTCTTCTTGTTAGTAGATCACCAACATATTTATTTAATGATCATTAACTGATTTATTTTATCTGAACGGCAACTATTGAAGCTTCTATTTTTTGCCATTTATTTGTTGATGGGGTTAGTTGATGCATATATTAGATTTGTAGTATAAAAATATTATACCACTGAATCCTCTGAATTTGGGTCAGTTTTTTTTTTTATTTATTTTTTTTTATTTTTTAAAAAGAAGTCTCTTATGCTGCATTTAGTTGATCAAAAATAGAATAAAAGTCATATTGTCACAGTTTAAAAAAAACTGTTTTTTGTTTGAATATGTTTTAAATGTAATTTATTCCTGTGATCAGTGTTGCATGTTGATTTGGTGTTAAAAAAAAACATTTATTATTATCAATATTGAAAACAGCTGTGCTTCTTAGTATTTTGTGGAAAAGATTATAATTTTTTTTTTTTTTAAGATTCTTTAATCAACAGGAAGTTCAAAATAACACCTTTGTAACAAATTTCTTTACTGTGATATTTGATCAATTGAATGTATTCTTGCTTAATAAAAAATATTAATTTATTTTATAAATTGGTCTAAATGGCATTGTACATTTCAGACAAATTCATTACTAAACATAACCTATCCTATTCAGTATCATTCTTCTTGTACTTATTGTGTTCATATTGTATTGCAAAACACTTTTGCTGCTACTGAGGTGGGATAAATATCAGTACAGTGTGAAAACGTGTTTGTGCACAATAAGTGCATTGTATCAAATTAATTTAAATGTAAGTACAAAGTACTTAAGGCTACCTAATATAAAGTGAGACCTCAGTCATTATTCAGTTATTCAAATAAATTGAAAAAACACACAAATTTGTTTCCTTTTCATGACCCATTCCTGTACATCTCTAAATTTGTAACAGCTTTTAGTACTTGCTCATCTTCCCCTGCTTATTACTTTATATTATAGGCATTTTTGTCAAAACTATATTATTGCTTTGCACATTTCCCCATTGCAACAACATTTGTAGCAGGCAAAGAAAAACCCAATGACAACCACATAAAGCACAGAAAAACATAAAAGATTTCCCACTACGTAAATCACAATAAAGTCAGTATACGGCAGAGTGCTCGATTTTTCTACTGATTGGACGAATGAAGTGAAATTGATTTTGGCAACTCTTCCTATGTTGAAAAAGTTATGAATCACATGGCTTGCCCTTTTTCTCTCATTGCCTGTTTGCAAAAGGCTACAGATGAACAACTGAAACTCCACAAAGACAAGGTGCACCTACATTTCCTGTAGTAAGGACAAATCCCCAGGAGAGTGGAGGACGTTTCATCTGACTTCCAGTCCTGAATCTGTAATGCACATGCCGATTGAATGCAGAATGAGGATGCAAAGGAATATCAGGCAAGAAAAATGGCAGCCACATTCACAAGTTTCATGGTGTTAGTTCTGAGATAAACTATTTCACTTTATGTAGCTCCTATACTATAAATCTTATAAGGCTTTACATACAGAGTACTTTACTCTTTTATGGCTTGCTTTGCCCTGGTAGGCCTGATTTTTTTGTAGATTTACCCCTCACTAAAGGGGTGAAACTAAAACTAAAATATAAAATCCTTAGATTAGAGTTAGTTGTTTTCATAAGTCTTCATTAGTAATATAGTGCATTTCGATAATGATCTTCACTGAGCAGCATAGTTCATTAATAGTAAGAAGTGATAGCACTTAACTGTTAATAAAATGTCAAGTTTTCCTTGCTCTTTCATGAAAATATACTGTAAATTTCAAAACATCTTCTCCATGACACCACTTGTTGACATTAAGCTACAGAAATGTCTGTTTTTTAGCTTCTGCAATTTGCTGATGTTAGACACATGAATATGTTTGGTTCAATGTCAAATAAGGATGTCTAAGAGAGAATGAAAGGGAAAGAATTAATTCACATTTTTGCACTTTGAGTAAACCAAACCAAGCCAAGCCTTTTCACATTTCAATGGTGCATTCTGCTTTTTGAAGGTTGATTTACTTATATTATAAAAACCAGTCAAACTTGCCTAAGGTCAACAGTGCATTTATAAACAAAGAAAAGTGCACAAGGATATGTTCAGTGATAAATTTACAAAAGTCCTTCCATAATGTTTTAGTACAAAGTCATCAGTAATTGATGCTGCTTTGAAGTGATGCTAGAGTGAGCAGGATATTTTATTTTACAAATGCGTCTTGCTTCACTTGCTCCGTCCTTGCGTCTCATCCTCATCTTACAATTAAAGAAATGAGAAGTGCCCAAATGCTGACACATGCTGACAACAGGGCCCCACATTACATGGATCTGGCCATATATTTGTAAAACTTTTTAATGAGGAAATATTACTGAGAGCAACATTAACCAAGATTAAATGTAGTTTTTTTTTTCTTCCCATTTTTGCATAGTAAAAATATTAGCAGTTATAGAGAAACTAATGTAAAATTCTGAAATTCTTAAGTGATATGAATGAAAATAGAATTTGTTCTAAAGCAGTTTGAGCAATATTTGTACAATTAATTGAGTACTGAGTACTTGAGTACTATAAATATAACTTAAAGTGTCATAAATATAGTTGAAATGATTAGTCAACGTAATCGACAATAAAAAAATTCGACAAATATTTTTGTTGTCGAAAAGACAGTTGATAGCCTGTGATAACACGGTGGGACAAGTGTGAATAGAAGAAGACACATGGCTGAACCTGAAGCTTTTGAGCAGTGTTTAGATGAATATGTTAATATATGCGCCGCACTTTCCTCTTAATAATAAAATAAAACGCATCAAAATATGACAGAAGTGAGAAAGCTGCAGTTGACCTGCATCTGATCATACTCAGCGATGTGAATGACTGCTCCAAGTCCAGTCGTGTCAGGTCATATTTTTTTTTTTTAATTATATTATATAGTACTTTATGCAATGGATAGCCTTAAATCAACCAGCTTTACAGTATTAAACATGAAAAAAATTAAACATGTTTTCAGTTAGAACTACAAGTTAATCAATTAAAGCTTGCTGATTAATCTGTGAATTAATCGTCCATTAGTCGATTAATCGTTCTAATAATTGTCAAAATAATCGTTTGTTGAAGCCTCAGTCATAAATAATTTAAAATCATAATTTTAACAGTTTAAAATCACAGAATTTACGTGACACAACTTGTCTCATAGTTTTGATAGCCACTCTTTACGAAAGATCTACAGTTATGAGGGGAAGTTCATATATATTGTCCTTAAGGTTGAGATATATTTTCCTTACCTCTTTGGACCTCAGGGCAGTTAGTTCATGAGGGGCATTAGTCTTGTCTGAACTTGACTGATAGCTTCTTATACTGTATAATAAGGATAGAGCTCGAAGGCAGCGTTATATGGGAATACCTTCTCTCTTGTTTTTAAGGCTCTGTTTGCACATGCAGGTTACACAGATATACTCAACTGCTCAGCAGCCACCCTCAGTGCCGAATCTGTTAGAGACTATCATGTTGACATTTGCACTTAAACGTTTTGTGCGTGATTGCTCAGGTAATCTGTTTCTTCTGATTGCATGGCTTGATTGACAAATGCTGGATAACAGCTGAATAAGCACAGCTGTTAATGGGAGAGTATGCGAATAGCAGGAATGCTGAAAGGAATGCTGATGAATGCTGATGAAAGTTATATTTTGCAGACCCAATGTAAAGAAATCTTAAAGGCTTGAAATGTAGTTGAAATTTCTTACATGTATACAAAAGGACTGCTTGGCCTTGGAAAGTAAGCACAAAAACACATTCATTACTGTAGTAGTATAAATCCAAAATAAATACTTTATGTATTTATTCAGCTATTTGAATTTCAGTACAATCATTTTCTGCATTTGACATAAAATGTAATTTTCAACTGGTTTTTGTGAATATATATATATATATATATATATATATATATATAAATGATCATACTCATAATGTATCATACATATTGTACTCATGATGGATTTCTGGGGAGATTTAGATTCTAAATAAGAAACTAAATCTGCCAGCAGGTGGCGGTAAACGTCTTATGAGCCATTAATTTTTTCATTGATTTGTTCAAACGGCTGATTTATTCAGGGATGAAGTAAATGGCTCTCTTTATGAATGGACCTTTGAATCATTGGTTCACACAATTCGTTCAAAACGCGAATTCATTCAGAAACTAAACACTGCTGTGTTGTGTGAGACTCACAACAATTCTGCTATGGTTTCAAAGGTAATATGTTCTCTGCAAAACTGAACAAAAACACATAATATTGTGTTTAAAATATAACACAATATCAACTTCTTATTTACTAAACTGTTGTATAAAATCACATTTAAGCTTGTGATAGACCCAGTACTGTGAATGCAGAAATTAGTCATAAAATTTGTTTTGATATTCAGCTAGTCACAACAACAGTATGTTTACACAGTTAACAAACAAACAATGAATATTTTCATGACTTAACTGATCATAACATTTGAATGTTTACAGTACAGGGTTGAAAAAGTATGTAAATTGCTAATGATCTCTCTAAAAGATAATTTGTCGATTCTCATAAAGCCTGTCGGAAAAGGTTACATCCCTGCTGGAAAAAACAGCTAAAACCAGCTGGTCTTAGCTGGTTTAAGCTGGAGGTAGCTGGTTTTAGCTGGTCTCCAACCCTGGCTAGGCTAGTCAGACTGGTTTTAGCTGGTCATTCCAGCTGGTCTCCCAGCCTGACCAGCTAAGACCAGGCTAAAAAAAGTAGCCAAAACCCCTCTAAAACCAGCCTGCTAACCAGCTATGACCAGCTACAACGAGGCTAGATGACCAGCTAAAACCAGTCAACCAGCTTAGACTGGTTTTTACTGTTTTTTTCAGCAGGGATTTCACCCCAAAACCAAAATCATATTTTGACTTAAAGATGTAATCTATTTTGTAATTATTTTCAGGGTAGTTAAGCAAAAATCTTATGGGTCTGGTATTTTTTTAATGATTAATCTGTTTCTTGTACTTTAGAGACATGTTGTTGTTGTTTTTTAATAATTCTTAAATGTAAATTAATAATATTTTATTAAAAAGAGTAGAATGAATATACATAACTTATAAGTGCAACACTTAAAAATGCAAAATGTTTTGAAATTTTTGAAAACTAGGGGTAAAATGAGCTGTACTGTCTTAAAAAATAATCATAAAGATCCTAATATCCTAATGCATCTTTATTAGATGTTTTTGACTTGCATAAAGCTGGATAAGGTAACAAAAGTACTTTAAAGCCTGATTTTGTAAAAAGCTTAAAGTCTATAAATGGAAGAAATGTCTGCTCTCCATAGGAGTGTATGTTCTGCAAAGATGACCATCATGATTTGGGGCTGCTTCACTGCCTCAGGGCCTGGGCAGCTTGCTATCATCATCGAAAAAATTAATTCCCAAGTTCATCAGGAGAATGTTAAGCCATCTGTCTTCCAGCTGAAGTAAAAGTTGGATGATGCAACAGGACAATGAGTAAATCTACCACAAAATGGCCACTGCAGAAAAAAACAGGCCATCTGGAGTGGCCAGGTCAGAGTTCTGACCTCATTCTGATTGAGATGCTTTGGTAAAAGAGCAATTCACACCAGACATCACAAGAATATCACTGAACTGCAAGGCTTTTGTAAACAGGAGTGATAGTGCTAAATTCCTCCTGATCATTGTGCAGGTCTGATCCACAATTACAGAATGTTTTGTGGAGGTCTACCCGTTATGAAATCAAATGTTCACATTTCTTTTTTTTTTTTCCATCCAGTACTGTGAATGTTTGCATTGTGTGTTCAAAATAGACATGGAATTGCATAGTTGTTTTCAGTGCTGTGACTTCTGCTGTCACTTTAGCAAAATCAATAATAAAGTCAAGTGGCCCCATATTGTTTTCTGTAAATATCTATCTTTGAACTTTTTTTTTCTTTCATCTCAGCCTGAATCTTATGAAAGTCTTAGTTTTCAAAAGTGGTCTCTTAACCAAAAGAAATTTCTCAAATTATTACTCTGATCATTAGAAAGAGATTTTTTTTAATTAATTTATTTTTTTCTTTTTGCAACAATGTAAGTGTTTACTGTCACTTTTGATCAGTTTAAAGCATGCTTTCTGTAACAAGTAACAAGTGCTATGGTTTTGATGCATTAATTAAAAAAAAAAAAAAAACTGCTAGCAACATTTGGAATGCAAAGCAGCAAAAATATTCCTGTGGTAATTTAAGCTTGTTGAAATAAGTGCATAACAAACTGTTTTTAAACCACTGTTACTCTAAATTATTCAGTCTTTGGATAAAACTGTTATTTCTTCTAGTGTTGTTTCATTCATGAGGATCAAATAGACTATGCGAATGAAACTGAGACAACCCCTCTTATATCCTACTGTTTAGTAGTATTATATCTGCAAGTGGTTCATGAAAGGTTTTTTTTTTTCCAGTTTGCACTGAACATTATGGGTTTACGAAAGTAATTGTACCACTTAGGCACAAAACCAACATCACTAACCAGATTTGGTCCATACGGAACAGCGAGAACATCATGTATTGTAATGCCACTCAGGACAGTATCTGCGAAGAGAAACAGATATCAAAAGTTTTATTAGGGGCAATCATGTAAAGAATAGCACTAAAGCCTCTTCTGATACCACAGAACATGAGGAAAATGACCTGAAGGCCTGGTTCATGTTTAGTCCAATTGCCTCTCAGCAGCTCTAAATGTGTTGTTTACCAAGTCAAAAACACTATAATTGTATCTTTTAAAGCCATATGGGTCCTAATTTATTTCCTCACACAGACAATTGTACCCTAAAAGTGGAAGACAAGAGAAAAACACTTCTGGTATCCATGGTGACGTCTTATTGCGACTGCAGTCACTGCTGAAGTGTCAGTGTGGATCTTGAGGCGACGATTCAGATGTAGATTACAGGATCTACAAAGTCAAGTTCAGAGTGCTCCAATCAAATCTATTCATACTGTTTACTTCTCATACTTGGAGCTGTTAGAAAAGCATTTTTCTGTCTGTCCAACATAGAGGCGGTTCTGTCATTTTCCTGGTGTTTTATATGAAGTGGTCTGTTTGCAGTCAAATGGGGGATATTTGTGTAGCACAAATGCTGCATGATTTCTCATAAGTAGAAAAATCTTTGTGTTGAATCAACACAAAGGTCAGAAGAGTGCCATTACAGGCATGAAAAATGTGTCAGAATTTGCCTGCCTCCTGTGGAGAAATGTCAGAGGATCAGTGAGCGACTGAATACAAATGTCAGACAATATGGATGTAGTGGAGAAGAGAAACTGACCAAACTCCCCTCACATTGCATTAAATTGAGCACTTGTGATAAAAAAAAATTACGGTTTTAAGTTTGGAATCAGTAAGAAGTTTCTTATGCTCACCAAAGCTGCGTTTATTTAACCAAATTACAGTAAAAACAGTAATATTGTGAAATATCATTACAGTATTTTAAAATATTTTAAAATGTAATTTATTCCTGTGATGCAAAGCTGAATTTTCAGCAGCCATCGCTCCAGTCGTTAGTGTCACATGATCCTTTAGAAATCATTCTATTAGTTAATTTGCTGCTCAAGAAACATACGTTGAAAACATGTATTTGAATAAGAGATGCTTGAATAACAAATCTCTCTTTATAGCATTTTCTTTTTGTGTTCAGTTCACATTTGAGCTTGTGTAAAACTTACACAAGGCATTTGTTACATTTGTGTATCGATAAGAATTAGTCATAATTCGTGTTTAATGGCTCAGCTGGAAAGATGTTTCATAAGAGAAGCAGATTTGTTTAATTATTTTTAGTGGGCTTATTTCATTCTGCAAATATGTGGCAGTGTTTGAAACGTATTCACAGTCTTTCATTCAATTAAGCAGCAGGGATCACCTGTGTATCGTAATGAATAGAAGGAAATTTTATTAAAAGACTCCCAACTGCTTTATTCACCTGATTTGATTGTTTTAAAAAGGTAAAAATGTAAATTCGCCACTTATTAAAATGCTTATTTCATATATCTTTAAGCATTTCATTATAAGGTGCCTTTTTCTCTTTTAGTCCGTCGTGTCTCACTGCATTAAATGTTAATGTGATTTGTTTTAAAGAATTACACTTACATAATTGTGAATCAATATATGGCCCATAAAACAGAGCAAGCACAGCTAATGGCACCTTTTCTTTGCAAGGAAGCAAATCTTAGACTTAATTAAAAAGAGCTTGATTTACCACCCTTATCTTTTGTAATCATGTTAACCAGTTGTTGTCTGAATGCACATTAAGAGTATGGATTTTAATTAGGAACCATCTATACGCTCTATATCATTGACTCCTCTGTGACTTCTTGTGAGCAGACAGTGAGATTCATCTTTATCAAGCTGGTAATGATTTGAAAACGTGTGATTGGCTCTGGTCCTTTTTACTTTATTTTAGTTTTTATGTGTTTATTTGTCAAGGCCATAGGGAAGGGGAGATATACTGGCAAAATATTTTGCCCCTTTTACAACATGTCAAGTCTCTGATGTCCCCAAAGAGTGTATGTATGTAAAGTTTTAGCTCAAAATACCCAACATAATTTTTTATGGCTTGTTAAAATTGCCACTTTTAGGGTATGAGCCAAAACACGCTGTTTATGTGTCTGCCCCTTTAAATGCAAATGAGCTGGCGCTCCTGCCCCCCTTTTCAGAATAGGGCGGAGCTTCAAGAGCTCATGCTCCAGCATACCGGCAAAAACAAAACAGAACAATCTCACGCACTGAAAATGTCTCAATAGAAAGACTCTCAGTAGCGGTGTTCGACCTTATTCACTGACCAAAATTATAAACGCCACACTTTTGTTTTTGCCCCCATTTTTCATGAGCTGAACACAAAAGGCCTATTTCTCTCAAATATTGTTCACAAATCTTGTGAGCACTTCTCCTTTGCCGAGATAATCCATCCTCCTCACAGGTGTGGCATATCGGGATGCTGATTAGACAGCATAATTATTGCACAAGTGTGCCTTAGGCTGGCCACAATAAAAGGCCACTCTAAAATGTGCAGTTTTACTGTATTGGGGGGGGGTCCGAAAACCCGTCAGTATCTAGTGTGACCACCATTTGCCTTACGCAGTGCAACACATCTCCTTCGCATAGAGTTGATCAGGTTGTTGATTATGGCCTGTAGAATGTTGGTCCACTCCTCTTCAATGGCTGTGCGAAGTTGCTGGATATTGGCAGGAACATGGGGCCGTGCATTATCATGCTGCAACATGAGGTGGCGGTTGTGGATGAATGGCACAACAATGGGCCTCAGGATCTCATCACGGTATGCATTCAAAATGCCATCAATAAAATGCACCTGTGTTCGTTGTCCATAACTTACACCTGCCCATACCATAACCCCACCGCCACCTTGTGCCACTCAAACCACAACATTGACATCAACAAACCGATCACCCACATGACGCCATACACGCTGTCTGCCATCTGCCCTGTAGAGTGAAAACTGTGATTCATCCGTGAAGAGAACACCTCTCCAAAGTGCCAGACGCCATCGAATGTGAGCATTTGGCCACTCAAGATGGTTACGAAAACGAACTGCAGTCAGGTCGAGACCCCGACGAGGACGACGAGCATGCAGATGAGCTTCCCCAAGACAGTTTCTGATAGTTTGCGCAGAAATTCTTTGGTTATGCAAACCGATTGTTGCAGCAGCTGTCCGGGTGGCTGATCTCAGACGATCTTGGAGGTGAAGATGCTGGATGTGGAGGTCCTGGGCTGGTGTGGTTACACGTGGTCTGCGGTTGTGAGGCCGGTTGGATGTACTGCCAAATTCTCTGAAACACCTTTGGAGACGGCTTATGGTAGAGAAATGAACATTCAATTCACGGGCAACAGCTCTGGTGGACATTCCTGCAGTCAGCATGCCAATTGCACACTCCCTCAAAACTTGCGACATCTGTGGCATTGTGCTGCCATTTTAGAGTGGCCTTTTACTGTGGCCAGCCTAAGGCACACCTGTGCAATAATCATGCTGTCTAATCAGCATCTTGATATGCCACACCTGTGAGGTGGATGGATTATCTCAGCAAAGGAGAAGTGCTCACTAACACAGATTTAGACATATTTGTGAACAATATTTGAGAGAAATAGGCCTTTTGTGTACATAGAAAAAGTCTTAGATCTTTGAGTTCAGCTCATGAAAAATGTGGGCATAAACAAAAGTGTTGCGTTTATAATTTTGGTCAGTGTATGTTTGGTTTAAAGGGGACATATTATGCAAAAATCACTTTTATAATGTGTTTGAACACAGTTGTGTGGCCACAGTGTGTGAAAACAGTGAGCCTATAATGGTAAAAATCCACCCACTCATATTTTTATAATCCCAATGAATCATGAACAGTCTCTCAGAACAAACAATTTTAGATTCTCTCCTCATACACGTCATCGAAGGGAAAAAGTCCCGCCCATTTGTGATGATCTCTGCCCTGTTAGCATAGACACAGCCCTGAGTGAGAAGCACCAGTCCGCCATTACTGGAGATATACAATGTCAGCGCCAAAGAGGCATTACAAGTGTTTTATCACACTGTGCTCTTCCTCTGTGTAATTCATAAACGTGCATTTTTTATGCACAGTACAATCAGATGACTGACTTTTAACCCTCTGGCCCTCTTCATTTAGGAGTCACACTTGCCTCATTCACGGTCAAAAGTCTTGCAATGTAACTTTCTTTTTTTTTTTTTTTTCAGGAAAATCATTGTAATACATCTTTGTTCAATAATATTTTTTGATTATTATTTAGAATTTTGAGGAGATTTTGTGACACTGTGCAACATTTATACAATTTTAATTAGCTATTTTTTTCCATTGGAATTCATTTTTTTTAATTAAGTATTTTTTAATTATTTTTCGATAAATGCAGCATCATATAAAAATAGAGTGAAAGCATTTAAAATCCATTTTTTTTAACTGAAAATTGTGTCATCTGGTGGCATTAAAAATAGAAACTTGTGTAATGTCATGTAACCCCTTATATAGCTCCCTATATACATATATACAGAGACTTTTTGATTTCCATCGGGGGTTTTTTTAGACATAGTTTCTTTTTTTTTATTTGCATTAAGAAATATATGTAGACATTCTAAAAGACTACTTTTCAATTTTTAGATATTTTTGGTTAGAAAAATATCAGGTTTTGCATTATGATTACAATCAGACATTACAATTTTGTTAGAAAGGGAAGCATGGAGAGGATTTTCAGTTCTCTCTCTCTGTGTGTGTGTACGCATGGGTGTCAATTTGGCACTCTTGATAGTTTGGAGTTTTCACACCTTGATTTGCTAATTTGTAGTTTGTACCACCAAAAGATTCTCTGAGTTTTCATATTTTTTTCGAATTTCCTATGTTGGTCATTTTTGACCTTGAAGAAGGTTTTTTTTTTTTGGCCCTTTAACATATCTGAATCATGTCCATGATTTATTTTATTTTGTGTGTGTGTGTGTGTGTGTGTGTTAACATTGCTAATGTGACAAAAGTCACTAAGTGTCATCTCATTCTGATGAAGCGATGATTTTTAAAATTTCAAAATATAAAATTTTTCGTGCAAAAATGACCGAAGAGGGCCAGAGGGTTAAACTGAGTATGTTTTCTGTAAAGATAACATGCATGTAGGCACTAGCACTGGAGCTCTTGAAGCTCCGCCCTCTTCTCCAGGAGCACCAGCTCATTTGCATTTAAAGCGACAGACCCAAAAACGTCTTGTTTTGGCTCATACCCAAAAAAGTGGCAATTTTAACAAGCTATAAAAAAAATTATCTGTAGAGTATTTTGGGCTAAAACTTAACATACACACTCTGGGGACATCAGAAACTTATTTTACATCTTGTAAAAAGGGGCATAATAGGTCACCTTTAAAAGCCAGTCAGCTGATTGTACTGTGTAAAATAAATGCGCCTTTATGAATTACACAGACTGAGAAGCACAGCGTGATAAAAATAATGACATAGCAGGTCTCATGGTGCAGTCTAATTTTTTTTTTTTTTTTTAAGATCTATTTTTGGCATTTTTTTTTTTTGTCTTTATTGAGTAATGGCGGACTGCTGCTTCTCACTCAGTGTTGTCTATGCTAATAGGGCAGAGATCATCACAAATCTGCACTATTGTTGCACTATTTCCTATCTAATAAATATAAATAAAGGTGACTTGACTTGACAAATGGCCGGGACCTTTTCTCTACAACGACGTCAGCGTAGGGAGAATCTGAAATTGCTTGTTCTGAGAGAATGCTTAGGATTTAGTGGGATTATAAAAATATTTTACCATTATAGGCTGGTTGTTTTCACACACTGCAGACACACAAGTGTTCAAACACCTTATTAAGGTGATTTTTGCATAATAGGTCCACTTTGAACAATACTTTAAACAAATAGTTCACCTAAAGATGAGTTTTTAAACAGAATAAATTTGGAGAAATTTCATATTATGTCACTTGAACACTATTGGATCCTCTGTAGTGAATGGGTGCCATCAGAATGATTCCAAACAACTGATAAAAACATGACAATAATCCACACGACTCCAGTCCATCAGTTAACATCTTGTGAAGCAAAAAAGCAGCATGTTTATTATCAAATTCATCATTAAGAAGCTCAAACTGTTGCTTCTTGCTAAAAACAAGTCCTCCGTCCATAATATTGGTTTCTCCAGTGGAATAAGTTGTCTCATCTGAATCAGGAGAGAAATATGCACAGATTAAGCAAAGTCCAAAACAGCTCTTCACAAGATGTTAATTGATGGTTTACTTGAGGATTATTGTGCTGCTTTCATCAGCTACATGGACTCTGATGACACCCATTCACTGCAGATGATCCATTGGTGAGCAAGTGTTGTAATGCAAAATTTCTCAAAAATTTGAAGAAGCTGTTTTATCTGTCTAGGATGGCCAGAGATTAAGTAAAATTTTAGCAAATTGGGTTATTCCTTTAAATCATTTTGGATTGTGTCTGCCAAATTAACATTTACTTGTCAACCAGACACTTTTATTGCATAATGTTTTATTTTATCCTTTTTTTTTTCACAAATATGGTTATTTTAATTTTTAATGGCAATTTTAATGCATTTTTTTAAATCATAGTTAAACAATAAGCAATGTCATACTCGTAAGATTTTTAGTTTAGTTATTGTCTGTAAACTATATATTTTTTAATTTATAATATAAATCAAATGTGTGATTGTTGAATATATGCTGTATGGAATTTTAAAGTTATATATTTTTGATGCTGCCACCATCTAACTTCTAACATCTAATTAGCTCAATGTCAAATTACACATCAGTAGAAGATGACCCAATTTGTCATTTTTGATACACATCCTCTTAAAACAACGTTGAAGAGTTGTAGTCATTTGCATGAAACCATTGTACCAGTGCAATTAAAGCCTTGGTAACTGCTGAAATAACTTGATAGTCATGCAGGCAGCAGATGCAGGGGCTATATTGATTCATTATCAGGCAGCATGGGTCACTCATTACATTCTGAGATTTAATTAGCAAACACCTGTTTCCTGTTTGATTTTACGCTAATAAAAGATTTTCCTAAACACTCCTGTCTTAATGCGAACTATTAATTAGCGATGACAGGCACAGTATTTTTTTTTTTTTTTTTTTTTAAAAAGGTTGATTTCTGCTGTAATGCTGGGTTACATGAAACAGTTGGTAAAATAACATTTTTAATGTCAGAAAGGACAAAACAAAGCTGTTATAGCAGCTTCAGAGAACGATCAGTAATCAAGACCTTTAATTAACCTTTGCGTGACTTTTTCAGATCTTCTTTTTGGTTCTTTTTTCAAATCATTTTGAGCCAGTATTACAGACTTGACTTTGAAAACTGAACCTAAACCATGAAGTATTACAACTATTCATTCATTCCTATCATTTCAGGAGATAGATTCAAGGTTCATGTGTGTTTATGATTATCAAAAACTTGATAAAAACGAATGGCAACTTCCTACAATCAAGCTCTTGCACTGGACTCTATGCATGAACATATCAGTGACCATGACATTTTATTGATATTGCTGCGCCACGGACCTTGGAGTGTACTATTTAATATATTTAACGTCTCCCCATTGATTTACAGGCTCAACCTCCCCCCTGTTTATGAGCGTTAGCAGGCAGCCACTCAACTTTATGAGGAACCGAAAATGAAAAAATAATGACCCCATCCATTGTAAAAGTTCAACCTGGTTCAGAAAGAAAGGTGCTGAAGTCAATAGACTGGAATGAAAACTATGCCTTTTTGGTAGCGGCATATGTAAGCTACTTTTTTGCACATTTTCAAAAGCTTTTTTTTTTCTTTCCTTCTTGACCTCTGCAAATTACTATAGCTTTAACTATAGGATAATTGCAGAAGAGCTTGGACTCCTGATGAGTTATGCTGAAGTAGATTCACTGAAGAGAGAATTTAATTGAATAAGTGTGAATAAAGTATGCTTCTGTGAGTGCAAAGATAATTTTGACATTAATTAAGAGTCCAATAAGGTGGATGTCATTATTTTGATCAGATTCTGGTAGATGCGGTAGACTCTTTGCCATAAATAACTTCTCCACTGGTGTGATACCAAAGCTGAACTTGACAGCTTCCAGTCAACAGATATGCAATGCTGTGAAAAGGCACCGTTTTGTAAATCTGACTGATGTATTTTCATTATTTGTCTGATTATTTCCAGTGAGTAGATGTTGCTTTGACATGCACTTGACAAATAGCCTCATTAAGTGGAAGAAATGTGAGATTCTCCAACTTAATGAACTCGGTGAAAAGCACTTCACCTGCTGCTTAAATGTTGCAACACCAAGATTAAAAAGCATGGTGAAAGGCCAATAAACAAATGAACAATTCACAGTGTAACCGCTGTTGCGAAAGCCTAAGGAGCACGCCATCAACCCAAAGACACAACGTATGTCTTGATTTGATTTATTTGTCGATGTTAACTGCTTCTTTAATGATCATCAAGGAAAGCATAAGTGGTACTCAGCTTCCCAATCCTTTTATTTCAGAAGGTGGTCTAGAATCTGCTGCTGTTCTGCTTTGTGTGACACTTTGGAACCATATGGAAGCCATTTCCAGAGTAAAAAATAAAACATGTAATGGTGAAAAAAAGTTTTATAAAAGAAAGAGTAGCAAGATTTTTGACATGTAAAGTCTAAATGACCAGATATAAAGATGCAGTTGCAAGAAATTACATCACATTTTGAGATACAGAGTTTGGTGGATATAAAGTCTCAATTGCAAGCTTATTTACAGTTAAAGTAAAAAATTCACATACACCTCGCAGAATCTTCAAAATGTTACTTATTTTACCAAAATAAGAAGGATCATGCAAAATGCATGTTATTATTTATTTAGTACTGACCTGAATAAGATAATTCACATAAAAGACATTTACATATAGTCCACAACAGAAAATAATAGTTGAGTTTATAAAAATGACCCATTCAAAAGTTTACATACACTTGATTCTTAATACTGTGTTGTTACCTGAATGATCCACAGCTGTGTCTTTTTTGTTTAATGCTAGTTGTTCATGAGTCCCTTTGGTTTTTCAGCATTTTGATTGATTCAGCATATGATTTTGAAGTCCGTTTTTTCACACTGAGGACAACTGAAGGACTCGTATGCAACTATTACAGAAGGTTCAAACGCTTACTGATGCTTCAGATGGAAATGCGATGCATTAAGAGCCAGAGGTGTTAACTTTTGAACAGAATGAAGATGTGTATATTTTTCTTATTTTGCCTAAATGTCTTTTTTTTTTTTTTCCCCATTTAGTACTGCCCTTCAGAAGCTGCAGAAGATGCATGATTCTCAGAAGACAAAATAAGTACAGTTTACCCTGAACTTCAAATTACTTTGTTCTAATTACTTCGTTTAATAATAATGTAACCAACACCTATTTTGGTATACAAACTGTGTTGATAAATTAGTTAATACTCGGTCAGTCACGTTAATACTCGGCTAACGTATCCACCATTATTGTTTTATGTGTTTAGAGTTTAATAGCTAAACCTTAGCTGGGGCATGATTCGCTTACATAAGTGTTAAACAAAATGTTTTTATGTCATTATTTAAAGGGGTCATCGGATGCCCATTTTCCACAAGTTGATATGATTCTTTAGGGTCTTAATGAAAAGTCTCTAATATACTTTGATTAAAAATTCTCAGTGGTTTTGTAAAACAACACCCTTTTTACCTTGCCAAAATCAGCTCTGCAACAATCATCTCATTCTAAGGGGTTGTTCCTTTAAATGCAAATGAGCTCTGCTCACCCCGCCCCTCTCTTCTCTCTGTGGAAAGACGATCTTGTTTACTTTAGCCGAATTGAGCCGCGTTTAGCCGCTAAACTTCCTAACTACCACGTTATAAGGAAAGGCGATCGCAAAGATTCATAAAAAACGCTTATACTCACTTATGCTGTAAGTGAAGTTGGATCATGAATGATTCGCGCAAACGTAGACGGATATATGTAGATCGGGAGGCGCATTCCATTCACAAACAAACGTAATCTACTGCATCTTCAGCTGCTAAGATGTCGGGAGTAAATTACGACCACTATGTTCATTGTTACATCCAGCAACACAACACCTCAATTGCTCAATCGGAGATATTCTTGTCTAACTTACATCCCTGCTCTGGCATCAAAACATGGAAAGTTACTGGACTGTGACAGCTGGTCTAAGGTAAGAGCTCATGTCAATCAACTATTGTGGGAGCGGCCTCTGTCGGTGTGACGCCACACCGACAGGCATCTGAGAACGGCTCAAATTGAAAAAGGGGATATTATTTTTACAGATTAATTAAAAACCACTGCATGGATTTTTATCATTATAGGGTAGATTTGTACATACACTGCCAACACACATTAATGTTCAAACAACATAAAAAGGTGAACTTGGCATCCGATGACCCCTTTAAAGAACAGACTGGAGCACTATATGGCAGGGTTGCCAGGTTTTCACAACAAAACCCGCCCAATTGCTACTCAAAACTTGCCCAGTTGCATTTTGAGGGGGTCTCCCACTAAAACTTGCATTCCGGGGTTTAAAATACAATAAATTCGCATTCCAGGGAATAAATATGATGTTATTGGGGTCACTTTAATTATGAATTATGAATTATGAATTATCTGGCAACACAGATGGTAGCGCTCGCTAACTTGCTCAAATCAAACTATTATTTTCTCTTAGGTTAACGTATTTTATGTGAAATATCTTATTCAGGTCAGTACTAAATAAAAAAAATAACATGAATTTTGTATGATCCCTCTTATTTTGGTAAAATAATTAACATTTTGCAGATTCTACAAGGTGTATGCAAATTTTTAACTTCAACTGTATATCTCACAATTGCATTTTTGCATCTTACAATGTCACTTTTATTGTGAGATGAGCATCCAAAAGTCAGTAAAGCTTTGTGTAATGCACACAGCCAGTCCATGTTGGAAATGTGCTACAGCACCAAAAGCAATAAAGGAATAACTCATTAATCATCACTAAGGCTTGTTTACTCATAAAAATGAAAGTGATGCATGGGGCTTTAAGCATTTCTGCACAAACAAAAAGGTGACATGTCAATATAGCTGCAATATAGTATCAATTTGATGTTTTTTTTTCTTCTTCGTTTTCTTTTTTTGCCAGCTGTCTCTAAGATACACAGACAGATATAAATTTATACACAGAGAAAAACACTGTAGGGCCAGAGTCAAGGTCAAACACCATGGGACTGTTGTTGATTTAAGTACATTGGCCAAGAGCAAAACAGCTGGAATCTGACCACAGAGACCCTCTAAATGATGTTTTATTCACTCCAATGCTATAGTCTATGGATTAGACCCCATATCCAAGTGAAAGCCCTGTCTCAGGTTACCTGAGTACAGAACGAGATGCTGTGTCTTAAAATTCTTCTTATGAGACGGCATGTTTTCTCTCGGGCTACTACCTAATGTGATATTAAATATTGCCATGTCTTCAAATGTTAATTTTGTACGTGCTCCCAAAAGAATTACAGTACATAAACACCTGTAAGTAACAGTATTTGCATCACTGCTGCATGAAAACTCAATAATAATTGAAGCAGTTTTTACAATAGTGTTTCACCTTACTTGAATAGTGCACACATTGTCATTTGTCTGCTTAATGACCTCATTTAGTCCACAAAGCAGTATATAATGAGCTGTAGGATATTTTCAAGTTGTATAATGAAGCCATTACTATATGCTGCTCTCCTAACTCAATTAGCGGAGTACACAGACAGCCTGTTTTTATCAGAGGTGAGACGCTTGATAAATCTCGGGGCAAATTAACAACAGGGATAGCGTGTGTTTCTTCATTTATTTATCTGTCTTGTTAGTTCTTTCTTTCCCTGTGAAAATTTCTTACTTTTCTTCAAGTAACTTTCACTGAGAAGTCATTAAAGGTTCTTGGCCTGCTCTGATCTACTTGGTAAAAACAGAAAAGATGTCCTGTTCAGTGGTGACCAAGACTTTAAGTCAGAGACATCAAGCTAATTATCTTGGAAAACAGTGTATACGTGCATATGGTCACCCATTACAGCATGAATTGTTGAACAAAAGAGTCATGAAACAGAACATTTCTTAGTTACATTCAGGCAAGAGTATTAGACTATTATTTGTGTGCCCAAGCACCTTCATTCCAGTTGGTTATAGTAAGCAACATGCAGCCATACTGAGCCTGATAAAAATGCTTTTTTTAAAGAAAGACGTCAGATGGTTTTGCATCTGAACTATATATATATATATATATAGTTCAGATGCAAAACCATCTGACGTCTTTCTTTAAAAAAAGCATTTTTATCAGGCTCAGATGTATAGGTTTATTTTAGCGAGTTTGAAGAAAAAGTATTTGATGGACGTATAATATATATATAGAGAGAGAGAGAGAGAGAGAGAGAGAGAGAGAGAGTTCTTTCTGGTCCTCGAATATGATTGGCTGATGAGAATGTGATATTCTAGTGATAACAGAACTCCAACCATTTCACTGTTTGTATCATTCCGCTTGCAGTATTTCAAATATGCAAATATTTATTGTGAATATGAGATTGAGCTGAAGAATGAATGTTGTATCAGATGCAGATAATCACACTCGCTCAGTAATACACAGCTTTTAATAAAGTAATACGTAATAAATAATAACCTCTTATTGAAGCAACTCGACGTTTCTTCGTTACTAGTTCTAAAGTGGCGTTTTCGAATTAGTAATGGAGGCTTGGGCTCAGCTGTTAAACTGTCACACTGATTTAAATCCATGGCGGAAAGAGGTAGATTGCACAGAACAGGGTTTTTAAAGGCAGTCCACTGATGTTTCTTATGTATTTAAACACTTGTGCTGTCGAACTGTTGCAAAAACGCAATATCACATGAGATATGGCTGTACATTGGCACGCTGTGAATATCTGTGGCCAAATCACAGCCGTGCCAATATACAGCTATGTCTCACACCTACTCATGTGATATTGCTTATATATACACATTTACAGCATTTTTTTTACATAAATAATCATATGGGTAAATTAAAAAGGATACAGTGTTCATATCTGTCAATATTCTGCAATAAAACACTTAGATAGTTTTATAAGGCACTTATAAACCTGTCTTGATCTCCTGATCTTCTTTCCAATGACCTTTACTTTTCACTGTTCTTGTAGTAAAATAATATCTCTAGCAGGAGATGCTGTGCTTCTTGTTATTGAGTTCCAGTGCAGGGCTCTTGTAAAATTCATTCCCTGAAATCTTCTAATAAAATGCTCAATGAATTATCAATAATTGAGATCATGCCCTTTTCTTCACCTTGTTTTAAATGATCTGACAGTGAGATTCCCTCCCTTCTTGCTCTTCCTTGCTATGCTGACCAGGTGAAGAGAAGCTCCAGATGGTCGGTGGTCTGGTAGAATCAGAATTATTCAGCAACTTATTCACTAATAATTTCATACAATTTGAGAGTTTCTGTGCCCAGAAAAAGGTCAGTCAGACTTGCAACTGGTGCATACACAAAATTCTTCTTAACCTTGTTCTAATATTGATAACTGACAAGTCATAATGGGGATTATACGCAACAAACCTCTGAATTCTTCTCTGAAGTCATGTCCCTTCCAGTTTATATGCTTTGTTAAATATGGAGCTGTTTTACTAAAGATGCCATAAAAGGAAATTATTAATACAGTATGTTAGAAAATATCTGATATGAGAATACTTATTTTTAAAGCCACTAGAACCATGATTGTTACGTAGATTGATTTCATTTGGCTTCAGTATTGTCCATATGCATATTTTACATGCAAATATACAGTTGAGGTCAAAAGTTTACATCCCCCTTGCAAAATCTGCAAAATGTTAATTATTTTCCCAAAATATGAGGGATCATGCAAAATGCATTGAAAAATGCATGTTTGTTTAGTACTGACTTGAATAAGATATTTCACATGAAAGATGTTTAGTCCACAGTCCACAGGAGAAAATAATAATTTAATTTATAAAGACCCCATTCAAAAGTTTACATCCCCTTGATTCTTAATACTGTGTTCTTACCTGTATGATTCACAGCTGTGTTTTTTGTTTGTTTAGTGATTCATGAGTCCCTTGTTTGTCCTGAACAGTTAAACTGCCTGCTGTTCTTCAGAAAAATCCTTCAGGTCTCACAAATTCTTTGGTTTTTCAGCATTTTTGTGTATTTGAACCTTTTCAACAATGACTGTATGATTTTGAGATCCATCTTTTCACACTGAGGGCAACTGAGGAACTTGCATGCAATTATTACAGAAAGTTCAAACACTCTCTGAGACTTCAGAAGGAAAATACATGCATTAAGGGGGTGAAAACTTTTCAACAGAATGGAGATGTGTACATTTTTTCTTATTTTGCCTAAACATCGTATTTTTTTCATTTAGTACTGCTCTTCAGAGGCTGCAGAAGATAGTTACATGTTTCCCATAAAACAAAATAAGTTAAATTTACCCTGATCTTCAAATTCAAAAATTTTTCACCCCTCGGCTTAATGCATGGTTTTTCCTTCTGGAGCATCAGTGAACGTTTAAGGTTCAGGTATTTCTAAAGAACAGCAGACAGTTTAACTGTACAGGACAAACTCATGAATCACTCATGAGGACTCATGAATCACTGGAAAGAAGAAAAAAAAAAAAAAGCATCAGAGAGTGTTTGAACCTTCTGTAATAGTTGCACATGAGTCCCTCAGTTGTCCTCAGTGTGAAAAGATGGATCTCAGAATCATACAGTCATTGTTGAAAAGGTTCAAATACACAAAAATGCTGAAAAACCAAAGAATTTGTGAGACCTGAAGGATTTTTCTGAAGAACAGCAGGCAGTTTAACTGTTCAGGACAAACAAGGGACTCATGAATCACTAAACAAACAAACAAAAAAAACAGCTGTGGAGCATTTAGGTAAGAACACAGTATTAAGAATCAAATGTATGTAAACTTTTGAACAAGGTAATTTTTTATAAATTCAACTATTATTTTCTCTTGTGGATTATATGTAAACATCTTTTATGTCAAATATCTTATTCAGGTCAGTACTAAATAAACAATAACATGCATTTTGTATTATGCCTCTTATTTTGGTAAAATGATTAACATTTTGGGGGGGTTAGTAAACGAGAAGCCAGTCTAAAATTCACCTTAATAAAATTACTTGCCTATTAAATTGTAAGCCATTTTAAAATCAGTATGTTTCAGTTATGAAATGTAGGAGGAGAAGTCAAACATCTAGCACAGCTATTTTTGCTGTGAACAAACACACAGCAGTTATTTAAAATGGGCTGCTGCCTAACCCTGACCTATAAGTTTCTCTTTATCAGCGCTCCTTCAGCTACTGCGTGAAAAGCTGAACATTTGTTTGGCACATTACCGTAGTGTTGAATCCCTGTCAGGGTCTGTCGGATTATATTTTGTTGTTGTTTTTTTATTACGCTGTGTAAGACAGACTGAATATTGTCCCAGAGGAGCTGTTTGGCGCTTCCTCAGTTAGCAGACATGCCACACATGATGCAAACTAATCCTCATTATCAAAGCCTCTTACTCCGTACCATGCTGAGAAGGAAGACACTTTTACCATAATAAGGTATGGCACCAGAGCACACATTTAATACCAAACATTTGTTCTCAGATAATGAAAACATAGAAAACATCAAAACCTTTACCTGAGCAGGATTCAGTTTTAACCCAGGAGCATATACACTCGTGCATGCACATTTTATGATTAATCGCTGAGAAACTCTGAAATTTGTTCAGTGGAAATTTTGCTGATGTCGTGCAACCGTATCAACACTGTTTGTGGGTTACCCAAAAAAGACCCGAGTGCTTTGACTCATAGCCAAAGCCAGGTTCATTGAAGATTTGCATTTAAAACTGTGACAGGTGATAAATAATGCACACACAGGGAAAAATCCAGACTCCAGACTCACTACAAAGCCTTATTTTATTAATGTTCTCGCCACTGAAACGGTAGTTGATAATGGAAGCTCATTTAATCCTGAAGGAATAGTAGGACAAAGTCGAAACATAAATATGTAAATAATAGCCCTGTGCTAGATTACTCCTATTTGTCAATGTCAGGGCAACTGTCGCGTGCCCTCCTCTATTCTAACACACGTGCTCATTCCTGCACACAATGACTACACCATCAGAAAGTGTTATGTCACCTTGCAACGATTTTCTACTTTGTGTTTGTTTGACACCTGTCATGTTAATGTCACTTCAGTGTTATTTTTATAAATATATATACAACAGTTCTCTCTGGTCATCGAATCTGATTGGCTGAGAGGAGTGCGATATTCTAGTGTATTGCAGCTCCAGCCGTTTTGCCATTTGTATCACTCCACTGGTATTTCTCACAGCGAGTGTCATGGCGGATGCACAAATCCACTACAATTTTATAAATAATACTGTTTTTGTGTCACGGAATGTAGTTTTAAGAGTCTACCGTCTATTTGAAAATTTGCTTTGTTGTTTTTGGAGATTACGCTGGAATGAGAATATAGTTCCTAGCCATACTGGCCTAGAAAATCGCAACTTTTCATTTTCCATTGGTCTTAGTACACGATGTAACTACAGAAGAGTCAAGTTTTAAATAGGAAAAATTTCGAAACTCTTTGGTCATTTTTGAGCGAGATGATAACGGTCTAATCAGATTCAGTGATCTATGCTAAGCTATGTTTTCGATGGATTTGAAAAAGGTAAAACTCAACTCTTTAACTCTAGGGGAGTTGGAAAATGAGCCTATTTTTAAAAATAGTGACATGTTCCTTTAAGTACCTAATGTTTTCAGTTGCTTAATTATATGATATCAACTGTTTCTGAGTTAGATATGATGAAAGTATACAAACTCAGCACAATGAACAATAATAAAGCCCTGCATTGTGTTTTAGTGCTGAAATCACTGTGCCATGACATGACTCTTAAAGGGAGTTGATGAGAAACCTTGATTCTTCACTGGTGCAGTTAGCTAAGGTTGCTTTAGTAATGATTCTACAGTTCATAAATTCAAGACCTTGGGTGTGTGTCGTTTTATGATTCTTCATCCTCTGAGCTGTAGGCTATCCCATGACAGTACTGAACTGAAAACGCTTCAAGTGATGATGAGAATAACTGTACTACTGCCTCAATTGTCTTGGTCAATAAAGCATCTTTTAAAAGATGCATTGTAGAATTGTGTAATACAACACATTTTGGAATCTTTTCCTCAAATAATAATCACTGGACTGTGTTGTTATAGTTAGTCGAAATGAATAAACTACACTTAAATTTGTGGGAAGAGTTTCTTGATCAAAATAGATGTGGAGAAATCTAGCACTGCATCACTTGCTCACTAATGGATCAAATGCAGTGAATGGGTGCCATCAAAATGAGAGTCCAAACATCTGATAAAAACAGCACAATAATCCACACGATCCAAATATCTCAGGTTTGGATGTGAGAGGACAACTTTTTCACTGGAGGAAGCCTTATTATGGATTTTGGTCTTATATTTTGGCCAGAAACGACAGTTTGAAGTTAAAACGTCTCAATGATGGATTCGTTTCTTATAAACATGCAGCTTTTCACTTCACGATGTTCACTGATGCACTGGAGTCGTGTGGATTACTTGTGGATTATTGTGATGTTTTTAGCAGCTGTTTGGACTCTGATGCTGACGGTGCCCATTCACTGCAGAGGATCCACTGGTGAGCAAGGGATGTAATGCTAAATTTCTCCAAATCTGTTCTAATAAAGAAACAAACTCATCCACATCTTCAGTGGCCTTAGTGTGAGTACATTTTCAGTACATTTTTGGGTGAACTGGTGGCATTTTTTTTTTTTTTTTACTGTGTGTAAATAGAGTCACACTATAAGTCAATCTGAAGTTTTCAACAGTCCTCCCTGCCAGCACTGATGTTATTTGCAAACAGTGGTATTGACAGCTGTGATGGATGTTGGTGTCCTGCTCTTGTGCATGGCAGCGGAGTGAATGAGATGAGTCTAGCTGCTCTCTTTCATCACTGCTGAAATATTTTACATGATTGACAACTGTTGCAGTGCCCCACCTATAAAACTTTGTTTACATCTGACTGCTTTGTTGTTTCTACTCATACAAACATGAAAATAATTCACTTTATTTCAGTCTCTGTTGAAGTCATAACCGAATTTGGACACAACATGTGCCATGAAATATATTACATCAAGTCACAGATGTCAATGCTCTCCCATAGAATAAGAAAAGAGGTAAATGTAGTTTCTATAGGGCAATAAAAACAGAAGTATACACAGTATAAATTCACCATATACACAGAAAACAAATATGAATATAGCACATTATTATAATGTAAAATGGCCTGTACAACGATTAACTGAGTATCACAGTACATTGCCTAAAATTCAGAGTGTGTATTTTGTAAGTGTTAACTGACTTTTAAAGGTCATAATTTAGACTTCATACACAATTTTCTTCCATTCAAATGCAGGAGAGCAGAAATGTGAGAAATCTATTATGTTCAGTTTGTGAAATGCACATACTGTAAACATACTGTATACTATGAATTATTGAGCATGAAGTTGTATTAGATGACTGTGTGAAATTTCTTTTTAGACAAAACATCCCAGACAGACATTGACTGACTTTAAAGGTCACAATATAGCACCATTTTCTTCTCTTCATATGCATGCAGTTCATTGTGTACTGTGAAATTGCACATGATTCTGATTCATAATTTAAATTGAATATATTCACATAACTAAGAATAAACAAACACAGGCTGGCTGATGACATCCATTAGGTGCTTTGTTGAACACTATGATAAAGAATGACATTATGTATATAAGCTAAAGGTAGCTTCTCAACTTCAGTAATTTTGCCTGCCATATAAACAGCATCAGATTGCATGTCAGCCGCTGAGAGAGTAAATCACTGTTCCCTTGACTCAAGATCAGGTTTGTGACGGCTGATAAAAGCAAGATGTATCTCGATTTGGCTGATGAGTAACACCTTTGATATTAGACAACAGCTGTGTTGTTTTTGTTTGACATTGACAGGCTCCGGTGTTCGCCAGACTGTTCTGATTGGCAATCTGTCATTCGAATCTGTCATCTGCTTAGAGACTACTGAGGAGAAAGGTGTAGGATGAGTTCTGCTATCAGGTTATCACATTATAAAACAAAGTGAGGAAATGACACGCATCTGTTCTAATGAGTAGGAACTGGTGATGAATGCAGAAAACACATAATTGAGTGGGCAAACAGGGAAAAAAAAATCCAGAACAATCTGTCAAACTTATAAGGTGAAGTGTGCAATTTCTTTGATGCCAACCTACTTTCTTTTATCCAAGTTTAATGTGCAGAGACAACCAAGTAGAGCAGGCAAGTTGACATCCCAAAGAATTTAGTATGGTTGAGGGGTCCGACATGAAACAGTAGATGTTTGTCTGAACATTAATCAACAGGGGGCGGTAGAAGCTTTTGGAAAACCTGTTTGAAAACAGTGGACCTTTTTCACATTTCTGGGGTTTTCAGAAGTGAAAGTTAGCATAGTTGGGTAAACAGAACAGAAACATTCCCCGAAACAGCGAGCATGGCCATTTGTAAAGTTTATGGGTGTGGCTTGTGGTCTCATCCGCGTACAGCTATTTTTAGCTGTAAAAAACAGCTCAATTTGCTGCTTGATATTGCAAATTAGTGTGTCTTACCCTACTATTTTAATGTATTATCTTAATTATGAAAACACTGGTTTGTAGTGCAAACAGTTTTAATGTTTACTGCACATTGTTATTCTTCTTGTTATTTTCCTAAAATGGCTAATGAACCAGAAGTGTTGGCTTACTTGGCCGTTGAAAAATAAGGTGGATAACAAATGCATGATACCATTTTTATGACTTTACAAAAGGATGAAAAATATTGACAGATTGATTACATTGGACAGAGATAAGAAAGATTTGCCATTACTTTTCCGGTGTGTTACAAACATTCACACAGCAACTATTTTCCAATAATTTAATGGCAGAGTAATATAACATGAGGTGTAGTGTTATAAAAAAAAAAAAATAGATTTACAATAACTGTGGAAACATCATCTGTAAAAATGGCCCGTTGTTTTGCCATGTTTAGTAATATTTTACTTTGTATTGATGAACCTTTTGAACATTTATGAAACATTCAGAAATAACGTTTTCATTTTAGAAAAACATTAAGAGTATCTACAGTATTTTTAAGCTCAAATTTAAAGTCTTTTTTAAGACCTGCACAAATAAAATGAACACATGTAACCCTGGACCACAAAACCAGTCAAAGGGTCAATTTTTTGAAATTGAGATTTATACATCATATGAAGGCTGAATAAAAATGGTTTGGTAGGATATGACAATATTTAGAGATATTTAAAAATCTGTAATCTGAGAGTGGGGAAAAAAAAAAAATAAAAAAATCTAAATATTGAGAAAATCGCCTTTAAAGTTGTCCAAAGAAGTTCCTAGCAATGCATATTACTAATAAAAAATTAGGTCTTGATATATTTATGGTGGGAAATTTACAAAATGTCTTTGTGGAACATGATCTAATATCATAATGGTTTTTGGCATAAAAGAAAATCAATAATTGTTGATAAGGCATTGTTGGCTATCGCTACAAATATACCCACACTACTTATGACTGGTTTTGTGGTCCAGTGTCATATATGAGTGGGGTAGGGCTATATCTATGGTAACATAATAAAATGGCTGTAAAAAGCATGATTTACAGTTCAGATACAGGTTTTACAAAAACAAAGAGTTTTATGAAATGATAAACTTCACATTTCAGCCTTTAAACCATTTAAACCAGTCAAAAGTATCAATTATTATATTCATTTAAACAATTATTATAAATTAGTATATTAATTAAATAATATATAAATATATGTTACTGTCATAATTGTTTAGATTTTTATAATGCATTATTTTCTTATCGATCCACCAGTTTGCATTTACAACTTTTGTTGTTTACAGCATAAAAAATCATGGATCGATTTCCGCTGTGGTCTGAACAAAAACAGCAGATGGCCTTACTGAAAATGCACATTCACTTTCTGCCAGCAGGTAGCGCTTTTGAAAGGCCAGAAATATAGCAGTTTCCCTGGTATTGGCTAGGGGTGTCACAATAAATCAATTTATGAATCGATTTTGCAACTGTCCGAATGCATCGCATTTCTCTCTGGAATCGATTCTGACTTTAGTTTTTAACCGCACATGCTCACGAGAAGAGGGCTTTTGTATTCAACTGAGTAATTTAAGTGGTTAAATGTACTTGCACCTCGGCTTTTATGCTTTTATGACACGAGATTAATGTAAACACAGCCCACTGTGAACACTCTTGTAATTCGCTTCAACCTTTTCAAACTTTGTGGATGATTATTTTAAGTTCAAGTGGTGTGTGTGTAAGGAACTGGAAGCAAGCAGAGTACGGCTGTTTCTAAAGCACGCAGTGCTATCTTCTGTTAAAAACTAAGCTCAGAATTGTTTCAAGAGAGAATTGTGATTCGAAAATTCACTGAATTGATCCGAGAATCATTTTATCGTGACACCCCTAGTATTGGCAGTACACAGAAGTGGTGCACATGACATTAAAATGTGTAGCTTTCATGCTTATTTAATAAATTCATAGCCTTTTTTTAAGTTAGAATCATCACAGAATCATCACATTCAGCCATATCGCAATTCTTGAGTCAACTGCAAGGGGCTATCAGTTTTTATGAAACCAAATTAAGAAAAAAAATAGCTGACTAACTTGTCTAGATAGACCCCTTGTGTTTCTGTCCCCAAATTTAAGATCTCTTGAAATCATAAATAAAACTTAACTGTACCATTTAAAATTTTTATGGGCTTAAATTTGATACAACTAAATTTAAGACTTTTTAAGGACCCACGGAAACCCCTGGACATTATTAAAGATTGTAAACCAGTCTTAAAGCATATTTTTGCTATAGCTAAGAGGTGAGTTTTGCTTGTCATACTGTATGAAGCACAGAAGTTTTATATAATAGTTTTCCAGAGATTACAAGAATGTAAACAGAGATCGATCAGCATTCTGGACCAGCATAAGCCTCCTGTGATTTGAAGAGGTAGTAAACCTCTGCATCAACACTGCTTTTTCTCCATTCAGGTCAACATTATAAGCAAAGCTGCTGTAAAGTCCTGACCCAGCACTGCCATACTGCAGCCCAGCTGAGATTACCTGCATGAGGAAGTGACCCCGGGCCAAAGCTGCCTGATGAATTCTCTTATGAAAGAAAAAAAAAAAAGGGAGGGGAAAAAAGTCCAGATTGTGATAGATGGCCAGGTCCCAAAGCCATTCCTCACGTGCCTCTCTAGCAGCTGCGCTACCAGTTGTAATGGCCTCTGTAGGACGGCGCTGAGATGCTATTTTTCTCTTTAAGTACACAAAAAGTTGTCATGTTGATGCCAAAGTCAAGATTTAAACTCTCCCTTGAGCATGCAGTAATTAAAGGAATTTATCATAATTGCCAATCAAAGTGCTCTGAGGGGGTGACTCCTTCTCGTTAGACATTATTTGCGCCAAGACCTATTACTGTGCCTTGTTTAGAAATGATTCGCACAAATACTTTATGTGCGTGTGAGAGAGAGAGAGAGCAATGTGCCGGTGAGGTAATAATGTTGCAAAATTACCTTGAACTATAATCATCAGAACATAAAGCTTGTTGTTGGAGGTTGTTTATGCTGAAAATACAGACAACGCGCTCATTGTCTTTCAAGGACGTGAGGAAACAGGAAAAGGAGCACTTAGAATTGAAAGTGAAAAGATGTTGTAAATAGCCTTGAATTAAAAAAAATCAAAAGTGCTTTTAGCTTTATAAAGTCACCTAATGGCAGTTACCATCATTTCAATTTGCATCTGAAATGTTGCTTTGATGATTCTGAATATATTTCACCCATGCAGCTTTGATGGAAACAACTATTGTGATGTTAGAAAAAATGCACATGGAGTTTTGAGTTTCAGAATATTTATGTACAGTAGTACATTAAACTTTTAGAAGATCAAAAATAATCCAGCATTTCATGATATGACCCTTTTAAGTAAAGTTGACCTCTTTTTATTAGCCACTGAGTGATTTACCAGAATAAGAAGCTTTTTACATCCTTTGAACATTTTGCCTTCTGTAGGAACGTGAAGCCTGTCAAGCCGCAAGAGGGTTTCTTGTTTTAATTGCTTCTTCAGAGAGTGAATGGACTTGGTGAAGCAGTCGCAGTTAGGAGGAAATAAAAGGTAACAGCTATATAGTAGGATTTGGACGCAGCGGTGCTGCCTTCAAATACTCATCAGGAGATGGTTAATGCATGAACTGCTGTTCGACAACACTGCGGGACTCTGGCTCACTCGCACACTCATCAAAGACAGCCTGAGGGTACTGAACACCCCTTTGAGCCTTATGACACACCTAAAAAACACACTTAATTTGTACAACTGTTCCATTAGTTCATACTACATTCCTTTTTTGTCCTCTGAAGGCTTCCATGAGGGCAAGTGTATCCGCTACCTAATTCAATTTGCTCTGCTTCGATGCTCATGCTCTATAGGTGACTATGAAGCTGAAGGAACTGTATAGAGCATGTGTTTGAATGATAGAAAGCAGAGCACACTCTGAGACAGAACACTTTAAAAGTGCTGTGAGTGTAGCTCTGGAACTTCAGCCAGACTTTGCCAGTGAATTCGACATGTATCTCTTTCCGAAACCCTGCTCCACAAGATACTGCTTAGATTACTTTAAACAAAATATGGTTATTTAGTGGTTCTATTCAACAATTGTTTTACTTCACTATTCTTCACTATATTTTTTTCAGAGAAAAAATGATGAGACTATTTCAGTAATAAAAAAAAAAATATTTTTGCAAAACCTGTTTACACAGATTTAAATAACATTTCACTGTCTTTTTATAGGCAGCATAAAAGCAATCCAACAATAGACTTTTGTCAGGGTAGTGGCATATTTAATTTCTGACAGGAATGAAAATGAGGCTGTGAGGAATGAACGTACAGTGTGTTCTGTGGATTGTACTTGTGTTTTTTAGTAACATAACGATTGTTGTTCTCTCTGAAAATAGCTTTCAAGAACTCCACAAAGCAGTTTAGAAAGTTGTGAGTTGTGAAAATGATTTGATTTTGATTTGATTTGAATGATTTATACAGTGTGTGCCATTGTAAAGACTATGTTTATCCCTCACAGCCTTGTTTTCATCTGTGTAATATTCAATATGGTGTCTGACTAAGGTCTCTTGACTTTAATCATACACAATACTAAAAAGCAGAACAACTATTTTAAACAAACAAAATAAGATAAATTGTTTTTAGAAAATACTAAAGACAAGGAGTGTCAGTTAGTAACCATAAAGTCTCAGTGATAGTTCAAAGCTGTTTGTGGTTAATTCACTAAAAAGAACCAACTCATCAAAGCCGTTCATTCATGAATTGGATAACACTGCACTGTAGGTTGTTAATTAACTAAAAGAACCAAATCATAAGAGTCATTCATTCTGTAGTCGGACTACATTGTTCTAGTACTTCCTGCATTGTTAAAGGATTAGTTCACTTCCAGAATAAAAATTTCTAGATAATTTACTCACCCCAGTGTCATCCAAGATGTTCATGTCTTTCTTCAGTCGCAAAGAAATACATTTTTTTGAGGAAAACGTTCCAGGATTTTTCCTCATATAGTGGACTTTTATGGTTCCCAATGGTTTGAACTTCCAAATTGCAGTTTCAAAGTGCCCAGCCAAAGAATAAGGGCCTTATCTAGCAAAACGATTGGGCATTGTCTAAAAAAAGTACAAATTTATATGCTTTTTAACCAAAAATGCACGTCTTGCACTAGACTTCACGCATTATGTAATCATGCACATGTGACGTAGGTGGAAGTACCAACCCAGTGTTTACAAAGCGAACGTGCAAAGAAAGTCAAACGCCATTTACATAATAAAGTAAAACGATGTTGGACGATTTTGAAGTTGGAGGAGAAAATGATGTGGTGTTTTTCACCCTATACCCTACCTTTTTAAACCGGAGTACACAGACGAAGAACTAACAAGTGACTTTTCCAAAGTGATTATGTAATGCGTGAAAACACGCATACACATCGTAGAGCTAGTGCAAGATTAGCATTTCTGGTTAAAAAGTATATACATTTTTTACTTTTTTAAGAAAATGACTCATTGTTTCGCTATATAAGACCTTTATTCCTTGGCTGGGATTGCGTAGAGCCCTTTGAAGCTGCATTGAAATTTCAACTTTGAAGTTCAATCCATTGGCTCCCTTTGAAGTACACTATATGGAGAAAAATCCTGGAATTTTTTCCTTAAAAGCCTCAAAAATGTCTTTGCGACTGAAGAAAGAAAGACATGAACATCTTGGAAGACATGGAGGTGAGTAAATTATCTGGAAAGTTTTATTCTGGAAGTGAACTAATCCTTTAATGCAACCAAAATTCATTCCGAAGAAGAGCCAGTTATTGGTTCCCAGTACTAGTTCTCTCATATCTTGCAAATGACAGCTACTTATGAAGACGAACGTTGTTAGATTAGATAATAAGAAAAGTTAATTTTGTGATAAACAGTCTGAAACCTGATTTTGCAGATGCCTATAGGGAGGATTTACATGGTAATGGTAATTTCTAAATTTGACAGTCTCTATAAATTAACAAAGGTAAATGTGTCTTCTGTGTATTTATGAAAGATGGAAACACCTTTTTTTGTTGTTTTTTTTTTAAATCTAATAATAGATTACACTCTTAAAAATGCTGGGTTCAATACAACTATGGACATGGACAAACCTAGTGGCTGGGTTTTGTTTTAAATGTTTAACCTTCTGGGTAGTTTTATTTAACTCAACTATTGTTTAAATGACTACATGACTTGCTTAAAATGAACCCAGGTCGTAAATTAAAAATCAGACACATAGTTATTAGAGGTGTTAGGAATAATCAAAAGGTGAACATTTATTAATAAGCCATTTAAAAAAGTTTATTATTTAATTATTATTTATTCAACTCATTAATTTCCAACCTATTTTGAGTTCATTTTAAACAAGAAATATAGTAATTAAGCAATAATTTAGTAGTAAATAAAACTACCCAGAAGGCTGGGTTAAACATTTACCACAACCGCTAGATCAAAACAACCCAATCGCTGGCTCATATACTGCAGTCAAAACAACCCAACTGCATTTTTTTAGAGTGTGCTTTTGTTTGTATTTAGGATGTTTGTCTTTTGTCTAAAAAAAAAAATAATGTTCATGTTTGTAAAGTACTTTTTGTTACTATGCAAGTTCTAAAAAAAATTAAGCTGAAGCTGAATATGGCTTCAGCTTTATTCGTATCTAAATTGTTTAAGGCAAATCCTATTTGGCATGTCGTACAAGAGAACGAAGAGTCATTGATTCATACACTTTATATTTTTAAATTTGTCTTTTTCATTATAAATTAACATATCCCCAGTTTGCATTCAAAGTAATTGTTAAATGCAAATGCATGCCAGTGATCTGTCTACAGCTAAAATGTAACATTTTGCCAAATTAGTTTAATTGAAATATTATACATTTTTCTAACTATAATTGTTGGCAGTGAATGTTTTCTTTTATTGGTTCATACAGAATTAGTACAGTACTGAATAGCAATCGTCCTGTTGACATTATATCCCAGAATACCTTGTTCCACCTTTCCCTGTACTCTCTGGTTTGTCTCTACTCCCCAGATTCAACACCGTGCCAGGGACAAGACGGTGGGAGAAATATGGCTGAGGCTCACCGCATCCATCACAAGCTGAACCCGCCCAATGAAATACAGGACGAGCTCCCCCAACAATGAGTCCTATCTTGTATGTTAGACCCCTTGCTTGTGTATTTATCACCTGAGCAGAGGCACAATGGCTGATTCACAGGGCAGTCAGGCTGATAAAACACACTGACGTGATCTCTGGGCCGATTACAGAGTCTCTCCCTACGTCCTTCCCGGTCTCCCATTTCTGTCTCCAATAACCTCTTCAAATTTAGAGTTTGTCTTTGGGCCTTTTTCTTTTTGTTTTCAAATAGACCACTTTCATAGCACTCATATGTCCCCATTTGCAGTATCAAGTACTTTTCTTTGGAGATAAAATTGAATCTGAGAAACCGTTTCATGTTTTCTTTTTTTTTTTGGTCTTCATGTCACAGTGGGTTAGTCCTTTGTCACAAGTCAGGTATTACTTGGCAGTGTGTTTATCTGGTCCTTAATATTGTTCTCATGTTCATTACGCTAACACAATAGCGTAAAAACGTACACAACGTTTTTTCTGAACATCATAGGTGAACATTCTTTTTGTCTTGTCCTAGAGATATAGTGCCACATATGGTGAGCTGGCTGCCTGTTACATGGCCTTTGTGTTGCTGCAATTGTGACTCTTTTGCAGCCCATTGATTCATTGATTGATTTACTAGAATGGAAAGGGAGTCAGACTGATGACGGGTATGAGTGAAGGTCTATAGCTCCTTTGGATAGCCTTGTCCTTGATTTAGACAAATTAATATCTAGCAGGCAATAACTCTCTATGGCTCATCTAGCCCAGTGTCTCCTCCAGTGGGTGAGAGGTGGAACACACCACACAGCCGGTGCTAATATCAGAGTCATGATTGATGACAATTATATGCAAAACTGAAAAGCATTCCATGTGGGGCCTCTAGCAAAAATATCAGGAGCATTTGCAAAAGTTTCCCTAGTTTATATAATAAAAAAGTTGGCCTTATGCAAATGAAAGATTTATAGAGGCAATTGGGAACATTAGCTTTCTGGATGTGGATGTAACTAAATGGATGCTGAACTGCTTTTAGATTATTCATTATTTTATATGCATGTATTGTATATTCACACAGTTCAGAGACTCAGATTTATTAATCATTTCTGTAATGTTTTCATTTACATTAATGGTCCAAATGAACTAGAAGGAATCAGACTTTCCAACACTACATAGGATCAAGGATTGTTTAGAAGAAACGGATTCACTGAAGAACAAATTGTTTCAGAATGAATCTGAATTTCCATTGCTACATATGCCACAAAGAACCATTTAGCATGTTTCATTATTCCCCCCTCTTACACATTTAACACAGAAATGTAGTGTTTGGTACTATTGTAAGTTGTGTACTGCCGATCTGAGTCAGTGCTTGCCTTTTTTCGTCAGTGAACAAACTGTGGGCCTTCTTTGTGCTGAGGCCTTCAAGTAGAGTAAGACTCAGAAATATCATATTTATGAGTTCTAAGTTGTATTTCAAAAGTGCAAAACTGAGAATTGTAGTGCAGCCTTCAAGCCTCCAGAATGGCTGCACAAGCTCTGACAACAACAGAGCTATTTCATATTGGCCGGATTCACACGATGACCTCGATGTGTTTTCCCTTTTGCTCTTATTTCAGTTCTTTTGCTTACAAATCTCTCTTTATTTTTATAACAGTAAAAACTCCAGAAGGGGAAACAGTTCAATCATGTGGTCCACGGTGGCAAACAAGTCTTTTCTGAATGCGAATGGATGATTTTGAAGCTGTGCAAATGCATATTTTCCAGTTTATGAAACATTTTAAGTCTCAAATACTAAAAAATATTTTCTTGAAACAACATAAAAACCCTTGTTAGACCAAGAAAATTACCCCAAATCTTGTCCCAACTAGTCAAACACAGTTGTCTGAACCAAAAATTTCATATTGTTGAAATGTTAAGGCTTTGTGAGTTCCCAGCATGCATTGCAGCATGAATAAATTATGCAGTTACTGTTATAGGATTATTGTTATTGATTATTATTTGTTTGTGGATTTTGCATTATCATTAATTGTTAGATTTTTGTTGCACTGTAATGGAAAAAGCTAATCTTTTTAACATCTGTTGACTGCAACCGTTCTTAAGGTTTGTGTGTCTAGTTTCAAGGCCTAGAGTGTGTTCTGTTTGCTGGATCTTAGTCTTCTAAGATGTTTTACAAACAAAAACAATGTTGTCTACATATTAGACTAAGTTGTCAATTAAGGTTTCTATAACAATATACTGTTTGTCATTTGTATATAAACCAAAAAATTGACACATAAAAAAATTAATTACCTCAGTGAGAGTAATTGTTGTGCCAGCTGCTGTCACAAGACTTTTTCTATTAGCAAAATAAGGCAATCAGCATTGTATAAACAAATTTATGTTGGCTCAACAAAGTATCTTTACAGAGGAGAAACTAAAAAAAACTTTTGTTAAGAGAATCAAAAGTCTTACTGCATCAAGTTATGCGAGAAATGAACCTCTTCGAAGCTTCGAATCAATTAAACCAATTACTTCACAAAATGATTCACTGTTATTTTTTACAGTGTATTTCATTGAAATTAATGCATGTCCAAAAGAGCTTACTTACAATGAATGTAAAGTTAATCATTCACATTACACAGTTTGCTTTATGCAAATACATGTTTTTTTTTTTGTCAGATATCATGCGTAATTGATGGAAATAGCAATTTATTGCAATTGCAAAATAAATGTATGTATGTATGTATGCATGTATGTATATAATGAAAGTTTCCATATTATTTTTTCCAAATTTAATACATGATATATTGTAAAAACAAATACTGATTTTGCAATACAAGTGCACCGATGAAGAGAGCATAATGACGATCTTTGAGAAAGTCAAACAGATTCATAAAAATCATTTATTTTTTTCACCCTGTGATTCTGGTGATTTTAATTTCTTTGATGCACTTCACTGGCTCTGCTGAGAGTCAACCATCTCCCAGTCTATGCTAAACTCTTTGTGAACATGCTGTGTGCTGAATAATTGACTGGAGGTCTGATCAAGTCCCAGTGGCAGCTGGTCCAACAGACGCCATGCTGCTATCACACTTCATCATTTCATTTCAAGCCATTGATAATATCTGTCAGTGGTCATCATTTGTGATAGGCCTGAATTCTAGTAATGGAAGTAAACAGTCAGTTATTGTGAAGTATACAGAAGTATGTACTAACAACAGTGCATTATTGTATATCTGGGCCACTGCGTGCTGAGAAGGGAATTCATTAGTCAGGCAACAGTTGCTGGTTTGCAGTGAAGCTCATGATTAGTGGTTGAGTGTCTCTCTAAGAGCGGGCTTTGAAAAAGCTTCTCTCATCAGTGCAAACAAATACACCACCTACATAAACATGATATGACTTGTCAGTTTTTAAAATCTATTAGTATTTTTTTTACATTGCAGTCCGTCGCAAGAAAGGTACAATCCAGCTGAGCTTCTTGTCTTGTGCAAGCACCCTATGACATTTTCTGGCTTAAATTGATCATTAATGTCAGCAGTATATAAAACAGTGGACAGAAACCTGTCCTCCGTTGAGTGACCTTTTCAACAGCGCACAGGTGATGTATGCCAGAGGAGTTAGAGGAAGAGTGCAGATGGGTGTCAGTGGCCTTTGTGTGATATCACAGATCCTAGTGTTTCAACAAGCAGAAGAACCGTTTGCAATGACAGAAAAGCTTAAAAAGGAAGAGACTGAGAATCTGTATTGACATCTGAAAATGTTCAATTCTTGTTGACAATCACTTTCATATCAGAAAATTCGAACTGCTTATGAGTTAATTACTTTTTATGCGTTTAATGTTTGTAATTGTTAAATGAACAGAGTTGAATGATAGATGTGCTCATAATGTGTTCAGTTGTGAAAAAATGCAATATCTAAGACATTATTCACATTAGAAGCTAGTAGTGATGGATAGGATAGACTATGGCCTACTTCTCAGATGAAGTACTGGCTATTGAATTTAAGTATGCTTGATGGCTGAAATAATTGCTTTTAATTAACCCTGGATTTTCAGTTTATGTCTTTGTTTAATCCGCTCATATATTGCAGTACGTAAACAATGCAAGGGAAAGTAAAGAAATATTTCTTTTCACAGTACAGGGCAGTGGAAAGAGACATCACTGTAATGAATCTGTCCTATGTTTCATTGCATATGGAAAGTCAGCAAGTGGGCAGCTTCACTGGTGTTAATAAAATATATTCATAAAATACAGTTTCTTTTGATTAACACTGGTGAACTTACCCTTGCATACATATTTATACTATGGGGGCTGTTGAATGCTTGAATCTGATTGGTTGACAAACTCACTCCTTAACTCACAAAGGTACCCGGGCTCACTCGGCTTCACAACTTCATGGGCTAAGCCCCCCCAAGCCCCCCCTTGACGCCGGGCTTGTCTAAATAGTGTTCTGTGCTCGTCTGTGCAGCCAATGACAGAACACTTAGCATGCTTTGCTCAAATCTTTGCCATGGTGTTAGACATGGTACACCATTATCACTTGTGAAAACTAAATGGCGATGTGGGTGGAAATGTGCAGATTAAAGGGGTGGTAATATTATAATAAGATCCCCTTCCTACATCCCTAAGGGAACGAAATCTGAGCAGCTAATTTTTTGCATGCTTGCAAACAAAGGGTTACCAAAACAAAGTTACTGGATTGTCCTTTTTCAGGTTTTCTGGGTTGGTAGATACACGGGGGACCCGATTATAGCACTTAATCACAGAAAAAGTCTTACATGTTTGGAATTACATGGGTGAGCAAATCATGATAGAATGTTCATATGTGGAGGAACTATTCCTTTAACTATATGCAGTGTGATACGCAGGAATCACTGCATAAACAAGTTTAAAGGCCATTCTAAATTGCCATCAGACCTCACAGAGATACCAGAACGAAGGCAGATATTGATGCCTCCTTGGATTACCTCTAAGTGCTGACTATCAGTTTGCCTCCTCCGCTCAGGGGTATGGCTCGAAAGCCAGATTTTCATTCCATTGTTCTGCTCTGCCAGCTGCAAGTCGATTACTCCATTTACTTACCCTGAGGATGTTAACCACAGAGCAAATTCAGGGCCGCTTAAGAGACTCGAAGGCTAGACCTCTCCAACAGCAAGTGTTTATAGCAGACTCGCCATATGGAGCATCTCTGTGACAAAAGGTTAGACCTGTGAGTTGTCTATCCATGTTGTAGTCTAGTCTCTGGTGTCAGTAACCTAATATATATTTAGCTTCCTAGCTGTAAACCAGATGGTGCATTGAAATCATACACAAGCATGCCTTCAGAGACAGTTTAGATTAGGTTATCATCTGTGGGTGATATAACAATCTGACAGTTTCCTCAAAACAACAACAACTTCGACAAAACTACACAACAATCCGTAGACCACTTAACAAGTTGGCTAAATGTGAAGAAAGGAAACTTATTTGAATATTTGTATTGTCTAAATCTGTATCAAGTTTTAAAGGTTTAAAAACAAACAAACAATTGTTTTATCTCAGCAGCAAAATGGAAAAAAGGAGTAAACTTTCCGTGCATGTATTTGATGCATGAGAAGACTGCCAAAAACACTGCCTCATTGCTCATTAAAATTTCTTCCTTCTTGAATATTTTGCCCATGGCTCATTTGATGCATTCCATTGTGTATTCTTACTGTATTTTCAACATTTTGGTGAAGTTAGAGCTCATGCAAATGGAAGCAAAGTGGGCCAGTCAGAACCCCTCCAGAACAAAGAAAAAAAATCCATCTCCTAAAAAGTATTTACTGATTAAGCATACTGTTTAGAGAGCTGTTCAGAGAGCTACTTCAAAGCCCCGAAGGCTGATTCACATATGTATATCTTCAGTGATATCAGTATAATGATGCAAAATGACCCCTGTAACCTCCAAGCATATATTACAGCTGGCTTGTTAGTAGTTTTTCCAACACTATTCTTCTCTGTTTCGTGCTCATGGAAGCAGTGCTATCTGGTGCCCTACTCATCTTTACAATTGGATAAAAATGGTGAATAATACTCAACTCACTCTGTAATTCATCCTCTGAAAGATTAAATTTCAGCTCACCATAAAAAGCTGGGAAAAACAAAGACGTTTCAGAGCCTGCTGGAAACTATCATCACTGAAACAATGAAATGCAACAAAGACTAGCAAGACTTTCACTGGCCTCAGGTGAACCTAGCACAACTAATTCTAAATGAATCATGCACAGTTACCACAAATTGCTTTTTCTTCCGCTGTTTTTTTTTATTTTTTTGTAATCATGCTGTTAAATGTATTGGTGCTGTCACCACCAGGAACTTCCAAACAATAGGCTTATGTTGTGAGGAATCTTAATTATTAATAAGGTTTTATGAAAGGTATTTATAGCTTGACTTGCTTGTGCATGTGCAGAAAGTAGGCCTGTTGTGTGACTGTTATTAAGTCATGACACTTTGTGATTTTAAACATGTAAACAACCTTGCAGATATAAAAATATGTCCATTTTCCTATACCTGAATCTTTCCTCAAATGAAATAAAACTTCCCTTGAAGCACAATATTATATAAACTTCCACAAATACTCATACCCACTCTAAAAAAATCCTGAAAGAGTTTTTTCGTCAAACTTTGTAATGCTGTTTTTCTCCGGTAGTAAACAAACAATGCATGATATTCCTCTTTTGCATAACTCGGTTTAGAGAAAAACGTTACGTTTCTAAATGCCGCCCACTATGAAAGGTTATTCACATTATACATTTGAATTGCTTTCTCAAATGCGATATTGTCCCCTCAGGTGCATCATTTATGTCTATTTGATATGTAAATTGTTTCTTACTCAGTGCCTCTATCTAAAGGGGAGATTATTGCATTATTGTGTATCTATAGCATGAAACCATAATGCATGTTGTACATTCCTCCATTATAGTGAGCTACATTACACACTTTAATGCTATATGAGTATTTATAATATACATTATTTGTGTTAAGAGGTTCTACAGTTCTCTAGATTTTAAGATGTTGCTATTTGTGGAATAAAATATTTGCTAGACAAAATGAAAAACAAACAAGAAATGGAAGATTAGAGTTCCCTAGTAAAGAAGTAATAGATTTAAAATGCATTTATTTTATACTATAGTTCAATTCTATTAACATATTTACTGACATATCACTCGAGACTTACTGATAATAAAAATTGTAATTAAACTTTATTTTGGAGTAATACTTGTGCAAAATGCACATTTCTTAATATTAAGCCTAAAATATGTTTTAATGTCACCACTGATGAGGACTGTATGACCTTTAAATAAAACCGGTCTTTAAATGCAAAACATTTAAAGTGTAAATGAAGTATAGGGGTGGTTTCAGGTCGATTGGGACACTTTTTGTCATTGAAATGACTTGGAAAAAGTGTCCCAATCAACCTGAAGTCACCCTACTTCCAATAGCTCCACTTTATTATTTGCATGTATTAAATTATGATATAAAACAATTCATTCTGGTCCTCAAATTAGTTTGACTGTCAACATGTTCCCAAAGGTTGGTCTAACACATTAGTATTTTTCACTGTTTGCACACTCCACTTGCAAATTCACAGCATTCCAGACTACAGTAAGTGAATGCTACAGAGTGGAAATAGAGTTTGCCTAAAGCAAGAAGCAGGTTTTTTAAAAAGTCAAAACATCTGTGTTTTCTCTGGTGAATAAAATAGCATGATTTCTCTCTCTTGCATGCTGGAAGCATGAAATGGAAAAAAACTGGAGTGGAGTTGAGTGGAATCTGTATTCCAGTGCATGCTTGGCAACATGGATCCTTGATGCTTTTCATGTGATTTTATTTTCACTGACAGATAAGAAATATATGGAATTGCTGAGCAGTTTTTGTCTGAAACATGTTAATTAATATTAATTGTTTATGTAGCTATATTGAATTTGCAGTCATGTTATTGTACTACATATATCAAAAAGGTTGTTATCTATGGCCTTGGGCCTACAGCTGCATCTGATAACAGATTCAACAGCAATTGTGTTTTTATAAGATATGGACTCTACAGACCAGATTACCACATAAAACATTAATTAACGGCTCTCAGATCCAATTATAAATGTTCACATGTACAGAAAAAGTAAAAGTATATAAATACCTTTATATATATATATATATATATATATATATATTATATATATATATATAAGAGCTCCTTGGTAGCTGCTGCATTTTTCATATATAAAGAGTTCAGATGCAAAACCAGCTAAAAGCCATCTCGGTCAAAAATGAGATAATGAAACGAGTGAATGCTCTTGACACATACTGTACGTCCATCAAATACTTTCTCTTCAAACTCGCTAAAATACCAGTCTCAGCCCAGTCAGAAGTAAAAAATGCATTTTTATGAGGCTCAGATGTATAGGTTTCTATGTAAGTACTGGTACTTCTGATTGGGCTGAGGCTGGAATTTATTGAGTTTTTAGTAAAAGTATTTGATGGACGTATAATATGTGTCAGGAGCATTCACTCAGTATCATTATCTCATTTTTGACCGAGATGGCTTTTAGCTGGTTTTGCATCTGAACTATGAAAAATGCAGCAGCTACCAAGGTCTTTAAGCATTAAACTGTTTCTCTGAAGTAAACTTTTTTTTGGACAATGTAGCAGTATTTCTCCTTATAAGATTCCATACGCGCTTCAAAAGCTACATCAAAATTCAATCAGATGACCACACGATATCTTCCCTCTGTAACTGAGCTCACGAATATTCCCACCTGACTGGTGCTGATGCGTGTGTTGAACGTGACTCCGCCCACCGCGATGCGCCATTGGCTGGTTCGGCTAGTGAGCGTGCGGCACCTGCAAGTCTGAGTGCACTAGAACAAGGCTCTCAAGCAGGGCACAAGCCGGCGCGGTGTCTGAAGTTCAGCGCACAGGAATGATGTCTGCTGAGCTTTCACAGAGAAGTCAGAGCATTAAAGTGAGAGAGACCGTTAGAGCAAAATACCACAAGTCACAACATCATAAAAACGGACGAATTTACCGCATAAAATGATTGAGAGAAACAGAATAGAAATGGGAAGTACTGTGAAGGGACGTCGGCGCTTTTTGGAGATCATCTTGGTTTTTGCGCTCTGTGCAACGCGCGCCAGCGGTCGAGGTAAGTGTACGTGGGAGAAAATATGTTGTGATGTTTACAGTATCATAAGCGGATAATATCCTGTTGTCATTAGTTTAACTTTTATACTCCAAAGAGAATTTTACGAGACCTGTTTGATTTCCCGCTTTGTTCACGCGCTCTTACACGCGCCAGACGTTAGAAAAAAACGATTGACGCTGACAGCGCAGTTTTTAATACGTATATATAGCTATTAAGTGAGTATTTGTGTTTTTAAAAATGTTTTGGCTGTATATTTACTGTTCAACGGTGGGATGTAAACACTGAGGTGAGGCTGACAGTGAAATGGAAAGTTTGTAATATTCTGTTCTGAAAGGGAGCAGCAGATTTTCCACATCTTCCGTGCAAGGATTGTTAGGAAAACAACAGGAAACTGAAGAAAAGCTAGAGTACATTAAGCGTTCTAATAGAAAGGTGATATTCAACAGGCGACCATTTAAGTACCTCTCTTTTTCTAGCTTACATGTACCAGTGTCATTATTGTGACATTTAAATTCACTAAATTCAGTTCTGATATTTAAGACTTGTACTGACATCAGCTGTGAGCGGATATCCGATTCGAGTCAAACATCACTTAAAATAACATGTAGTGAAACAGTGGTCAGCATTATTGTCCTGCTTCCTTTTTACATACTGTACACCTTATTTGTGTGGATTAAGGTGAAGCTGATGGACTGTTAAGCGATGTGATGGCAGCTGTCTAATTATAGTGATATAAACGTTTTGTATTTTATTTATGGGCATAATAATAATAATAATAATAATAATAATAATAATAATAATAATAATATTAATAATAATAGCAATTATTAATACATAATGGAAAATATGATGGGGTGAATTTTAAGAAAGGTTTTGGTATTGTCAAGTGTAGTTGCGTATTGCATGTATTATATTTTATTAATAAAAGATAGAAACACATTTGTGACCCTGGACCACAAAACCAGTCATAAGGGTTATAAAATTATAAAATTGGGTTATAAAATTGAGATTTATGTCATTGAATGTGATTGAAAAGCTGAATGAATAAGCTTTCTATTGATGTATGGTTTGTTAGGATAGGACAATATTTGTTTCGAGATACAACTATTTGATAATCTGAAATCTGAGGGTGCAAAAAATCAAAATATTGAGAAAATTGCTTTTAAATTTGTCCAAAATAAGTGCTTAGCAATGCATATTACTAATCAAAAATTACGTTTTGAAATATTTACGGTAGGACATTTACAAAATACCTTAATGGAACATGATCTTTACTTAATGTCCTAATGATTTTTGGCATAAAAGAAAAAACAATAACATGACCCATACAATGTATTGTAGGCTATTGTTACAAATATACCTGTGCAACTTAAGACTGGTTTTGTGGTCCAGGGTCACACTTCTTATTATTATTGCTGTGTCCCATGTTCATGGAAAACTTTTACAAATATTTTAATAAAATATAAAAGTGTTGATTTATATATGAAATTTTTTTTGTTTTTTTTAAATATTTGATCAAACGTTGATCTTTGTAAGTGCGATCTTATTTTTAAAATATATTGTTTAAATTATCCAGTTGTCACAACATACTGGTGATGCCTTAAGCCTGTGTGAGATTTACACAAGGTCGGCAGCTTGTTATTTTTGTCTGGGATGACTTGAAGCTTGTCAGATTTTGCTGTTCAGAGATCAATGTGGATGAACATCATATCTCCACAATGAGTGCAACTCACGTGAAGGGTCAGGAGCTGAGACCTCTTGCGTGCTACACTGCTCTCAGCAAGCCCAATGGGCCTTATATGAAACTTTAAAAGGGTTCTCAATGCAACCAGTCGAGCGTACATGCCCCGTGGATCCCACATAACGGCACGCGATGGTTAGCCTTCTTTTTTTTTCCCCTAGCAGAAGGTGGCTCAGACTGCATAGACATAAGTAAATAAAGTCTGTTAGCACAAATTAATAAAAAAAAAAACAGCTAAAAGGTGATTCCAAAGATCATTTTAAAGTTATTAGTTGGCGGAGGCGCATTAATTTATTGTAACTATGTATATTTGCAATGTTTTCTCATTCTCACACAGGCACATACCTCTGCAAAAATATGAAGATCTGTGATGTGACAATGCGTGGGATTCATCAACTCACTTTCAGCTAGATCTCTATGCAGATGACCCTCATTAGTTCACTTTTGCCATACACTTAAAAGTATGGCAGCAATGTGACTAATGTGCTCTAATTTTAAAAGTTCACTCTGCACTTTAAAAGTTCAATTTCAGTCAGACTAAAACAATTAATTTGTTTAAATGTCACATAAAAAAGACAGCCAATGTTTATTTAGTTGTTCAGGTATTTGATTGTGCTCTGTTTATAAGTATGGTGTTTGGGCAGATGGATAAAGAAAAGCTCACTGTAGCTTGATTAGAACTGCATGTGTAAACATATTTTTTTGCCTTGTGTTAAAGGACTTAGATTGAATTTAAATGATTGCACACATATACAATGCAGTTTTAGCAGCAACAATCTAATTTTAGCAGTGAAATTGTCTAGCCGCCAAACTCCGCCAATGGACCGCTCAATGAGAGAAAGCAGCCAATCTGGAAGCGACAGAGGTTCTGTGTATTTTCCTCGCAGTTATAAAAATCCATCACCAGCTCGGGTCTGCTAACAGTCTGCCAATGCAGTGCTGCTCACTGCTCAAATTTACATTTAAATGAAACCAAATGACTGAACACTCACAGATGAGAGTCAGTAAAAAAAGCTCCCCCACCTTGTTTTTTTTTTTGCGAAAGTACGACTCTCTACCTGAAACTGTTATTAGGCCCTAATGGGATCTGTGTTGGTAAATAAGGAAATTACATGATCGATCCTTGTTTTTGTGAAAGGAAAAACAATTCTCATACAGGGCCTCCAGAGATGGAATAAATCTGGTATGAGAAAGCACCTAGAGAGCATAACCTTGAGCAATATGAACTCATAGCTACACTTATGAGTGTGCAGAAAATAATATGAGCTTGCTGTGACTGTTTTCGCTATGCTCTTCTTCAAAGCTATGTGTAAATATTTATTTTTTTTGGACAGTGAAGAGTGCATTTAACTTCATTAGTCTAAAGTAGAAGTAACGTGGGCTGATCCACCATCAGGCTTTTTTTCTGGTTTTCATCACCTCCTCTTCAGAATGATCAGTGCAGTGCCTAGCCTCATCGTTTAATCATGTGAAGTCTGTAAAAGCGTTTGTGTGGTATAAACATATATTCACTGATATTCAAAAGATATAGAACTAATGTTCAATTTTCAGCAATGTTGTCATTCAAATTCCCTTTGTTCTATAAATATGCAAGCTTATGTTTGAAGATGCAAGATAATATCTGGGCTCAGCAGAAGATTTCACACATTCTGCAACATTTGCAAGATCACTTCCGATAACATCTGAACATGTGAGATATTATGCATTAGTCATATGTGTTAGATCTTCGGAAGCATTGTAATCAGAAAAAATGACTTGGCGGCATCATCGCATGATTTATTTGGAAGCTAACTAAAATATTTACATTTATAGAATTACTGTCTTAAGGCTGCCTTCTTTTCCCAGAAGCAAAATGTGTTCAGGCAGAATTTAATATGCTGTAGTTGAAAAAGGTGCAGTATGTAAATAATGTCAGGAAAATGCATACTGTTTTTCTCTTTAGAGATGCACAATATGTTTTGACCTCAAGGTTAAATATGAATATTTACCAGCTTTTTTTGCATTGACTGGAGAATAACACAAATCTTCTTACAATAATCTGCACAAATGCTCTATATGCCGTTGCTGATGACATCTGGAAGCTTGCAGTTTCCAATCCTCAGGGATGTCCCCATTTACCCCTTTCCTTTTGTGTACGGGAGCAACTCGACAGTGTGTCTACTTCGTATCAAAATAAATAAACGAATAAGCACACAACACTGCTTTTAAATCACTGTTGAGTGGCAGGCAACTGTGGTGCAGCAATGTGGTGTAAAGACACGCACAAGTTTTGGTGTAGTAAATTAATGTTAGAGTGCTGCAGGAATGAGTTCTAAAACATGGAAACTTCAAGTTCCCTAATCCCAAAGTCATTTTTTTTTTTTTTTTGGTTAAATGTCTAAAATAAGGTCTGTGGTTAACACAAGATTGCTAAAAAGTGGCTAAATAGGGCTACAGAAGTTGTCGGAAAAAGTCCTGACCCTGAGGTCAGACTTTCCAACTTGTACATTGCTAGCTGACCGTTCACTTTAATTTCATTGCCACCATGATGCAGTTTTATAATTTTATAGCTTATCTTTTGCTTTTTACTTCTGGCAATTGTATTTAGACTTCAAAATTCATAAAGGTTAATTACCTGGATGAACAAAACATGCAAGAATCAAATCAAAAACCTTTTTTGGCCACAGGTCTTATTTTCTGCAGTAATCCAAAGCTGTTTAAAAATTCTACTGGCCTTTTGTTGAGGGAACTTAGGTAATGCTAAGTTCTGGGTTGTTCTACATAATTACGTCATCCCTGACTCACTTCATTATTGATGCTTTTCATCTTTTGGACGGCATTTGTAAGTAGGGATGTAATGATCCATCGACATGGATCGATACATCAATCAGGTGTCTAACGATATGATGTATCGATGCTACGCTCAAAATATTGACACCTGAAGTATCGACCTTATTTTTCAATGCGGAAGTAAGCTGTTTTCTGGTAATGTGTGAGACTTCCGGTTCATAAGCCGCTATAGTGAAATAACGAGAAGAATAACGAAGTGCAGTAAATGGTGAAACTGTTTGCCCTACAAATCGTTGTGTTCATAATTAAGGTCATACATTAAAATAACATGGTAGACACATTAGTTTGCAATATCAAGCCGCAAAATAAACTGTACAGTTAAATAGCTGGACGCAGATGAGACCGGAAGCCAGACGCATTATATTTACATATTTGGCCGTGCCCACGCTTAAATAAGGTGCATAAATAGGTGTCTTTATTTTGGCACTGTCCACATGTTCACGCAATGTCCATTGGCACTCATTGGCACTACCGCCAATGAGTGCATTTTCGCTCAAACTTACGTGACACAATAATAAAATTTGCCTGAAGGCACAAGGTGAGCATAAAAGACACTCGGAATACTTGACAGAACTGTGGAGTGCTGTGTGAGAAGTTTTCTGCGAACAGTGGCGCAAACACATTTGAAGCACAGCCGCATCTCAAACAGCGCAGGAATACTGAATTGATTTTAGCGTGAATTGAATTTTTTTTGTGCAAGGATGAACTAATATAGACAAAATTACATCAAAATGCACATCTTGGCGAATATCCTTGTAAGCACAGCCTGCTGTATGTCTTTGTCTCTATGTAAACAGTTAAGAAAGAAAACGCATGTGTATCAGTATATTAAATCTGTGTTTTCAGTCTTAAAGTGAAAGCATAACAATAAACCTCTGTCAAAGAAATTTGCAGGGTTATTTTAGATATAATTATTTAATTTCTGTACCTTAAAATTTCTTTTAAACCTACCTGAAAAACCTGAAAAGCACTGATAATTTAATGTGTGTCTTTGTTCTATTGTATATATTTTGTGCTATTGCTTGTAATTTGGTTTTCTGTAGAAAAATTTCTTCGCACTGAGCCCACAGTAGCAGCCAAAAAAGAGAGTCTTAAAGATAAGTTTTAACAGCTTTATTTTTGTGAATTTTGTTTGTATTAATGTATTTTTCCTATAACTGGAGCACCGCGTTTTTGTTGTTTCCTAATGAGGATTTACACTATTTTACACATTACACGTTTAAGCTTAGAAGCCTGAAAGATTTTCTTGGCTGTTGTCATGTCGTAAGATTACTGATCTTATGTGTCAGTTAATTGTTGGTCCAATTATTAATTTTTCTGTATTATTATTATTTAAAAAAGTGTAGGCCTATTTTTTATTGTGAAAGTCCCAATTTAGGTAAGGGATGTGGAAATTCGTGATTAATCGCACCCAAAATAAAAGTTTGTGTTTACATAATATATGTGTGTGTACTGTGCATATTTATTATGTATATATAAATACACACACATACATGGATATATAAAAAATATGTTGCTTATATATTAAATATATTTATATATAATATTAGTTATATCAGCAAAAATATATACATGTAAATGCATGTAAATAATTTCTAAATATATACTGTATGTGTGTGTGCATTTATATATACATAATAAATATACTCAGTACACATATATTATGTAAACAAAAATGTTTATTTTGGATGCGATAAGTCGTTGCACAGCACTAGAGTTTTAAGATAAATGTTCATGTTATAAATTTTGGTTGCATGTTCGAGTTAATAAAAATGTGGATGGTTGTTTAAAATCAGTCCATAATATCATAATAAAAACGATCAATGTACTCCTGAATTGAATCGTATTGAAATCATATTGTAGATTTTTTTTTTTTTGAGGTATCTGCTAATATCATATTGCTGGGTATGAGAATCAATATCATATCGTATTGTGAATAAACATCTGATTTACACCCTGTTTGTAAGTCACTTCTGCCCAAAGAGGTAAAAGAAAAAGGAAACACTTAGTGTTTGTTTTGTAACAATAACTGATGCAGATGAACTTAAACCACTTGCAAGGACAAGTGTTTGGTTTACAGGTGGTGAGTTGTTTATTTTAGCAAACTTGCTGAGAAAAAACTAATTGCTATTCATGGAAACAAAACCAAATAGCATTAATTGTTGGCATCCTTGAAAGTGATTTCACTCTTGGTTGAGTTTTCAATTTAATATATACAAAAATTAGTTCAAACAGTTTTCACTGTTGCATTGTATTTCCTTGAATTATGTAATGTGTGTTCAGGAAATATCTTCACTACATGGATTTGTAGCAGACCTCTATTATGCCTATAATAACTTGTGTGTTTCTAGTTCAGAAACTACTTCCATGTCAGTGTTTACAGATGGCACAGACCAAATGAGCTTTTTATAAGACCGTTTTATGATAGAGTCCCTGCTGCCCAGGCAGTTGTTAGGTTTACAGGATTTATCTCTGTCTGCTCTGCAAGAATATCACTCTCTGTCCTCCAGTAAATTGTTTTATCCACACACATTAAAGTGAACCATGAAATATCCAAAGTGTTCCTCCTCTCATTTACAGATTTATTTACTGCTATATGCAGTATAGTATACTTTGCAGACCTTCCAAAGGCATTGCAAATGCAATTCGGAAGTGCAGCTTAAAGAAACAGTTTTCTCTATCTGATGGAAGCTATAAACAATTGTTTTTGTAATGTAAAAATAGAAATACAGTAGCTGATAAATTTCAGACTTTTTGGACAGAAAGTTGCTTGTAGTACTGCTGTTTCACGATTACGTGGGAGTGAATAACAGGAGATCAAAAGAAGCAATAAGTGTGGAGGAAGAAACCAAACTTTGATCGTCTCTGGTGGCATTTATTGATTTTTTTATTTATTTATTTATTTTTTTTTCTTTCAGCTTGACTAACTTCTAGATTATACACACACACTTTCTCCGATCTGCTTTGAGTGGTGTTTTTTTTTTTAGAGTGCCTCAAGCCATTTTTGCTCATTCTTTTCTGTGCTGTCCAAGTTTCGATCATAACTGCCCTTTTCTTTTGTTCCAGTGCCTAAGTTTTTCTGAGTCCGACCTACTGTGGGCTCCACCCGCCTCTCACTGACACTACATTCTTCTTATCCATCCCAGGAGGATGCTCGGCAGCTTTTTTGTTGATTTAACCTGCACCTACACCAAGGGTCATGTTAATTCTGGTGCTTTTGATGCTGCATTTAGGAGTCATGAAGCTAGAAGAGGACAAAAGAGTTCAGGAATATTCTGTAATAATTTCACAATGCCTTTGATCCAGCAGAATGAAGTAGGTCATAAACATAATACTGCGATACAAATCATGCTGAACTTTTTTTTTTCAAACATGGAATTAGTTCTAAAACTTCTACTTCTTTTAGTGTTTTTCATGTACAGTAGTATTTTCTTCTATTGTAGAACTGTTGATTATTTATATTCCCGCCAGTTTACTAAACGATTCTCTGTTTAAGCTAGAAGCGTAACGTGTTCATTTAGAGGTTAATCTACCTTTTGAATCATAAGCAACTGATTAGGGACCCCATGGCAGCACTTACTTTTGAAGCCTTTCGGCAGATTATTAAGCACTTTTGATTTTGATTAATGCTAAAATATATGGGCTGTTGATATGACATGGCATTTTCACTGTCCCACAAGATACTAATTAATATAATTAATATTGTCGTTATTTAAAATGCTGTAAATAGTTAAACATTTCATAATCATTTTTTTCATTCATATATTTCTGAAAGTGTAGGAACTTTATACATTTTGTCTCTGAAAACCATGTCCTCTGTTGTGATACCATATCCTGATTTTAAATCAGCCAGTTCCAGAAAAAAACTTTTATTAGTTTTTTATTAGTAAATTTTATTTACTTTTATTAGCCCATGACATGTGCACATGGTCAGTTTTGGTCTCAGAATTGTTCAAATATTGAACTTTTTTGGAACCACTACAAAAGTGTTACATTTTGTTGTCCTTTGGTGACACCCCTAAATTATATATTTTAATTAAAAACTGTATGTTAAACTATGAAATCGCTAACCGCTAATGACAGGTTAGCTCGGAATAGGATGTCCTATGGTGTGACAGTAAATGTCCTCTGGTGTTATTCCTGTACTGTCACACCATAGGACAAAGATGTCACACCAGAAGACAAGGTCTCTTTGAGAAATATTTTAAATAATTAAACACAATTTGTTTAACTCCTTTTTATTCTTTTTTTGATCATTTTCAGTGTTCTTAAATGCAATAATTACGTTAATTAAACTATTTTCTTATGTTTTTGCAGAAAACATGCACTGTTATAAAGTGTCATGAAAAAAAGTAAAAAATGTGATACTTTGTTTTTGAAACAGAAATTGAGGGAGAGAAATTAGTGGAAGAGAGTGGACATGGAAATACAGACTGAAAATTAACAGGGATCCACCAAAAGGGAGGAGATCCTAAGAGAATGATGCAGAAAGTAAATAGTATCAAAATGATGCCTTTAAAAGTGTAGTCATATAGTTTTAAGAAAATCATTCGCATCTTAATGAATATAGCTTAAATATTAATCATATTTAGCTGTGCACAGAGAAGAGTTTCAGTAACATACTGATTGACTAAGAGACTGAATTTTGTTGATAAATATTATTATTGATAATAATTTATTAAATATTATTGATAATATATATTACAAATATATATTTTTTTGTTTAAAAAACATGTTGATTTAGTTTTATCAAAATTAAGCTTTCTTTCTCCTTTGACATGTTCAAAATTAAATAGAAATACTTTAATAACTACCATTTCTGTCCTTTAGAGTGACATTATGTCCTATGGTGTGACATAATGCTCTATGGTGTGACGCACATAAAAGAACCACAGATTTGTTTTTCTCTCAAAATATCTTAAAAAACAAACAAACAAAAAACCAGTTGAATATTGCAATAGGGGATATATAAATATCACTCATCTTAAAATGGTATAATTTTCAGCAGTTTTAAACAGATGACAGCAAAGTCTTGAAATGATCCAACAAGTCATGGGGAAAATTATGTTATTATGTAATTATGTTAATTATTTATTAAATAAATAACACTATATTAAAATAAGTGTCTAACAATGAAGATCAATCTCTCTCATGCTATCTATATATAATTAAGAGTTTTTTGCTGTCACACCAAATTTATGGTATACTTTAGTAAAAACTATGAAAAAATTAACAAAGTCAGGAACCCTTTATATTTTCTCAAATATCACACTTCACACTACATAAATAAATGCTTTTCTTCTTTAGACATTGTCTTTTACAAAATACACGTTTTTTTTTACTGCCTATTTGTCAACTACCCACATGCAGTGTTTCTATGCTAACCCAAAGCATGACTCTCAAGTTAAATTTGGAATACATATTTTATTCAGAATAGATACGTGTAGTCCTAAATAGTCTTGTTGGTATTCATGAGGTCAAAGGCACGTGCACATCAGCAAGAGTGAGTGGGATGGTTTATAACAGTGTGCAAAGCCTCAGAAACCACTTAGGGACAGTATTGTTGTAGACAACTCAAGCTCTTACCTTGAAACATACGCTCACATCCATATATATAGAATAAGGGTCAGAGCACTGGGTCAGCTGATGGGCCAGATGAGATTTAGCTTACACAGCAATGGGACAACAGGAGAGAAGCTAGATCAAATGGAAAACCCTTTGGGTAATAACACTCTCACCTTGAAGTGCTTTACAATATCACATTACACATTAGGTCAGTGCCAGAAATAACCTTTTTTATTAAAGGGCAATATTTGATAACTCAATTTTTGAGTTTTTTTGCTTTTATGTTTTTTCCTAACCATATAAAAACAGTTTTATCAGACATTAAATTCATATCACATAAAATGCTTAGGATGCTGTTGGTCAGTGGCTTGATGGGAATCATTTTTGTTATCAGGTTGTCGCCCAAGGCAAAGTTTTGATGATGTAGAACAAATTCAACTGCGATTTATAGCTTAATATTTAATTGTTGCCTAAAATCAAAGCTATGCTTTAAAAAGTAAAGTTTCACTTGAGCAGTGAATGCTCTTAATGAGGTGGCATTTCTCTTATGTTTTCTATGCTTGAAGTAATGCTTGCCATGCAACATTTTATGCATTTAAGCGGTGGCTCATTATGGCAGTTCACCATATGTGCATATCTAGAAGCATGTTTTTTGGACTGCACACATGACTGAGGTTTACTGCATGGCATGCATACCTTGTCCTTCATTGTGTTCTTCATCTTCATAGGTGCAGCAGGCTTGTAGTGATTTAATGCCTCATGCACTGGAAGGACACGTGGATAAATGCCATCTATCCCATCTGAATGATCCCCTCCGTTCCCATTTCCATACGACATGTATAATGCTCGTCCTTGTTGTGAATAAACTCCCTACCATCCAAAGGGCAAATATCAAATTAGGAAATGCTATTAAAATCACACCTGAGCTCTTTGAATGTAAAGACTGACTCCAGGTCAGAGAAGAATTTTAAAACTGTCCTTCTTTTGTCGTTAGAATGTCTTACGATCAGGACTGGGTGACTGTTCGCATGAATATACAGCTGGCAGAAATGGCAGCGCTAATGGCTATGACATTTTATCAAGGAAACATGAGCCACTACATCAACAGAATGGGACGTACATGTCTAACGGTGTAATTTGTTTGTGTACATATATCAATGAGTGGGCAGGCGAATATGAATTTTGAATAAACTGTAATTAATGGAAACACATTGATTGTGCATCCAGGGTTCAAATAATTAATGAGGTACTTTGAAATATTTATGCAGCCTAAATGAAGTGCTTCACTGAAAGCAGTGAGGCTGAAAAGTAAACTGCAGCCTGTCTACTAAATATTAAACAAAACATCAATCTGTAAGCTTGCTTTTCATTAGTGAGGGGGGCAGGACAATATCAGAGCTGAATCAAAGTAATTATGTTCACCACTAGAGAGAACAGCAGTGCTTTGTTAGATTATTATGATGTGTCTGAGTCTGAGGTCAAAGGTCAGAGTGATTTTTAAAATGTGAGGCTACATATTCATGACATAAAATAGGTTTGGTGTTATTGTCACTTATAATTGCAGGACACAAGGTATGATTTTCAGCACATTTTTCTAAAAGTTTTATTGAATATGAAATAGTTGGACCCTTCACTTCTTGTATCTGCAGTACTTTGCTTATGACTGAAAGCCTGTAATTCAGTGCCACTGCTAGGCTGCTAAAATTGCATGCCAGCAATTTAGCAGGTGTCACTTAAACACTAAATCACTCTGTCAGATGAGGTACAGTACAGGGTCTGTCAACTTAACAGTGATTATTACATCCAGGCCTATTTTGAAATGTTTCTTCTCTGAAAACTAGCATATTATCATTTGAAAAAAAAAAAAAAAAAAAAAATTTGTAGGGAAAATTACTGGCTTTTCATTTTCATGAAAATGTTTTTAAGGAGTCTAATTTTATTTTCACTTAAAGCAGTTAGATTTATTTTTTAATAGATAATTATGCCTAAATTTCTTTTTGCAGTCTGCTGCTTTTTAAAGTGCAAGTCATCTTAACTTTTACATCATCTAATTTTTAGTGTTGTGTAGCTGAAACCTCTCTAGTGTGCTGCCAGATAGCATAAGATCACCAGTCATTTGTGGCACTTGAGGCAGCTCAATCCATTTGTGCTCATAGGTTTGAATCCCCACGTGAGTCTGGTGGTTACGGTTGTGGTTCTGATTTCATTCAGATCAGTAGAGGGTAAGGCACAGAAAGCAGGGAGGGAATTAGTTGGGGTTCATTTGGTCTGTGATTAATTTCCAGCAGTAGTATTACTGACTCTTTAGACACAGTAGGGTGTGGATATCGTAATAAATACTACAAACCGCTCTCTTGGGTGATGTGAAGTGTGTTTTAACACTCAAAGGAGATTTATCCTTCTCAAAAATGAATTTTCTTAAGAAGTTTCTAACACTCAATCTGACCTAATGAATGAATATTGAGTTAATTATAACAATGGATTTGAAGATAGAAAAAATGGAATAATCTGGAAATAGCTATTTTGTTTTTTGTTGGCTAAGGGTCTAGTGATAAGTTTAAAGCACAATATAGAAAATTGATCAAAAATGTATTAAAAACTGACCTCTTCAATGCTGAAAATGCAGTCCAGTCATAAAATGAATTTACTGTGTAATGTGGAATGTCAGGGAATTTTCCAAATTTTGGATCAATAAATCAAGTAGGTCAGTACACTTAAATCAAAATGTAATATGCTAAAAAACTATTTAAATATGAATCCTGGATATTCTGCGTGTCTCTGTGTGAGTGAATAGCGCAGACACAGTTTTGTTTACTACACACATACTGAAGCGCACGTTATGTTTTCAGCCTCTGCTGCCTCAATATACGAGTACATGAACACATAAACACAATCTCTAGAACTGCTCCGAGAGTTAGTTTATGAGCATTTCAATGTTTCTTTTGAGGAAAAAAAAAACTATTGTCATATCATATACAAACAGAAATAAATAAAAGTTTGGTTATGAAACTGTGACAGAAATATATTACTTAATGTAATGATACTACTACTACTACTACTACTACTAAAATTCTTATTAAAACATTTTTTTAAGGAAAGTTTACTAGAAAAAAATATTTACCAGAAAAACACAGTATTTCTGGAAAAAAAGGAACTAAATAAAAAGAATAATAAATTCATTTTTTATAAAATGAATGAAACAGTTAAAATGGGACCCAGAAAATGAATGGAAAACACAGAGTTTGATTAAAAATAAAACTGAATTTAGGAGAATTTTTTTTTTTTTCAAAGGGCCTTAAAAATTGATTTAAAAAAAAAAAAGTTTAATAAACTGTTGTTAAATTGTGTTTCATGATTTCAATTAATTTGACATTTTTTGATTTAATATTTAATGATTTAACCATTAAAACAGCCTAGAAAAAAAGGAAAATAAATTATATATATTTTATTATATATAATAAAATATTGAATATTATATATTCATAGGGAAAAAAATGAAATGAGAAAAATTAAAATTGGAAAAAAAAAGGGAATTTGGGAAAAAATAAAATGGATTCATAGGGCCCTAATTACTAAGCTACCCACAAAAGGGTCACCTGACACCATCACAATCCAAGCACAAGTAAACTTATTTTCTTAAATCAAAACTGGGTTATGGTTAAGTTGAAGACTTGTTTAAAGAAGAGACTAAATTTAGTCTAATTACTTGCTTTACAAAAAAAATCAGATATCTAAAAATATCTGCATTTCAGGCAAGACTATTTTAGCAGAAAAAATCCATAATAATGCTACGGGTTGTCTGGCATTGTGGCATATCTTGATAAATGACATTTTCTATTTGCTTCAGCAGCCCTGGTATTAGACTTTGATAAATGTTACTTTCCTTGGTTTGTCTTCAGTCAAAGGCCTTTCTTAAAGGCCACCTTTGTCATCATCACCGCTTCCTTTTGATGAGCTGAAACTTGCCACAGTTATAGGGATTTAAAAAAACACAGAGACATAAATGTCAGGGCACAATTCACATGCACTGCTAGAATTAACTACTTTCATTGATCTAAGACTGGCTTCAAGTCCTAAACTTCTCATTAGACATGGCTTATTTTTAGATAATCTTAAAAGGACTATCAGCAATGATATTGGCGCTTCCCACATCTTTAGCGAAGTTAGCTGTGACTTGATGTGTCTTTGGTCTGAGGGCAACAACACTGAGTTGTAATTACCTGCTGAAATCGGAGAGGGTTGAAGCCCAAAGCAAATGTGCAACAAAATAAGATTTTGATCTTGGACTGAGAGGCAGACGGGTTGAGAAGTAATAAGAAGGCGTGATATCACAGGGGAGAACAAAGTGCAGTGATTACATTTATCTCTATTGGTCTGCTACAGGGCTGCTGAAGGAGAACAATCCCTGAGCTCTCTATGTAGCAGGGCTACAAGCTTTACTTGCTACATTTTTGTTGAAGGCATATCGGAAAACAGTCCTCTTTGCAACAGTTTGGGCCAGATTCATCTCTATCATGTTCCATGAAGATATTTTGCTAATTTCCTACTGTAAATATATCAAAACTTAATTTTTGATTAGCAGTATGCATTACTAAGAACTTAATTTGGACAACTTTAAAGGCAGGTATTTTGACTTTTTGCACACTCAGATTCCAGATTTTCAAATAGTTGCATCTCGGCCAAATATTGTCTTATCCTAACAAATCGTACATCAGTGGAAAGCAGTGTATAAAAAGAAAAAAGATTTATTCAGATTTCATATGATTTTTTGAAATCTCAATTTAAAACCATTGACCCTTATGACTGGTTTTGTGGTCCAGGGTCACATTTGTGCATTTGAGTTAAAATTTTCTCTCAGATTTTATTACAGTGGGCTTAGGTTTGAGTTTTTCATTTAGATTCTGCATCTCTTCAGCACTTTTTCATGCAGATGTGGCTCTGGGAGGGCAACATGACAGGCAAACAAGATGGATACTCCTCCATTATCATTGGCAAATTTTTCTGGCACCGCATCCCACGGGATAGTGCCGACGTGATGTTTATTAATCGTACATGTATAATTTCTAATAAAAGGCCTTCAGCACAGTGCCACCTTTGCGCTTCCGAACACTGTCTGCACTGGCAAGTCACATTAGCATGCTGGTCCACTTGAGTGAATGAGAGGTATTGCTAATGCACCTTGTAAGCCTTTTTTGGACCAAAATCCACTTGTGGGATTAGAGATTGGTCTGAATGCTTTTTAGATCATTTAGAGGGAGCGAGACGAGGGAGGTGTTATTACATTAATAACAAAATGGTGCAGCGGTCCCTCTTAGTATGACATTTACATGCCTTTACGGCTGCCTTTTGGAGATGCTTTTTTCATTTAAAGCATGCTTTGTCACAAGTTTTTTTTACAGTAAACAGGTTAACGCAGCATTTAGAGGAGATGCGTGAGAGAGAAAGCTAATTTAGTTTTTTCTTCACAGTCTGTTGATGGGCTGGCAACCAAGAAGGAAGAAAAGTTTTAATTAAAAACTTTTCTTTCTGGAATGCATTCTGGAACTTTCCAAGTATTCACACCAAACATATGCAAGAAAACAAGTCATTATTTATTTCATGACTGTTTGTGTTAGAACAGAAAGTAAGATGAGCAAAGTAGATTCAATATGATTGCTGACTGTTGAATATGACCATAATGTTTTTAAGATTTCTGTTGCTTTGATTGACCAGTTTAGTTTTACTACCTAAACAGTATTAATTACCAAGATATTTGATGTGATATAATTGGCTGTTAAATAATTAAAGCAATAAAATAACCCCAAAAAATTGTTAGAATAATTTGCTCATCCTCTTGTTGAGCAAATGTTAGCTTTCTTCTTGGCATTTTCCTCTATATAATACTTTTACTGAGAGCAGGGGTGGCTCAGATATTTAATCCATCCATCCCTAGTCAGCATTTTCAGAAAGGGACCCATTTAATGGGAGGATTGTTAAATTACATTTAAACTCCTGTGAGCTTTTTTTGAGTCTGATCACATTAATGCTGCTCCTCTGTCAGAGTTTTGGCAAAAATCATGCTGGAATTTTTGTCAAATCTTAACCCTGGAGCTCTGAAACACTGCAGTTTGAGCCTCAAATTGTATTTTCTGTTCACATTAGACTGCAATGCTTATCTGCAATAATAATCTGCATATAAGAGTGAGATGGCCTACCTGAACTAATGGCACCAGGTTTCAATAAGTATGTTATGGGAAGAATGATTACCCATGCACCACATTGCTTTTTGAAATCTAGCTGCACAGTGTGTTTACATTGCACTTGAGAATGGCACAAACGCTAGGAGATCAGATTAGGGTATGTTTGTTTTGGGCTGCACAATTAATCAAAATAAATCTGAAATCATGCTAAAGCTTAGTGTGGTTATCAAATCGCAATGACTATGATTAAATTAAATGAATATACACTGCTGTTCAAAAGTTAGGGATCAATATGATTTTTAATTTTTTTTTTGTTTCATCAAGGCTGCATTTACTTGATCAAGAATACTGAAAAAACAGTAATATTGTGAAATATTATTATGGTTTAAAATAAAGTTTTGTCTATTTTAAGATATTTTAAAATATCATTTATTCTTGTGATGCAAAGCTGAATTTTAAATCATTCTAATATGCTGATTTATTACTTTTATCAATGTTGGAAACAATTGTGTTGCTTAATATTTTTAGGAACATGATTCTTTTTTCAGGATACCTTGAATAAAAAGTTAAAAGGAACAGCATTTATTCAAAACAGAAATCTTTTCTAACAATATAAGTCTTTGCTATCACTTTTTTCAATTTAATACATCCTTGGTGAATAAAAGTATTAATTTCTTTCAAAAAAAAAAAAAAAAAGAAAGAATAAAAACTGACCACAAACGTTTATAGGATAGTTTATATTGTTACAAAAGATTTCTATTTAAAAAAATGCTTATGGAATCCTGAAAAAAGTATCACAGGTTCAAACTAAACATTTAGCAGCTTGACTGTTTTCAACACTGATGCATCACAGGCATAAATTACATTTTAAAATATATTCACATAAAACACAGTTATTTTTCTTTGAAATAATACTTCACAATACTGCTGTTTTTTCCAGACTTTTGATCAAATAAATGCAGCCTTGATGAGCATAAAAAACGTATTTAAAAAAACCCAAAAAATTGTACTGATCCCAAACTGTCCACTGTTCAACTGTTCACTGTACTGTTCACACAAACACTAAACGCCATCATGGTAACACACATGAAACTAAATTAATGCAATAAACATTTATTTAACAACATTAGATGTAACATACAACTCTAATGTACAAAACTGATAAGAAACAGTTATTTCAACAACAAAAAAAACCCATCACATTTAAAAAAATGTAACACAGCTAATTTTAAGTTTTTTTAAATTTTAAGTTCTTTTTCCACTTCCAAAAACGGTATACTACCGTAAAATTACATGCAATGTCTAATACAGTTTTTTACCGTACATAGTAGGGGAACTTAACGTTAACCATTTAACAGGTTTTACTGTAGCATTTTTACAGTCTTTTACCATTAAATTCACAGCCATTTTTTACGGTGAAGAAATATTTCTATATATGATAATTATTTTTCTAAACACAGCACTGAAAATGCTGGATTTATCAACAGAGCTACAGAGACAGATTGAAGGATGAAGCAGATAAAGAAGTAGAAATTAATCATTGGGGCCCAATTAGCATTTTTTATAATTATCTCCTTATAATTATCTCTTTTTCTTTTTCTTTTTCTTTTTTAGCATACTGCATAAGTGACATTCACAGTCTCTCTATTTAGCACCTGTGGTAAGGGACCAACAGCCTTAGCAATGCAGTACAAAGCAGCACTGATGCTGAAAGATATGATGAAATCGTCAAAATCTATTTCAAATTGGCATCTCAGACTTTAGTCATACCAGTTGAACTATCATAAATGACAATCTGAAAAGACAGAGCAAATCTGTTTTTTTTTTTTTTTTTTCCCTTCTTTTATCACCGCCTTTCAGGTAATTGCCAGCCAAGAGCAATAACCTAGAAGATGACTGTAGATGATGTACTGCTTCTTATGATGTACCTGTTGAAAGTAATGTGAAAATGCTGCCAAGGAAGCTTAAGAGTCAGCAGTGTGTAGAAAGCTTTTCTCTTTGATTTTGTTTCATTGCAGACCGTTCAGTGCCAGAATCATCATGCTAATCAATGGCAACAGCTGTTTCACCTCCCCCTGGAATCATTCTCATTGACACATCATAATCCAATCCATTCCCACCAAACCTTTACTCTTCCTAATGTGCTCTATGCTGCATGAGTGCAATGCTGCCACAGTATATGCCCATATCTTTGCCGTAGGTTCCATTGCATCCCCCTAATCATTATAGATTTGCTGTTACTGGCTCAAAAACAGATGGTAGAAACCCAAAGCCTGCGAGTGCCAGCGAGACTACAGTATTTCTGAATTTGAATTACTTTAGCCTATTAGGGGACTGTGTTTGAAGCAATGTAAATGAGATTTCCTTTTGCCTTTTCCCTGATGTAGTTAAGCATCGCCTATGCTCCTATTATTGAATACTAATTCCGCCCATCTTATCTGGAAAAAGTGCTCAATTGTCCTAAAGGGATTACAGAGTGGTGATTTTGTAGCAGCATCATATTCATTTGTTTTTATTTCACGTCATGCTTAAAACGCTTAGAGCTTCCGTAAGCATTTTTTTTTCTCTTAATTGCTGCTTGCATAAGACTGCTAGCTTGGTTTGATTGATTAGTTTGTGGTCTCCCAGTTTCTCTTGGTTTTATAAGCCATCTGTTCCGTCAAGCTTACCTAAAGGGCATTTCCAATTGTATTTCTTATTCAAACACTGCACGTCAAAGTTTACATTATGTGAGAGTTTTTTTATAGTTGAGAATCGAATAAGAACCTAGAAAGCAACCGCAAGTCCAGTTTTCACTTTTTTAAGTTTCTTTACATGTTTATTTTCACATTTAGATTGTTTTCTCTTCCATTCTGTGTCCTTGATTAAGCTGAAGTGGATGATGCCTGCTGCCTTGACACTTTGACAATGAGAGTGAAGCTGTTAATGTCAGTAGAGGCCCTTAGTGGAGCGGCTTCGAGGCAGTAGAGACACTATTCATCTCTGGATGAGAGAGGAGGGCTGCCGTGCCATAACACAAGGTCAGACATTGTGCTGAGTGATGGAGGACACAAGTAGCGAAGGCGGCCATAAGTCCTGCCTCTTCCATTTAGTATGGCCCCAATGGATGGGGTCATTCAGAGTTTTACACCGGCCCTCCAGCCTCAGCATAGCTGAGGACAAGCCAAAGGTTTGACTTTCACATCCTTTAAACTTTTTGAACTCAAGCACCTATGCACGTCCTCTTGAATTTGTAGTGTCATTGTCAAACCTGTTCTAGGATCCAAATCTGGCACTATGACGTTTTTATTTGCTGCCTGCCCTTTTATAGTTTTAGCCATAAAATGTTGGGATGATTACAGTTATAAAACACATGCAGCATATTTTTTTGTGATTTCAAGTGAACATTTTCACTGTTGGATTCCGTGAAATCACATTTGCACCACAGAATTTATTTTAACACTCATTTGTGGTGCAGACTAACATATTGGTCTTGTTGCATTTGTGCGTATTTATATCGGAGTATCACAATCATATGTAATTATGTCATAATTGTATGGGTCCTTGCAGTGCTGTTGAAGCTAATATGATATAAAGTTTTGCAAATGAAACTTTCAAGCCATGCAGCATTCACTTAAATTACTTTTACAATTTTCATTTTCTTTGTTGTGTTTAAATAGATGAAGTTGAGTAATTATGTTTGGTTAAATATCATTATATTGACCCCATGCTTATACAGTGCTTTTTTATGACAATTAAATACATATAGCAAAATTGTATTCTTAGAATAAATAGCAAAAGTACTTGTTAGTGATCACTGATGTATTTATTTATTTATTTATTTTTTAATCACCAAATGAAAATATAACTAAGTCTTAAAGGGATACTTCACCCAGAAATGAATATTCTGTCATTTATTCAAACCCTTGCTTTGTGGTACTCTTGTAAACATGCATAGAAGACTGACATGGAAGAGAAGAAATTGTTGAATAAAGTTGCTTTTATTTTTTTTGCACACAAAAAGTATTCTTGTTGCTTCATAACATTACAATTTGAACCACTGATGTCACATGGACTATTTTAACAATGTTCTTACTACCTTTCTGGGCCTTGAATGTGGGGCTACATGATTACGACAAAAATCATAATTGTTGATTATTCCCTTAATTGTAATTGTGATTATTAATTACGATTATCACAATTTACATTGAATGATGTTTTGAATAGCTTTATACCATTGTTTGAAGCAACTCTATGTGGTTATCGAATCGCAATGGCTATGAGAGAAAAAAAAAACCCTAAGATAACCTGTAGGAAAAATACACACTCTCTCTCTCTCTCTCTCTCTCTCTCTCTCTCTCTCTCACAGACACACACACCCACACATCTTAAGAAAGCAGAATAATGTTTAATAATTTTAATTATTGCCTTTAAACGGTTACATAATTTGTGGCATCTGTAATTGTTATCACAATTGGAAATTCAATTAATTGTGCAGGCATTCTTAAACGTGTAGTTGCATTGTTGTCTACGCAGGGTCAGAAATAGGGATGGGTATTGTTTGAATTTAATTGATTCCGATTATGATTCTGCTTATCGATTCAGATTCTTAATGATTCCTAGTTTCGATTCCAATAACATGAAGTCAATTGAAAAACAAGGTCAAACATTTTTATTCTGTATTTTTACAAAGCTTTCTGTTGCAGCTAAATAACATGAGTAAAAATCAGCAGCCTACAGAACACTTAGGCCTAAAAGGAATTTTTGCCTATGGTTTTAACAAAAAAAATACCACAGCAAAAACAACTTGACTAATATAAATTTCAAACATTAAATTGTTAAAGACAAGTAAACAGTCAGTAATAAAATAGGAACAAGCAAATAAATGAGCAATAGCATAAATAAATACAACTGAACAAATCACAGGTACAGAAATTTGAATCAAAAGTTTAAAAACACTGCATAGTTTTCTTTTCATAAATAAAATATAGATTAATCCTTCATTTAAGTTACGAAAGATATTCAGTCAAGATCAGTGAATGATTTTTTTTTGTTCTTAGATTAACATTAATGACAGGCAGCTTGTTTATTAGGCTGCTGTCTCTTTATCACACGAACACATGCAGACCTAAAAATACTGTTACACGTGCGTTTTCTTTCTCATCTTTCACTTCACAAGTTTGTGCTCACAGATAATAAACTGAGGAAAAGTATTTTATAAACTGAGTGTGCGTATTTGGGAGGGCTTCGAGCTCGGTAGTCATCCCCGAGCCCGGGGAGAGGGGTCCAAGCTCGGCGTTTGGCCCGAATCCAATAAGTGCTCCCCCCAATGGGCTGAAGGTGAGGAGACGTGGTAGTGGAGGGGTGCTGAAAAGACTAGGGATAATGAAGGTAGGACTGCTTGGCTATTTATAGGGATTCTCTCTTGTGATGCTTGGATAGGGAGTGTGATTGCTGATGATGAATTGGCAGTGTTAATTATCTGTGCAAGCTCCTCCTGAAATTTGTTAATAAAACATCACTTTTCACAAAAAACGTTTTTATGATGATATGCTGACGTATTTTTGTGCATAATGGCCGGTAAATGTGAAAGAGGAGTCAGATCCGGCCTGGACGACCTTTTCTGCAGTGGAAATGCACGGAACGGTTTAAGAACGGACACGGGTCGGGAACCCGCACCGGGGCCGCTGTTCACTATGCTTGTGCTTCAGATGTGTGCGCTGCACACAAACAGTGCGCACAGTTCTATCCCTTCCTGCACTTAAAACGTTCGTTTTTAAACTTTTAAAATCACGTTAAAATGCGAACCCAGGAATCGTTAAGTGGAACCGAAATGCATGTGTCTTATCGAATACCCGGTTCTTAGAAATTTGGAAATTTGGATCTCAGTACCCAACCCTAGTCAGAAAGCTCTCAGATTTCATCAAAAAATCTTAATTTGAGTTCTGAAGATGAACAAAGGTTCTACGGGTTTGGAATTAATGACAGAATTTTCATTTTTGGGTAAACTATCCCGATACGCATATTGAGTGTTTTTATAGTTGTTTTTTTTTTTTCTTCCCAAAGAAGACATGGTAGAGTGTCTACTTACGTAGGTTATGGTTGAACTCTCTATTTCCCTTTTAGTGGTAGTGGGATTTATCCCCTGACCGAGTCTCACGCCAATTTTACCTGATGTGCCCTAAGAGGTTGAGGTTTTAAGCAGCCCCATTTACTATTGTGTGCAACTTTTCAGTGGTGGCCTGAGGAACTGTCAGGTCTCTTATCAGCCAAAGAAGAGCTGAATCCCATTACAGCCGTCAGTCAGGCAGACACAAAATCCATTACGTGATCAGAGAGATCAATTGCAAAAGGTTACATTTTTGATGTCTGCATTTAAAGTAGCTGAGGGGATGATGGATGTATTTCAGCACCTCAGGTTTCTAGGAAGCAGCCTGAAATTCCCTCTCAGCATCGATAGGAACTGTGGAGCCGTAATGCGACAGAAACACAGAACGCCTCGGGGTGAGGAGGAAGACTGGTTTGGAGTAGACAATTCAAATGCTCAGTAGGAAGCAACTGAACTAAAACAGTTACAGTAGAAAGCACCAAGATAGGGTTTTAATCAGCCCTCCTACCTCATCTGGCCTGGCTTCTGTCTCGATGAAGGATTGCTCATTATGTCCTATCAGTGTTCAAACAGCAGGCTATCTTAACACCCAGAGACTGCCTTTTAATAAATAAGCTACTTTTCATTTGCACAGACAAAATGAGAAGTTGTTTTCATTGAATTAGAGAGAGCCTTACATGCATACAAGTCCGTTTTGCTTGGAAATCCCGCTTTCTCTGGGTGACAAAGCATGTGATCCAAGGCCAACTTGGCTTGACTTTGAGATTCTGAGTGGAAACACAGAAGTGCGGTCTCCGAAGTGATTGACAGTTAAAACAAGCGTGTTGGTGGTGAGGGAAGCAGTTCATTAATCCATGCGAAATCCCTAGCAGTTACTGAGGTGGAGATTCAATTTTCACATTTCTAATTCATTTCCCCTAAAGGATTAGTGACTAGTTGTTGGCAGTAATCACACATAGATAGCAGTGGACTATGTAATTGGGTCATTTAATATTCTAGAAAGAGCACTAATTATGGCTTTTCAACTTTGCCTACTTTTGCTGCACACATCTTTGAAAAAATTCTGTGCCATTTAGATACAAATAATCTTAAGCCTTTTAAAAAGAAATTAATAATATTCTATTTAGAAAAAAGGCTGTTCTTTTGAACTTTGTATTCATAAAGACATTTGAAAAAATGTAGTACAGTTCAAGCACATATCAAGCAAAACAATTGCTTTGAACATTGTTAGTTACTTGAGCACCAAATCAACATATTAGAATGATTTCTGAAGGATTATTTGACACTGGAGTCACATGTCACCAGAAACACGTCACATAAATAAATTGTATGTTAACATTCAGTAAAAGAGAAAACAGTATTCGTTTTTTTTTTTTTTTTTTTTTTTTTTTTTAGGGCTGCCCTTGACTAAAGATAGTCGACTAGTCATTCATTTTAAGCATTAGTCGACTATTAGTTGCATATTTAATAAACCATATAAATCATGATAATGAGCCTTCAATTGCCTACATACCCTAATAAGCACTTAAGTGCGTGCAAAAAAAAGCTTGCCAAAGCGCACCAGCAAATATAATAATTATGAATGTTTCAGGGAAAACCAGCAACGAGACTGCATTAACGTTCTATTAAAGGAGAGAAAAAACACAGTTTCTTTACGACTGAAGAAAAAAAGACATGGACATCTTGGATGCCAAGGGGGTGAGTACATTATCTGTAAATTGTTGTTCTGGAAGTGGACTTATCCTTTAATTTATTCATAAACTAGTGCTTTCTTTGTTTTTTTTGGGGTTTTTTTTGCGCATTGCGGAAATCATAGGGTCCTATATACTGTATACAAAGTCTCTAGGTCACATTTATTAGATTCCAGAAAGACTTGTGTTTTCTGAAGGTTTTTTTTCTTTTTTACTAAAGAGGTTTGAAAATGTCTTTTTCTCTCAATGCTTTATCTATAATCAACACCAATTAGTGGTGTAACCCATTGAAAGAGATTGTAAGTACATCCCTCACAGCTTCATTTTCATTCCTGTCAAATTCAATTAAATATTGAATAAGGTAGGGCACTTTGCGTTAAAGAACTGCTGTGTGGTATCGTTACTGAATATTTACGCTGATATATACCCAGTAGTTCTCATGGACCCGAAACTGTTTATCCACTACCAAAGCATTGTAGAGCTCCGCTGCCATATGCTGTGGAGTGTAAGGGCATTAGAGTTAATTGTACCACAAGCTACAACCAACTCTTCCTAATGGCCCTAAGCAAATGGACCATTGAAAGTGCAGGATGATACCTCTGTCCTACCTCTGAACTGATTACCCATAGCTAATTATCACTCATTTAATGAATGAGTAAATTAGAAGCATAGAATGTGGACTCCCGTTTATGCTCGTCGGAAGCCTCTTATGGGGACGGCATGCATCAGGCAGACCAAAATGGATAAGGACAAATTGAATAAGGCTTGGGTATGAGAACAAAAGGGAGAAAGGGAAAATGAAAAGGAAGGAGAGGCTGGGAGAAATCGCTGCTCAATGAGGTGTTCTGTGGAAGTGAATTGGCCTGTGCTGTTTGACGCACTTGTCTGTAATCCATGGCACAGTTTGAATTGGAGCTCCAGCTTAGTCCAAGACAACCTCTAAATCACAGGAACAATCTGCTCTCTGCATATCCTGCAATCTCTCAGACCCGTCATAGTCCCTGATTTCCACAACACCGCTGATCCGTCCGTCTAACCGTGTTTGATTTGCACAATAGAATGAACTCTTCCTCCTGTGAGAAACACTGCCATTTGTGTTGTGCTCCCAATGTGGCTTTCGGCTCCTTTAAGATTATTCCAGAGGTCACCAATTGTTATGCTTTAAATTACGTCCTCTCACAAGGCTCATTTTGAAGCTGTGCTGGGCGGTTCTTTACCTGGCTAAAGAGCTCATATGATTCATGCAGTCCAGCAACAGGGTGGGAGGCGTATGTGAATAAAGAAAAGTTGCACCTTATTTTGGAGCTGTTAGAACACAACATTTTGGACAAGTAAGCTGTTTACAGTTTGATCTCATACAAGCATTATGGATTGAACGCACAACATAGTTGTTTCTTAACCGTTGTAGTTGATTTTTGTTTCAAGATGTTTGTGCGAGAACAATACGTTCTGTTTTCCACTTTTGTTCACTAGGGTCAATCGATGGCAGCCATAGCAGTTTGAAAGTAAATGGACTCTTTTTCTCTCCACGCTTAAGGACCTCTTGTTAAATCACTCCTCTTATCGCACTATTCAGAGCTGTGGCGCTAAATTTCATGCAAAGAGACAATCCATGGCCAACAAAGATAAATTGCCTATATCAGACATCTAAACATGATTCTTTATGATAATAAATCTTGAACCCAATATATCAAAGCGTCATTCACCGCTTCAGCAGCCATATCAAGATGAATGAGGTGTGTCATAACAATCACATTAAATCAGCATTAGACTGCCTGTGCCAATCAACATATGTCTTGCAGTCCTAATTATTCCCATTATTCAATCTGTAAGAAAAAATTACTGCACATATTTAGAGAGAAATGAAAGATAAATATAAAAACAGATAAGATCTGGAGTCTGCATTTGCACTTTCATTTGTTTATGTTTAGTTACAGTCCATTGAGCTACTTGATAGATTCATTAACACTGATGCATGCTGGGATTTTATTAATGGGCTAATAGTTATACTGCTGTCGAAGTTGAGTGACTCTTAAGTGTTTTTGAGCCTAAGATGAGGTTCAACAATTTGGTTTTAATAGCCAGTGCTTTATTGCTCACAACATCATTTGTTCTGCCATTGCTTGATGTTTCCATCTCATCTGATCTAATCAAAATCAGAGGCCTGGTAGTTATTAAATGCATTTTATTTTCATGTGCATACTGCAGGTCAGACGTTTGAGGTCGTTAAGTTTTTTTTACAATTTTTTAAATTTATTTGTTCAGAAATACTGTAAAATAACATTAATGTTATTAAATAGTTATTTAAATATGTTAATGAAATATTAAGTGGTCATCACTTCAGTCTTCTGTGTCACATGATCCTTCAAAAATAATTTTAATATGCTGATTTGGTGCTCAAGAAACATTTTTTTTCATCATTCAAAACAGTTGTGCTGCTTATTTTTCTGGAAATCGCAATTTACATTTACTTCAAGATTGTTTGAATAGCAATTTCAAAAAGAACAGCAATAAAATAATTAAAAATATACTACTTTTGGATAGCCCTTTTCAATAACGTGTCATTTGTTAACATTAGTTAATGTATTAACATTAACATAGCTTTATTCTGCGACCGGCTGGATGTACATTATCCCACTTATTACATGGCTACTTGCCACAAAAGTAAATAATTAAACATAAAACATTGATCTGAGTTGAATTATTTGAACGGAAAGCTTCTGTGCAGAAAGCAGTTGCTAGGAAGCGGCAAGTTCAAACTAGATGGACGTTTAAGGGAAACAGTGCAGTCATATCACAACATTTCACCAGAGAAATAATTATGGCGATAAAAGATAATGATTTTAGATGAAAATGTTTCAAAATCTTACCAGTTTGTTAGTTATCTGTATAATCCATTACTGTGTACAAAACAGTCATCGCAAAATGAAAGCAGCTGCATTTGTACGAAATGAGAGAGCGAGTCTGCCATACCAGGAAGACACAATTAAATAATTGTACTCATAATATTGAATTGAGTTTTAATATTTTATTAGCCAACCAAACGCAAAGCTTCCACAAAAAGAAAAAAAATGTTCCCAGCAAGCAAACAGCGCCAACTGTGGGCAGTTACCCGGGTGAGCCCATGTTATTAGTTTTTCAGGTTGTTATCTGGGAGTTTCAAACCTTGGAATGTGCTGACTGACCAATCAGAATCGAGTATTCCACGGAGCCATTTAATAACCAAGATTAATAAATGCTGTAGAAGCAATGTTTATTCTTAGTTCATGTTAAATAAGGTAGTTAGTTCAAGTAAAATATCATTTTACTATAGGGCTATCAGGATTATTTTGGAAATCGAGTAATCGGTTGAGTAATCTGATGATTAGAATATTTTTACATTATTTTACAAATGTAATATTTTTATTACTTTTTGAAGTAATAAAAAAAAGCAAACAAAATAACTTAAAATATGTATATATTAAAAATGAGGCAATAATAATTGGTTCTAAAAAAAGTATCAAAAAGCAGGTAATCATATGGTTTGATCGAAGTGTGAAAATGCATAATGTATTCTAAGCAATGGAACTAATGTACATTATGCTTTATCAAATGCCTGCAGAGGGCGCCAACGGCCTGATGATCGTTTTAACACTTTACTGCATGATCTAATCCTTGTTTAATATTATTAATATTAATAAACATTTAATTCAAATGTCCATTTAATCTTTAGTATTGGCACATTTCTTTACGACAGAAATGCTACATGTGGACATCAACCTTTTATTTTGAAATCACGATGAACAGTTAGCATATTGAGAACAATAATGATGTATTCTCCTATGTTGGCTAGGTTTATAAATGTTTTACTTTACAAATCTGATGAAATGGCACATGTTGCATTCCCAGATTAATGGTATAATGAGAACCAAACTCACAGCAATATGCAGAGATGGAGTTTGAGACTATGGTAACAAAGGTAAATGATAACAGTTTGTGTGGAGCAGCATTTACTGTGAACAGAGCTGCTCTTACACGCACACATGTAACCTACATGCATGTGAATAATTAAAGCACATATATTACATCTGCATCACATGTATTTATTTAATTAAATCACTGAATTGGATTGGAATGTGCCACTTCCAGGATTTTGCCAGTTACCTGACAAGGGGAAATTGCAATTGAGGATTTTTTAGAATAGAGTGTTTGAATAAAATTTGAGGAATCATGACAGCCCTGTTTTTTAACTGTATTAATAAATAGTATTAACTTGCTGACTGCAGACTTTTGAATTGTAGTGTATATTATATTGTAGGGTTGTGCCGATAGACAATGGTATCGTGTATCGACGATAGTCAGAGATATCGCCTGTTGCTGATGCCTTTGACGATAGCAAGAAGATTATTATTATTATCCATCAAAAATAGACTAGGCGCCTAACTTTAGCGATGCAATGCAGAGAGGAGCTTCTGGAGCGCTTCAGAAAATTGCCTCGAGGTGGCTGATGTATCCACCTTATTTTTCCCATAAGAGTGGGTGCAGCCATTTGTAAAAATTTTTTGTGTCTGACTTCCGGTCTCATCCACTTCCAGCTATTTTTAGCTGCACAAAAAGCTTGTTTTGCTGCTTGATATTGCAAACTGGTGTGTCTTAGCATATTATTTTAATATATTATCTTAATTATGAATACACTGGTTTGTAGTCTAAACTGTTTTACCGTTTGCTGCACTTTGATATTCTTCTCGTTACTTCCCTATGGCGGATTATGAACCGGACGTCTAACACATTACCAGAAAACAGTTTACTTCCGCATTGAAAAATAAGGTGGATAAACACAAGCATTGACAGGTGCCAGGTGCCAGGACACCTCCATCGGGTGGCATTTAAAGTTCTAATCATGGTGAGCGGGAGGGGGTGTTTCTGGGTGGGAAGCATGCAATCTGTGATTGCGTGCAGTCGCTTTCTTATGCGCTTTTTTCCGGTTTTGCTTTCACTTTTGAAATCGATCACGATCAGCAAGGAGGGAAAAGTAACTCATTTTAAACACAAATTAAGTCATATTGAAAACATTAGGCTGCTTTTAGCCTTATGCTGGTGTTGGTTCGCTTTCCGTTAATGAAACTAAGTGAATAATTAATTAAATTAGCATGATAATATTGTGTATCTCACAGGCTGACGATACGACAATATGAAAATTGAGCATATCGCCCAACACTATTATATCGTTATATTACATTATGTTCTATTATATTATATTAGATTAAGTGCAAAGCTGCATATTTTTACATTCGCTTACATCAGTGTGCATCTAAGGAGACCGACTAATCAGCTGTCTAATAAAACTCGACCAGATAAGTTTTGGTCACAAAGTTCTATCAAGTAGTTTGAGAATGAGTTTTTGATTTATGAGAAGTTTGCACATCACTCCTATAAGCAGTACAGATATTCCTGGCATGTCTTGCCCTTACTTTCTGTCTTTTGGCTCCTCTCCACTTTCCTTATTTTTGCTGCTGTCTCACTGATATGCTTTCTGACAGCTTGGGGCTGTTTAAATATATTTTTGGAGATGTAGATACAAACCAGGAGTATTAAGAGGGCTGACCGTGTTTGTGACAAATGTTTAAAAAGGAAGAGCTCAGGGGAGCTGGGACAGAACCTGCCTGTCAGATCGCCTGTCTCACTGGAACATTGCCATACTTGCCCTGATTCCCTCGCTTTTTTAAAGGAGACACTCATGTAGATATATTCAAATGATCTCCCCCATAACCCACAGCGACTGCACAGAGAGAATATAATAAAACAGACCTAAAGCCAGACCGGCTAACAAGATTTCGTTTCGTAACGGAGAAGAGAGTTAAGCAGTCGGATGAATTATTGATACAAACTTTGTTGTGACATGGCAAAGAGACGGATGAAGTTCATTTGAGCAAATTCCTGACAGCTCTTCAAGGGAGCTCCACAGACTTGAGTGAAGCTCAGGCAGACGCCTCTCTGTTCTCTTTGCGTTTTGATGTTTCGGGGGTTTGTTTGACAGTTTCATTTATACTGATGTCTTCATTTTGATTTAATGTAATTATGAACTAATTGTGTATTTTATCTTTTTCTTAAAGATTATGTAACAGCAACCAAGTTCTTCATATGTGTACATATAGTTTGTGCCTGATAAGAGTATTACCAGTGTTCCCCTGCCATTATATTAGGGGGGTGGCCCGCCCCCCTTGAAGGTCAAGTAAACTTTATTTTCTATATAGCGCCAAATCACGACAGACATCATTTAAGGTCACCTTTCCTATAGAACAGGTCTATACCTTGTACTTTTATTAAACAAACTAAATAGCCTTATGTTATTTAAATTATTTACACAACGGTGTGTCATTTGTCTCTAACGTTACGTGGTCACGCGTCTACAATTTCTCCTCTACAATTGGGTCATTCCGTATCTCCGGGATCGTGAGTCCATTCATTAAAACAGATTGACTCTATAGCACGGGATGCCACAGCATTCATCCATTTTTGGATTAATAAATCAAAAGTAGGTGTCTCACTTAATTCGAATCGCGATATGGACTAGTGTCTGTGAATATTAAAACGCAAAAAGACGGTTTAAATATGAATCCTCCATGTTCCGCTTGGCTCTGTATGAATGAATGGCGGAGACACGGCTTTGTTTACTACGCAAATACTGAGGCACGCGTGACGCTCGCGGTTATTTTCGGCCTCTGCGTCTTATTATATGGCGACATAAACGCATGAACTTAATCTCCAGAACTGCTGCGAGAGTCATCTACATGTAAATTTTACCGGTTCATTTGAGGAAAATTAGCATCATATCATAGTGTATACTAGGGTTGTGCCGATAGACGATAGTATCGTGTATCGACGATAGTCAGAGATATCGCCTGTTGCTGATGCCTTTGACGATAGCAAGACGATTATTATTATTATCCATCAAAAATAGACTAGGCGTCTAACTTTAGCGATGCAGTGCAGAGAGCCGCTTCTGGGATGCTTCAGAAACTTGCCGCGAGGTGGCTGGTGTAAACACAAAGGCACGTTGAGGGGGAGGGGGTATTTCGGGTGGGAAAACATGCAATCTATTTTTGCGTGCAGTTGCTGACACCCGCGAAAGCGCACAGTTTTTCCGGTTTTACTTTCACTTTTGAAATCGATCCCGTTCAGCAAGGAAGGTAGAGGATGGAAAAGGGTGGCACAGTAATTCGTTTTGGGGGAAACGGCCCCCCTTAGCACCGCAGACGTGTGCAGTGTAAATAAGGGGTAAGAAATGTATTCATCATACAGTGATGTAACTATTGTATTCACTTATGGTACTATTAAAGTGCATAAACTCGCGCTAGGCTAGGCTAGTCAGTGATGTTCTTTGATAAAGTAAATGTTCTTTGCTCGTTTTCTGTAGCTTTTTTAATAACTAAGGAAACTGTTATCATGTTGAACACAAATTAAGTCATATTGAAAACATTAGGTTGCTGTTAGCCGTATGCTGGTGTTGGTTTATTTGCTGGCAAAGAAACGAAGTAAATAATTAAATAAATTAGCATGATAGTATTGTGTATCGGCAATCTCACCGGCTGACGATAGAACGATATGAAAATTGAGCATATCGCCCAACACTAGTGTATACACACAAAAACTAACCGGCAACCTGTCAAAATAAAAGTAATGTTTAATATGTAACAGAAATGTATTTGTCTTGTATTACTTTTTGTACAGTGTAATGTAGGTGTTTAAATATTCCTAATTCTGGCAAATGTAAATAAAACAATTAAATGCAGAAATTAAAATATTAACAGAAATAACAGAAAAAAAACTGTTTGGTAGCAATTAAAAGAGTTTAATTTTCATTTCATTAAAAATAAATAAATGTTTAATGCCTGTATTTGATTATCAAAAAAATTAAGACACAAGAATTGGAAAAAAAAACAAAAAACTGTAGGACTGTAGGGCCCTATTGTTCAAAATTGTTATTACACAGAGAGTAATGTGTAATAACAATACTCTGATTTTGAGCAGAACGTAAGTTTTAGGCTTTCAATGAGAGCTTTTCTGATACTTTTCTGAGCAGTTTTCCTTGTTTTTGCCTGGCAAACAATAAAACGGACAATTAAAAGATAGACCCGAACGTATCTAAGGGCCATAATATCACACTCTTGTCCTACACTATGAAACCACCTAGTAACCACATGTTATAGTGGTGAGTTTTACATAGACATTTTTTGTTGTCTTTGTCTTCTTTGTCCTTCAAACCTCATAAATAATTGCTCTCGCATTGATTTAATAAAACACTGTCTGGCTGTCTGTTTGAATTTTCCAAATGTGTAATTTTGCAGCTAAGCAATATCATACAAATGTATGGACAAAGTAATTGAACTCATCAAGCAGGGAGTGATTGATTTAAACCACAATGATTACGCTGTAATATAATCAGTCCAGCTGACCGTGCTTGGTTTACCCTCCTGCCACTTCGTCTTAACTCAGATTTAATGGAGGAATCTTATTGAATCTTATTGTAGCAGGTTTCCGGGCGTCGGGCTATAACATAAGTCAGGACAGAGGTTGCTGACAAATCTGTAACGATTGTAGCCTATTTGTGTGTTTTCATTAGACCCCTAAGAAAACTGTGGGGCACTGGAGAGCCCCACAGCTATATCAGCACATTGAAGCAGATGTGTGTGTTTTTTTTGTTTTTTTTTTTCTTCTTCTTTTTGCCCCTTCCCTGACTCATAATCAAGTGCTTTTCATCAGTAAGAGGCTTGAAGACTCCTACATTTTTTTTTTTTTTGATACACCTACATTTACAATTTCTAATTAGTTTTTCCAGGGTCATTAGTATCTCTGTTCGCTTAAGCATTCTGTCCTAGAGCGTGGTACCACATCTACCTGTTGTCCTCCTCCTTAATGAAAGGCATTTATGCTACTGGAGAATCAATCCTGAGGTGATGTTCAGTCCAGCACTCTCATGTTTTTAGTATATGAACATATTTTGTACTGTATTTTCTATAGAAACAGGGTTAGAGAGAGAAAGATGTAGAGAAGGAGGGAGAGAGAGAGGGGGATGTAGGGCTGGTTTAAAACCTCGAGGTAGAATGGAGTGCTACTCCATAATTAAAGTTTAATCCTTTTTGTCGTTCACACTGCTCTGAGAAAGGCTGCAGGGGAAAGTGTATGAGTTTGATGAGTCTAATGGATTTTTCTTGCTCTGGTAAAATCTTATACTTTTGAGTTTTTCACACCTCTGTGACACTTGAGTTGTGCACTGCAGACATCTGAATGGTAATATTATCAGATGGTTGAGATATGATAGCTAATGAAGACTGTTTATTATATATGGGCCATTCTACAGAACTGGTGCAAACCACAACCAAAAACACATTTAAAAAGCATTTAAGTATGCAAATCTTAGTATATAATAAATATACTAAGCAAATATATATATATTATTTTTTTTTTTTTTCAAAGTGAAGTGTTTTCTTTGTAGATTATGAAACTTTATGTAAAAAAAATGTCCTGCATTTTCATGTCACTTTATCCCATTGCCTGAGACTGATTTTAACTACACCCCTACATTTATGATCAGGAAATATTTATGTGTCACTCTTTCTCATAGCTACATGGGGAATAGATAGGCCCCATCATTTTAACCCTTTAACTGTCACTCCCATTTTTGAACACAGACATAAAAATGCACTATCCAGACTTAAATTTTTATAATTCATGAATGAAGACATTTTGTAATATGATTTTGATGTACATTTTCTGTGGTAATGCAATGTCTGATTTTAAAATGCCTTTCAAAAGATGAATTTTGAGATTTTAAGTTTTGAACTGATATATAATTTCTTATGATTTCTAAAGCGTGAAAAGGAAAACGGAAATGAAGAAGGTCTTTTGTGACAAAAAAACAATATGTGTGTAACTTTAAAAAACGACACTACCAAACAGCCTTTTTCTGTAATTAAACTAGGGCTGCCCTTGACTAAAATTTTTTTGTGGTCGACTAGTAGTTGTTCATTTTGAACATTAGTCGACTATTTATGGCACGTTTATTAATAAACCGTAATAAAGTATAATAATGAGATGTTTAATAGCCTAATAAGTGCTCAAGCACACGCTTGGAAAAGCTAGGAAAAAACAGCAAGAAGACTGCAATAACATTTTAATAATTTGTTGATAAACTAGCGCTTTCATTGTTTTCATCTTAAGAAATGAAGTTGGCGACACTTATTATCACCGCAGTAGTGGATGCGCTTGTATGCATGCTTCGTATGGATTACATAATCTGAGAATATGTGTTTTCTATTTGAATTGTTTCATTTAAAAGTAGACATTTCACTCTCTGTAGATATATTTTTCATGTCTGTAAGGCAAAGTTTCATGCTCTAGTTCACAGAGACCGAGACCGCAGAAAGCGCATCCTGTTTGCTTTCATTATTTTACAAAAGTGCAACATTTCGTTGTTATTGTGAGTGCACACACATAAACATGTATTAGATGTATTACTTTTATCTGTATGACCAAAAATGGAGTGTTTTAAGAGCAAGTGAACAGAACGGCACCTCCATCTGCCATGCAGTGAGTGCACTACTATTTAGCTTCCACGCTCTGCACAGACACTTCAATAGCGCAAGTTTCTCTAGGTTAACATTAGGTTGAGCGGCCATGTAAAGTTGCTATTACATACATCTTTCAGATGATAAGCCATATTTGAGGTAGGTGAATGATAGGTGAGCATTTGGATGTCCTGCCCGATAGACTAGCCTTTAATAATCTGTCCGTCACAGACTACGTGACTTCGCCGCTTCATGTGGATTTTTTTTTTCTGCGACTAATAAAATTTTGGTTGACCAAGCCTCTTCTCGTCAACTAATGGTTAGTCGACTATTAGGGGGTAGCCCTAAATTAAACACTTTTTTGGGAGCTATTACATGAGATTTTGTTTTTATGTGTGTACAACTGTTCAGAATTGTTCTAGTAACCATGTGGTGATTTAGCATCTTTGAGCTGGGCTCAAAAGTACAGTATATAAAATTGTCACTACCAAAACATGTCATTGTTTCGGAAGTGACAAAAGGGAACACATAATTCTTTATTTGGGGGAAGTAAGCTAAATTTTTGTACAGTTATGCGACTGTTTAGTATTTTAATATGTTTAGTACAGTTTTAGTATGTGAGTTAAAATTCTGTAATGTGATGTGGTCGCTACCAAAACATTACTGTCACTGGTGAGAATGTGCTGTCATGACTGAAACATGGGATGTTTTGTCAAAAATAAATTATACTGAATTATCAACTAAAATGTTTTGATAGTGTTTGGTTCAATGAATCCTTAAGTTTGAAATCAGTATGATTATCTTTTTGCCTTTTACAAAGAAAATTTTGATTCAAAATACAACAGATCTCATAAATTCTACTTGAAATATTGTTAAAATTGTAATTGTTATTGATTTACTTCTGACAACTTTTTAATAAAATAGTATATATATATATATATATATATATATATATATATATATATATATAATATATATATATATATATATATATATATATATGTATGTATATATAGAAGGCAGATGTAAGCAAAATCTTAATAGGTCAATATAACCCTTCTTACTAAATTATATATTACTATGTTTCATAGTGTCAAATTTGGGGAGAGGACAAATATTCCAAAACTTTCTGAAAATACAATATGGGAATTATACTATGCGTACCTTGTATATTATACAATTTGGATACATAATTTTTTTTCAAGATGTTTCCAACTCTTTGCACCAATTCTGTAGAATGGCCCATATGTATTTCTAAACATCTTTCATGAGAAATGTATTTCAGTTTACCACGCCTCAAACATCCTCTTCCATTTTCTTTATTTCCTTTTTTTTCGTTCTGTTCCTGTGTTCCTTATTGTTTTGCATTATTCAAAAGCTCTCTTCTTGGAGAATTTAAAAGCAGTGCCTGACACTGTATATGAATTGTTGCTCTTAGTATAAAGTGAGATGGGATTTTCTTCAAGCCGTCATAATCATTTTGGTTACATCGTGCTGCACAGAGAGTTTAGCGATCCGTGACACATTCTTCATGATTGACCAGCTGCTTGGACATCAGAAGCAATGAATAACTAATGAAGGCAGGAATCTGATCCGCCTTGCCATGAAAGAGTGAGAATGAGTTTATGCCAGCTGAAAGATAATGTTTGGGACACTTGAATGCCAATAAGTTGACTTAGTCTATTCACAGATGGAATAGGAAATTGTGTTTCACAGTGGATGGCGTGATGGCACAGTGTTAGACTCCATTAGGGCCAGAAGCCAACAGAAAGACAAGAAAATTTACATTAAATATTCATATAAGTGAGATTTACTTTTGCAGACTCTCTGATTCTATATAAGGAAGTGGTTATAATTAACTGGACACCTAAGGAACTGAGACTGACCCACACTTTGCAGTTTGTCATCATTGGGTCTTTTTTTTTGCAAATGTTCTATAATGGTTGTTAAGAAAATTGGTCATTCTGGCTATTACATTTAATTTATGATGTTTAATGAAAATGAGAGTCATTTGCTACAATTTATTTTCCTTGCAGGCCTACTCATCAGCATAAATGAACACAATGCATTTGAATTTCTTCCCAATTCAATCCAACATTGTTGTGTAGAGTCCACATTTGAGTCAAAAATTGCTGAGCAGTGGCCTTGTATCACCAATGAAACCGCTTTTCTTTTTAGCCTTAGTTGTTGGGATGAGAGCAAGAAGAAAATAAATGCTTTAGGTGTCTTGAGATTACAGGATCTGAGGAGGGCTTGGAGAATTGAATCCAAAGAATGAAGTAATACCTCAACACTCACTCCAAATCATTCTGAGGCAGTTTACAGCTGTAAAACATTGTTGAAAACGTTGAACAAAGAACTCGTCATTACAATGCCAAGAGGACTGTGGTGTTTTGAATGCATGATGATAGGTGGTTTCTCACTGGCCCAAGTCAAAAAAGCTCATTCCTTTAGTGGAATTCTTTGAGATGAGCCTATTTTATCACCAGCCAGGTAAAAATCACAATTCTGATCACTTTAGAGAAATATCTGAAGTCGTGTTGTCTGTATGAGAGATTGACTGCTTGACAGCCAGTATCTGTCTGATGTGACTAGCAATAGCCTCCACTTTGGTTGCAGGAGAGAACGAACTTATAAATGTTACATTAGCATGTGAACATTTGCCAGTGCCTGTGAAGAGTAAATCAGACATTTTCCAGCTCAACTGAGCTTCAGTTCTCTCCCTCTCTCTGATGGCTGTCCAGATGAGGAGCTTGCTGGCTCCCTAGAGATTTGGGACAGGCCAAGTTAGAGGGGCCAATTAAACGGCCATGCTTGGTTTATTTTTCAGCTAAATTTATGCCATCGCTGTCTTTCAGCTTTTTTTCTGCTCTCTGTATCGTTGTCTTGTTTTCTCCCTCCCGTTTTCTTTCTGCATGCACCCGTGGCAGTAGTTTAGATAAACCCCACAACCAGACACACATGGGTAATAGAACACTTTTTTTTTTTTTGCATTGTAATTATAGCATTGAATTAGGTTATAAGAGCGGGACTTTAGGACTTGAGGTGGACATGATGTGATGCAATCTATTCACAGGGACTGCCTTCTACATTGTAAGGAATTAATTTATAAAATCCTGGCAGCTCATTACCAGGATGTATTATTTATTAAATTTAAGGATATTTTTGTAACTCTAAAACATAACACAATGCAGTGTAAATGTCATAAAATTCAGGTAAAAAAATAAATATAGACAATTTCTTCAAATTAATGCAATACATTGTGCTCTCTGCCCATTGTGTTAGGTCTCATTTCCAGGCCTAGAAGGAATTTAGCCAATTTTTTTTTCTGCACTGCTTTTGGGGAAAATTGGCAGAATGGATTTAAACCCTGTGAAATGTGTTCAAGCGTTGAGAATACCTTGGCTACAAATGAGCTAAAATGTTTCATTTAAAAACGTAAAAATGTGTCAGTATTGATAATTAACAATAATAATTACAAATTTGAAACTGAGGTTTATACATCATCTGAAAGCTGAAATAAGCTTTCCATTGATGTTTGGTTTGTTAGGATAGGACACTATTTGGCTGAGGGTGCAAAAAAATCTAAATATTGAGAAAATCACGTTTGAAGTTGTCAAAAAGAAGTGTTTAGCAATGCATATTACTAATTAAAAGTTAAGCTATATGTATGGTATATATGTATGGTAGGAAATTCACAAAATATCTTCATGGAGCATGATCTTTATTTAATATCCTAATGATTTTTGGCATAAAATTTTGACCCAAACAGTGTATTGTTGGCTACTTACGACTGGTTTTGTGGTCCAGGGTCACATTTCTCTCCATGTGACTGTACATTGTACTGTGTAAGACATGGTAAGAGTTGTTCATCTTGACTATGAGTTGTTCATCATGACTATGTAGAAATATGAAATTATAAATCTTGGAAGGATTATAAATTAAAGGAATATAAGGAATATAATTTGTCTCAAACTATTTTGTTCATTTAAAATGAAATACAGTGCCATTTCAAAAGTTTGGGGTCAGTATGATGTTTTTTTTATTCAGCAAGAACACATGAAAACTGATAAAAAAAAGTGACAGAAATATTTTGTAACATTGCAAGTTATAATTAAGTCTTTAACACTCAAGTCTTTAATTAAGATGTCTTTATTTACTTACTTTAAATAAATGCTGTTCCTTTGAAGTTTGTTAATCAAAGAACCCTGAGAAAAATGTATCACAGTTTCCACAAAAGTATTGAAAGCAGCACAACTGTTTTCCAAACTGGAAATCAGTCTAATATGCTAGAGACATTATTAATCAAATTATCATGTGACATGGAATACTGGAGTAATGGCTGTTCAGAATTTAGCTTTGTCAACGGAGGATTAATTACATTTTGAAATACATTAAAGGCACAACGTGTAATTTTCATTTTTGTAATAAAATATCCAAAAACCACTTGCATAGTGTGATATATTTCATGCAGTTGTTTACTTACGTTATCCCAAAAGTTCCCAAAGATTTATAAATCCAGAGAAATTTAGATTTTAAGTAATGGCTCATCCCTGGTCATTGTTGCCTATCAATGACATAATATCTGCACTATCCTCGGTTTCTGCCTGTAGAAATAAAACAAAAAAAAATGCTGCTGTATAATGAAGGTGTTGACTGCAGCATTAAATTTGGATCTGCTCAATGCTGCACCATGATTATTTTTATGCATTTTTACAGTGTTGCACATTATAACCAATCACACACGAGTCTGTTGAGCTTATGAATGCAATGGCAAATCAAAGGCATTCATCGCTAAAGGGCAGAGTTTTTTATTCAGTATACACGCTCAATGACTGTATTCTGCTCTCTCGCGAATTCTCTCATCATAAACAACAAAGTGCAGATGTACGTACAGTATGATGTAAGTAAGAGATTCATTCATCAAACAGTGTATAGAGTTTTTTTTTGAGAGTACTTAATCTGGTGCTAGACTGAAGTCAGTCATTATGTTCTTTGACAGTGTAAATGTTCTTTGCTTGCTTTCTCTGTATAATTTATTCACTGTTTAAATAACTGTGGAAGGGACAGGTAATTAATTCATTACCTTATCCGTGAACATGATTCATGAATCATACTATTTTAAAATAGTATGATTTCAGCCTCATTCTGTGATATGAAACCACGTCTGATATCAAAAGGTTATTTCGAACACTCGACTGTGTTATAAGGTTAATTTGGAGAAAAGACATGTCAATAAATCATCTTTGTTGGACAACAAGTTTGTAAACAATCTTACACATGCAAAACTGCATCGCACACGTGCTGTTAGTATATTATTTTACATTCATTTAGCATACACTAGTTTCACGTCCGCCCTCAGCATGTCACTACGTACTGTCACACACAGAAATATGTCAACAACTTGACTTTTTCGTTATTATCACGGGAAGACTATTCTTATCGTGGGGAACAATTTTACTGGTATATCGCAAACGATAAGATATCACCCATCCCTACTCACTAGGCATAATTAGTGCAGAGCCAACAGCAATGCACTGTATTGTAATAAGATTATATCTTCTGCCACCCTTGTCTGTGCCATAGCATCGCCAAAGGCCTCGCCACAGCTTCCCCTGTCTCTGCCCTGCTCCCCTTTCCATAGGGATAATGGCTCTGGTCACATCACAATTACTGCACTGGGACAAACCAAACCTGCTACCTAATGAAACGTGTCTCCTTTTGTGCCTGCAATAATGTTAGTAAGGAGGCATGTTGAGTTAAAATGGAAAACTGCTCCCATTAAAGGCAAGTTGGTCCAGTAAATCATATTTCATAGTTGCAGGTCACACATTCAGGAGAAACGGCAACTTATCAGACTAGTCTTTTTTTCTCTGAGAGTGGCGAGTGAGGTATGTTTACAGTGAGAGGTAGGTGGGCAGAGTGCTGAAGGGGTAATTACTTTAGGCAGCAGTTTGCGAATGTTGGCTGCTGGTTGGTGATAGGTCCTGTGTAGTTGTTCAGCCTCATTACGGCACATCGTGCTGACACTGCATGCCCACCACACCAACACCACCAGCGGCAAACCACAATGGGAAAACTCTCAGTGATGCATTTTCACTGGAGCTTACAGCTGATACGGAGAACACTGAGCAAGCATGTTGACAACAGTAGAATGGGGATAGAGGGATTACACTGAAGAGAGTTGGATATCTGAAGGTGCTTCTTTTGTCTGTGTTTTCACTCTGGGGTTGTTGAGATAAGGGGAAATAATTGGGTTGCAGCTGTTTTTTTTTGTTTGTGTTGCTGTTGTTTTTTAAAGAACTGGTTGCTCAGGAAGGTAGTAGCCTAGATCCGTTAAAGGGATAGTTAAAGCAAAAAGGAACCCTCACTGGGCCTATTCATACCCGGCCACTTGATGCCTTTTCTTTGATTGGTTAGCTATCCAGTCGCAGAAAGACCAGGTGTAAAATTTTACTCCTCCCAAAACATAAAAAAAAAGGTGTGAGAAAATGTTACAGGTTTCGGCTCCCAGTAGCTACTGTAGATAACATAGCGCTACTGCAACCCTCAAATCTACAGATATATAGCCTGTCAGAGACGAGTGTCTCACTTAAAGAAGTCCACTTCCAGAACAATAATTTACAGATATGTACTCGCCCCCTTGTCATCCAAGATGTTCATGTCTTTCTTTCTTCAGTTGTAAAGAAATTGTTTTTTGAGGAAAACATTTCAGGATTTTTCTCCATATAATAGCCTGCTATGGTGCCCTGAGTTTGAACTTCCAAAATGCAGTTTAAATCCGGCTTCAAACGATCCCAAATGCGGTTGTAAACAATCCCAGTCGAGGAAGAAGGGTCTTATATAGCAAAGCGATTGGTTATTTTCATAGAAATAATACAATTTATGTACTTTTTAATTTCAAATGCTCGTCTTGTCCTCTCTGAACTCTGTGTATTCTGGCTCAAGACAGTTAGGGTATGTCGAAAAACTCCCTCATCCTACATCACTGCAGAAGTACTGACCCAGTTTATGCAAAGTAATCATGGAAAGAAGATCAAACACCCTTAACAAAAAAGGTAAAACAGTGATATAGAACGATTTTCTATATATAGAAATACGATATTCTAATATATTTTAATTTAAATGTTGTAATGTAATAATTTTTCACCCATGTAACAGTGTGTTCTAATGAAGCTGTTCAGATTCCAGTGAAATTTCACAGTTCTCAGCTGTCCTGAGCATCTTACACACTGGCTGTGGGCCATCAGGCCATCGGGCAGTCCTTTATTATCGAGACAACAAGGATAATGATACAACAAAGAGTTCAATACCACGAGATTGGAGGGTTACTTTAAAATGTTCTTTTCTGGAGAAAAGAAAGTCTTCCTTTTTTTCAGGTGAACAACTGCTTTAATGATCATAGAATAGAGACCTGGGGGTACTATCATTGGCCAGTTTCACCTTGAGAGGCTTTTAGTTTAATTATAAATGTCAGGAACCTTGAAACGCTGGTCAAGGTCAATTTGGAGTTCAATGGTTTGGTCATTGGAGCCTCAGTCTCGGCTGAATGGTAAGGGCTATTTTTGTATTTATACTGACAGATCAAGAGGCACTGATCTGCACACCTGCTCCTTAGAGCAAGGAGAAAGAGGGGAGCCGAATGGGTACTCATACATCATTATGTCATCAAACAGGGTTGTCCAGTAAGCCTGTGGGATTGCGCTTGCTGTGTTGTCATGTCCAGAGCCGTGCCAGAAATCTCTATGGTTTCTGGTGACCCTTTGACCTGAATTGTATTCTCTTCTTTTTTATAAACCTTGTGGCCTCTACAATATCATATTATACTAATTTCTGACCTCTTCCAAGAGGACTTCTTGCTAGTTTACTTTTTAACTGAATCTGCTTGTTGTGTCTGAATGAATCCCGATCCACAACTTCTCCCTGAACCCCAGAGTGTTGATCTACAATAGTTTCTAAAGAGCTCCCTTGGGGGATCTTTTGTGTCTGCTTAACAGATGTTAAATACTTGGAAATACTTCTGTCATATGAGAGTAAGCGAAGTGCTGTCAGCAGGAGACGGGGAGCATTTGGAAACTCTGATGATTGTGGAGACCTAGAGCTCACACGGGGCTCCCACAAGTCATTTGCAGCAGGTGAGCTGACTGTAGCAGGGCAGCACGCTGACAGATGGGTTGCTGAACCTCTGGAGAACAGGTGGGACTGTTTAATTGGGACTCTCCGGCTCATAGGCTGCAAAACCGCCAACTTTCAAAGACCCTGGTGCTGCAGCTGTGGTCCGGAGATGCTAGAGAGATTGCCAGTGGTCTGGTGCAAGAACAAAGACGAGAATTGTCATCGTGGTCTCTTGAGGCTCAAGTATGTAGGTGTCATTTAAAAAAAGAGGCATTCAGTCCTTATTATCCATCATCATTTTTGTTTGCTGGTACCAGTAAGCAGTTGGGGTTTATCTGTGTAAGTTTCAGCAAGGCAGTGATGCAATCTAATGACAATGCTTACCCAGAAAATCCATTGTGCAGAAGTTCTCGGGTTCACACCTGTTCCCTTTGTGTACAGCACGGTGTGTTCAACAATGTGTTAAAGGTGCTGAATACACATACACAGTTTATCTTAGTCTCATTACAGTACATCCACACTCAAGCAAGCTGTAGGTCTCCTCTGTATGATTTGCGTTAATTGCCAAAAAAAGTATTTTTTTGTGTTGTATTTAATATAATATAAATTTACTCTACTATTGTAGAGTTATTTTACGAACCCAATTGCATATAATTTTCCTTCTGTTGTTTTGAAGGGATAAAATTGTCAATTACATCAATTACTCACCCTCATGTCATTCCAAACCTGTAAGACCTTTGTTCATCTTCGGAACACAAGTTAAGATATTTTTGATGAAATCTGAGAGCTTTCTGACCCATAGACAACAACTTAACTGAAGTGTCCATATTACCTCAGTGGTTTAGCTGTAATTTATGAAGCTGCAAAAATAGTTTTTGTGCGCAAACAAAACAAAAATAATGACTTAATGTGAATGACAATAGGTGTTTGTTTTGAACTTAATGCGGTTTCACATTAAGTTTTATCTGCAGGTGTATACAGTAGGGGTTTAACGGTACACGTATTCTTATTGATTTTTTTTTTTTTTTTTTTGCCGAACAAATACAGCATTTTTTTTTTTTTTTTTTCAGGAAATTCAAAATGGCGTTTTGACAGTTTTTGATGTGGCATGATAAATCCCTGTATAAACAGCTTGGAGAGCCACTTCTGGAATACCGTGCCACGGTGTGGCTGGTATTTACACAAGCATTGACTAGAGTGGCCGCGTTCAGCCATGTCGGAGCCGTAACGCCCGGCAGACTTGTGCAGTGTAAATGGGGTCAGTTTAAATGGCAGAGCGGAGCGCGAGTGAATGCGATCATTCTTTCCTCTTTACTACTAGTTTTACCCCAAAATAAACATGAATGAACATCTCATGCCTCTTGTAATTGCTCAGTCAGTGTTTCAACCACGGAAAGACGTCAACAAAAAACAGCTTATAAACAAAATGTCACATAGCATTTCATTTACCTCAGGCAAGTCATCAGTGTCCACAGCTCGTTAGTTTGATAGAAAAATGAAGTCTAGAGAATAGCATTTTGCAAAATATTAGACTATATGCTCTTTATATTTCACTTTACCTGTTAGTAATGTCTTACTTAATGTTTAATGTTTAAATTAATCTGTTATGAAACAAGTTATGACAGCCACTGTGTAACTGAATATATTTCAATGACAAATAGAAATGTAAAAATTTGTTACTTTAAAAACTGCATTATGTGTAATGACTAATTAAGTGTTTGAATATATATATATATATATTTTTTTTTAAGTTTAGTGTTTATTATTATAATTAAAAATAAATAATAATAACATTTTTGTTTGGGCTCTGTTGTTAATTGTAACTATATAGTAAAGTAAAAGGGCTTTTTATCACTAAGAAAATCTTAATTATAACTGAATTTATTTAAAGAAAGAGCAACTTGTTCAGTAAACCACTGTTCTAGTTTTTCCCCCTGCTGTATCGAAATCATACCGAACCGTGATGTCAGTACTGAGGTATGTACGGTAACTGTCAAGTTTATGTACTGTTATACCCCTAACATTGTCCTAATTTGTCCTCACATTGTTCTCAGTGTGGTAGCAGACTTGGTAACAAAATAATTCATTTGACATACATTACTTTTAAAAGTCTCTAATCCTCACCAAGGCTACATGTGTTTGATCCAAAATACAGAACAAACATTAATATTTTAAAGTATTATGATTTATAATAACGTCTTTCTAGATATTTTAAAAATGTAATGTATTTCTGTGATCTCAAAGCTGAATTTTCAGCATCATTACTCCAGTCTTCAGTGTTTACACAGTCCTTCAGAAATCATTCTAATATGCTGATTTGGTGCCATTATCGTTGTTAAAAGCCATTGTGATGATTAATATTTTTGTCAAAAACCTGGTACATTTTCTTTGATTAACAGAAGGAAAGACCAGCATTTATGTAAAATAAAAATAATATAAAAGTCCTTACTTTCACATTTGATGAACTACGAACTGCTGTGATTTACTTGTAACTACTGTGCTTAACCTTTGTATGGCACTTATAGTATTGAAGTGGTCTGACTCTGTAATGGTTTACTTCCATCAATAAAGCTTTTAATATGAGGCAATAAAGTCTGCTCAGCAACTTTTATCAGTGTTTGCATTTAACATTTCCCTTTGTCCTTGACTAACTGAAAGTTCTTAGGAAAAAAAAAATAGGCTAGTATTTTATTGAGCCTTTATGTGAGTGCAGTGGAGTTTTAGATTCTTTAGATTTAATGTACAGCTGTAGTTTTGTGCATTTATTCACCTGTGTACAGTAATAATAATAATAATAACAATAATAATAATAATAAATCAACAATATTAACAATTAATATTATTTTTGTCGTTATCTTCTGAGTGCTTCGAAGTCACATGGACCGGATCTGCTACAGATCTTTAGTGAATTCAGTATATTCATTCTAAGCAGGTAAACGTTCACCAAATGTTTGCACCATCTCCCTGATCTATTTTAAACTTGTTTTAAAGTTGATCTTAATATTAATAATACTAGCTGAGCTGGAGTATATTAAAATGCTTTTCGTAAGATGAAAGACTTATTTGGAGTCTGTCCATAACTTACACTTTGTACCGACAGATCCATTACTTGAATGATAAAAGGAGTGCTAAATTAAACATCACACATTACAATACAGACTGTCAGGGTATCAAAGATCATAAGAAGGACTAACTGGATGATGGAATAGGTACCTGCCAATCTACAGTTATGATCTGCTGAATATAAAATGCATAATGAAATCTATGATCTCGGAACCAGTCTTACTTTGCGCGAGTAAACTTTAGAGTTATTATAGGTCAGAAGAAGACAGCATATTGATTTTCCCCTTTTGCTAAGGAATTAAACATATTGGAGCAAGTTAATGAAAGATTTTTCCCCAAAGCAAAACACAGTTTCAGAAAAGCTCATAAAAACCTGTTTATTATTTGGTTTATGCACAGTTAACCCGTAATGTCGCTTGCTGTAATGCGTTTTTTCTTAATCCTGCAGTGCACCATATCATGTAAAAATACACAATGGGCATAATTACCTCAAACCAAACCTGTGGTTTCTGTTTTTCCACATTTATATTCTACACATTTCTCAGTTCATCAATAATAGCTAAAGGTGAGAGGGAAAATGAGTGGTCGCCCTGCTCTTTCCTCTGACCCCGTGATGTCCCGGAGCAGCCGTGTTATGAGGCATGCTCCTCGGGTTTCTCCGCAGGCTAATGATACGGAGGTTCTGGATCTGTCTGTGTATGTGTGTGTGTGTGTGAGAGAGAGAAGAAGCTCAGCTTGTCAGTGTAAATGGCACCTTATATGTTGAGTGATGGAGATGCACTGACATTCATTACTCTCTCTCGCTCACAGCTATGGATTCTCCATTCTTAACTCAATACCTACAGGACGCTGGGCTAGTGTTAAAGAAATGGCACGGCTTCTGCTGTGCAGTTTTTTTTAAAGGAATTGTTCACCCAAAAGTTCAAATTCTGTCATGATTTACTCAATCTTGTGTTGTTCTAAACCTGTATGCGATGTTTTGAAGAATCTTTCAACTTTGATTCATTTTCAAATATATCTCTTTATTTAAACATGGACAGCAGTACATTTGAATAACTGCTTATTTCAAGTGAAACAGATGGTTTTTTGGTCCCAAAGTCTTTGATTTTTGGGGTGAGAGGCTTTTCTGGAGCCTTGACTAATCAGAATGATATGGCCCTTTTTTTTTAAGGGATACAAAGGCTACTGTGAATAGAGGAATCGCTGTCTGTCAGCAATGTGACTGTTTCTACTCTTGGCGGTGTCTCACTCTGTCCTTTTCTAATCAGGTTTTCTTCAGCGACAGTGGTTTGTGTGAAAAGGTGTGTGTGTCTGTGAAAGAGTGAAAGCGAGACAGGAAAGAGAGGTAAAGACATATAGAGGAAAAAGACAGAAAGAGCAGTTTTTTAGCTTTGAGTAATAGGTTTGGTAGATGTTTTTGTGGAAAGGAGGAGGGAGAATGAGTGCCTGACATAATGAGGGATGTGTTGTTCTGTTGAGTCTGGCCTTGTCCCAAACGGCGCACTTGATGTGCACTTACAGTCTTGAGGACTTGTAATAGTTGCCTCATACATATGCCCATGACATTATGAAGCCAATGAATCATTTTAGATTTTAGAAGGGTGCTCATGATTGCACACTTGTGTCGAGATCACACTGGTACTGGCTCCACGGTGGATGTCATCTACTAAAAAGTGCTGTAAGCATTGTTAGTTGTCAGACAAAAAAGAAAAAAAAAAAAAAAGTTGTCAAAGTCTTCTGATTGACTAAATTTGACTGTGGAGTAAGCATTATCCTTTATCTATTAATTGTTTTTAGGTTATTACTTTGTACAATTTTTTAAAATTTTGTTCTGTCAACATCCATTGGACAGAATGAATAAAAAGCTACATTGAAAAGTTGTTATATGACATATTAACATTGCAGTAAATATAATAATGAATTAAACTAAGCCGTACTAAAATATTTTTAATATTTGCAATTTAATTCAGACTAATTTTGCAGAAATGACTGAGAAGCTAATATCTAAATAATACAGTTAAAGTCAAAAGTTTACGGTGGCGCCAATAGCCTTGTGGTTAGTGCTTCGACATACAGCGCAACTGCGCTCACGGTGACCCGAGTTCCCGTCTTGAGGTCCTTTGTCGTTCCAGCTCCCCTCTCTCCTCCCACTGCTTTCCTATCATCTCTCAACTGCCTTATGAAAAGCCCATTAAAAAAAGTCAAAAGTTTACATACACCTTGCAGAATCTGCAGAATGTTAATTATTTTACCAAAATAAGAGGGATCATACAAAATGCATGTTATTTTTTATTTAGTATTGACCTGAATACGATATTTCACAAAAAGGATATTTACATACAGGACAACTGAGGGACTCATGTGCAACTATTACAGAAGGTTCAAATGCTCACTGATGCTCCAGAAGGAAAAATGATGCATTAAGAGCTGGGGGGTGAAAACCTTTTGAATTTGAACATCAGCGTGAATCTAACTTATTTTGTTCTAAATGGAAAAAAAATGTGATATTTAGGCAAAATAAGAAAAATGTACACATCTTCATTCCGTTCAAAAGTTTACACCCCTTGCTCTTAATACATCATTTTTCCCTTTGGATCAGTGAGCATTTGAACCTTTTGAAATAGTTTCATATGAGTCACTCAGTTGGCCTCAGTGTGAAAAGATGGATCTTAAAATCATACAGTCATTGTTGGAAAGAGTTTAAATACACAAAAATGCAGAAAAACCAAAGAATCTCTGTAACTCGAAGTACTTTTTTGAAAAACAGTGGGCAGAAAAAAAAAGAAAAAACACAGCTGTGGATCATTCAGGTAACAACACAGTATTAACAATCAAGTGTATGTAAACTTTTGAACAGGGTAATTTTTTATAAATTCAACTATTATTTTCTCTTTTGGACTATATGTAAACATATTTTATGTGAAATATCTTATTCAGGTCAGTACTAAATAAAAAAATAACATGCATTTTGTATGATCCCTCTTATTTTGGTAAAATAATGATCATTTTGCAGATTCTGCAAGGTGTATGCACACTTTTGACTTCAACTGTATAACCTAAACTTTAAAATGACTAGACATAAACATTTTAACATTATGGCATAATACATTTATTAAAGGGCACCTATTATGGCCCTTTTTACAAGATGTAATGTTGGTCTTGGGTGTCCCCTTAATGTGTCTGTCAAGTTTCAGCTCAAAATACCCCACAGATCATTTATTATAACATGAGGAAAATGTCATTTTTGGGGCGTGTCTAAAAAAAAAAGCTGTTTTGGTGTATATCACTTTAAATGCAAAAGAGCTGCATATTCCCACCCCATAAAAGTGGATTTTGCATAATAGGTGCCCTTTATTACAATTTAATACATTTCTATATTATTTCTGATAGCAGATATATGGAGGCCTTGAACTGTTGCAACACCTTCATCCCAGAGTAATATGGATCTTATTGGCATGTCTGTCATTTTGAAAAAGCTCACATTAAGAGTCATCAGACATGCTGGTAATAAAAAAGTTATTTATTTGTTTGTTTGTAGAAATTTAATCCAAAATATGGTGATGGCTGTTTTCTTTCCACATCATACACCATGTGTCGTGGGAAACCCCAGTGTGTTTATGGTGTCTGTGATGGGGTGACCCTTAGGCAGCTACTGTCTGTCCTCTTTCGAATGCACTTAAATCACACACTCTGCCTATAATTGCATGGAACACTACACTAAACTGATGTCATGACTTTTATAGTGCTTATAGCGGGATAACGGAAAGGGTGGGGTGTAAATCCATTATAGGCTATCTCTCTCTATTTTGGCATGCAAGCGTGTTTTTCTGTGTTTTCAGTGCTGAAGAGCACATTTAAAGAAGTCAGCATTTTCTGTGAGTGGAACAGCTTAGACAAAAGGGAGATGAGAGCAGGAGATAATGGTATGTTGTTTAATTCATTTGTAGATGCTGACCACAGTTTATGTTTTTTTCCCCCTCCTGTTTACTATAAAAAGCTGCAAACTCAAAAAGAGTTAAGGATTAATTAATTCCCCCCAGGCAGGAATAGTCAGGGAGGAATGAAGATAAAAGAAACTGAGAGATTATAATTTCCTCTAAATATTTATTAACAAATTAAATGGAATATTGGCACTTGGAATGTTTTAATTGATGGCATTTGTATTTTTTTTTTTTTTTTTTTGAATCTGTATATATTTAAAGGGATAGTTCACCCAAAAATGAAAATTAATATTCACCCTTAAGCCACCCTAAGTGTATATGACTTCTTCTTTCAGACGAATCCAATTGGAGTTGTATTAAAAAATGTCCTGCCTCTTTCTAGCTTTATCATTGCAATAGGTGGCTGTTTCTCTTCAACAGGTCAAAACAAGTCCAATAAAGTGCATCCATCCATCCATAATAAAAAGTGCGTCACACGGCTCCGGGGGGTGAATAAATGCCTCCTGTTGCGAATCGATGCATTTTTGTATAAAAAAATATGTATATTTAAAATGCAATAATCACTTTAATCTAGCTTGCGCTTACTGTTGTACACGGAAGCAGCTCCGGGCGAATGACGTAGGACGTCTGCATTGTGCTCAGAAGTGACGAATACGGACACGCAGAGGAGGGACCAAAACAAAACAATGGTCACGAATTAGCACAAAACAAGGATTTGTAAAGAATGTCAGAGGATTTCGATATAAGCCAAGAGGAGACTGGTTTTCCTTTGCTAAAGTATAGAAACTTTGCTTCCTTTGCTCCTGTAAACAAATGTTGGTTTTCCTCCGCCAGTTCTACGTCATCTTTCCGAAGCTGCTTCCCTGTACAACAGTGAGCGCAAGCTAGAGAAAAGTGATTATTGCGTTTTAAATATGGATATTTTTCTTACAAAAACGCATCAATTTTCTACAGGAGGCCTTTATTCACCCCCGGAGCCACGTGAGGCACTTTTTGTTATGGATGGATGCTCTTTATTGGACTTGTTCTGACCTGTTGAAGAGAAACACCCACCTATCACCATGATTAAGCTTGAAAGAGCCAGGACATTTTTTTTTATGTATATATAACTCCAATTGGATTCTTCTGAAATAAGGAAGTCATATACACCTACAGTAGGATGCTGTGAGGGTGAGTAAATCATGGGCTCAAATCTTTGATTATTTATTTATTTATTTATTTTTGATTAATTAATCATTTGGATCTACATGTACAATTTGTGTACATGTAAAACAAGTATAAATGACTTTAAGAACTTTATGAATTATGGATGAAGCTTTCAATTTTCTTTTCTGTGTAAAATATGATGTGTTCTCATCGTCTCTGATTGCAGGTAATAAAACCTTGACCTTGTTGTCTTCGAATATTTTAAGCCTGATGACAAGAACACAATATCAGATGAGGAGGAGTATGTTTATTTATCTACTCTGTAAAAAATAGGAAGGAACTAGTACAGCACAAGATGTGTAGTTGTGACTGTGTGTTTAAACTTTCGATCGGTTTCAAGTTTTCAATTTTTTTTTATTTTTTTTTTATTTGTACCCCCTTCCAGTTCCATTCTGAAGATAGATAAAAAGCATGTTAAGCATGTCATTTAAAAAGTTTGGGTCAAAGAAAAGTGTATAAAAGAATACACACTCATATGAGATTTCAGTCTACAGTCATATTAGTGGCCTATAAGAAGCTTTTTTTTTTCTGGCGTGGGTCGCCTTGTGATGATGACGTATTAAGATCACATGACCTGCCAGTACTAATCACTTCATCTTTTTTGGGATGCTTTCACTCATATAATACGTTAAACTTAAATCTACAGTGGCATGTGTAAATAAAAACTGGTCTTTGATGCACCCTTATAAGTCCAAGACTATTGGTGCATCATTTAAAAAAATATACACTTGTTTTCTTGTTGCATTCTTAATGTTTTTAAATAACTCTTCAAACATACTTGTCAGGTGTAATGTTTGAAAATTACTCTAGCGTGTTTATTATGACTACATTGAATTTAATTGAATTGAATATCTTGAATTAAGTTTAAACTTTAATAGTTTCTTGTGCGCTTCAGTGAATCAGGCTTTCTAAATGAGCAGAAGGCCACTGTCCTGCTCTGTTAGGACCCCACGCCATTAAAGTTCAAACTTCTCTGAAGTCATTGTCATTTCAGACTTACTGTCTTGTTATACTACCCTCCTATAGTTAAAATATCTACTTTTACCCTTCAGGCTGACAGTTTAGACTCTGTCTTTAGGTATAATGAGAGTGTTTCAGACTGAGTCAGGAGCAGGATGGTCAATTCTCCATCTGGCCATTGTTAAATGTCATTCATTGTGCCATAACAATGTGGGGAGCATAGACAGGCACTAAATGTCGTGTTTTCACCATGGTTTCAGAGCTCTTTCCTTAACATCTTCTGACACCAAAGGAAAAGAACACCAAACCAAAATACTCACAATGCTTGGTACATATAAGGGTATTGTAAAGTCAGTGCTTGAGTTGATAGAATCTTGGAAATAAAATGTGGGTTTCTGACACATAACATCTGGGATTATCCACCTTTTTCTTCCCGTAAGAGTGGGCGCGACCATTTGGAAATTTTATGGGTGTGGCTTTGGAGCTCATGCGTGTCAGGCTATTTTTAGCTGTACAAAACAGCTTGTTTTGCTGCTTGGTATTGCAAATTGGTGTGTCTTACCATATTATTTTAATGTATTATCTTAATTATGAGCACACTGGTTTTAGGGCCCTATGAAATCCGTTTTATTTTTTCCCAAATTCCGTGTTTTCCGTTTTAATTTTTCTCAACTCCTTTTTAATGGTTAAATTTAAGTTTTATTAATCAGAGAGCATGTCTAATTAATTAAAATTATGAAACTTATACAATTTCACATCAATTTAATAAAGGTTTAACAGAAAATGACATGTTTAGGGCCCTATGAAATGTTTTTTTTTTTCTCACCATATGTTTTATTGTTATCAAATCCTATGTTTTAGCATGTCTAATTATTTGAATGCATACTTAATTTATTCAAATTTATTCTTAAAATAGCCTTATGAAAGTTTTTTTTTTTTTACCCTGTTGTGTATTCAAATGTTCTGGTTATCAAATGAAGGCATAAAACATTAATTTCATTTATCTTTTAATTATTGAAAATTAAGCAAACCTTTTTTGTTTTGGCAAACAAAGGGAATTTACTATTAAAATTAAAACATGGAAGAAATGTTGTGTGATTACAGCCTAAAAAATAATGTTTGTTTCATTTTAGTAGTAGTAGTAATAGTAGTAAGATATATATGGCTCTCTTTAAGTTAAACCAGACTTTTTTTTTTGACGGGTTGCCTTTTCATTTCTGTGTGTACATGATATAATGCTAGTTTTCCTAAAATGGAACGGTCAAATGCTCATGAAGTGACTCTCAGCAGATATTGTTCATGTATTTATGCCCTCATTTAGTGAGACGACAGACGCTGAAATCACCGCGAGTGTCAGGCGTGCTTCAGTGTGTGTGGTAAACAAAACTGCTCATCTGCTCTATTCATTAAAACAGAGTCACGCAGAACATGCAGGATTCACATTTAAATGGTATTTTTGCGGCATAATATTTACAGATACTAGTCCATATTGCGGTTTGATTTTAGTGTAATTACCTACTTTTGATTAATTCATTCAAAATTCATTAATTCATTCAAAATTCCGTGACTTTCCACTTTATTCAATAAATTCAGTTTTTATGACTGGATTCTGGTTTGTTGTGCAAACAGTTTTACCATTAACTGCACATTGTTATTCTTCTCGTTATTTCCCTATAGCGGATAATGAACTGGAAGTCTCACCCATAGGCTTACTTCCGCATTGAAGAAAAAGGTGGATAGCATTTTTATAGAAAAATATTTAAACATATAAATGCTTTTGAACTTTTTTCTTCAAAGAATTCTAAAAATGTATCTTGGTTTCCACAGAAATATTAAGCAGCACAACTGATTTTAACATGTTTCTTGAACATCAAATCAGCATATTAGAATGATTGATATGTAGGTGATATGTTCTAAAATAATGGTCACCTTAAAAAAAAACTTATATTATAAAACTTATATAAAAAAGAATATTTTAAAACTTATCATTAAATTACTAGTGTCTTAAAAGATTAACTTTGAAATGGGAAAATGACCATCCACATTTTAATATCCACTACAGAAATATTGCACATTGTAAAGGTCAGGATTAGGAGTGAGATTACTGCGATATCCGACCGTGTGCTGTCAGAAGGTGTTGTGGATCTTTAAGGACGTCCTGCTATGTATGTAGTTTGTGCTGTACAATTACCTCTGAGCTATTAAAACCCCGGTCCAAAATCAGCTATGCAGCTAGTAATTGATTTTCCAGATCAATACTGTCTAGTCCGATGCAGCGATATTTAAACAAAGCCACAATGATAGTGGGGGACTTTAGACATTGTCTTATTTAAACTGTGCATGCAATAACAAGCTGTTATACTATCATAATTCATTGTAAATCCTGACCTAGGGATCATTAGCGGACAGCATTGCTTATTAAGCAGTTGTTATTTTGAGGACTGCAGGCTGAGACGTTGTTGGCATGCAGAGCGGATTGTGGACTGCTCACCCTTTCTTGCTCTCTGCCTGCAGCTCAGCTGACAACACACTTTCTTCATCCATCAGAGAAACCAGCACATCAATGTGAGACTTTGCAGAATTAACACCTTATCACTTTCTCCCTCCTTGTCAGTTTCCCTCACGTCTCCCTGCCTGTTGCTGTGTTCTTTTTGTGTTTTCTTGTTTTCTAGTTTTAGTTTGAATACTAATGGTGTGTCAGTGGAAGTATAATCATATTTGTGCATATTATATATAAAAATAATAATGTATAATTATCTATATGTTGTTAAGATTTAAAGTGAATGCCAATTCTGGCATCATTCTCTCTGGACATTCTGCCTAACATCCTTATTTGTGTTCCACTAAAAAAAAAAAGTAAGTCATACAGGTTTGCACTTACATGAGGGTGAGAAATTATGTTGAGCATGCGTTCTTGCATATCTGCCAGAGGTTTTTTCAGTGAATGTCACATACAGGCTCCCTCACTCTTTTCCCCCCTCATCTCTCCCACCAGCCTTAATTAGCATTAATCACTTATCACACTTCTCGCCTTGTAAAAACTGCCAGCTGCCAATTATCAGTGATTATTCTCATTTAGGTGGGGGAAGGGGATGTGGTGTCAAAAGTTGCATTCTGATTCACAGGGTTCCTTCGCAGTCTTTACCGCTCTCTATGTGTGGAGCAGGATATTTCTGTAGAAGTTCAATGAGCAAAATGTATCATTCGGAATTGACTGTCTTGTCAATAGATAATAGATTCAGGGTTTTGGGTATCATAAAATATTGTAATTTATATTTATTTATAGCGGTTGAACAATACATCAGCAAGGCTAATATATCGGCCGATACGTTTTTTTGTAAACATTTAATTTCACAAAACTTGCTGACGTAGTCGAATCCAGCTTGTGAGAACTTTTGAAGTGTGCATTTGTATCCTGCATGATCACGTGTACTCTGCATGACAGTTGGTCCGTGCAAATTGAATTCGGACAGGAGGAGAGTTTGTGATTGACTTTAAACATCAAACTCATGTTTTCAAACTATGCTGCTCTTTATCCATTTGCCTACATTCATATTCATGTAATTTTCACTATGTGTTGTATGTAAAATGAGCAACAATGGCTCATTGGAAATACGTGTCTCTATATACATTTCTTCAAAACTGAAAAAACAAACCTATATGTACAGATCACTGCAGATTCCAGTTGAGGCAGTAAAACTCCAACTTTTATTCCTTTTCACACAAAGTGTGATTTACAAGTACAGAGTTTTGATGAATAAAGGCTAATTTTCACACAAATACTTAAGTGTTAATGTTTATGCAGAATATTATGTTATGACAATTTTAACATCCTGTTATAATCGACTAACCATTAGTCAGCTTGGTCGACCAAAATGTTATTAGTCACTTAGTCGCAGAAAAAAAATTCTGCAGGAAGTGGCGACGTCACACAGTCCGTGACGGACAGATCGTTAACGGGTGGTCTATGTGGTAATAAGGTACATTGGGCAGGACATCCAAACACTTACCTATCATTCATCGACCTCAAATATGGCTTTTTATCTGAAAGATGTGTGTAGTAGCAACTTTACATGGCATCTTAATTGAATTGTCTGTGTGGAGTGTGGAAGCTGAATACTAACGTGCTCAATGCATGACAAATGGAGGTGCCTGTGTGGTCACTTTTACTTACAATACTGTAATTTCTGCTCATACAGATAAGAGTAATACATCTTTCTAATCTGTAAAGACTCTACATTTTTTGTGTGCACTCGCAATAACAACGAAATGTTGTGCTTTTGTTAAATAATTAAAGCAAACAGGATGTGGTTTCTGCTGTCTCGGCCTCTGTGAACTTGAGCGTGAACCTTCAAAACTCTGTGTATACTTGTCTTACAGACATGAAAAATATCTATAGAGAGTGAAATGTCTAGTTTTTTATAATCAGTATGAAACATGCATACATGCGCATCCACTACTGTGGAGATGACGAGTCATTGTTGCTGACTTCATTTCTTAAGCCGAAAACAAAGGAAGTGTTAGTTTATCAAAGAAATACTAAAATGTTAATGTATAAGCACCTATTTTCAGAAGCCAGGGTTGAAAATGTTACCTTGGCTTTATTTAAAAAAAAAAAAAAAAAAAAAAAAAAAAAATTGGCAGATTACCAAGTTCCCATGTTGGTTATAGCATTTACCTTCTTTTTATATATATTTTATGTATATCTTTTAAAAATATTTATTTATTTGTGTGTGTATATATATATGCACATTTAATAATTCATCTACATTTAATAATTTTCAAATTTGTTTGACTCGCAAACTTTTGACTCACAGACATTTTATTCAAGACACTAAAATTCTTTTACATTTTAAATAAATTATTTTATTTTTCAACTATCCTGTTCAGAATGTCAGTCAATCTTCTTTCTTAGTTTTAATTAAATCCATGTCTGAGCTCCATCAAGGTCACATGCCAAGTTTGGATCAATAAAGAAGGACTGACCAAAGACTGAACTGGTTTGATAAATCTGTAACATCATAGTCCTCCAGTTGGAATCTTCTGAAATACAGTTGGTGTTGCAAGGGATTATTTTTTTCTTAATCTCCTGCCTTTACTTTCTTGTTCTGTACTACAGCACTTTATGGTTTGTCACAGTCACACTTGTTTGATTTCTTTTATAGTAGCAAAGGCTGTGTGCACACAGATCCATTTGCCACACAGAAAAAAGAAATTGAAAAAACTGAAAAGCTTTTTTTTTTTTCCTTTTTGACTGTAACTCCCAAGTTTGGTTTATACCATGAAAATTGTGAAATCCAACATTGCATTTTACAGTATTATGCACTATAGCACTAAGAACACTATTTAGTGATATTTTTGGGGAAAAAAGTGTGTAAATGATTACTTGATAAGCCACCACTGATCTCATAGTCTGCATTTCACCCATCTATGCTTTGTAAATGTTAGAAGAGGCTATCTCGCAGCTGATGCAGAAATGAAACTGACTGCTTGCCATCTGTATGATGAAACAACATTACTTCTGATAACAGTGCCATTTTGAAGAAAGTCTCTGAGAAAATGATGTCCAGCTGTGTCAGTATACCTTTCTGGATGCTCTCATCTGTTGTGGTTAGACATCATATTCCACAAGGTTAAATGTGCTGAGGGAAAAATCTGTTGCGGCGTTGACTTACAATTCTGCGGTAAAATGTCAGTCGATGAGTGGTGGCAGGTGGAGTTGGATATGAAGTGAAAGATGCATTAAGGTTGGGCTGGACCATATGAGATTGCTCGCTCTTTGCCATTTTGGCAACTGATGCACAGCAGATGTGTAGAGTTTCGGTATCGCATGTCTGCTCTGTCATGATTGTCACTGTCCATAAATATGATATGACTATGAAAATTGTCTGCTGGGAAAAATATTCTGAATGATTGATGGTTACAGAGAAGATTCTGCTCACAACTTAGACCAAGACATTGAGGGTGATGTCATATTTAATAAGCTAAATGGTGAGTATAAATGGATTACAACGCTAAGAGATGCAATTGTATTCATTCTTCTTTTCTGTACACACAAAGGGTTTGCTTTAGACAGCCTGAGCTCCAGGACACATATTGTCTTAGTAACTTTAATGATAACTCAAGGGAGAGCTGACCTCTCATTTTCTCTGACGTGAGGCCTATATATAATGCTTTTAAAAAGATGAGATTTAGAAAGCTATGATGTTAATGTTCCCCAAACGGATTTGAACTGAAAAAATAGAGGTTTTTTTTATTCTATTTTATTTTATTTTATTTTATCTTTGCACCTTTTTTGTTCTACAGATCTACAACTACAGTCAGAATATCGGCACCCTTGCAATTCTGTCAGAAAATGCAAAACTTCTCTCAGAAAATTGTTCCAATTGCAAATGTTTTGTTATTCATGTGCGTATTGTTTTTGTTTGCACTGCAACAACACAAAAAACAGAGATGAAAAGTCAAATAAAAGTCAATAAAGTCAAAAGTCAGATAAAATTTCACACAGAACTCCTAAATGGACTGGACAAAATTATTGGCACCTTGTCAAAATTGTACGAAATAATTGCTTTTCAAGCATGTGATGCTCCTGTCATTTGTGTTTAGACACACCTGTGGCAAGTAAGAGGTGTGGGCAATATAGTAATCACACTTGCAACCAGTTAAAATGGGGAAAAGTTGACTCAACCTTTGTGTTGTGTGTCACACTGAGCATGGAGAAAAGAAAGAAGTGTAAAGAGTTGTCTGTGGATTTAAGAGAAAAAATTGTGGGAAAAACATGGACAATCTCAAGGCTACAAGTCCATCTCCAGAGATCTTAATGTTCCTGTGTCCACTGTGTGCAATATCATCAAGAGGTTTACAGCCCATGGGACTGTAGCTAACATCCCTGGAAGTGAAGAGCAAAATTAATGAAAAATTACAACAAAGGATTATTTGAATGGTGGATAAAGAACCCCGATTAACTTCCAGACAAATTCAAGCTGATCTACAGACACAGGGTACAACAGTGTCAGCTCACACTATCCGTCGCCATCTGAATGAAAAGTATATTACAATATTGTGTTGTTCCAATGAAAACAAAAAAATAAACATGTGAGTACCAAAACATTTGCAACTGCAACAATTTTCTGAGAGAAGGGTTGCATTTTCTGACAGAATTACAAGGGTGCCGATATTATTGTCCATGACTGTATATGTGACCCTGGACCACAAAACCAGTGACAAGGGGTTTTAAATTTAGATGTATACATTATGAAAGCTGAATAAATAAGCTTTCTATTGCTGTATGGTTCGTTAGGATAGGACAATATTTGGCTGAGATACAATATTTGAAATTCACGAGTTCGCCCTACAGACAATAATATGGAATGAATATATGCTTATTTGGCATGCTGTCCGGGGAGAGTAATTACTCCCGAGCCTGGGGTACTCCCTCCCGTCCGGGGAGAGGGGTCCGAGCTTGGCACCTTAGCCCGGACCCTGTGCCCCCCCCCTCCCGGAAGTGTTAATGGCGAGGAGGCAGGGTGGAGGAGGGATGCTAATGACTAGAGCTGAGGAAGGTGAGGCTGGTTAGTTTATGTATGGCCGTCCTCCTGGGCCGGTGGGATGGACAATGTGATTTGCTTATAATGAATTGGCCAAGTTAATTATCTGTGAGTGCTTCTCACGAAATTTTAATAAAACATCACATCTAGAATTTAAGGGTACAAAAAAAATAAATATTTAAAAAAAAAATCACCTTTAAAGTTGTCCAAATGAAGTTCTTAGCAATGCACATTACTAATCAAAAATTAAGTTTTGATATATTTACGGTAGGGAATTTGCAAAATATCTTCATGTAACATGATCGTTACTTAATATCCCAAAGATTTTTGGCATAAAATCGATAATTTTGACCCATATAATGTATTGTTGGCTATTGCTACAAATATACCCGTGCAACTTAAGGCTGGTTTTGTGTTCCAGGGTCACACATACTAAATGTCTATCAATTAAATGGCGGCCTTGTTTTCAGGATCAGAATACTTTCAGGATTTACTACTGAATCGGTTTGATATTCTGTTCACTGCTCAGTGAACATGGGTCCATGTTTTGCTACTTTTTCTGAATAATGGCTTCAACTCCGATTCTAAAGTGCTGCAATATTGAAACTCTGTACCGCGATTTGTTTACGTTTCGATATTGGGAGGTGTAATTGCTTGAGAGAAAGGAGAACGTAATTGACTTTATTACATTAAACCAGCAGATTAATGAAGTGACAACGTTTTTCTTTTTCTCATTTAAAGATCATTAGATTATTTCTTCCACTGCCGTCTTAGAATGTAGCACATTATGGTGGGTTAAGTGGCTTATATTCATATTTTTTTGATACATGATAGCCTTAATGACTGAATTAAAAATTACAATTGGCTACAGTGTGGCAAATGGATCTGAAATTGCCCTGTATATGTATATCATCATTTTAATGGTGACTCATGAAATGCTGTAAGTGCATTTGCATGGTTAGATTTTTTTTGTTTTTTTTTTGGATTGAGTTTTTTTTTTCTGTTCATGGCTTAATGCACACATAATTTGGCTTATGGTGTTGTTCAGAAGTGAGCAGAGCATGCTGTGGCAATGATAACTATGTAGCAAGGAATTTACCTTGTAGAACTGGCACAAAAAAACTGGTCTCATTGGTTATTTTCATAGCTAAAACAGATTTATCTGCTCGTTCTCATGCATGGTATTAAAGAAGATTGATCAGAGTGAGCCTGTGTTTGGGTTTATAGGTCATTTCCCCTGGTTCTTTCACTAGCCCTTGAGAGCTCTCATATCACCACATGGTAAATAAATCAGCCTGTGCAACTTCCCTCTGAAGAAATTTAATTTACCTCACAACCAGTGAGCTGGAGAGAGCTGTTTTACTCACCTGCCGATTAAAGGGAAGCTGTAGCCACAAAACAATGAACTGAGGTAGAGCGAAATCAAGAAAAAGGTCATGTCTTTTGAGGATAGCATTCACTCTGATTTAGAAATTCTGTTTTTGCTGTTTGTAGTCAAAATCAGACGTTAGAATACAAGACACAAAAGTTATGCCTAGTATTTGTAGAACAAATGAAGCAGCCGGTGCACCAAATACACCACTTCATTATTCACATAAAACTGCCTGAACATTTAGTCATTATTAATGAGCCAGTCAAACTCTCTCAGCTTCTGCAGAGAAGTAAGACACGTTTGTCCTCCCTTTCCATTAAAATAAAAATAGCCAAAATAGGCTATTGGCTATTGGTCAAAATAGCCAAACCAACACTCTGTATTATTCTTTTACATTGCATCAGCTTTGTTTTTGGATTATTGTAAGGACTCTATCAGGTTTGATTGTATTTTTAGGTATTTTATAGGTATTATACAGTAGGCAGTATAAGAGATTCAGATGGAATTGGATTATGTTTGCCGATTGCATTTTTAAAGTTTTGTGACCCGTTTCATGTTCATATTAAATGAATGCAATTCTTTGTATTATTACTCAAAGAGTGCTGACTATGAAGGCATAAAATGATTCAAATTCAGTTCTTGTGCATGCAAAGATTAAGATAAGCCAGAGGACTCATGGTTTGATTTTATGTTTATAGGATAATAGCTGCTACTGTATTTCATTTGCTCATATTTAGTTTCATTTCATTTGTATTTTATTGCAAGGGATCTCATTTCTTATGGTGGTATTTGATTTGACTGGATTTTATTTCATAGCTTAGATTATATTTAATTTATTTTCTAAATAAAATCCCTTCAAATTCTTTCTTTCGACGTCAACTGCTATCGATTGGTGTTCTGTACTCAGAATAAAGAACCCAAAATATATTTCTGCACACACTGTCTACAGTATTTTTTGCTCTTTATTTTTTACAGGGAAGAAAGTCAGTAGCTGCTGTAATAATACTCTCTGTGCTAATATAAAACATATCTAATGTTATGCATGAAGCGGAAGATGAGGGTAATTGTTCTCAGAGAGAGTTTCTTTTAGAATACAGCTTTTCTTCTTCACCACTTAACATTTAATTTATTATTCACTTTTCTCACTGCAAATGACAGTAGTTTCAATTTAATGAATTTTCTTATCTCATCTCTCTTTTAGAGGATTGCTAATGCAGTATGCGAATAGATGTCTGTAAGGTGGGGTTGCATCTGAATTTGCACTGTCGTATTTTGCTGCTCATTACAGCATTTGATTTTAAGCTCTATTGTGCATCTTTTATGTAACTACTTTAAATATAGTGTCTTATCTAGATGATGAAAAATGAAAGCCATTGGAGGGCCCAAGCTATATAGTCATTCTCATTTATTGCTACTTTAAGAAATCTCTTGACGTGCTTAACAGTTGCTATTTAATTGATATTATTCAATATTGTTTCATATCTAGAATTTCATTTGTGATTATGTCAGTATGCAACATGAAGCAGAAAGCAAATTCAATCATCAAGCATTTCTCATTTGCAAATGTAATTAATCTAGTCCCTCTTTGAGGGTTCTCAGACCCCACTTACTCCTTGTAGTCACCTGTGTAGGAATACCACAGATAAAAGCTCTGGGAAATTACACTCTTGACTCAGTATCATTATTAGTTAGAAAAGTAGATGCTATAGAGTGCTGTATCCTTTTCCTTTAACAGGCTCACCAACAATACAAAGCTCTTAAAGATGCTTAAAAACAGCTATTTTAGATTCGCCAAAGTCTTATATCCACAGCGGACATCATTAGTGGCACCGTAGATGGCAAGATATGAAAAGCGAGTAGTGGCATGTTCTTGATGTTATTGTTTTAGCCACTAAAGGCACACCCAAACCTGGCTTAGCTTTGAGGATTGTTGATGCAGCAGAGCTTTTTGTCCCAGATCTCTTCTGCTAGCCTGGTTTGATGGCTTCTAGCGCCTGGAGAGCAGATGGGCATCAGTGCCATCTAAGGTAAATGTGAGAGGGGCTGAGGGAGCCAGCAACCTCCTCTCTGTCACTGCAGACAAATCTGAGAGCTAATGTTGCTGATAAGGTAAAATGACACCTGTAATGAATGCCCAACAATGAAAAAGTGTGACCGGAGTGCTGAATGTGTGGAATTGAGAGTGGAGTCGGATCTGTGAAGTAGAGAGAGGGAAAACAAGTGAGTGAAGGAGAATGCTTCTGTGTGAGCTTCAAGTACTGGCTGCTTTTCACACTTTTGACCATACGCTCAGCTAGAGAAACAACTTTCTTAAAATGCAGCCCACATCCGTTAGTAGAAAACTGGAACTAAAACAAAAACTCCTTCTACAAAGGTCTTTAAGTGAAAAGAGGCGTGCTGAACTTGTTCTGTGGAGGAAATGTTGTCTGCCAGGCTCATTTGAATGTGCAGAGCTGCTTGTGGTTCTTGTGGGTTGTAATTGTATAACTTACAATGTCAACAGGGTTAGTTTATAGTTCTTATCAAAGCTATCCAAGTGATTGTGAGTTTAACCTATTGCATGACATGCAGAGCTACCATTTAGAGTAGCGATTGTAAACCAAAGGCAGGTGTTAATTGGTCCTTGAAAATTTTATGATTGGCCTTTGTTAAACCTGTTTAAAAAAAAGAAGGTTCAAGGTCACTTTCTTAGTCCTAATTGAAGTTAGGAAGGAGTATAAAGGCAGTTTTTGAACATATTTCATAAATTAATTGTATACCTAAGTGCAATGTAAAAAACTTACATGAGATATTTGAAAAAGAACTCTGATCAAAATTAGAGAACGCTTACAGATACATCCAAGTTCCTGGCATTAATCTGGCACCTTGTGCTAATTTCCGTTAATTATGTGACAAAACCTATTTAACTGGCAGAATTCCTCAAATTTTCAGTTAGATTGCAAGATGGCGGCCGGCTCTAAGGTGACTGAAACCCTGCAACATTAGGTTGCTCAGATGCAGGCCAAAGGAATGACCCTTTCAGCCATTGCAAGAGAAGCTGGTCATTTCAAATCTATGATTCCCAAATATTGCAGGTTTACAATTTCCTTGATTCATTCAAAAAGGCTGGTTGTCCATGTAAGACAAATGCACGAGAAGACAGGATAATGCAGAGACTCACAGTGTGGAATCGGTTCAGCACTGCAGCTGGAATTGCTCTACAGTTCAGTTCTGAACAGGTTAAAGATCTGAAAGTCTCTCATCAGCAGAAAGAATCAAGAGGCTAATCTCACCTGATGGGAAACATTTTGTTCGGCATCAAGCTAAGGAAAGACTGAACCATAAGTGCGTAAATAAGTCAGTGAACTGTGGAGGAGGAAGTGTCATGGTTTGGGGCATGTTTTCTGCAGCAGGAGTTGGACCTCTTGTAAAGCTACATGGCAGAGTGAACGCAAATGTCTATCAGAACCTCCTTCAGCAACGGGAAGTTCCTTCCCTGCTAGAATCTCCCAATCAGCCTGCGGTTTTCATGCAAGACAGTGCTCCCGTCACACTGCAAAATGGGTGACGCTGTTCCTTGAAGCTAAGAACATTGAAATAATGAAATGGCCGGCCCAGAGCCCTGATCTAAATCTGACTGAAAATGCTTTGATTAGTTATGCCAAAAAAAGCCACTACAGTCACCAAACTATGAAAGCGAGTGGAACCAAAATCACACCAGCACAGTCTGAGAAACTAGTAATGTCCTTTAGCTGCAGATGTCCTGAAGTCAATCAAAGCAGAGCCTCTACACTACCTTCTAATTTCTGACTGCTGTAACCCTCCAAAATTTTTGTTGTAATATTCATATTTTTCATACCACACACTGTAAACAAAATAAAAAAACACAATTTGTTGAATCAGCTTAAAATAATTTGTTACCCTGCTGCCTTAAAATTTTAAGTTCAGTCAACTAAAATAAGTTTAGTCAACTTGAAATGTTAAGTTGTACTAAGTAACAACTTAGATATTTGTGTTTGCTAAACGTAACAGATGGGTAAGTGACCCAGCTGCCTTAAAATTTTAAGTTGATTCAACTCAAATATCTAAGTTGTCACTTAGTATAATTTAACATTTCAAGTTGAATAAACTTTTTATGAGTTGACTGAACTTAAAATTTTAAGGCAGCCAGGTTACAAATTATTTTAAGTTGACTCAACAAATTGTTTTTTATAGTGCAGTGGTTACTGTTCTCTAATTTCATTATTGTGTTTTCCACCAAAAAAAAAAAAAGGTTTTAGTTGAAATGCCAATTAACAATATTTCAAAAAACAACAACAACAACAACAACAACAACAACAACAACAACAACAAAATTCAAGTGTTTATGGATTCTGTACTCTGTGTGTGTGTGTATGTATGGGATTTAACAAATTATAGGATAAAACATTTTGTTATTATATATTTTATTTTGCATTTTGAATGAACAGCATTTTTTTCTTTGTTCTCAAAAGAAAGTGTTATGTTTGACAATTTGGATGGTAGTGAAACATGCATGCAGTATGTAAAACTCATTATAAAAATTGTATATTTATGCAACAGTGCTCGTTTCTCTCACATTTTCACTTATTCTGTCACTTCCGTCAAATGAAATGCACTTGTAAATGAACTGTTTGTTGTTTCTTTAAAAGTGAGTCATTTGAAATTACGATTACTTTGCATTTAATCAGTTTAGTCAAGTTAGACTATTTCATATCATCTTCAGAGGAAAACTCCTTCGAAGATGAACAGACAACTGTATGAATTGTATTATGAATTTAAATTATCTGAATTGTAGTAAGATACAAGGCTGACCAATTGATTGGTTTTGCCAGTTTTTTTCTCTTTTTAAATTTGCCATTATCTCCACCAATAACCGATTATTAAATTTTAATAATCACTGGGAAAAATCCAATAATTTATCATTTTCATCCATTGGTGAAGTGCCTGAAAATGGTCTGCTGTCATTATACAGTACAAGAGTGGCCATATTCCACATTAAAGCTTAGAAGCAAGCAGCCATTTGTCACGGTCATTTGAATTGTGGAGGAGCTGAGGAGCCTGGTTTGTCTTCCTATCAACCTCCAAGTCTGTGTCCTTCATTAAAACCTGTCATGCCCTTCACCAATCATGTCACCAACAGGTACTGGAAAGTTCTTAAAGTTCATCCTGTCATTTGGCTGCTGCTTTCTGTACAGAATGTATGTACTGACAACAGTGACATCCAAGTAGCATTCCACAACTTTCTGCTTTTACTGTCAGTAACTTGCAGAGACAGCATGTCAGCTTCGTCCACAAGGTCCATATGCTCATCGCAGTCATCTTATTGCAGTCGCAACCTTTTTGTTCCTTGTCGCATTAGTGAAGGATGCAGGACAGTATCTGGTTGACGGAACTGTTACACTCAGTTATCTTCCAAACTCACAGATTGCATCAGAATTTAGACTCTCCTTTCTGAAGCCCCTGTCTGGGCTGATAAATTCTTTTTCGCTGGACATTAGTGGTCTATTCCATCTTCTGCTCAATTTAACTCTTGTTTAATCCCAATTTGTACTGTATGGTTTGGCTGCAGCGCTTTAGATAATTGTAGTTCTGTTTCCTAAGATGTTGAAATTATACAGCTTGTCACGGTCTGGCCAGAAACCAGCTGAAAATGTTGATACTTATCAAAATGGAAATGGAGTGTTTCTCATCTAAGCATGAGAGGATCATCATCTCAGCATGAGTGTGATGTTAATTGCCCTGAAAACATATTTCTTTAGTGGTAATATGTCAAAGTTTGTCAAGCTTGGATGTATAGAATAATTTGAAATGTCATGTGCTCTAAAGATCTTCATCAAATAATCATAGAGTCCACTGGATCGCTTAATTCATTCATTATAACAAGATCTCTGTTTTCAAAACAAAGTGATTCCATACAGTTCTTCCATAAGTATTATCCAACCTAGGGCCCTATGATTTCCGCAATGCCGTAAACTAGTACAGAAATGCGGAATCCAGTCAGAAAAATGGATTTTACTGTATAACGCGAAATGTCTCAGAATTTGTCAAATTTTGAATGAATAAATCAAAAGTAAGCTAGTACACTTACATCAAACTGCAATATGGGCTAGTGAGATAAATGGCGCAGATGCGTGGTTTTGTTCACTGCACTGTTCGCTGTATTTTTTTAGCCTCTGCCGCCTCAAAATATGACTACATGAACACATAAACATAATCTCTAGAACTGCTCTGTCCCTTCATGAGCATTTTACTGTTTGTTTTGAGAATTTGTTTAATAAAATAGTTTTTTGTTAAATTTTTAATAAATTGCTGTTAAATTGTGCAAGTTTCATGTTTTCAATTATTTAAAAAGGTTTTTTATTAATATTTTTTAAATGTAACCATTAAAACAGTCTAGAAAAATTTAAATGGAAAAAACAGAAACCAGAAAAAAATAATGAAATTGAGGATAAAATGAAACAGAGTTTGGGGGGAAAAAAATAAAACACATTTCACAGTGCCCTACCAACCCTGATCTAAATTTCTTGATGTAGTAAATATCAAAGCAAAAAAACTAACTTTTTTCCTGATTGATTGGTTCACGCTATGTTTATTCTGGTGGGATTTTCACCGAACTAGAAATGGTCAATATCTGCACAGCCAGATTTTTTTATAGTTTTAAAATTTGTCAAACACATACCTTTTGACATGCCCTACAGCATTCATCTGATCTTGTCAGTTAAGATTTTTGTTTTACCAAACCCTTCGTGTGTAGCGCTTAAGCGAAATTGACGGTGAGCATGCCAGTTGGGAACAAGATGGCATTTTTCCATTGTTTTTGTGAATTGTGAAAATTAAACTTGGGAATTTTCATTTTTGTCCAGACCTGCAGGGTATCTGAGCAAGATTGGGCCACCTGCTAGTAAAAAAAAATCACCAAAAATAAATGTATGTCACTGATTCTTGAGACATGGGACAAAACATGTCCAGCAATTATGTGACCCTGGACCACAAAACCAGTCGTAAGGGTAAATTTTCCAAAATTGAGATTTATATAATAAATGAATAAATAAGCTTTCCATTGATGTATGGTTTGTTAGAAAAGGACAATATTTGGCCGAGATACAACTATTTAAATATATGTAATCTGAGGGTGCAAAAAAATTAAAATATTGAGAAAATCGCCTTTAAAGTTGTCCAAATGAAGTTCTTAATAATGCATATTACTAATCAAAAATTAAGTTTTGATAGAGTAGGAATTTTACAAAATATCTTCATGGAACATGATCTTTACTTAATTTCCTAATGATTTTTGGCATAAAAGAAAAATCTATCATTTTGACCCATACAATGTATTTTTGGGTATTGCTACAAATATACCCCAGCGACTTAAGACTGGTTTTGTAGTCCAGGGTTACATATATGAAAATATTTTCAATTGTAAATGTTATGAGGGATTAATAATAGAATGTATGTAACACAATTATCCCCTTCAATTTAATTTTATCATTATTATATCAAATCTATGACACTTGTTGTCTTCTCACTACATCAAAAACAGTGTGTCCAGAGAAAGGTTCAATCATTCATAAGGAATAAAATAGATAAAAATGTTTTTTAATGATGCAGATGAGCCTATTTTATCAAAAGCAACACTTATCTCATATCAAAGCAAGGTTGTTTTTCAACTTGTGTCCAAACTTTTTGTCAACACCGTCAGACATTAATTAAAATGTAGAAAAAATCAGGGTATATCAGAGCCATCTGTCACTCTAAATTGACCCCCTTGCCACATTCCACCTCTACATCAGTGTCAGACAGGCTCTGGTAAGTTTTATAGTTTTAGAATATTTTAAATCCTAATGTTGATATTTCCTGTCACAATCATATGTCAACACCATCTTCCAATTTCTGAAAAAAAAAATATTTAAAAATGTTTAGATCATTTTATTCTCCTGAAGCAGGTTCTATTGGCATCTAGCATCAACAGAGAAAACAAAGTCTACTACATGAACTCCATTTGTTTTGCAAAAGAAATGCCCAATTTGTCAACACCGTCAGATGTCACCACCGTATATTTTTCCAAGTTCACATTTAACATAAAGTCACCATATTTTTGATTTAAAAAAAAAAAAAAAAAAAAAAAGGAGAAAAGTTGGGAGGTGGAATCAAAGCATAGCTCAGTAGCTTAGTACATGATACAAAAATGTAGTTTAATTTGTCTGAGTATAAGGTTTCATTTTTTTTCAATATTTCATCCTGTTTTGTCCCACTTCTCAAGAATCAGTGATGCTTACATTTTATAGGGATAGTTCACTCATAATTCAGTGCAATTTCTGTGTATAACTACCTTTCACCTTATGCCTGAATTTAATTTACATCACTACTGTTTCATAGTGAAAACTGCACTCTTAAAAATAAAGGTTCTTTAAAAGGTTCTTCATAGCGCTGCCATAGAAGAACCATTTTTGGTTCCACAAGGAGCCATTTAGTCAAAGGTTCTTTAAAGAACCATCTCTTTCTTACCATTTTATAATCTGAAGAACCTTTTTTGCCACAAAGAGCCTTTTGTGAAACAGAAAGGTTCTTCAAATATTAAAGGTTCTTTATGGAACCATTTAGACAAAAAAGGCATCGCAAAGCACCTTTATTTTTAAGAGTGTAGCTGAAAAGTTTAATATTTACCAGAACCCTATTGACATTATTTATGAGGATCATGCGCAGTTTAAAATTTTTGGTTGAATTTAGGTTAAAAAATTGTACTGCTTCAATAACTGATTCTGGAATCTTTAATCATTTTAATCTTGTTTAATAATTTTATTGGTAATAATATTTTTCTTAATTGTTAATCAGAACTCTCTTCCATATTTTTACTTGATTTCTGGAGAGAGAGAGAGACAGAGAGAGAGAGAGAGAGTGTGTGTGTGTGTGTGTGTGTGTACATGCATACGTGATTGAGTGAACAGAAGGAGGGATATTTGAGACTTCAATTATAACCCAAAAGCCTCCCTCCTTTTCCAGCTCTTTCTCACTTCCCCTCTCTCACACTTCCTTTCCCTTTCTCTCACTCTCATCCTTTCACCTTAGCCGGGATTATCTTGACGCTTTCTGACACTTCTGCCTTAAAATTCTCAGCTTGCTGAAATCCAACAGAGTGCTCACCATGTAACCCCCCCCCATGCTCACTTGTACACATACTCTCCTCCTCTCGTGTCAAAGCCTCTTCACAAATCCATGAGAGGCTTGGGTGTGAAAGTAAAGCACATGGTTTTAAAGGGCAGGGGCTTTTGATGCATGTGCTGAAACAGTGATGTGTAACTACATCAAGTGGCTACTTGGCGATGAGGATTCATGTGTCAAATGCATTTCCATGTAACCCACTTCCACCAGCCAAGCTGCTTTCTATGCACTTTCATTACAGGAAGCCGGAGAGGCCAAAATAGCTGGCATGGGAATTGCTGACACATTATGAGCTATTTGGAAATGTGCTTTATGAGATTATTAGAACTAGAGGTTTAGTGTTGCACTGACTCATAATGACAAAATTCAAGCATGATCAACATGTTGTGTTTGTACAGAAGAAATGCTGTGAAACATTTTGGTGACTATACCGACATATAAAAGACAAATTTTTATTTATTTTCTTCAGAAGATCCTTTTACTTTATTCGTATGGAATATTCCAATATTCCAGTCAGTATTTTTATGTTTTAGGTTTTGGGTGGATTAAAAGAATTAAGATTATTAGAATTAAGAAATTTACTCACCCCCTTGTCATCCAAGATGTTCATGTCTTTCTGTCTTCAGTGGTGAAGAAATTATGGTTTTTGAGGAAAGCATTTCAGGATTTTTCTCCATATAGTGGACTTCATTGGTGCCCTGATTTTGAACTTCCAAAATGTAGTTTAAATGCAGCTTCAAAGGGCTCTAAACGATCCCAGCCAAGGAAGAAGGGTCTTATCTAGCGAAACGATCAGTCATTTTTTTCGGAAAATAAAAATCTGTTTACTTTTTAAGCACAAAAGCGCGTGTAGCACAGGCTCTGGGATGCGCGTTCATGATGCTACTTACTATTGAATCACGTCAAAAGGTCTCTTTCTTACCATTTTATAATCTGAAGAACCTTCTTTCGCCAAAAAGAGCCTTTTGTGAAACAGAATGGTTCTTCAAATTTTAAAGGTTCTTTATAGAACCATTTAGACAAAATAGTTTCTTCTATGACATCGTGAAGCACCTTTATTTTTAACAGTGTAGCTGAAAAGTTTAATATTTACCAGAAACCTAATGACATTATTTATGAGGATCATGTGCAGTTTAAAGTTTTAGGTTGAATTTAGGTTAAATTGTAGTGCTTCAGTAAGTAATTCTGGAATCTTTAATCATTTTAATCTGGTTTAAGATAAACCTCTAGGAAAATAAAAATCTGTATACTTTTTAAGCACAAAAGTTTGTGTAGCACAGGCTCTGGGATGCGCGTTCATGGCGCTACTTACTATTGAATCACATCAAAAGGTCATGCAGAATGTAGGCGGAACTACAGACCCAGTGTTTGCAAAGTGGACTCGCAAAGACTAAGAAAGTGCAAGTAAGTCAAATGCTGTTTACAAACAAAAAGGTACGATGTTGGACGATTCTGAAGTTGTAGGAGAAAAAAACATGGAGTTTTTCGACATTCTCTACTTTTTGAGCCAGAGTACACAGACGATGAACTTGAGACATGATTCATAGTAGTGATGGGAAGTTCGGATCATTTTACCGACTCGGACCTTTGAGTCTCGTTCAGCAAAATGAACAAATCTTTTTTTCGAGTCATTTCATTCATTTTAGCAAAATCAGCGTCACGTGACGGCCCCATAAGATGAACGAACGACTCGAAAAACCCGAAGACTCGAAACAAGTGAACTAATTCCAGTACAGAACCTAATAGGATGTTGCGCATGCGCGACTGAACGAATCACTCCCCGAGACGACTCGTTCTTCCCGAGTCACATTAAAGATTTGTTCAAACGACTCATCACTAATTCGTAGCATCATGGACACGCATCCCAGAGCCTGTGCTACACAAGCTTTTGTGCTTAAAAAGTATACAAATTTGTATTTTTTGAAAAAAAAAAAAAAAAAAAAAAAAAAAAAAAAAAGACGCTAGATAAGACCCTTCTTCCTCGGCTGGGATCGTTTAGAGCCCTTTGAAGCTGCATTTAAACTGCATTTTGGAAGTTCAAAATCGGGGCACCAATGAAGACCATTAAATTGAGAAGTATACTGAAATGCTTTCCTCAAAAACCATAATTTCTTTACGACTGAAGACAGAAAGACATGAACATTTTGGATGACAAGAGGGTGAATAAATTATTTGCAAATTGTTGTTCTGAAAGTGGACTTCTATTATCAACTTCTATTAGAAATCCAGCTGGGAAAGAATAAATACAGTAAGCCATCACCCTTAAATGCTAAAACTCACTAGAGACAGGCAAGGCTGCAAATTAACAATCATAATAGAGGATATCATGCTATATGTAATGAACTGAGAGATGAGTTGAAAGCGAAAAATGCACAAAATAAACAACACTAAAGAAACAACACATAGTGCTCTGGGGAGCTGGGGAGCTGGGGAGCTGGCGCGATGCCGCCTCACCTCATGGTTTGCAGTTTTTGTAAGAGTGTGATAAGCACACATCATTATGCATTTTTCACAGTCTTAACTGAATGTACATCATTATATGAATCACCTGAATTAGTACATTATGTAACTCTTTACCTCTTCCCTGTCTGCTAACTATTTTACAAACTGTGGACATTCATTGCAGAGGCTGAATTAAAATTAACTAGCATAATGAGAAAATGAATGACTTATTGGTGGCTTGCTTGTTAGAGTCATTAGGACTTGTGTTTATGCTCATCTATCATAGGAGAAGCAGCCAGAATTGGCTCTGCTGTTTTTATAGAGCGTGGATTGTTCCAATTATCCAATACCTTTTATTGCAGTAAGTGTGCAGGCACTGCTAAAAGGATAAGGCCAACAATTAGCACTCTGGGAATCAGTGTGAACTCAAACCCAGTTAGAGATGAGCATGAGCCCATTAACCTCTACACCCCCTTTCATTCTTTTATACTTCATTACTGTTCCTCATTGAATTTGCACATGGGAAGGTGTTGATAATTGTTTTATGATGGTCGACTGTATTGTTTTGTCTTGCTGCTGAACTTGGTGCGGATTGAATCCTAGCAGACACATTATTTACCCATACTCCTATTGTTTTCGATACAAATGACAACAACGTACCAAAGACCATGCAAAGGTTTTGTGCAAGGATTACTTTTTTACAAATAGTAACTGAGTTAGTAACTGGGTTACACCATTAAAAAAGTAACTAATTACCAGGGAAAGTAACTATTGTGTTACTTAAAAAAAAGGATGTTAAATAAATGGACACTAAATAGAATAAATTATTATTATAAAACATTGTACGCTAATATACACATTATTTTAATGTTGCTATGGGACAATGTGAAAGACACCAATCAAATTGAATAAATTATTGTAAATATTATCAACTGGACACCTTGGCAGTAGAATCACCATTCGTTAATAAATTTTTGATAATCTAGTATTAAACTTTTAGTAATTAGAATAATCATGTATGAATGCATATTTGTCATGTTGACTGAACTTTGGACTGGTGGTTGTGCTTAAGAGATTGTTTGTCATTTAGTGTTTCTATAAAGAAGAGTAAAAACTAACAATAATACTGATAAGATAAAACTACTACTAAGGATTAATGAGCTGCTGGGTTCATGAATAATATTCGCATTGTCTGCGTTCGCTCAAACTGATTTGCTGAAATCAAAACAGGGATGATAATTGGTGTTTACTGGCAGTTCTAAAAAGCTGAAGAATTCCAAAGGAACGCCGTTATTTTGACAGGAAAATACAACAAAGAATATCGTTAACATGTAGCACGTCAGTTCTCCGTGGTATGTAAGACTCTCTCGCTCTGTATCATTCTTTTAGTGAGATGTTAAATTTGAAACTTCTGTGACTGGATCATTGTTTCAGTGAGTTGAACTCTGAAATGAATTATTAAGTTGAGCTTTTGAACTGGATCAACCAAGTGAAAACAATTTGATTTAAGGATTAGTTCACTTCCAGAATAAACATTTTCTGATAATTTACTCATTCCCATGTCATCCAAGATGTTCATGTCTTTCTTCATTCAAAAAGAAATTATAGCTTTTGAGGAAAACATTGCAGGATTTTTGAGCATTCACTCAGTATCATTATCTAATTTTTGATCGAGATGGCTTTTAGCTGGTTTTGCATCTGAACTCTTCATATTTATTTATTTATTTATTTATTTATTTATTTATTTATTTATTGAAAATTACAGATTGTTTCACTAGATGAGACCCTTATTTCTCAGCTGGGGTTGTGTAGAGGCCTTTGAAGCTGCACTGAAACTGCAATTTGGATCTTCAACTCGCTGATCCCCATTAAAGTCTACTATATGGAGAAAAATCCTGGCATGTTTTCCTCAAAAACCTTAATTTCTTTTTGCCCGAAGAAAGAAAGACATGAATATCTTGGACGACATGGGGGTGAGTAAATATCAGGAATTTTTTATTCTGGAGAAGTCAGAAGTCTTATTGCGCAAGTGAAGTGAACATTTTTATGATTTGAACAAAGGAGACTATGAACACATTGGAAAGGAGCTGTATAAAGACTTTCATATGAAGCTGTATGAAAAATGTAATTTATTTTGTTTTCAAATGGGGGAAAAAACAGACAGCAACAATATGAGCATAAATAGATAAATAATGACAGAGTTTTCATTAATGGGTGAACTATCTCTTTAAAATGCCTTTCCCTGTATTGTTGAACAAGCAGTAGTCACTAGTCATGTAATTGTATATTCTATATATACGCTGAAAGTGAAAGTACAAAGTGATCTTGCATATTCACCTGTTGGCCTGTAATGTAAAAGGGCATTTTTAAGCCGCTCTGCTGTGCTAATAAATTGATGGTATCAGTTTTGTACAGATCAATACAGGTTTGCATTTAGATGACAGAGCAAGAGGTCAAAAACCTAAACATACTGATAAGAATTGGTTTTAACCTTCACCTTGTGTTCCATTTACTTTATTATAATAACTCCTATATCTGCTCTTTCCTGCATAATGGCTGCTTATGGCTTTTAAAACTTTCAAAATGTTTTCTGGATTATTATTATTATTATTATTATTATTATTATTTCATCATATTTTTTTGCTAAAATTTAGTACAATGCTGTGTCTGATTCATGTTTAATTCATTGCAAGGCAGTTTGGGTGAAATAAAGTTTAGGCTCTCTTCACAGCAACAGCTAGCAGATGAATCTGGAGTCATTTCAGGTTATTCCTTCTATTCATCACTGAAATTTGTGCACCGGATGTGAGGGATTTTTGCTGGTGAAGAAAGGACCAGACTACTCATAAGGAAGTGTACTTCCAATACTACAATTCAAATGAAAGAAATACCATGTGACGCTGAGGGCAGACATTTGCATGAATTGAAAACAAGCAAATACAGCAGGGCAATGCATGTATTAAACATTGCTTTTAAAGATTGGCAGATCTACAAGGAAGAATAATGAATTCCGTCCAAAAGGTTGCGGCTGCCTTTTCTACCATTGACCCTCTATAGCGGAGGGAAGTGATGCCGTTGTATTCAGCTCATGATACAATTTTCATCTTGTCACCCACCTATCTGCAACACTGCACAGTGGGATTGTGTCCTTCTTTCTCCCTTTATCTTGTGAGTAGAATACAGTGGATATTGATGGTTTTACATAATGGAAGTGACCTGATGGCATGTGATTGAAGCTACGGGCCTGTTTTATTAAAATTCGTTTGTTATCCCGACCAAGCTTTTGGAAGTGCATATGCATGGAATGAACAGAAAAAAGGTTGAGCTGTGATGCTTTCTAAAATTGTGAAAAACAGCTAAAACTGCTAAGAACTGATTTTGACACCAAAGATGGTCACCCAAGGTCTTATCGCCCTCTCCGTGAGGAAGTTGAGAATTTAGTCATAGGTGACAAAACATCCAGAAGTCATGAAGAATCTGAAGTTAAAATGCTGATGTAATTCTATATTGTTTTCCAGGGAAACTGTCTATCTCTGCTCTGTGCAACCAAGACAAATTCCTGTCGGCTGTGAGACTGCCAGCAAACATCTGCAGAGGCAGAGTAACATTTCAGTTTGAATTATTTAGAGTGAGCTCCATGTTTTGTACCTTGAACTTTGAAACCCAGTGCAATATTGTGCATCTAAGATTTCCTGCTTTTGCCTTCTTACCCATGGGGTGATCTGTGACATTCCCTTGACATCCCTAGTGTGACTTTCCTTTTCCACTTGGTGATTCTGCAAATAGCCCCGAATGCACTTCACCGTGAACTAGGTATCACACACCTGGGAGTATAACTCTGAATAATGCCATTTGTTTCTTTGCTGCTTCTTCAAAGCTTTTTTTCTATACTCAGAAATGGAGCGTTCCGCACCGAACGCTTTTTAATTAGAGGTTAAAGTGCCGTTGGCATGTTTTGTTTTATACATCATTATCGTGTCCACTCTTCAGCAATTTTGCCCTTCTTAAAAGCTTGTCTAGAAAATCATGTAAGATGAGGGGAATGCTGCTCTCTGCTTAATCACAGTGCATTTGTCTAAAGATTGTAGTTGAGTAGCGGAGACCAGGGGCAATTGTAACACTAAATTTCTTCACAAACAAGCTAGACAGATGACACTTGAACGCAGCTGTGCACAGTGACTGCAATTAAATCGCTGGAGGTCACCGGGTCACTCTTCTGTGGGTTTATAGTAGTCGACTACGCAGTAGTATCTAGCTGTATGAGGTGGTGGTTTATTGTCTGCACTTCATGCTCATCAAGACTGCATTTGCAGTTTTTGGACAAGATTTCTCTCTCTCTCTTTTTATTTTATTTATTTTTTTTTTATATAAAGAAGTCTCTTCTGCTCACTAAGCCTGCATTTATTGATTCAAAATACAGCAAAAAAATAATTAAAATAACTGCTTTCTCTTTGAATATATGTTAACATATAATTTATTGCTTTGATCTAAGCTAATTTTTTTGAATCATTACTCCAGTCTTCAGTGTCACATGAAAATGTATAGAAATTAATACTTTTATTTAGCAAAGATGCTTTAAATTGATCAATAGTGATGCTAAAGACATTTATAATGTTACAAAAGAGTTCTATTTCAGATAAATGCTGTTCTGAACTTTCTATTCATCAAAGAAACCTGAAAAAAAAAAATCTACTCAGCAGCAAATCAGAATATTAGAATGATTTCTAAAGGATGTGACTTGAGTAATGATGCTAAAAATTCAGCTTTGAAATCACAGGAATAAATTACATTTTAAAATGTATTCAAATAGAAAACAGTTATTTTAAATATTAAAGATATTTCAAAATTGTACTGTTTTTGCTCTACTTTGGATCAAATAAATATATTTCCATCAGATTTTCATCACAAAATTCATTTGGTGAGCAGAAGAAACTTCTTTAAAAAACATTAAAAATCAAAACCCTTTGATTGTTAGTGCATTTGATCAAAAATACAGTAAACAGTTAAATTGTGAAATAATATTATTAGAATTTAAAATAAATGTTTTCTTATTATATACCATATTTTTTAAAATGTAAATTATTCCTGTGATGGCAAAGCTGAATTTTTAGCAGCCATCGCTCCAGTCCTCAATGTCACATGATCCTTCGTAAATCATTCTAAATATGTTGATTTAGTGCTCAAGACACTTTTCTTATTCTCATTATCATCAGTGGTGGAAAACCATTGTGCTGCTTAATATTTTTGTGAAAAATATCTTTCATTAAATGAATTTTTGTAACATTATAAGTATCTTTACTGTCATTTTTAATCAATTTAAAGCATCCTTGCTGAATAATAGTATTAATTTATTTTAAAACATTTTGAACTTTTGAATGGTAGTATATGTTCTCTTGCAGTATCTACATTATTAATATATGTGTGCGGGTGTATGCATAAGTTCTTTATCCATTTCACATGACAGCAAATGTAGGAGGTGGTAAAAAATGAAAGTCTATTAGATTTCAGTGGGCAGAACTGAATTAGCTGCTCGTTTAATGGCTTTCATGGGATTTTACACATCTGACAGACTTTGGAGTATTTAAAACTATATGCAGCCAGTCTCTCATGGGTGGAGAGTTTTATTCCAGAGTGTCAGAGATGGTGTATGCAATTGCAATTAACATGGCATTCATGGCAAGTAAATATCTCCAAGTAAAATCTTAATTCCCTTTCATCCTTGACACCCACTTTATCGCTCCTATATCTCTTCTCTCTATCTCTATTGGTCTGTCTGCTGTTTTATTCTTCCATCCTTTAAAAAGAATAATAGCAGAAAGAAAGAAAAATAAAACAAACACTCTGCCCAAGGAAGAGTGCTCTCACTTTCTTCTGCACTAAGATGCATTTTAGCTCATCGGTCAAACACAAAGCAATCAGTCGCACTTTCTTCCATCGCTAATTCTTTTATTCTTTTCATCAAAAAAGCTCTCAGGGAAAGCTAATGCGTTTTTAAAGTAGAAAATGGCTTGAATTGTTTTAGTCTAATTGTCTTTTTGGCACCGAGTTTAAAATCAATGGGAAGCTCAGAACATTCCCAGAGGAAAAGCAGCATATGTACAAACCTGAAGCTATATTAAATGCAGACCATGTTGAGATAAGTTTATGTTTTGGTATTATTTTTCCATCAAATAATTAAGTACAAATGCACACATACAAATGATGTGCCTGGGGTGTTCATGGATTTAAAAAAGTCATAAAATTAAGATTTTATGAGTTTAAATTCTAAATAAGCGTGTTAGAGAAGCATACTCATTTCTGTGTTAATTGATTTCACAGGAGCTGTCAGTGATGCCCTTGCTGATTCTCTGTCATCTGTTGGTGGGACATTACCTCACTTCCTGCAAGAGCCCGAGGATGCTTACATAATCAAAAACAACCCAATCAAGCTGCGCTGCCGTGCGACTCCTGCCCTGCAGATCTTCTTCAAATGTAACGGGGAATGGGTCCATCAGAACCAGCATACAGCACAAGAGTACATGGACCAAAACACAGGTAAGACACATATGATCGTGCTGCTGCCATCCACCTAATCATTTCTTTCAAAAATATATTTAAAGGGGTCATCGGATGCCCATTTTCCACAAGTTGATATGATTCTTTAGGGTCTTAATGAAAAGTCTATAACATGTTTGGTTAAAATTTCTCAATGGTAGTGTAAAAAGCACCTTTTTTACCTTGCCAAAATCAGCTCTGCTAAAATCAGCCTGTTCTGGTCGAGGTTGCTTTAAATGTTAATGAGCTCTGCTCGCCCCGCCCCTCTCTTCTCTCTGTGGAGTGACGAGCCTGTTTACTTTAGCCACATTTAGCTGCTTTTAGCCATGAAACTTGCTAACTATCACATTATTAGGGAAGGCGATTGCAAAGATTCATAATAAAAAACCTTATACTCACTTCTGCTGTAAGTGAAGCTGGATCACGAATGATTTGCACGAACATAGACGCATTTGTTTAGATTGGGAGGTGCATTCCCTTCACAAACAAAAGTCATCCACTGCATCTTCAGCGACTCAGAGAGTAAATGAAGACCACTACGTTCATTATTACATCCAACAACACAACACCTCAATTGCTTAGGAGCCATTCTTGTCTACGTCCCTGTTCCGGCATCAAAACAATGGCGATTGGACTGTTACTGCTTATTCAGTGTGGGTCTAAGGTAAGACGCCAGTGGGAGCAGCCGCTGTTGGTGTGTCGTCACACAGACAAGAAGCTGAGAATGGCTTGATTTGAAAAAGGGGAAAATATTTTTACAGATTAAATAAAAACCACTGGGCTGATTTTTATCTTTATAGGGTGGTTGTCTACACACATTTATGTTCAAACAAAATGTAAAAGTGAACTTTTCATCCGATGACCCTTCAGTGTATGTCCATACAGGCCTATAGGTTCATCTGTAGTTCAGATTCACTTAATGGCTTAGTTTACTTCAAGAATAAAAATTTCCTGAAAATGTACTCACCCGCATGTCATCCAAGATGTTCGTGTCTTTCTTCAGTCGAAAAGAAATTAAGGTTTCTGAGGAAAACATTCCAGGTTTTTACTCCATATAGTAGACTTCAATAGGAGCCAACAGGTTGAAGGTCCAAATTTCTCTACACGATCCCAGCTGAGGAATAAGGGCCATTATCTCTTCAAAAAAAAAAAAAAAGTAAAATTGATATACTTTTAACTACAAATGCTTGTTATGCAGTAGCTCTGTGATGCGCGTTTGTGACTTCACACATTACGTAATCACGTTGGAAAGGTCACACATGGTTAGTTCTTCGCCGGTTCAAAAAGGTAGGGTAGGCTGAAAAACTCAATCATCCAACATCGTTGTTTTACCTTTTCTTGTAAAGGGCGTTGGACTTTTTTTTGCACGTTTGTATTACACCTACATAACATGTCACTTTTCCATCATGACTACATAATGCATGAAGTCAAGCTTTTGCAAGACAAGCATTTGTGGTAAAAAAGGTTACAAATTTGTAACAATTTTTTTTTTTTTTTAATGACGTATTGTTTCGCTGCATAAGACACTTATTTCTCGACTGGGATCGTGAGAGCCCTTTCAGGCTGTAGTGAAACTGCAGTTTGGACCTTCAACCCAATTTTTAAATTCCTTTTCAACTGGAGAGAGAAAGACATGAACATCTTGGATAACATGGGGGTGAGTAAATTATCAGGAATTTTTTATTCTAAAAGTGAACTAATCCTTTAAACCTGTTATCTATTAGAACCTTAATGGATCTTTTCCCCTTTGTCTCCTCTTTTCTGTATTTTTCTGTTTTATGAAAACACAAAAAAGCCAGGAATGAATATAATAAAAGGACATTTAATTAGGCAGTTGGTTAATTTTGTTAACTCTATTCATTGTTATATAATCTGAGAAGTTTATTCCATAAATTGCTTCTGAATGTATCACCATCTTCACACTACAGCTGGTTATTTCCCAGTTAGTCTGTATCACAGGAAAGATTTAGATGCTCATTGTGATATTCTCATGAATAAATAAAGTTCATGGTTGGGGTGATTTGGCAATGCGATATTATATCGACATCTGTCATGATACAATAACATTGAAATTCTTTATTGTTACTATGGCTGTTGTGAATCAGAACTGTAGTCTGTTTGCTTACTTGTTTCTCATTCAACTACACTGGGTGTCAGTGCTTTGCACAGATGTATTTTTAGCCTCTTCAGAGCCTGGATTTTGGTTGAATATAAATAATTGAGCATGCAGTGACCAGTGCTAAAATATGAATCTTATATTTGTCAGAAAATATGAATAAAAGTATAGCTAAAAATATCTCATCCCTCACCTCTACTTGTCAGCTGTTGTATTGTTTTGTAAGTTCTGCAAAATTCATTTCATGTTTCCTTGGCAACTTGCCAGCTACAATAATGTCCAGCACAATTTAGGCTGAATTACAGGAACTGTCAGAGGTACACACTTGGCAGTGCATTGATTAGAGGATTTCTTCTTTTGTATTACCAAAAAATAAAAACCTAATCCACCAGCTTCTCCGAAGCACACCATGATTAGTCCACATAGGTGTTTGCCTCACATGAAGGCTGTGTGCCAGGAAGAGCCTCTTAATTGCTTCTGGAAGTTCATTATTGTGTGATTGCTGTGCTGTGAAATTGTTGAGGGCATGATAATGGCAAAATGAAAAATCACAACAGATTATTTTCCCATCTACATATGGGAAAAGTCAGAGAAGTTTAGGCAAACTTGCTTGTCACTATGTCACATTCTGTAGACGCATTGCCAAATAAAATGTGATTTGCTGTGTTCAAAATGACTTTAATAACGCATTTATTTTAATACATATTCCGATATGGATGTATTCAGTTGGTGCTGGATTGTTGTGGCTAAAGACAGGAAGAAGACGCTACGGTGAGCATGTAATCACTGAAATGGATGTCTCAAGAAGTCTGAATTTCTGCTTTTACATTGATTATATGCTCAGAAATTGGTCTGGAAAGCCGCACTGTGTCTTCCCAGTCTTTTGGCCACAGTGAAGAATGAGGTGACTTATTGTTTAGGTGATGATTTTATCTGGTGATCTACCAGACCGATTTATCACAGATTTTCTGCTTTCTAATCTGTTTCATCTCGACACTGTACATACATGCTCAAGACTTTGCAACATGTTTTCGTGTCCCTGTTTCTGCACCCTTGAGCATTTGCATTTCACGTGTCCTTGCACACAGATTCATCATACTGTTGCTCTCAAAGGACATATCATCATTACAAATTAAGTCAGGTTGAGTGGTCATAAATGAACAACTGTAGCAGTCGCATTTTAAATGCGAAATAGCATCCAAGAGGTTCTGGGCGTCACATGCTCATTCTACTAAATGTTTTGCTTCCTTATCTAGCTTGCTGTCTTTTGTGCAATAGATTTACAGCAGATTTTTAGGACAGGTTGCTTACCATTCCCTACTCCCCTTTTGCTCTGTCCAGCTACAATATGGAAAGCAGTAATTTCCTCCCCTGAGAATATACTTTCCCCATTACCAGGTTCACTGCCTGCAGTGTTGCCAAGGCGATGAAATGTATCAGTCTGGGCCCAAGTGGATTTGCAATTAGAAGAGCCAGAGGAAGTCTCCATTCGGCCAATCGCATTGCCAGCTTTACATCAGTGCTAAACTCATAACCAGCGATAACGACATCCTTTATAGCACCCCACCATGCCACCATAATGGATGACAAAAACGGGGATTGGATTAGAAGGACGCTAATCAGAGCCACAGATCTACAAAGAATTGGATTTTGTTGATTAGAGCATGGGTCTTCAATGTCATCGCAAGCGCAAGATAAGATCTCTTATTTACCAGGCATACAGATAAGCAGCAACACATTGCCCTTGAGTTTAGACCAGGTGAAGATCGAGAGATACCAGTCCAAACCTGTTGGACGGAAGCCTGAACTTAAACTTTCGTACTTTAGTTTTTGGAATTTGTTTGCTATTGTGGGAACAAATTAAGATCACGTAGCCAGTTTTGTTTTTCATTCTGGCTTATGTTGGGAACAGAAAACAGTCGACAGAAGGGCAGCAGAAGGGGCTGTCATGTTTATAGCTGATAAATATAGCTGATTTTCTCCTTGGTAAATAAACAAATGGGTGACAGTGTTGATCAGCTCAAATGTGTATCTTTATCTAATTCATTTAAAGTTTTCCCTTGGTGCATATTTCTCTAAAACTGTTCTCAAATGGGTTCAGGCACCAGTAGGGATGTGACAGAAATGTTTTGTAATGGCAGAAAGTTAGTTTTATTAATAATTTACTCATGCCATAAATGTCAGTGCTTTATTGCAGATAAATTTCTGTTTTACAACACAATCACACTCAATCCTCTACAATGCTAGTAAATCACTCACATATGCAACTAAATCTTTGCTCTGAGTGACTAAATGATGTGTAACAATAGCCATTGACTAATAAATTCTTAAATTTAACTCACCAGTATGTGAGTTGATTTAAGTATGAGTTTACCACAGATATATTTTCACTCTCTGAAAAGTTTGACTGAGTGCTTCAGTTTCACTCTCTGTCAAGCGATCTTTGCTATTTTTTTAAGTTCATCTCAATGGATGTACAGCATACGTGTATGTGACATGCCGTAAACTCTAGTGTGACGGCAAACGCCTCACTGTCACTTTGCTGAGAGCACTTTTTCTCGCATACATGCAAAGAAAGAAAGTGAGAGAGAGTCTAACATGCTATCCAGAATTGACAGACTTCATGTAAACGATATTCTTTGTTGTATTTTCCTGTCAAAATAACGGAGTTCATATGGAATTCTTCAGCTTTTAGGAACAGCCAAAAGATACTGCTAGTTTCTTCAGTAGTGGGCGGAACTAATGAGCAAACGGCAATCTCATTTGCTGGTGCTCATCTATTATCTTCCCTGTTTTGATTTCAGCAAATCAGTTCAAGCGAATGCAGTTCGAGCTCATTAATCCTGGGTGCATTTTATATTGTTATTAGTAGTAGAACTCTTATATTATTATTATTATTATTATTATTATTATTATTATTATTATTATCTTATCAGTAATATTGTTTGTTTTTTCCTTTTTTTTTTTTTTTAACAGAAACACTGAATGACCAACAATATCTTAAGCATCTCCACTAGTCCTTAGTAATTTTAATTACTGAAATTCTATTATTAAATAATGTCTTATTATCATAGTGTCATATTATAGTGCTTGACTGACTGATATTAAGAGTGTATTTTCAGATATTTAAAAAGCTGTGTGCTTTTTGTGCTATATATAAATATACACACACACATACACTGAACAGGCATAACATTATGACCACTGACAGGTGAAGTGAATAACACTGATTATCTCTTCATCACAGCACCTGTTAGTGGTGGGATATATTAGGCAGCAAGCAAACATTTTGTCCTCAAAGTGGATTTGTTTGAAGCAGGAAAAATGTGCAAGTCTAAGGATTTGAGCGAGTTTGACAAGGGCAAAATTGTGATGGCTAGGTGGCTAGGAGTCAGTGCATCTCCAAAACTGCAGCTCTTGTGGGGTGTTCCCAGTCTGCAGTGGTCAGTATCTATCAAAAGTGGACCAAGGAAGGAACAGTGGTGAACCAGAGACAGGGTCATGGGCAGCCAAGGCTCAATGATGCATGTGGGGAGCGAAGGCTGGCCCATGTGGTCCGATCCAACAGATGAGCTACTGTAGCTCAGATTGCTCAAGAAGTTAATGCTTGTTCTGATGGAAAGGTGTCAGAATACACAGTGCATTGCAGTTTATTGCGTATGGGGTTTGCATATCCACAGACTGATCAGAGTGCCCATGCTGACCCCTGTCTGCCACCGGAAGCCCTGGGCATGTGAGCATCAGAACTGGACCATGGAGCAATGGAAAAAGGTGACCTGGTCTTATGAATCATGTTTTCTATCATATCGTGTGGATGGCCGGGTATGTGGGTGTCACTTACCTGGGAACACATGGCACCAGGATGCACTATGGGAAGAAGGCAAGCCAGCAGAGGCAGTGTGATGCTTTGGGCAATGTTCTGCTGGGAAACCGTGGGTCCTGCCATCCATATGGATGTTACACATACTGTACCACCTACCAGCATTGTTGCAGTTCATGTATACTCTTTAATGGAAATGGTATTCCCTGGTGGCTGTGGCTGCTTTCAACAGGATAATGTGCCCTGCCACAAAGCAAAAATGGTTCAGGAATGTTTTGAGGAGCACAACAACGAGTTTGAGGTCTTGACTTGGCCTCCAAATTCCTCAGATCTCAATCCATCCAATATCAATCCATTTCTCTGGGAGTTTGAACTTCCAAAATGCAGTTTAAATGCAGGAAGAAGGGTCTCATCTAGCAAAACGATCATGTATTTTCTAAAAAAAAATTGACAATTTATATACTTTTACCTCAAATGCTCGTCTTGTCTAGCTCTGCGTGAACTCTGTGTATTCCGGTTCAATACGATTAGGGTATGTCGAAAAACTCCCATCTCATTTTCTTCCCTAACTTCAAAATCGTCCTACATTGCCGTTTTAAATTTTCTGTAAGGGGCATTTGATCTTCTTTGCAAGTTCAGTTTGTAAACACTGGGTTGGTACTTCTGCAGCGATGTAGGACTATTTTGAAGTTGGAAAAAAAAATGAGATGGGCGTTTTTCGACATACCCTTATTGTATTGAACCGGAATACACAGAGTTTATGCAGAGCTAGACAAGATGAGCATTTGAGGTTAAAAAGTATAGAAATTGTCAGTTTTTTAGAAAATAACCGATTGTTTTGCTAGAGAAGACCCTTCTTCCTTGGCTGGGCTCGGTTAGGGATCGTTCAAACTCTTGGGCACCATAGATGTCCATTATATCAAGAGAAATCCTGAAATGTTTTCCTTAAAAAACAATTTCTTTACGACTGAAGAAAGAAAGACATGAACATCTTGGATGAGCTTAAACAGTGCACCTTCAGGGGTCTAGTGGAGTCCATGCCTCAACACAATAACCAACACAATATTAGGAAGGTGGTCATAATGCTATGCCTGATTGTGTGTGTGTGTACTTGTTTTTGCTATTTTTGACATTGGGTGGGTGAGGGGATAAACAGTATTGTTTGGTCAGTATAAAAACAAACGTGTGTGTGTGTGTGTGTGTGTGTGTGAGTGTGTGTGTGTATATATATATATAATATATATATATATACATATACATATACATACATACATACATACACACACACATATATATACATACATAGATACACACATACACACACACACACACACACACACAGAAGGTCTGGCAAGTAAACAAAAAAAAATTCACTAGCCAGTGGCTATTCTATTTCCAAGGTGTACGTAGAAGGTTGCTGTTCATTTCATTCCATAAGTGCAAACGTTTCTGCTGTCAAACAGTTTTCAGTGTATGTTTTAGAATTGATGAGAACTGACAGTTAGAATGTCTACAGTAGCCTTCATATTGAGCCACTCTTAAAAAATTTGACATTTTAATGAGAACTATCCTGAAAACTGTCCTCCATTATTGTCAATTTTATAGACCACATGTAAGCATTTAGGCCTATCCATCTGACTACAATAATCATTATTAAATGGCTCTATTAAATACTTGAATATAATTGCAGTCAGAGAGTTTTTGAAATATTGACCATGAAACTGTGCAATTGTCTGTATTTCCAAGCAACTGATTTCCTATATGGGCATGTTACAAGTTTTCTGTGTCACTCAACAATCTTTGTCTTTTCAAATCAGTGTTTAATGTCTATTTTTGTATTTAAATATTATGTAGCTACATGATTATTTGTGATAATATACAGTCAGCTAGCATACTGTATCACAAAATAAACCCCTCATTTGGTCAAAGTTCGGGTCAGTAAGATTGTAAAAATATTGCATAATATTGCTGTTTTTACAGAATACTTGATCAGATGGATGCAGCCTTGGTAAGCTCAAGAGACTTATTTTTTTAATGCACAAAATGTAAATTTTCATGAGTCAAGTTGTTTATTATTGTTAAAAAAAATAATGTGAAGTGACATGATTATGCCCTCATCTATTCCTGCTTGTAGGCAAACAGTGTGATTGAGGGTGCTTGAGAATTCGCTGTGAATTCCATGATTGCCGAAATTCCATGAATGGATGGATTTATCTATGCAGTGCAATATTTTTGCACATTAATGCCATAATCAGTGACAGAAACATGTTTAATACATCAGCTAATTATATGCTCTCTTACGGCTTTTGCCTCTGCAAATCAGTTGCTGATGTACTGAATGCCTTAATAATCCAACCCTTAAGGTGATGAATGTGGTTTATGATACTAGTTACTGAGCATCCCTGGTGCTTCAATAATTTGCTCGGTTGAAGTGTAGCTCAGCAGGAGTTGAAAGCGCCTCGTTTATGCTGGTCTTTCAGTGACTGATAAAACAGCAAGATGCATGCTTTCCTTCCGTCATAGCCATTAACACTGCTTTGGGAAACAATACATAAATGCTTGTAATATTATTCTTTTTATTCTTCAGTTTTGACTGGGAAACAGATCTGGAATTTTCAAAGGTGTTCTACGAACCCCATCCTGGAGCACTACCTTAGGTTTTATTTGTTCCAAGTGCTCATGAGGACAGTTATAGAGCATAACCATCATATGAAAAATCATCCTCCGCTAAGTCATTTATCACGGCTTTGCCAAAGGAGGAAGAAATGACTGCCGCGCTGCTCGCTGTGCCTCTATTATTGTCCTTTACTGATAAATGACAAGCTGAAACTTCTATGCAGCGGCACACAAATAAGCCCCAAAGACTGCTCCATTTAGGATTATAACCTGTGGATTGTGGTTTAAAAAAAAATACAAATCTCTGTTGATAGTGTAGGTGTCGGGGGAGAGAGAATACTATTGAATGTGACCAGAAACTAGATGACGCTTTTGCTTCCTGTCTATAGATTAGAGGCAAATAGAAAGAGGCAGATCCAGAGAAGTTCCAAACACTATAGGGGGCGCAGATGCTGCCTGGATCCGATAATGAGCTCTTTGTGTCCCCGTCATACCTGAAGTGAAGGCCTTGAGTCCTGGCGACCAGGCAGCGGTGACAAACTAACAATGACAAGATCTTTCCTCTGGCACTGTGTCTGCATGCTTTTTTCTTCTCTGCCATGGAGTGTCAAATTCTAATGGCTGCTATCGTCAGGAATTAAGTCAGTATGTTCCTGGAGTACTGTGGTTTGAATGAGTGAGAGTTAACTAGGAACTAGAATACACTTTGTGGTGTTTGCCACTTAAAAGAAAGAAATTTAATTTCAATTTTAAAAGAGTTGTTAACCAAAAAGAAATATTTACTACATTTCAAGCTTTTTGAGATGCACAGGAGTTTATCTCTTCATAAAAACAGATTTGGAGAAATTAAGGATTATATCACTCGCTCACCACTACAGGCGTTTTAACTTTAAACATCGCTTCTGGCCAAAATAAAAGTGTGTTATCAATAATAATAATAATGCCATAATAATAAAGTCCATCCCCTGTTGTCTTCTCAATCCAAAATCCAAATTGTGCTCTCACATCAAAATCTGTTCCAGTAAAGAAACAAACGCATGTACATCTTGGATAGAATGAGGGTGAATACATTTTCAGCAAATTTTCGTTTTATTGGTGAACTAATCCTTTAAACCATTTGTTTTTGGTCAAAGTCATTATTTTTTATTTTGTTCTGTGTTTTCAACACTGCCTGAATATCATCATGAACCTGTCAAACAGAAAGAGTTGTTACCTGCTGAAAACTATCATTTCTTTCACATTTGAGAGAAAATTACTGTGCGTGCACAGTAACATTATGTGGACACTATTTCAGCTGCCACTCGGTCAAAACATGTTAACGTATTTATAATATAACGCAGAATAAAAACTCTTGTATGTTTCATGCTGTTCACTTTCGCTGTAGATTGGCTGCATGTTTCACACTGCGATTGGCTGGTGTTTTGTTCTTTTCTAAGTCAACAGAGAAAGACTGCAAAAACTTGTCAGATTAAGGCATATAAATATTAAGTGTCTAGAAATATACATATATGATGAATATTAGTATTTATGTTAGTATGTTATTATTATTAAAATATATAGAGGCTTAGTGACCTTAGTAGGATTCACCATATGGATTCGTTAATTTGCCAGTTTATTAGCGCTCACTTAACATCGTTGCCTTTTAGTAATGATTTCTGTTTTCTTTAGTTAGGCAAATATCACACAACAAAATTATTTATTTATAATAATAATTAATTATAACATAATTATTTATTGGCAGATTTTTCACCTTAATAAATTATATCCAATGAAATAAGTTTAAGTCATTTACGTGCACTAAAAGATATCTTTTATCATATGTCAGATCACATATTTTGTTATTCTATGTTGTACGTGAATATATTGATTTTGAATTAAAAGTGTAGTTCATCCAAAAATTTAAATTCTGTCATTAATTACTCACCCTCATGTCATTCCAAACCCGTAAGACCTTCATTCATCTTTGGAATACAAATGAATATATTTTTGATGAAATCCGAGAGCTTTCTGACCTTCCATAGACAGCAATGCAACTTACACGTTTAAGGCCCAGAAAGGTAGTAAGGAGGTAGGTAAAACAGTCCATGTGACATCAGTGGTTCAACCGTAACATTATGAAGCTATGAAAAGACATTTTGTGCACAAAGAAAACAAAAATAACGACTTTAATGATTCGTGTCAGTCTCCGCATTCACAAAAGTACTATGATGCATGCGTGTAGATCGTCCATCCCTCTTAGACTGTATATTCTAGTTCAGATAAGTAAGACTGGGCAAAATATTGCAAATCATCCTCTGTCGAAATTTTCAGACATTTTTGCAAAGACTGTTTTATGTACAGCATGTCTTCCTCTGCATATATACAAGGTGCAGCGCATCCGAGTTCAACGTCAGAATGGCATACTCTAGTGGTTATGTGGCGAAGACTGACACGGAAGAGAAGAAATAGTTGAATAAAGTCAACCTGATCTCATGACAAAAACATACCTTTGGGAACTTTTTCATACCAGCATGTACATGTACATTTTGTAACATATTCAATATGAAATGTTCACTGAGTGGTGCTAAAAGAGTGTTCGTTTTTTTTCCCCCCGGGAACAGATGAACGTACATATGGTACGTTTTATGTGACATTGGTTTTGTACGTGTCACTGCAGTTCTGACTTGAAATGTCCGTTGAGTGGCGTTATAACTCTAATATGCCGTGATGTTTTAAAATAACATATCATCTGACCTACACCTAAACCTACCCTATAGTATGAGCAAAAGCAAATGTGACGTAAAAACGCAATTGCAAGCATGCCGTTTTAGCTTGTTTATCGATCTCTCATCTTTCAGATCTTTCATCGTGAGTCATGTTTTTCACAGGGTTTGTACCCAAGGATTCCGCATCCTAAATTTCGTGCCGGCTGAGCTACCGAGCAAGTTTGTTATGCTCAGTGTTATGCCCGTTTTCGACTCCCTGCCAAATTATGTTTCCTTCTCGTTGAAATTGGAGTAATCTGTAATCTGGCGGGGGGTCAGAATTCAGAACAACACCGGAAAGCGAAACATATGGAGCTGTAATCATAACTGTGTACAAAAACGATTGAAAGTGCTCAATGTTTTACTGCCTTTAGTGTTTATTTCTGTTGGAAACCACAGTGATATGTACTTACTGGTAAGTATTTTATGTCTTGCGAAAAAGTTCCCACAGGTATGTTTTCATCATGAGATCAGGTAGAATAAAGTCCTTTTTCTTCCTCTTTGTGCATAAAAAAGTATTCCCGTATCTTGCAAAAATTACGGTTGAACCGCTGATGTCACATGGACTATTTTATCAATGTCCTTACTATCTTTCTGGGCCTTGAACATGTCAGTTACGTTGCTGTCTATGCAGGGTCCGAAAGCTCTCAGATTTCATCAAACATATCTTAATTTGTGTTCTGAAGAAGAACGAAAGTCTGATGGGTTTGGAACGACATGAGGGTGAGTAATTAATGACACAATTTACTAACTAACTTTACTAATTAACTAACCCTTAAGTTAAAGTGTGTTACTTTCTGATTTGTCTTGTTCAGATGTTTTATTGAGGCATTTATGTATTTTTTTAAAAATGTTTGATTACAAAAAGTTTGATTGTACCCATAATAATTTAATTTAGTGCTACAAATTCTCTTAAACACCAATCTCAGGGCAAAGTCCTGTTACTCTGTCACTTCTGTTATTTATACTCATTTCTTCTCTCCTCTATCTCAGACTGATGAAATCACTTTCCAGTGACTGCACAGCAAAGCTTCAGGGCAGTTGTAGCTCATGTGGCTCAGTCCAGCTTTCTGTCATGGAAGAGGGAGCCAGCTGACCACTGCGAGTATAGTTATGACGTGTCAGAGCTGACATGTGATGTGGTGTTGACATCTGTTAGTGACAGCTTCTCAGAAAAAAAAAAGCTTCTTTCTGAGAAAGTGCCTTTACGCTACAATAGATGGAAGCTGACTGCAAATGAAGGACAGAGAAAGAGAGAGAGGACTTTTGCAGTGCAACAAATGGAAGCTGACTGCAAAGCAAGGGCAGCGAAAGAGGACAAGTACAGGGCATCACCCTTCATTTCGCTTAAAGCAGACGCATTTTAGTGTTGATGTTCCTCTTCTCTGGGCCTATAATAGCATTATCACAGGCAATTGCACACTCAACACTCGCACTGCAACATACATGTCTGGGGCACAACAGGGGGCAGCGGCTTTTTTATTTTTTTGAAAAGGAGGATGTTACGTGAAATTACAAGTTTAAATCAGATTTGCTAATCTTGTGCCTTTCAGGTTTTAAATTGTTGGATTTTTTTTAATAGCAGGGATAAAGCAACCAATTAACTGGAGGGAACATGTCCCTGCCGTATGTTTTTTCAAGTTAGTGCTTGCTTTTTGTGAGGTAATCACAAAAACATTTTATTTTAAGAGACAGAAAGCTCTCGAGCTTTAATCAAAATTATCATAATTTGGGTTCCGAAGATGAATGAAGGTCTTACGGGTTTGGAACGACATGAGGGTGAGTAATAATGACAATTTCCATTTTTGAGTGAATTATCCCTTTAAAACCATGACCATACATACATAAAGGATTTTTTTTTGGTTAACAGGGTCCCACCAGTGTTGGGGAAAGTTACTTTTAAAAGTAATGCATTACAATTTTGTGTTACTCCCTAAAAAAATGTAACTCTTACGTTACTTAATGACTTTTTAAGTAATGAAAGTAATGCGTTACATTAATTTTGCATTGCTTTCTAAATCTGCACAGGGCATGCTTGTTTTAATATAAAAAGTTCTATTTTTGGCAAATGTAAAAGCCCTTTCACATCAAAAGCCTCAGGCTGAAGGAAAAGTACATTTACATCTGTACAGTAGAATGCAAAAAAAAAAAAAAAAAAAAAGAAAGAAAAGAACAAATGTTAGTTTATCTTGAGTAATTTTTGCTTATTAATATAGTTGAATTGGATCATCGAAGGCCAGCAGCAAAGACACTGGTTAAAAAAGTGGGATTTAATACATAAAAGATTTTTGTATTATTTAACATTTTTAATTTTTGCAGGTTTGCATCATAATCTGAGTTGCATTTAACTGTTTTTATTCATTTTGAGGAAAACTGAATGTGTTTCTTTTTTTGTGTGAGTGAGATGAATTAATGCATGTTCACATTTATTCTAGAACTGAAGTAACATCTTACTCCCGATTTCTCTCAACATGGGGACAGGAGAGCTTTTAATCAATAAATAGGAATTAAAGTAACTGGCGTTACTTATTTGAAATAGTAACTCAGATATTTTCTTGTAAATTAAAAAGTAATGTGTTACTTTACTAGTTACTTGAAAAAAGTAATCTGATTGCGTAACTCACATTACTTGTAATGCGTTACCCCCAACACTGGATCACACAGTGCTCTTTCTAGCTGTTTTATAGTTTTGATCTCTCTTAAAAGACAATAAGAAGATACTTGCATGCTATATTGTCCTCATGTATACATATTTAATTTGCTGTATATCAGAAACCATTAATTTAGCTTCCATTGTAGTTTTATAATAAACAACTAATATTTCAACCGGTAGCATAGGTTAAGATTTATTTTATTTCTTGAGAATATTTTGTTTACAAATAAAATAATTAAATTCAGCATGAAATGGAAATGTAATTTTTTGTTTCGGCTCTTAACAAGATATCATAAATCGATCTTTATTTGAAATGACACATTTATGTGTTGTGACCTTTAGTCCATTAAATCCCAGCCCTTTCGTACAAAATGAAAGATTTAGATCAGCCTCCATCCAAGTAACAACCAAAGAATAGATCCAAGTTCCTGCCCTAAAGTTTTTCTTTTTGCAATCATTTGCATGTATGTTAAAATATGAAAGAAAAGATCTGACAGCACTTTTACTTTATTGCGTCTTTAAAGATAACAAAAAATGCAATAACAAAAACATATGCAATTCTAAGAGTGGAAAAACAGGGTGTAAGGTGCTCATGAGAAACTAGATTATGGCTGTATTTATTCCAAGAAAAAACTTAAAAGCGGCCCTGAACAACTGGTATAACAGAGTTCAAAACCATGTGAATGTTCATCAGGAGAGAGTAGCGCGTAAACGAGTTCAAACCTTGAATGCAATGAAACATCCTTGAATATGTTGTTCATGTATATTCTTTTTGGTTCATTTTTTCATTTTTGAAGTCTTCCCTTCATCGCTCTAATAGCACTTTGTGCCATGGCTGTTATGATAATTATTTATTTGGAGTTACGCTGGAGGGAGCTGCCATGCAGAGCGGGTGGGGAGTACATGAGCGTGTGATGGAGGATGACATTAATGTGCTATTAAGCTTCTACCCCGTGAGCAAAATGTCACATTTGCCACTGTGAGCTCAGGAACGCACATGCACACAATGAGATGAGTCATTTGGAGGAGGTCACACCAATGTTACGTAAGTTAGTTGAGAAATGACCTGTTACCCAAAGAGGGAAGAACGCAGCCTCTGGACTCCCACACAGTTAAGGTCCACATTAGTAATGCAAGTAGTCATTTAACAGATGCTTTTGTTCAAAGCAACTCTTATTACATGGACAGTCCCCCTGGAGCAAGCTGGGGTGAAATACTCTGTTCAAGGGGCCAATGGGTTGTAGCTCCTTCTTTGGATATCTTCTGAATGAAAATTAAATGAATTATGTATAATGTATAAAATAAATATACATTTGTTTGTATTTAAAATTATTTCAGTTAATTTATTTGTATTGTATTGTATTTATTTATTTACATATTTAATTATAATTATTGCAGTTTTAATTTTCAATTTGTTTATTTATTTTTTTTTTATATTTGACTATTTATATTTCCATTTTATTTATTTATTTATTATGGAAGCCTATTTCCGCCACTGAATAAAAATTTATGAAGATTATTGTGACTATTTATCTCACAATTCTGACTTTTGCACTATTATTGTGCAAGACAAATCATTGTGCAATTGCGAGTTTATATCTCGTGATTCTGACTTTTTTCTCTGAATTGTGTGATACAAACTCATATTTCTGACTTTTTTCTCAGAATTGATATAAACTGAGTTGCGAGAGATTGAGTCAGAGTTTTTTCTTAGAACTGCGTCATATAAACGAGAAATAGTCAAAATTGTGAGATATTACAAGCTCACATTTGCAAGAAAAAAGTCAGAATTGCGAGAAAAAGAGTAAGAATTGCAAGATATAAACTTGCAATTGCACGAAAAAAGCTGAATTACGAGATACAAACTCACATTTGTGAAAAAAAATTCTGACTTTTTTCTCAGAATTGTGAGATATAAACTCGCATTTCTAACTTTTTTTCAGAATTGAGATACACTCTTAAAAATAAAGGTGCTTTAAAAGGCTCTTCACAGTGATGCCATAGAAGAACCATTTTTTATTCCATAAAGAGCAATTCAGTCAAAGGTTCTTTAAAGAACCATCTCTCTTTTACCTTTTTATAATCTGAAAAACCTTCTTTTGCCACGAAGATCCTTCAGGTTCTTCAGATGTTAAAGGTCCTTTATGGAACCATTTAAACAAAATAGGTTCTTCTATGGCACCGTGAAGCACCTTTATTTTTAAGAGTATATAAACTCACAATTGTGAGTTTAAAGACTTTTTTCAATTTTATATCTTACAATTCTGATTTTCTTTCTCACAATTGTGAGTTTACATCTCGTGATTCTGGCCTTTTTCTCAGAATTGTCATATAAACTCACAATTGCAAGAAATGAAGTCAAAATTGCAGGATATTACAACTCATATTTGTGAGAAAAAGTCAGAATTGTAAGATATAAACTCGCAATTGCGAGAAAAAAGTCAGAATTACAAGATACAAACATTTGCGAGAAAAATTCCAACTTTTTTTCTTGCAATTGCGAGTTTATATCTCGCAATTCAGATCTTTTTCTCGCAATTCTGACTTTTTTCTCAGAATTGAGATATAAACTCACAGTTGTGAGGTATGAAGTCCAATTCTGAGGGTGAAATAAGACTGATATGATTTCAGAATTGCGAGTTTATATCTCACAATTCTGACTTGAATCACAATTCTGAAAAAAAAAAAGTCACAATTGTGACATTCTTAGAATTGCGACATTATTTCTCAGAATTGCGAGTTTAAATCACGCAATTCTGAGGGGAAAAAAGTCAACTGCAAGATCTAAACTTGCAATTGTGAGGAAGAAAAGTCAGAAATGTGAGAGAAAAAGTCACAATTTCTTTTTTATTATTATTTTTTTAATTCAGTGGTAGAAACAGGCTTCCATAATTTTGGGTGAGGTTACCAGTGAAAGCTTTAGACAAACCCTTCAAATTATTCAAGATTCAGTCATTCTCAGGATAATGAGGAAAAAACCTTGTTTGCTCTTAGTTTTGTTGATTGTTTAGGTGCTAAGCTGCCTTTAGTTGTTTTAAGTACTTTGATTGAATTTACTATCCTGTCCTAATTCTCATCCAAGTGAAAACTGGATAATCTGACATGGAATACAATAAATACTGTATGACTGCAGCTGCTCTTCTAGCTGGTTCTCCATTGGTTGTCACTCTCCATGGTGCTGAAATAATCTCTCTCTGCTACAGCAGGGGAGACAAAAGCTGCAAATCAATTGCTGGAAGCCTTTGCAGGAATCACATGGAATGAAACATTACACCGTTCTCGCTGTGCCATGCTCTGTTCCAAGTCTGTTCAAACACTAAAATACTACTAAAGTCATTCCCCGTGGCTGCTGCCATGTAATGTAAGCAGCTTTCTTTAAGTCTACCTAGTGAAGTATTAGGAAAGCAACCGGTGTAAAGCAAAGCGCATTAAAAGTGATTTGCAAATGTTGATGATTGATGTGACGCTATTGTGAACTTAAAAGTGTGATTCTTCTTGAGTACTGCTTTTCATATGCTCTGCTGTCACAGCTGTGTGCCACCTATCTAAACGTCTTATTGCGTTCTCAGATGCATTTATTTTAGCATCAAATGCTTAAGGTCTTGTTGACGGAGCACACCTATTGTCTCGCTGTCACTCATATAGGCTTACTTAGTTCTTATAACACTTTCTCTAACAGTCTGTTGAACACAGAGCAGCAGAAGCATCCGCTTAGTAGATCTAATACTGGTTGAGCCAAAGCTTCAAATGATTGCTGCGCCGTGTCAGTTTCTGGCCCTTAAATTGTGTCATGGCAGGCCACATGTTACAGCTGAGGCAGACTAGATTAGCTAACTCTAAATAAAGCTTCGAGAAGACCCGAAATCTGCTGCATGTTTTTTACATTACTGACATAGTTAAGCCTCCTCCTGATCATCTTGGTCATTGCCAAAAGGCAAATGAGATTCTGAAGTGTAGAAATCACACTGTTCCACCAGGGGTGACTGCAGTTAATGTAATTCAGCTCTTCTAGCAGTGGTTCCCAATCCTGGTCCTGGAGAAACCCCCAACACTGGACATTTATATGTCTTCCTAATCAACAGACCTGATTCAACTCTTCAGCTTATTAGTAAAGACTCCAGGACCTCAAATGTGTGTGTCGGATAAGAGAAAACGTGCAGCGTTAGGGTTTCTCTTGAACCAGGATTGGGAACTGCTGTCTTAGAGAATGGCCTTAACACCAGTCAAAGTCCTGGGTTTGATTTCCAGGGAAGACATGGGGCCAGATTTACAAAACGGGGCTATTTAGGGTTGGAGCACAATTCTGTAATCGCAATTCGCAGATGGGAGGGGAAAATTCTGGGTGTGGTTTACTAACAATGTGCACATTAAAGAACAGACACAGCCAGATCATTTCCATAATGATCAGTGCAATCTACCAAGAGCAACACAAATTACCATCTGCTTTAAGACATGCTTTTTTGGACGTCAAATAATAGCGCAAATACCAGTAATTTAAAGAGCGCAAACGTTAGTAAATCGTGTTGCATGATTCATTTTAATACTCTGCTCCCATAAATTTAGCATCTGAAAAGGAAACTCCTACAAATGCATATTCAGTAAGGTCAGGTGCAAAAAATAACTGTCCACACCTTTTCAGTGCTAATTCTTCACTGCGTGTCTTTAGTAAATCCTGACAATACTATTTTAACGCCAGAAGAAGGTTTGCGCTGACGCAAACTGTTAGTAAATCTGGCCCATGAATTGATGAAAAGATCTGAAAGGAAAGATCAAAAGTGACAGAAAAGACATTTATAATGTTTGACATCGAAAGGATTACCTTAAAGCATTTAAAAGATTACAAAACACTGTTCTTTTGAATTTCATCAAAGAATCATGAACAAAATGTACTATGGTTTACGCAAAAATATTAAGCAGCACAACTGTTTTGAATAGTGATGATAATAAGAATTTTTTCACCTAAATTATTGGATGAAAATGGCATTTTTGGAAAAAAGAACGAAAATAAGAGCCGAAAAATTATCAAACGAAAAATTATGCTCTGCTCATATGCTCTGATGATAGTTTTGTAGGACTGTTATTTGGATAATTAAAAAAAAAAAAAAAAACACACACAAAAATTAGTTAAATATGATTCTGTTGCACAGAAACGAATATATTTTATATTAATATATTTTCTGTCCAATTTTTTTGTTTTACTTTCAGTAAAACTGTGGTTATTTAATTGGCTTTTTTTTTTTTTAATTCAGTATCATTAAAATTATTGAGTTAAATATATTTAACATAACTATTAAAAGACTTTTTTTGGTTTTAGTTTTTCGGTTTGGGTTTAAGCCCAGAATTTTCATCTCGGTGCATTTCAAATTTTTTCTTCAGTACCAAATTAACAAATTACAATGAAGGGTCATGTGACACTTAAAACTGATGTAATGACTGTTAAAAATTCAGCTTAAATAACTTTCATTTTGTGTTAAAATATAAAAGTTAGAACAATCAGATCCCACTTTTTCATTTTATTTTATTTTTTTGTTTAAGTTAAGCCAGGCTCAGACGACAGGAGTTTTAAAATCCTAACCGATTATGAAATCTGATGAAATCAGCACACACAAGCAAAATAATTGCAGATTTTCTTCCCTCAAATCTTAAACATGCATTGAGGTTTCAGCAACTAATGTTTACATATGTTAGCTAGCATGCTCGCAGCTTTCCACACTCACCCAATACGTTCAAAACTGAGGCGATTTCACCCCAGTGCTTCTCTTTGTCCTTACAGTTGTGGTAGGTTTTCGACACATTACACAGAAATTACATTCAGAAAATCCTAAATATCAAACATGTTTGATATGATCTGGGAGGCCCCAATTTGTATGCGAGCAGATCAGGAGGTGCAAGATTTGATCTGTAAACGCCTTACATTACCAGATAATCCGTGCCGAACTTCGGAGCGACTGAGGTCCTGAACACGATTTTTTTCTATGATTCTCGGGAGGGGAAAATCAGGATAAATCAGCCTAAAACTCCTGTAGTGTGAGCCTGGCTTTAGTGTAGGTTTAGAAAATCAGTCAGCTGCAGATGAGGTAGAAACTTGGAGTATATTGCAGTGTTTATTCATTTTGAATGTCTATACACTAATCAAACAATCTCAGTATAACCAGAGCCCACCCCTGACAATTTAAGCTGTGTGTATTTAAGGGATGACCCCTTCCCCACCTCTGCTGTCAACAGTATTTTCTTTATAAAAAAATGATGCTGACAGATGAAAGCGTGTCAGCCGCATCTCTCCATAATATCACCTGTCACTTGTCAATATTCCTGCACGAAATTTGACTTACTAACAGAGAGAAGGACCACCTCCTATTAACATATTACTCATATTTTCGTCTATCAGGTTGGATTATGCACCGTCATTAGTCATGATTTTCATTGCCTGCTGCTGAATTTTATCCCCCACACTACGCTGTCGACGGAACATCTCAGCTGGGGAATGATGAATAATGTCTGTGTCTCTCAGAGTGTCCATGAAACCCAGGCGTCTTGCTTTGTTTACCCCTGACTAACAGGACCATGTAGAGTCAGCTCAGAAGTGAAGGCAATCTGCTTTCATGATCAATAAACCTGTGGGACAGGCAGGATACACCACGCTGTTCTGGTCGGCTTTTTTTCTCTGCGGTGTCATTCATTTTTGGGAGAAAACCAATTCAAGAAGGCACTTGATTAAATGAGATGTTAGTGTTTCGCCTCCCCGCTCTCCCATGACTCTCTTCCGCAGTGGCTGAGAGCTGCTCATTTATTAAGGGAAGAATCACATCCAATTCTGCTAAAGCAGACGTAAGTGCCGTATGTGGTGCAAACAGCATTCATTTTGTGTCATCATCTCAGCAGGGTCTGTCTTTAAAGATTTGTGATCATTAGCCAAACTTTGTTTTGTTAAGCACATAATGACGGAAGGTGAATTTCGGAAAGCCAAAAGAGTAATTTGGAATGTACTCAACTACATAATTTCTAAATTGTTTACACTGAGGGTTATCTGAATGACTGTTTGACTAGTTGCTTTAAAAGTGATTGACTAGATTTTTTTAAATGCATATTTTTTATTTATTAATTAGTTTACACATGTTAACAACTGCAACTGGCTATGATTGACATTGTAATTCAAGTACTATTGTACTGACTGACAAACCTTGTGCAACCTTTTGTACATTTTTGTCCTTTTCAGGCTTGTTTTTTGTGATCATTTCGCCTGTGTTATTGCCAGCTGCATACATTTTGGCACAGGTGTGTATTTTTATTGGAATTTTACTATTTCACCTCCATTTCCTTTAATAAGTCTATTTTGCACTAGGTACAAAACATTGTTACACTCAGCACCTTTTGGACAAAAATGTCCCAGTTGAAACCCTGCTATTTTTAATCACAGTGCCATTCAACTGTAAAATGATGCTATTTTTGTTAATAGACCTTCATTCTGTTGGCAAGGCTTCAAAATTACATTTTTTACCATTTTTTTTACCAGATGGTGCCATTTATTTCAGGTTTTGCCAATAAAGCAAGTACTCGCTTTATTTCTGTTTTCTGCTTCTGCAAATTATAGAGCCAATTGGATAAATAATGCAGCTATAATTGTGTGGGTGTGTTGGTACGGATGTCAGAGTGTGGTTTGTATGTGGGTCATAAAAAAAAATTGTGTGTGTTCTTGTAATATTTGAGAGAGAAAAACCCTACTGCAAATCACAAATCCAACCACTGTGTGCGCCAGCGGAGTTTTGCTGACATCTTATGGGGGAAATGTGGTACTGCGTCCAAACAAAATCTTCCTGAAAGCTCATTTTTTGAGATATCAACCTTAAATTTGGAACACAACTTGTTTAGATTTATGGCTTTATTTTCTAGCAGGTTTAGAGTTCAACATATTTCATAAAAAATATATTTTATATAAAATATTGTTCATAAAGCATTTTCATAAACTTAAACCTCTATAACTTTTTTTTTTTGGTTTCAATTTTTAAACCTTGTTTTACTTCAACAATAATCTGCCATGGGTCTTCTTTAAAATGAGACCAACCTTAACTCTGTGCTCCCGAGATTAAAGTTTATATGCACTAGGTACAAAAATTTTTTACTCTTAGCACCTTTTGGACAAAATGTCCCTTGCTATTTTTAACCACAGTGCCATTTAACTGTAAAATGATGCAATTTTTGTTAGGAGGCTTTCATTCTGTTGGCAAGGCTTTTAAATTAATTTTTTTTCTATTTTTGTGTGCACCAGCAGAGTTTTGCTGGCATCTTATGGGGAAAATCTGACACTGCGCCCAAACAAAATCTTACTGAAAGCTAATTTTTTGAGATATCAACCTCAAATTCAACCTCACAGCTCATTTAGATTTATGGCTTTGATTTTCTAGCATGTTTAGAGTTCAACATGTTTCATAAAATATATATTTTATAGAAAATATAAAATATGCTTTATATAAAAGCATTTTCATAAACTTTTTTTTTTATATAGTTTTATTTTCAGATGTAATGTGAAGCAAAACATATGTTGTATAAACAACATTACAAACATTTTTCTTCAGTAACAAGAGAAAGACAGAAACAAAGAAAAAAAAAAAAAAAAAAATTCCTTTCAGTTATTTTGCAATAAGAGAAGGTAAATGCTCCAAAAAAGAGCCCCAAATTTTTTCAAAAGATTTCGGTGTATTTCTAACATTGAAAAGGATTTTTTTCAGGGGTGCAATATGAAATGAGTTCGTTGATCCAATGTTTTCTAGATGGAGAATGAGTCGACTTTCAATTCACTAATATACATAGTTTCCCAGTCGTACCAGCCAAAAGTATGAAATACTTTTTATGATGAGGCGAATCTAATAATTCAGTATCCCCTAATACTCAAACTCTAGGATCATAACTGATCGGGATACCAATAACCTTTGAAGATGTATCAATTTTATTTCACTTTTTTAACTTAAAACTTAGTTAAAAAATTGGGTCTTCTTTCATAATGAGACCAAACTTAAGTCTGTGCTCCCAAGCTTCAAATTTTTATGACAGTTTTTTGACATGGACATTTTTGTCCACTATGGACCTGTGTGTAACTTTTTTTAATTGATGCACAAGGGTTAATCTTGGTTTATCTCTCAAAATAATATGCTATTGAAAATGTTGCACAGAGTGATTTTGCACATTTTATTTTTAATCAATAAATTGCTTGCATAGCAGTTTTGACTTGAAAGTGAAAAAATATTCTGCTACACTCTGGATCTCTGGATCAATACATCACAGACAATATATTTATCAAACCAGTTAAGGATCAATATACAACTTGATTAATTTTGTGGTTATTGCCCCAAGGAGCAACAAAATGGAAAGAAATAATTTTTCCATTTTTTGTTTTCTCAATGTGTCCATTAAACAGCTGATGACACAGTGTTAGATGCTAAAAAACAACAATATACAACACAGTAGCCAGCATCGGAATGTGTGCAAGTTAAACAATAAAATAAGTAATTGCCTCTCTACTTTTTTTGTTGAAGGCAGGGAATTTGTTGCCAAAGTGGTGCTTTGATGGCTAGAACAGTGGTGCTTTAAAGGGGATGGATCTAGAGACTGCTGTTCAGAAATGGTTTCTGTCTACTGACAGTCCAGCAGTTACTGCTACCAAACACTGAAGCACAGCACATTGTCAGCATGCTAAACTCCTCTGAGAAGCTATATCTCTTCCACAAAGGATTTCTTTCTTAAAACTTTCTTGTTATCTAACAGACTATTCAACTATTCTGGCCCATTAATATTGCAATATTTGTTCTCAAAACAACCAACCAGAAATGCAATATTATAATGATTCTTGCACCAGTATCTTAACTGTTCAAAGTGACCCTGAGATGTGCTGAAACGTCACTAGTAAAGAGGCAGAGGTCCCATCTAATTTGCATTGTTTTAGCTGCCTCAGTAACTATTTAATTTCTCCTTAGCAATCACACTATGGTTTATCAGATCTGAAATCCTCTTCACTGGATTGACATACACTAGCGTTCAAAAGTTTGGGGTCAGTAAGATTATTATTTATGTATGAATTTGTGGATGTTTTTATTTATTTATTTTTGTGAAAAATAAATTTGTGAAAACACTATTGTGAAATATTGCAATTTTTAAAAGCTATTTTAAAATGTAATCTACTCCTTTTCAGTGTCGCAGGATCCTCCAGAAATCACTTAAATATGCTGATTCTACCATTTCATATTATCAATGTTGAAAACAGTTGTGCTGATTAATTTCTTGTTAAAAAAAAAAAAAAGTGGTACATTGTTTTTTGTAACATTATAAATGTCATTTATAATGACTTTTAATCAATTTAGTGCTTTTATTACTTTCTGAATAATTAATATTAAATTATTTTACAGCAACAACAACAAAAATCGTACCTTCCCCAAACCTTCAAACAGTATTGTTGATTTTATGGAGAACCACTTGTATAGTTTATGAGAGTAAAACTGAGGCTACGAAATGGAAACTTCCAAATGACAACTAACACTGAAAAAAATAACTTGTAGGATTTACACATTTTAAGTCAGTTTTACTGCTACTGCTCTGTAGAATCTACTTACTACTGAACTTAACATTCATAAAGAAATTAAGCAAATATACATAATTATACATAATTTCACATATAGAATTAAGTAAAATCTATGTACCAAAGTTAAGTAAATTTGTGACCCTGGATCATAAAACCAGTTATAAATAGCACGGGTATATTTGTAGCAATAGCCAAGAATGCATTGTCAAAATGGGTCAAAATGATAAATTTTTCTTTTATGCCAAAAAATCATTAGGATATTAAGTAAAGGTCATGTTCCATGAAGATATTTTGTAAATTTCCTACTTTAAACATATCAAAAGTAAATTTTTTATTAGTATTATGCTAAGAACAACTTTAAAGGTGATTTTCTCAATATTTTGAAGTTGTTTTTTTTTTTTGTTTGTTTGTTTTATTTTTTATTTTTTTGCACCCTTAGATTCCACTTTTTCAAATAGTTGTATCTCAGCCAAATACTGTCCTATCCTAACAAATTATTAAGCTTTCAGATGATGTATAAGTCAAAAAAATTGACTTATGACTGGTTTTGTGGTCCAGGGTCACATTTAACAAAGAAAATAAGTAACTTTAGCTTGGCCAGTAAAAGTTTGTGTAATTTTTACTTAGTCAAAGCTTACCTAGCAATACTTTGATTTTACTTAATATAGCACCTAATTAAACCATGCTTTTAAAGTGTTAATGTTGTCGAACAGTTGAATATCTAAGTAAATCTAAGTAAACAATACAATAGATATCATGTAGACACCATATCTACATAATTAGTAATACAGCACTTATGCAAACACAGAGACTTCAATACTTGGTACACAATACACAATGACGGAAACATTCTGTGGTTCATTTTTGAGTATGGATGTCATTTTAAGTAGAAAATGACCTCCAGATGTAACAAAATCGCAAGTAAACCAAACAACAAAAACAATGATAAAACGGTGTAAATACAACTGGAAAACAGGAAAAAAAAAATCAACCTAATTAATTGTTCATGCCCCAGTGCATGATAAAAAGTTGAGGTTTTACTTAATTTTACAATGTTTTTTATTTACGCTTTAACTTCTACGCTTTAACCTTGAATTGAGTACCAATATAAAATTCACTTTGTTTTTTGAAATTATTGCCTGAACTATTTTTTTCATACAGAAAATACATTTGTATTTCTGTAGTATTTACTTTGCTACAGAATCATTTTTGTCAGTGTATCGTGTTTGTTTGGGCTTGTTTGCGGCTATCTTTCAGAGCAGTGTCAGCATCATTTCTTCTGTTTATCCCACCACATTGGGGCTCATCCTAATCTCAAAAGAGAAAAAAATTGTTTTAAAATAAGCTGAGCTTTCTTGAACTGATCTGTTTACATAAAATGCATGCCATCGTTTTATCTTTGAGCCGCAATAATAATCCCTGTATAGTTACCAAGCACTTTCAGATGTATTTGATATTTATCTGGTAAAAGTGTTCAGATATGGTCCCTGGCACTGTTGTTAGGAGACGCATGGTGCAGGAGCAATTCAGATTACAGAGCATTTGTTTGAGAGAATGTGAAAGTGGAGGAACAAACAATCTGGATTGTTTACCGTGATTCTCAACATATTGCATATTTCTTCTAATCCTCATATTTGTACGATTCTTTTGACGTTTGTAGGGTAGCGATACTGAAGAAACAGGTAGAAGATGAAACCGATTAAAAACAGAAGCCTTTACTGATGCAACAAACCTGCAAAAAGTGGCTCACAGCAGGGGTGTCAGACACTTTTGAAAATCGAGGAACATTAAATTGCATCCGTATAGTTTTAATGATCATACATTTGAGAGTTTAAAAGGTTAAGGTTGTGACCATCTCATCTAAAGATATTTGTCTTAAATGAAGCCTCAGGGGTAACAAGCGTTCCTGGCTCTTGTGCTTTTGGGCTAATGCAACTTCAGCTAGCTATTTTCATCTTGCTAACGATCTGTGGCGCAGACAACAAGGAAGGACCTCCTGGGAGAGGGAAAGAAAAAAAAAAAAAGTTTTGTTATCAGTAATGCACTCAAAAACTTGGAGCAGAGAGACAAGAAACTGGAGTTATGTAGGGCAGCTCGTGAAGAGGGAAAAGCAACCCGAGGCCATTAAATTTTTCACTGGTCGTAGAGATTTTTTTAAATAACAATGCATAAGATATTTTTGAACTTCAGTCTCAGAATTCACTGATCCCTGGTACCCTTTCATCCTTTCTGACACCCAGTGTATACTCTTACAGTCAATTTCCATTAAGGACCCTTACTGAAGTGACCAAACACTGAAAATCAATACTTAATGGGCATTGACCTGAAGTGAATTCAGATGAAGATGTTCGTGCTTTGTGTTCTTGCTATACAGGGCTGAAAATCCGTGAAGTGACGATCAATGTTACCAGGCAGCAGGTAGAGGATTTCCATGGTCCAGAAGACTACTGGTGCCTGTGTGTGGCCTGGAGTCACCTAGGAACTTCCAAGAGCCGTAAGGCCACAGTGAGGATAGCCTGTGAGTATGCTAGCTTGTGGGAAACACATACTGGTCTGCAAGTGGGGGGGGGGGGAAATATATATACCAAAATATATGTCAAACCAAAATTAAAATACTGGGTTATCAGATTTAAAAAGAGTGCTTTTGGAAATTGACAATATTCATTCATTATTGTATTGTATTATGGTTAATGTAGTTGTTTTCTTGTATTGAAAGCCCTAATTGTTAAATAATGCTAAACAGTTTTTTTAAAGGTTTATTTATCTAACATCTGTGCAGAAAGATGTTATGCTAAACGTAAAATATATATTTTCCAGATAATGTTTTTTTTTTTTTTTTTATTTAGGACTCTAAAATGATTAATCACGATTAATCACAGACAAATTAAAAGTTTGAGTTTGCCTAATATGTGTGTGCACTGTGTAATTATTATGTGTATTATGTGTATATAAATACAAACACATTCATGTATATATTTAAGAAATATTTACAAGTATATGTATTTATTATAAATTTAATATCATATATATATTTTGTACATAACATATTTCTCTTAAATATATACATTAATTTGTTTGTTTTTATATATATATATATACATAATAATTACACACAGTACACACACATATATTAGGCAAACTCAAACTTTTATTTTGTATGCGATTAATCGCGATTAATCGTTTGACAGCCCTAATTTTATTTTAGGGAAAAAAATTATTTTTATAATATTGCACAGAGGGTCAGTGTGTATTAGCTGTCCTTATATTTTACTACAGAAGTCACGCACAATGGTATCATCATATTTAGGGTCATGGGCTTCAGAAATACCTCTTTTTTACATAAACTTTTTAAATTATCTGAACTTTTCTTTCTCTTTCAGCATTTTTAAAAATAGTTTAGAAGAAACATTGAGATGCGTGATATAAACAGTTGGACTGCTGTGAGAAATCTGTTTTATGGATTTATTTTTTCTTTCTTTAGATGATGCACTAATGTTTTAAATCTGAAAGCATATTAAACGTTTGAATTAATAATATTATTGCCCCAAAAAATACTCATAATTAAATGTTGTATTCTTTTGACAGATTGATTTATTTTTGATTAGCATTTGCTATAATTATAATTATCATTAATTAGCATTATCAAGTTGTTATTAAGTTTTATTATTTTATCATTAGTATTTATTGTCAAATAACTTTTTTCATTCTGCTTTAATACAAGGAGCTTTATTTTTATCCTAGCTGAAGCTGAATCATTTTTATTTCTTTCTACAAATTGAAAGAATTATCACTGCACAGAAAAAAAAATCCATTGCTGTACAAGCACAGTAGGGATGAGGCAGAACTGTCCAAATGAACTGAACCAATGACACCTGCAACTCCAGCAGATGGGCGAAGCACTGTTGAGAATGCCTGCGCTCTTCTGCTCTCTTGCCCTTCCTTTCCAAGGTTGCCAAAACGAAGGGCAAGGGGCGTAGAGAGTGCAGGATGCTGAGTGATGAAAGCGATTGGCATAGATAGGGCAAATATCGGCTCGGACTCTGCCCGCTGCGACAGCTGCCTCTTATCTTTTCAAACAGACCTCCGCAAGAACTTTGAGCAGGATCCTCAAGGGAAGGAAGTGCCAATCAAGGGCATGATTGTGCTGCATTGCCGTCCCCCAGAGGGAGTGCCCATGGCAGAGGTAAGACCCATCCTCTAAGCCTCTGACATCATTCCCACAGGAAGGATATCTGGGAAGGGCAGTGCATGCTCTCTGGAAAAAAAAAAAAAAAAAAAAAAAAAAATCATTGGGCCTCATTCATGAAACACGATTTTTACGTAAATCATTCGTGAAGCCGTTTCTGACATAAACTTTTGAATTTATGAAAATGTTTGTATCTTCAAAATATTAGTTGGTATAAAAGAAATGTCCACCTGGTCCCTACCAAGTGTAAATGGTGCGTAAAACATTCAGTGTTCTTTTTAGCAAACTGATGACACTGAATTTTGATGCATTGCGTAATAATTACAAGTTAATTTGCCCTTGCCCTCATTTTAATTTTACATTTTTTTTGTAGCTTTGTTAATAACTGTAAAACGCAGTGCTCGTCACTGTCACTATTTTCCCAGCCGTAAATAGAGGACGGGCGGGACAAATACCGCCCAACCGTCCTACTTGTACAACGACTGCCTACAACAATGGAGAAGTCGATATTACTGGTTACTGCTTTTTTCATATTTAGTAAAACTCTTAATAATGAAATACTAGCAATACGTTGCCACCATGGATATTCCACATCATAGCAACTAAAGCGTTTCCGATGTAAAAACGCTGTGCCTGACATTCAGCTGGCTAAAAACTCTTTGGTGGACACACGTTATTGAATACTTATTGTTAGGCATATGGCCTATTAGTCTTTTTTTTTTGCATTTATGCAATATACTGGAGCCAAACCAGAGAAAGCCAAACCCTGTTTACGAATGATTGGAATTGATTAACATACACGTTTAACTATCAAATCAGACGTTTGCGAAGCATTTGTGAATCCAGAGGAGAGTTTTCGGGAAGGTCTGTCTTACGTGCAGATTGCTCAGAATTTACTCATATATTTACTCAAATTTAATGAATGAGGCCCATTGACATTTACTCAGCCTCATGTTATTACAAACCTGCATCAATTTTTTTCTTTCCTTTGTGAAACACACACACACACATTCAAAATATCTCCTTTTGTGTTCAACATACAAATGGAAGTAATACAAATATTTTAAAGAGCTTTTTGGTCTATATAATAAATATCAGTGGTGTCTAAGGCAACATGGAACTGTATTGACATTCAGTTAGTGCTGTCAAAATTAGCTCGTTAATGCAGGAGATTGATTTTTCCAGGTTAACTGTGTTAAAAATATGTAACACAGTTAACGCAGGGGCACCCCACTCACAACTGCTGATTCAGTCTCTTTTTTTTCTTGACAAGAATTGCATTTATTTAGACGCAGAATGGCTTTTACGACCACTTCAAACAGAAGACTTTTCAGACACGCACTCCACTTCACCTCAGCACCAGGTGCTAGTCAAACGAGTGCAGAAACGTTACAGGTGGCGAGGGAGCTTCAGTAGAACATGTCAGTAAAAATGAATTTACCTGTCCTGTCAGCCGTTATTCTGTGCTTGCAGCACGTGCTCTTCAGTTGCACACACAATAAATTTGCATGTCAGATCCGCATCAAATTCAGCAGCGGCAGCTCTTAAAGTAATAGCAGCCATATAACCTAATAACCCAGCTGCTGTGATGTCGGTTAAACAAAGAAAAGAAGAAAAAACAGGAGATCAATAACATTTGTAGCTTTAAGGACTCATCTATATTTAATTTAGAATTTAGTGTTTGATAACTTTCCTACTTGGGCACAGGTAAATAATGAGTTTATGTGAAGATTGTTTTAAGTTCACTTAAATTAGAAGGTGTATAAGGTGTTTTTTTTTTTTTTTTTTTTTTTTTTTTTGGCATTTAGCCTTTATTATGACAGGGCAGGTTAGAGGGGACAGGAAGCAAAGTGGGAGAGAGAGATGGGGGCTGGATCAGGAAAGGTCCCGGAGCGCAATTTCAGAAAAACTAGTGATTAATTAGTTAATTTTAATTTTTTTTTTTTTTTTTGGATTGATTGACAGCAGTACTTTCAATGTATGGACCTAAACGAAAAAAGGGAACTGGTTGAGTGAATGATGGCTGGATTTTATTTTTGGAGTAAACTTCCCTTAAACAGAACTGCGACTGACTGTGCACTGACAGTTGTCGTTAAATTTGATAGATTGATTTCAGTTTAATACGTATTCGCGTATAGTCAAGGGTCAAGTAAAGGACAAAAACGACAGGTCCACATATCATGGATTATAAGCAGGCAATATATCCGTGTACATGTGTGTGTGATTATAGTAGGGGGTTTGGTTCTTGGCAGCCACAAATGCTTTATGAATGATTCAGTGATAAAATGGAAGAGCTCTGTCAGCGTCTGTCTCCTCAGGAGCGCGGTGGACAGAAACACAGGAAATCTGGGAAGTACTGCAAGACAAGAATCTCCCTTCAAGTACTTTGTCAACATAAATGAAATCAGCTATAAGAGGGGCTAGTGAATAATGTAGAGTGCGGACCAGCAATTGGCGATCAGGTCCATTCCACACCTCCGCTATGAAAAATTTAAATCCAAGCTGTGAGTGCAAAGATTTATACGGCATCATTTTACCAGCATGCTGGATGCTGACTCTGTCTCTCACTCACTCGCTCTGTCTGTCCTAGTAGAATGTGTTTGTGGTTTTAAATGGTCATAAACACCCCCTATGAGAAATGCTCTGTAAGATTTCTGTGGTCACAAAGCTAATGAAACTCGCATCTTTCTAGATACAGTTTGTCATCACAGTTGGCTCTTAGGATAATTATCCAGCCTGATCTCTGCTCTAATAAGCAAGGAGACACCATCATGTTTTGGAATAAATGCTGTTGTTGGTCAGTGTTACCTGCATTCTTATTGAGCTGCTTTTATACGTCATAAGTGTATAATGTTTTATACAGCCCAGCTCCAAAACAGACAAAAATCACTATAAAATGATCAATATGATGTGTATACTATATTCTAAGTGTTACCTACACAGGCTCATATAGTATGATACGTGGAGCTCATACTCATGTAGTGTAAGGGAAAAAATCCTCAGAGACCCAAACTGAGCCAAAATCTGCAATTTGGTGCAGTTGCTGATATTATGGAAAAAAGAAAACATCATGGGGTAAGAATTACATGGAATTACATAAATAATAACAACTTTAATTTATGGGTAACCTATTCCCTTAAAATGGTGTGTTGTCCTTTTAAAAGTTAGCAGTATTGATGTGTTGAATCTGAGTGGCAAATTATACAGCGACATGATACTGTGTCTATGCAGGGGGCCTTCTTAGCACTACGGTAATTACAACTCAAACACAAAAAAACACTGAAATGACCTTTCAGAAAGAGAACAAGTTTCCTGTTTTAGAGCGAAACTGTAAATGTAAACGAGTTTCCCCAGAGAGCTGCTTAAGCCTCTCTGCAAAGCTGGTCTAGACTGTGTTATCATAAAAATCTTTTTAATGAGATTATGCACTCTGAGTTATGAGACTAAGGCATAGTCTTCATTTAGAGAAAGATTTTGCTTCCAAAACTTTTAGTGAAATATATTCACCTTCCTCTTCGCTATTTTTAGGTGATCAAACGCATAGCGCTAAAACCCTATTGTAATTGTTAGAATGGTCACGGATCAGAGATGTAAAACTGATCGTGCAGACCAAACCGTAAGTCAAGACTTGAAACTTGGAGGGATGGTAGTACTCACACCGCCGACAACATCTCCAAGGCTCACCCTAATCGCTCATAACTCCTAAATCTTCAGACACAGATTCAAGTGTTTTATGTTGTTGGAATCCTTGACTCGTGCCGGACAAAACGCACGCCTCAGATTCAATTGTGAGCCCGACAAAAATTTTCAGGTATTTTGGATTTTGCAAAACCTACTTTTGCGAACTAGCCCTAGGTTTTTCTCCCAAAGGGAAGAAAAAGCCAGGGCAGAAAGATCTCTGAATGGTGAATATCAATAATTAGAAAAATGTAATTATTTTAATAAAACTTTTAATAAACCACTTTTATTAAAATGCTTGTAAGTCCTTAACGGAATATCTTTGCCAAGCTCAATCTGAGGTCGCAGGACAAAAATCACAGAGCTTGTCCAGATGGAAGCGCTATAAGAGGGAAAAACACCTCTAAAACCAGAACGAGCTTTGCAATTGACTGTACAAAGACATTTGACAAGAAACCTGAGGTATATTTTACAGACTGCTGAAAGCCACTGAAAAGAGAAGCAAATTAATCGCTGCAATTCAAAGAAAGAAATTGTCTCCAGGCAGTGAAACACGGATTTGCAGTTATCAATTCATGTTAATATGTTGAATTGCGCAGTAAAATCCTAAATATTGTATTGTAGTATATCTTATTGACAAGTCATCAACTAAATATTTACCATCTTAAATTCTGGATGTTTTTAAATAAACACTGACAAAAACTATATACGCTTTTCAGCTGGACGATATGACGATATATATATATATATAACATTGATATAAGTGATCACCGGAGTTTAGACCAACCTATTTTGTATTTACAAAATGAGTTCACAGGCAAATTTGCTTTATTTATTTTCCCCGGCATCAAAATCAGACACACGTACGTTTTAGAAAACACAATTTCTGACTGCATCAATATGCATTGACCACTGGATATTTGTTAATTTTTTAGGAACATTATATCAGGTTCAGCAACCTTTAGTTTAAACTGAATAACGTTTGTTTTACTCACGTTTTCACATCTTCCCTATTAAATTCATTCACACTGAAAGCTCATTTGCTACTCAGTACAGCTGAGGGGGCGTGTCCCGGCGGGAAAGTGACGTCAGTGCATACCCTCTATATAAGGACATTTGCGTATCTCAAAAAGCATGGCCGCCATTGGCAGATAAAATTTGAGCACTTATTAGTCATGGTTAACAGAGGCCGTTTGGAACGAAACTTGGTGGGCCTGTTTGACTCACTGCCCCAAAGGTCTATAAGAAACTTATAAAAGAAATCTGCCACCCGAGGGGCGGTATTGCATTTTTCAAGAATGTAAGCGATTATACATTGCGCGGTTTTGACGCACATACGCAAGATATTCATATCATATGACAGAACTCCTTATTCCGTACATATAAATCATATAAAGCCTAAAGGAAAACACAAAACTTCATGAAACCTGGTGAGCACATGTGACAGGTAATTCTACGAAAGCATACGAAGTTTTGAGGGGATTGGACCACAGCTGGTGCTATAACAGTCATAACCATTAAAAAACATTGTATTTTTATGGTAAATTACCTGGTTTTACCAAAAATACTTTTTAAATCATTGATTTAGGTGATTCCAAGCTTGCTAGATAATGTCCTTTTCATATGTACTTAAATGCCTTAAAGTGCTTAAACCCCAGTAATCGCTGCTTGTAGCTATATTCTTTTCTTGCTATTGACTTGGAATGAGAGAAAAAAAAATAACAAATAGGATCTCTAGTATATTATTTGTGTAAATGGAGACTTAAATCTTCTTCATGTGGATCTCCTCATCTAAAGGTTTAGACAGACTCTAGCCTTTGCAGTCAAAAGCCAGATATTTCATCATGAGCTCAAATGAAATTCATCCAAGGCCAAATGATCTGAGCTGATTCGTATTTATAGCTCTATACCCTTACTGCATGGCAATCATCATCCAATTTTTTTTCGTGAGGAATTTTTGGAGAAACATCTGGGACAAGTTGGTGCATCAGTGAATTTGCTTCCTTACGCTTTCTTTTACCTTTTTCCTAATTACTTTTAATATGCTACAGGAGTTTTATATATTCAAAGCGCTGAATAGCTAAGTGCTCAAAATAGCTAAGTGCTCACTTCATGTGTTTCTACCTGTTTTCTGTTTTTTTTTTCCTCCCCTCCCCTCTCTCTCCTGTACTGTTCCAGCCACCATGAAAGTGAGTGATGATCCTCATGATCTAACAAGCCAATTACAGGCCTGTTGGAGCTGGGTGGTATCCTGTCCCTATGTGTTTAGCTTTGATAAGGCTGATCTGGGAAGCATGGTAATGTGGTTGTGTATTTAGGAGAGGAGAGGATGAAAGGGACAACCCTGTGCTTTATGCTTGTGGTTGCGTTTACTTCTGTATGATTGACCAACACCATAATGGTCTTAGAAGTGTTTGCCTTTTTTCCTCTGTGTTTGCCAAGTCTGGGTTTAATTCTTTATGTGTGTGAGTGTGTATGTTTATCCTTTACCTTTTTCAGAATCATCATTTGAATTCAGAGTGTGCCAAGGAATATCAAAACTCTAGAATTGAAAAATAAGCGCAAATTCTGACTTTTAAAATAGAGTTGATGAGAATAAGAAAACAGTCTGTGGAAAAATAAATAATTTGTGGACTGATACTGCAGGCATTAATTTAACAGAAATGACTGGACCACTGATAATTCTTTCCATTACAAAAGGGGGTAAACTGTCTATACGGCATAATTTTGCTGATTTATAGTACCAAGGCTATATATTTTGCATATTTTTAGATGTGCAGTTCATAGATTTATTGTTTCTGATATATTGGCGTGTGAAATGCCATGTTAACTCTTACATTTTTAAATGTGTAGATACAGTATAACTAAAAAAAATATTGGAATTAAATTATTAATCACACTTTTACAACAACAAAAAAAAAATAAATAAATTAAAAAAAAAAAATAAAATAAAATCCTGCATGATGTAAAGCTAATCTATGTCATTTATTATATGTGACCCTGGATCACAAAAACAGTCATGAGGGTCATTTTTTTTTTTTTTTTAATTGAGAGCTAAATAAAAAAAAACATGTATAACATATAACAAAATATTGAGAAAATCACCTTTAAAGTTGCACAAATTACGTTCTTAGCCATGCATATTATTAATCAAAAATTAAGTTTTGATATATTTACAGTAGAAAATTTATAAAATATCTTCATGGAACATGACCTTTACTTAATATCCAAATAATTTTTGGCATAAAAGAAAAATCGAGAATTTTGACCCATAAAATGTATTGTTGGCTATTGCTACAAATACACCCGTGCTACTTAAGACTGGTTTTGTGGACCAGGGTCACACACACACATATATTTGGCATACAGGTCAAAGGGAATTGCAAAATTTTTATATATTGCTCACAGCATAGTTTATACCATATTCATATCAAAACAGGAGTAAAACAATGTATACTTGGTAATGTCATATAAGAGCAAGACACTGTATAAAAACTGTCTCTGTACCAAAATGTAAGGCACTATTACAAATATAATTTAAATAGCTTGAAATATCCTGCTGATAAGTAGGGCTTGTTATCCAAAGCATAATTAAAATACAGGGATGATGTTAAGTTAATTAATAGTGATTTCTATTGCATCTGTTGTGACATAGAAAGGGTTAGGGGTCAGATCCATGATTCCACAGTCCTGGGGTTTCTGCAGTTGAGTACTTGAGCTTATAGCATTAGAATCACAGCTCACTGTAGCATTACAGCAGTTTACTCATCCTGAGAACTTGGCAGCCCTTGAATTACTTGAAAAATTGGACCGTTTTCCACAAAAGCAGACTCTTTGTGTTGCCCACACTCTCCAGCTCATTGTCTCTTATTCTCAAGACTAGAGTAAGCCCTTTCTGCCAAGTTCTTGCAAGGGTCCCCAAGCAAGGTTCTGTTTCCATAAAGAAACCACAGTATCTTGGATAATTTTTATCTAATATGGATCTTATTTCACATGCAAAGAGATTATCCAATCATAGAACATGTCTTTTACACATGGAAGTCCTAAAGGTACAGTAGCAAAAACAGTGTGTTTATTTCTAAATGTCAGAAGGAAAGGTGGACAGTGGTTATCTGGAGCTTTTTGTCGGGCTCTGTGAATTCTGCGATGCAGAAAACATGAACGGAATCACGGAATCCAGTCATAAAAAATTTCATTTACTATATAACGTGGAATGTCATGGAATTTGCCAAATTTTTGATGGATACATCAAAAATAAGTCAGTACACATAAATCAAAATGCAATATGGACTAGTGTTTGTGAATATTAGAGTGCAAAAATACTATTTAAATATGAATTCTTCATGTTCTGCGTGCCTGTGTGGAAATAAATAATGCAGACACGTGATTTCGTCTACTACACACATATTGAAGCACGTGTGATGTTCACGGTGTTTTCTGCCTCTCAATATATGAGTACGTGACCACACCAACAATCTCTAGAATTGCTTTAAGAGTCACTTTATAAGAATTTTACCATTTCTTGTGAGGAAAAATATATATGATATATGATCTTGTCATCATATATCATATACAAACAGAAACTCAAAGGACTTCACAGCAACTCATGAAAATAAAAGTTCAGTTTAACTTAAAAGGGTAATCGGATGCCCATTTTCCACAAGTTGATATGATTTTTTAGGGTTTTAATGAAAAGTCTATAATATACTTTGGTTAAAAATTCTCAATAGTAGTGTAAAACAACACCCTTTTTACCTTGCCAAAATCAGCTCTGCAAAAATCATCCCATTCTGGTCGAGGCTACTTTAAATGCAAATGAGCTCTGCTCGCCCCGCCCCTCTCTTCTCTCTGCTGCTCTAAGAGATTGTTTACTTTAGCCACATTTACCGCGTTTAGCCGCTAAACTTGCTAACTAGCACATTATTAGGAAAGGCGATTGCAAAGATTCATTAAAAAAAAAAAAAAACTTATACTCACTTCTGCTGTAAGTGAAGCTGGATCACAAATGATTTGCGCGAACATAGACGGATATATGTAGATCGGGAGGCGCAGGAGATATTATTTTCACAGAATAATTAAAAACCACTGCATGGATTTTTATCATTACAGGGTAGATTTGTACATACACTGCCAACACACATTAATGTTCAAACATGTAAAAGTGAACTTAGCTTCTGATGACCCCTTTAAAGAAACTGTGACAGAAATATATTACTAAGCATAATGATAGTAATAATAAATTATACATTTTTTTAATATAAATTCAATTATTTAGAGATGCTTTTGATTATTAATATTTCATGAAACCATTAAAATGTAAATGGAAAATGTGGTAAAAATAAAACAGAATTTGAGAAAAAAAAAATTAATAAAACATTGCATAGGGCCTTAGAAATGTAAGTTTGGTTAAATTTTTAATAAATTGCTGTTAAATTGTGTAAGTTTCATGACTTCAATTAATTAGACATGCTTTTTGATTAATAAAATTCCATTTAATCATTAAAACAGAGTATAGAAGAAAGAAACAGAAAAAAATGGAATCCAGAAAAATGAAAACAAATAAACGGAATTTGGAAAAAAAAATAATAATAAAAATAAACCAGAATTTGGGAAAAAATTCAGCTACTCAGAAAGAACCTTTGATTCAACAACTACAGCAATCAAGAATATGAATTAATTTTAATTATGTGAATTAATTTACACAAACACATCCTAGAGTTGAAACTGCAGTGTTTTGTTTAAACCGAACACCCATTTGAAAGTTGTTTTATGCTCATTATGCCAAAAATGGAAACTAAAGCAGTTGCAGAAATTTAGATTTACCTCTTTGTGCTATCAAAGGTTGGTGTCGAAAGCAATTTGAAAGCTACTGTAGGTGTGTCTGCTTGTGTCGGTCTTGTCGTTGTGTTGTGCGCGTGTGGGAGTTTGATTGAATTCACAGCCAGTGAGGCGGCGTTATATTTCTGCTCCCTGAGGGCCGTCTATCAGAGCTGTTTAATCTTAGTAATTACCCTTCTGAAATATGAAGCAGTTTCAACAGCCTCTTCTCCACCATACACACACTTCACAGGTAAAAACCCTCCTCTAACATCACCTGCAACACTGATCCAAACATTTTCAAATACCTTGTTTTACTGAGTTCAAAACATTCTTGGGCGGCTCTGACCTCCTGTCCCGCTTTTATGCACAACAGCCACATAGCCCCCGTGTTTTTGCGATAACAGCGAGGTCTTCACTTCGACTGATCTCTTCCTGTCAAAAGGACCTTAATCAGGCAGGATGGAGGCGCTAATGAAATCATGGGATCCTCTTGAGACTGTGGAAACTCCTCTGTCAGCCCTGCCACTGTTAGCCACGCTGTAATTGAAACAAATGTGCCAATTAGGCCATTCATTTCTCACATCGTCTGCCACACGTTTACCCAGCTAATTTGTATTTGTCCCCTACCTTTCCTCCTCTCGCTCCCTCTCTACTTCTATCCTGTTTGTCGTTCTCTTTTTCTCCTTCTCCTCTTCATGTCTGTGCACTGCACCTTTTCAAAGGCTGAGGGGAAGTGGTGCTCAAGAATGCAGAGCATGGAAAATGTCTCAACAGAGAGGTCTGCTTTCACTGTGTGCTAATTGCCTATTTCAACTCCCAAGTTTCTCTGAAAACTTGAGTAAATACATTAGATGAGAGATGTGCGCATCACGTCCATACACAAGTAGTATTACTCCCTACTGAAAAACAGCGTGAATCTAGTGATGTGTTGGTCTTAGCTGGTTTAATCTGGTTAGCCAGCTGTCTTCACAGTCTGACTAACTGTAAAGTGCACAAAATCCCTTTTAAACTGAGCCCCAAAGAACGGTATTAATATTTTCAAATTTTACAGATTGGCTGTATTTTTACAGACAAGAAAAATTAAACCTTGAAGGATGTTTACTTCCAGAATAAAAACATCCTGATAACTGACTCACTCCCATATCATCCAAGATGTTTGTCTTTCTTTCTTCAGTTGCAAAGAAGTTTTTTTTTTTTTTGAGGAAAACATTCCAAGGTTTTTCTCAATATAGTGGACTTCAATGGAGATCAGTGGGTTGAAGGTCCAAATTGCAGTTTCGGTGCAGCTTCAAAGGGCTCTACACGATTCCAGCTGAGAAATAAGGGTCTTATCCTAACGATAATTTTCTTAAAAAAGTAAAAGTGTATATAATTTTTAACCACAAAAAAGTGTCCTTATGTCACGCATGACCTTTCCAATGTGATTACGAAATGTGTGTGGTCGAGCTAGTGCAAGATGTGCATTTGTGGTTAAAAAGTATTTATTTATTCGTTTTTTTTTTTTTAGAAAATGGATGATTGTTTTGATAGATAAGACGTTATTCCTCTGCTGGGATCGTGTAGAGCCCTTTGAAGCTGCATTGAAACTGTAATTTAGAACTTCAACCCATTGATCCCCATTGAAATCCACTATATGGAGAAAAATCCTGGAATGTGTTCCTCAAGAAAATTTCTGCGACTGATGAAAGAAAGACATCGTGAGGGTGAGTAAATTATCAGGAATTCTTTATTATAGAAGTGAACTAATCATTTAACTGAGATGATAATATACCAAATGACTAAAATATATATACATTTTCTCTATTATAATATGTTGACAGCTGCCTAAAAACACACAGGCAATAAAAAGAAATTCACATGGTAAATTAAAGCTTATCACACGTAGCTCTTCCACAAGCTGAGGTAAATACTACAATAAAGAAGGTGCATGTTTGCATAGACACAAATAATGCAATAACAATTAATTTAACAACATAAGATGTAACATAAAACCCTAATGTACAAAACTGATAAAAAAAAACAAAACAGTTAAAAAATAATTTCCATGAAATATCATTAAATGTGAAAATACTGGGAATGTCAATTATAAAATGGCTTTGTTCTTTTTCACAAAATATATTCATTATACATATTATGAATATATACATTACATTGACTTTAGACTATTTTTACAGCTTTATAGTGCAGGATCATAAACTTAATCACTCTAATTATGCATCTGGGTTAGTCATATGGCTCACAAAATAATTAAAGCATGTTATGAGCTATGAACATGAGGGCTAATGTGATTCTGAGAAATAATATGTGAATAGAGCAAAGTTTAAAATGCTGTGATGAAAGTAGAGGAAGAGAGGGTGAAGAGGGCATCACTGCAACTACTGCTCAGAATAAATGTACTTATAATTTCATATTTTAGTAACCAAGTTCTATTGAAAGTACTAACCGAATCAGTTGGATTTAAGAAATTGATGAAAACACACACACATACACACATAATAGCCTTCTCCAAATGGTGCCTTCAGCTCCTGTGTTTCTTCCAAGGTTGTGAAGTAATGAATGAATTACAAAAAATCATGTTACTGTAATTCGATACGTAAGTTGTACTTCAAGTATTTCAAAAAAGGTGAACTTTTGCTTGAGTACATTTTAATGCTACTTATACCATGCCATTTTCCTTCCATCTGTGTTTGTTACTTCCCTGTCTGTGGTGCCAGATCTCACTAGAAAAATAAGCACTGAGGTCTGACAAACAGCCCAAAAATAAATAACGGTTTTCATTGTTGTGTGGGATACAAACTGTTTCTTCTTTGAATAAGCACACTGTGCAGTGCAGTGTCAGAGATGAATGGTCACAATTAAAATGGGATATTTTAAACTATGCCTCCAATAACAGTTTATACTAACTGAGTGTAGAAACTGTATCTATTTTGCTATTTAAAGCTTTGGTTATTACATGCTTCTCTTTTTGTCAGGTGGAGTGGTTGAAAAATGAAGAACTGGTTAGCTCCCTTGAAGACGATAACATTGACACTCGTGCTGACCACAATCTGATCATCAATGAAGCCAGGCTCTCTGACTCCGGCAACTACACCTGCCTCGCCAGTAACGTGGTTGCAAAAAGACGCAGTGCTACAGCTACTGTAGTCGTGTTTGGTAAGATGACACTGATATGCTTCATTGACTTGTGCTGTCTCTTCATGTTTGCTAAAAATACTAATAAACGGCTCTCTGCTTGCAACAGGGCTGTGAACTCAATAATTATCACATTTTACCTGTTAAATCATTAATTGGTATACCTCTTTATGATAATGTTCACGCTTGGGTGAAGTATTATTTACTCAACCTCATGACTTCAATCTGTAATTGTTTTTTTCTTGAGAGAAAAGGATGCAGTGAGACAGTCTTAGGTAATTATCTACTACTGCATTGTTAGTTTTTGAGGCAGACAGTTGGTAAGAAGTTTGGAAACATCAGTCTGAAAGTAGGTAGTATGTAGTCTTTTGCAGCAGGTCCTATTTTCTTTTATCTCGCATAGTTTCGTGCATGGTTTTCAGTGATGGAAATAACACTGTTACTAAAGCATTACTTTTTTAAGTAACAAGTACAAACAAATTGCTGTTTCCTCCATTACAATGCCGTTACCATTACTGACAATAAAACACGGCGATACTATAAATGAGCTTACTGAAGCGGTTTTCATCCAAATAGGCTCTCTCTTGGCTATAGAACCTGCAAAGCTGCGCATCACATAGCACTCCGTTGCATTTTTCTGTCAGGTAAATTCTGGCTTATTGTTGGCGCCAATAGCCTTGCGGACATATGGTGCAGTTGCGCCTCGGGTGTCCCGAGATCGACTCCCACCTCGTGGGCCTTTCCCGGTCCCACCCCCCCACCACCTCTCTCTCCCACTTGCTTCCTGTCTCATCTCCACTGTCCTGTCAATGAAAAATGGAAAAAGGCCAAAAAAATACATAAATAATAATAATAATAACAATAAAATCTGGCTTAATCCTCTCAGCACGTCTTCTTTTTCAAGAAACGAAAGGTAGCCGAGATGAACTTGATGAATGTTCACGTATGTTTACAGAGGTGATGTGGGTGTTTACCTCCATGTCCGCACGTCTCACACAGATGTTTAAAATATGAAAATCGGAGCCACTCGTGGGCATGAGTGCATTAGAAATAACAAGTTTAGATGGGAAAAACTGGAGCCGTGTTGGTATCATACGGATTAGTTTATCAGAGAATATTTGTTTTCGACTTGACTGACTTTTAAAAGTAGACATTTCAAGCTTTCTATACATGTCTATATATGTCTATGAGGCAGGTATTCACTGAGATTCAGGATGTTTTATTTACGTGTCTGTGAAGAGAGGTGACAGAGACCAAGGCGGCAGAGAGCGCACCCTATTTATTTTCTTTACAAATGCACGTTGTTTTGTTGTTATTATTACTATACACAAATAAAAGTAGACTTTACAGTTCATTTAACATATTTAATATTGGGGGCATCCAAGTTATATGACATATTGAAACATTTTTTTAAAAAAAAGTAACAATAGTTACTTTCCCTGGTAATTAGTTACTTTTAAAATGATGTAACTCAGTTATCAACTCAGTTACTATTTGTGAGAAGTAACTAGTAACTATAAATAATTATTTAAAGTATTTAAAGTAACATGCCCAACACTGATGGTTTTTGAGCATGAGGGCATGTCACACAAACCGTGCATGTGGCAGATGAATTTTTGCCAATGTACAGTAGAATTTGATTGGATAGAGAGACTTTTGGTCTCAAAAGGTGGATATTTTTGCTATTATTTATTTAGTTTATTTTGCTTTTATAACTATGCACAATTAAATTATTGGTCAAAAGTTTGAATTTTTAAAAATGTTTTTGAAAAGTCTTACCTCAATTTTTTTTGAATAACACAGTAAATTCAACTTTGCCATCACATGCATTAAAATTATTAGAGATGCAGTGAAATGAAAATTCTGGGCCGAAACGGAAACCAAAAATTCTTTATTAATTTTATTAAATAACATAAATTATTTTTTTAAGACTTCAGTTTAACTCAGTAGTTTTAATGATACTGAATTTTAAAAAGACAAGCACTTTTATTAAAGGTGTCACCATAAAATTGGACAGAAAATATATTTAATATTAAATTAATATTAAATATCAATATATTATTTTTATTCAGTTCTATTCAACAGAATCAGATATAACATTTTTTTTGACTAATTATCCAAATAATATGTAGTCCTACAAAACTATTATTATCAGAGTAAGTGAGCAGAGCATAGCGGGGAGCAGATCAGTGAACGAGAACATCGTTTTACCAGCATTGCCATGTGACAGCACAGTAGCGCTATTGCAAACAAAAAACAAGTATACTACATAGAAATTTCCTGTTGGCACGGTATTTGAATGGTCCTTGCTTTTGAGCAAACTTTTGCTATTTAAGCGGACTTTGAGCGATTCATGTGTGGAACACATTCATTGAGCGTCACAATGGCAAATGACGATGGCTAGAGGGAGAGTGAAACCTGTGCGCTGAACACTCCTGGATGGGGCTGTGTGGCATATATTTTCAGCCGTTTTTCTTTTTCGCCAACTGAAATTTCAGTGTATCCCTAAATATTATTAATATAGAAAACAGTTATTTTAAATTACTATAATATTTCACAATATTACTGTTTTTATTATATTTTTCACCGAATAAATGCAGCTTTGGTGAGCATAAGACTTTTCACAAAAACATTTTTAAAAATCCCTAATGATTCCAATATTTGAGTGGTAGTGTTTAGCTGTATTTTATTATTTGCATTTAGCATTTTCCCTGTTACGTGACCTTATTGGAGCAAATGGTTACTAACATTGGTGTTAAATTATTGGCAGTATTACGGGTTGTGCGGCTAAGATGTATGAAAGAAAAAGTCAAACCACAGATGTAAGAGAAGATTTTCCTTGAGCCTATTAGTCATCCTGACCTCTAAATGTTTTTTCTGGCAGGGTGAGGGAAAGGTTGTCTCTCAAGTTCAGTTGTTGTCTTATTCAGCGGAAGATCTCTTTCTCTCTGCAGTGAACGGTGGATGGTCTCTGTGGACAGAGTGGTCTCCGTGCAGTGTGAACTGTGGGAGAGGAGTTCAGAAGCGATCTCGGACCTGCACTAACCCTGCTCCTCTCAATGGAGGAGCGTTTTGTGAGGGCATGTCTGTGCAGAAGATCACCTGCAATGCACTCTGCCCAGGTGAGTTCCTCATCAAGCCCTGTACACCCCTGAGGTGCAGCTTGTCCTCCAGCATCTAAAGTTACAGTAGTATTTAGTGTCAGTGTAGCACTTAAAAGCCATGTTTTACATTCATAATACACCAGACGTTGTAGTACATTCTGTAATAATTCAATGTAAGAGTATTATTATGGGTATTACTGAGGCTTTACTTCATGTATGTAAATGAGACCTTTTGTTCTCCTATGAGAATGAAGAAATAATCTCTAGTTAGTATAATTTTATTAGAGGAGTTATTCATGTGTTCTCGTCCTCGTGATATTTAAATCAATTTGTGAACCCATCTTTTTGATCTGACCACACACGATTACTGCTGGTTTGCATAATAAATTTTAATCTTTTTATTTCATTTAATAATTTGTTCACAATTAAGCTTCAAATGAGTGAAACACATTTAATTTGTTTAGTTTTTAATGAATCATACATTGAGTTTATATATGGTATGTAATGACAATTAAGAAACAAAGTAATTTTTATAGAAATTAATTATATTTTCTTCACATATTGTGGAAATGCATCTGTATACGCAGCAAAACATGAGCAACATAAGTGGCAAACATACAAATGTTTGACATTTTTAAAGTCTCTTGCACTCATCAAATATGTATTTATTAATGCTGTCAAAATTAGCACGTTAACACAGGCGATACAGGTTTCCAGTTTAAAGGCGTTAAAAATATTTAATGCAGGGGCGGAGCTAGAGTTGGCCACCCCACTCACAACTACTGCTTCTGTCTCTTTTCTTGACAAGAATTGTATTTATTTAGATGTTTCAGACGTGCACTTCACTTCGCCTCAGCGACAGGCGCTGGTCAATTGAGTTTGGAAACTGTACAGATGACAAGGCAGCTTTAGTAAAACATCAGTGAACTGAGGTCTGGTGAGATGCTATCATGTCATATGTCAGCCAAAACTAATTTTCCTGTCCTGTCAGCCGTTATACTTTTCAGATGCACACACAAATACGGCAATACGTGCTGTAGCCTGTATCGCTTCATATCGGTTCTTAATCCTGTTTCTCACATCCCTCTACTCTGCACACACTCTGCATCTCTTTGTCTCTCTCTCTCTCTTCCTCTCTCCCTCTCTCTCACACACACCCCGCTCGAGCCCTCCTGCCCCTTTGAGCTCTGACTAAACTGCCCTTTCGGTCCAGTCTAGGTGCCCCGGGTTCGTGGTTTCTGCCGAGAGGCTCTGTGTAGAAATGCTGCTACATCTGAAAGCACATGAAAATACCACATTTAATAACATTTTACTCCGAACTTACTTCATAACGTCAGTCGAGTGTTTAAAATAAATCCTTCTGTGAGATGATGTGGCCTTTTAGACAGAATAAGGGATGCATAGTATTCATTTCTAAGCAGTGATAAAGGGATTGCATTATTATACTGTACTATATGTAAAATTATAATAATAAGAACTCATAGTTAAGATAAACCATAGATTGTCGTAGTCATGTGTTTATTAGTCATGTTGAATCAATGAAAGCAGTTAAATCTTCTGTTTATTCAGCTGCAGTGATCGTGTCTTCTTCGAGCGTATTTGGAGTTTCCGCGCGAGAGCGCCCTCTGGCCTTTGGATGGAGATTTACTGCTGATCACAGAACCGTGCTTCGCTGAAAGATATGCATGACAGTCGCAGCCTTTGATTAGTTGCGATTGCGATTTCATTTCAATTTATCGTGTACTTACAAATCACAGTGTATCTAAAAGTATGAGACAACAACAAACAAAGAAACATCCCATTCTGAAACATCCTGTAAGAGCCGTGCTTGCAAGGTTCTGGGCGAACCTTTTCACTAATATTCTCTGGGTCTCATTCAGGCTCAAATTGATAAAGTTGGGGGACTCGGGCTCGAGTACAATTTTTATGCATTTTTACTCGGACTTGACTCAGACTCGAGCGTTTTCCGAGTCCAACCAAGTCCAGGGACAGTTGACGGAAATGTCACTGACTCGATGCATTATCACGAAAGTGATATTTATTATTTGCATGTGTTTGTAAGTCTTGTCCAGAGGGCTACTTGAAAGCCGATGGGTCTATGTGCGCACACACTCAAAGCACGCTCACAGAACGCGCCTCTCAGTCAGTGTGTGAATGCCGAGTTCTCTTTTGCTTAAGTTATATTAAAGTTTTGTTATTGATACACACATGCTTGTCTTGGAGACTATTAATGTAAATGCATTCGGTTTTGTCTTAAGTAAACCTGAACAGTTGGGAGAAATACTGATCTGTGCATCAAATCTTAAAGCGACAGCAGCGTAAACCTGCAGCCGCTGACCGCATTGTAAACGTTAATAAAACAACAAAAGAAAAAGAGAAAATCACTCACTGTTCTTGACTGAATCACATTAACTTTAATAAGAATCATCTTTAATGTATACAGTGAAGATTCTGCAGTGTTTTATTTTTACATTTATTACTTCATGAAATGTAAGACCTATCTGAAAAACTTCACATTTGTATTTTTGATTAATATATTTATTTATCCATTTTATTGTAAGTAATACTTGGAGTGTTTTTTTGCATTTAGTAACCAAATGTTTCACTTGTATTAGTTTATTAGTTTTTCTTGTATTGAAATTATTATTATTTCTTAAACATGGTCCAAAACCCATAAAATGATTTTCTAATAATTCAATGGCCTGTCATCAATTAATCCTTACCTAATGTAATTTATTATAATTAATGTAACTAAATGCATTCAAAATAAAACAGGTGTGAGTTGGCTGTGACTTATGGAAAGTATATGTAGTGCTTTTATAGCCTACACAGTGTGTGCTGCTGTAAAGACTAGGTTTATCCCTCACAACCTCACTTTCATCCAAGACAAAAATTCTAAATGCACTCTCTCAGGTCTAACCATTTGTTATATAAAACCAAAAACACACAGCCACATTCAGAGATAAGAGGTGCATTTTCTGCTCTTTAGGTCCCATTCACCAAGATATCTACTCCACCCTTGAATTTATACATTTATTATAATGATGAACAAAGTCAAGTCCCACCCTATAATTTTTCACATTCTAAAACCTGTTTCACTCTAAAATATGTCGCAATACATAAGTCAGCCATAACTTCTGTGACAGGACTTTTTTTTGTTTGTTAAGTTTGCTGAGCAGAGCAGGACACTAATTATGACATGGTGATAACAAAAATCAAAATGGCAAGATCCAATAGAGGTTTGCTTTTCTTAAATTTCAATTGACATTGCATTTTTCTAGTTGTAAAGTTTAAAAACAGGGACGCCCAAACTCGGTCCTTATCCTTGGTTTAGCTCCACATCTGCCAGGGGGCTTCTAGTATGCCTAGTAAGAGCTTGATTAGCTGGTTCAGGTGTGTCTAATTGGCCCTCCAGGACCAAGTCTGGGCACCCCTGGGTTAAAACAATGTTAAGATACTGACAAACAGTATTGTTTCCTTGGACTTGGACCTGACTCCTTTGGAACTCGGACATGAGTCCGACTCAGCCCATTTTGGACTCTGACTCGTCTCGGACTTGTTTGGTTAAAGACTCGAACCCAACACTACAAATTGATAAGCAATATCGACGACACCATTGTTTACAATACAAGCGGAGCACATTTGAGGGGCGTGACGTTTCTGAACACGCACTAGCTGTTTAGCGAATCACAACACACTGGGCCAGTTAACCAATCTGAGCCCATTGCGCATTTCTGAGGGATGCGTTTATCGGAGAATGGACAGAGCAGTGTAGAATAAAGGTAAATTATGTGAGAAATTATGTTTTTTTTTTTGTTGTTGTTGTTGTTGTTTTTTTAAATGTGTTAAACTGCACCCCATAAACCTAGAAAAAAGCCTAGAAAAAAAACAGTCAACCATTCCTTTAAGTTCACTTAAATTAGAAGGTTTTTTTTTTTTTTTTTTTTTTAAGTCTAATAAATGTTAAAATTAATAGCTGTCAAGTATACTGTAATGTTGAATGGCTATAGTCAATGGTTAAATATTAGGAAAGAAAGAATAATTTCCTTATCAGTAGTATTGGTATCACTGATACTTGCCTTCAGTCATAAAAAAGATGCCATTAAACAAATAATAAAAATACTGTCTATGTTGTTTCTACATTGATTTGAAGATTGAATGTAAAATGATTGCAATATAAAAGTATATTTAAAAACTTTAATGTTAGGTGGGATTAATCACGATTAATTTTAGAAAAATGTGTGATTCATTTGTTTTATTTAATCAATTGACAGCACTAGTATTTATTTGATCACAAACACTGTAAAAGCACTGTAAAAACAGGAATATTGTGAATATTAATACAATTTAAAATGAATGTTTTCTATTATATTTTAAAATGTAATTTATTCTTGCGATGCCAAAGCTGAATGATCCTTTAAAAATCATTATAAAATGCTGCTTTGATTCTCAAGAAACATTTCGTATTATTATTCCAGTTGAATAAAATGATTAATATTTTTGTGGAAACCACGATTAATTTTTTTTCTAGTATTCTTTGATTAGAAACAGCATTTGAAATAGAAATCTTTTGTAATATTGCCACCTTTTATCAGGTTATTGTGTCCTTGCTGAATAAATATATATTGTTTTTTTTTTTTGTTTTTTTTTTAAATCTTACTAACCTTAAACGTTTGAACACAACCATAATTTAAACAATATCTTTTTATGGCTTGGAAATAAAATGAAGATCAGATTAAAACTTGATCTGAGCTACAGATAATATTGAGGACCTGATATATTGGTTTAAAATATGCTGATGTAATGTGTATAACCCCACTGGTGTGGTCAAGAGTTGGACCATTAAAACACTTTTAATTAAGTTTATGAAGTCTCTAGAAATCTCCTAAGCTCATTGCCGAGTGCAGTTAATGCACAGAGCAGCTGTTCACCTTCCTTAAACGGAAACCCTGTTGTGTGCTCTGCAGTGGATGGCGTCTGGGAGGAGTGGAGCGAATGGACGATGTGTAGCGCGCAGTGTGAGAAGCAACGATGGAGGGAGTGCAACGCTCCGCCGCCTCGTCACAGAGGCAAGATGTGTGAGGGAGAAGGTCAAAGCGCGGAGAACTGCACGGGAGGACTGTGTACGCAAAGTGAGTATGTGTCATAAGGACAGTCATTTCATCGATGACAACAGCGGCATCGTCATTACGTTGTTCATGCAGTTGCTCACTTGGTCCTCAAAGCTTAAGTGTGTGAATTGCATGTTTTGGGAACTGTGATAATTGTCTGCTAGAAGTGGATGAAAGTGACGGCATCGTGCCCCGTGTCCCTCTCGATATCTCCCTCGTAGCTGTTATGATGAGAACTTCTCTGATTTCTCCTCCTTAATGAAGCATGGAAACATCCTGTAGCCTAAGTGATCCAAAACCATCTGCCAGTAGCTTCCCATGGCAACAATGCCGAGCAACAGTATCCACAGCTGATGCTGGCATAGCCTGCAGTTGGACATCTACCCATGATGTGAATCAGAGAGCAGATTTGTAATAAGTATTACAGAGATGGACTGTAATTCTCTCTCTCTCTTGTTCTGTCTCTTTTTCCCTGCAGATGGGAAGCTGATGCATGATGTTAAGCCTCAGAGTGAGTTCCCCCTCCTTCTGAATTTATAATTGCCTTAGAGATGAGGGAATAAAACAACAAAAATAAGACGTTGCTAATGTTAAGTGAACTTCTGTTTGAATCGTTTTATCTTAAATAACCTTTTTGTGAACATTTGTGTATTTTTTAGTGATGGCTTTTTTTTTTTTTTTTCTTCATCCTTAATTAAGATAAGCTGAATCCCATCAAATATGTCTTCAAATCTACGCTTGGTTACCTGTATCATTATGCTGACAACGGGTGTCATTTTCAACAAAGTGGAAAAAATGATGCAGAAGATTAATTAGCAAGAATCCAATCTGTCTCTCAATTTGAATTTTAGTATGGAAATTACAAACTAACTAAAGCATCTACAGTGAATAAACTTTACAAATAAGAGTTTATGCAATGTAAAAATGGTTGTTGAAAATATGACATCAAATAATACATTTATAATATGAAAATTAAAGTACAAATTAAATATAAAGTTAAAGTTTATTCATTAAAATAATTGTAGAAAAACTGCCAGTGGCAGTTAATGGTAATATTTGGTAATATTTTACCAAATTTTCTCTGAAAACAGGATATTTTCTCTGCCAGTAGAACAGGAAAATAGATTTAAAAACTCTAAAAACAAAAATATAAAAACAATTTTATTTTTTGATTTTTTTTTAAAATGAAGTTTATTCATAAAATAATTGTAGAAGTGTTTATTTATTTATTTATTTAAATTTAAGTTTATTCATAAAATAATTGTAGAAAAAACTGCCAGTGAAACAACAAAATAAATTTTCTCTAAAAACAAAATACTTAAATGTAACTTTTTAAAATAGTTAATTCATAAAATAATTGTAGAAAAAACTGCCAGTGGAACAACAAAATAAATTTTCTCTAAAAATAAAATATTTAAATTTAACTTTTTAAAATTAAGTTTATTCATAAAATAATTGTAGAAATTTTTCATTAAATTTTGTTTATTAAGTTTACTCATAAAATAATTCTAGAAAAAAAAAAAAAAAATTTCTCTGCCAATGATGCAACAAAATAAATATTCTCTAAAAACAACATATATTTATTTAATTAAAATAAATAAATAAATACGTTTATTCATAAAATAATCATTGAAAAACGGCCAGTGGAGCAACAAAATAAATTTGATCTAAAAACTAAATATTTTAATTTAATATTTTAAATTAAGTTTATTCACAGAATAATTGTAGAACATTTTATTTTAATTTTTTAAGTTTATTCATAAAATAATTGTAGAAAGTCAGTGGAACAACAAAATTAATTTGGTAATATTTTACCAAATTTTCTCTAAAAGCAGGATATTTTCTCTGCCAGTGGAACAAGAAAATTTATTTTCTCTAAAAACTAAATATTTAAATATTTTACTTTTTTTTTTAAATTAAGTTTATTCATAAAATAATTGGAAAAAACTGCCAGTGGAACAACAAAATAATTTTTCTGTAAAAACAAAATATTTTAATTTACATTTTTTTTTAAATTACATTTATTCACTTCAAATTTTTTTTATTTTTTGCATGATTTTTTTTAAATTAAGTTTATTAATAAAATAATTGTAGAAAAACTGCCAGTGGCACAACAAAATACATTTTCTCCAAAAAAAAAAAAATAATAATAATAATTTTAATATTTCATAAGTCTTATTATGTTATGGCAATTTTTCTTCTCAGCTTAATTTATCAGAAAAAGACACAGACGCTGATTAAAAATAAGATGATTCTCAGTGTAGTCCTAAATATTCTTGAGGTGTGCTTATCAACTTTTCCAGATTTTCTCCTTATCCATTTGAGAGCATTTCAAAGTGCTAGTCAATGTATTGTGTCCTTTCAGATTAGAGAGAGCGAGTGATTGGATGTGGCATTTGAACATGTGCTATATTTAGAGGAAGCAACGAGGTGTAATCATTGAATATTAACTCACCTCGTCAAGCATATTATGTCTTAATTTCTCCCTGTGTATTATTTTAACCATATTGAGGTACTTTGCAAAACATCATTTTTAATATGTATTAGTAGCAGGTGCTGCTGCATTGTTACAGTGATGTGGCTCTGAGACTCTTCCGTGTTCATTGATGTGTGAGCTGGGTTATAATGCTCCTAATTGAATCTATTAAATCTGTTCCATGATGGACATGCAATTAATTCACCTTTACCCTTGGACAGAAACTTCTTTCCAGCTTGAAGCATGTAATCCCGTTCAACTTTCTGTAGTGCGTCAGGATATTTGAAATGCAGCGCTGTAGTTTTCTAAGCATATTCTTCCTCTCACGGCATGATTAATGTCCTCTGTGTCCTCTGTGATCTGGCGAGTTGTGTCTGCCCAACCCTCCTGCTGCAGAGGTCACTTGGGCCAGTGCTGTAGATGCCAGCTGAACAGATGTATCATTGCGTGGGGTGTTGGCACACCATCCTGCCAGTTATTAAAGTAGTAAGAGCCCTGGAATTCACACCTCCCAAACTGCCCTCACGTGCCAAGCATATCTTTATACACTGCTAAACATGTGCATATTGCACCTGTTCCATTTGCACAGGTGTCTAAAAGATTTGCAAGTCTAACAGTGATGACCAGACGTGACGGCTTTAAATGTTTCCCTGTCACCAAAATGTTATTTTTCTGGCATCATCAATACATTTCACAAGAAAACTGTTAAAAACTCTGTATCTTATTTAGCTTGATTATCTTATTTTACTATTTTTTTTTGTCTATTTCATAACAATAATAGCAGCAATAACAACAACTATACTACTACTTATAATAGCTACTACTACTACTGATAATAATGAAATATTGTAAAAGATTTCTTATTAACATATTTTATACTATTTCTTAACAATATAACAATATTATAATAGCATAACAATAATAGTAATTAAATATAAATAGTAAATATTTAAATAGTAATGAAATATAAAATTATGTATAATTAAAATAATGTTTTGTTTCAGAACACAATAATAATAATAATTGTTATTATTGTTATTATTATACATGAACCACAGCTTGTTTTATTTCATAATAATAATAATAATAATAATAATAATAATAATAATAATAATAATTATTATTATTATTATTATTATTATACATAAAACATATCTTGTTTTGTTTCATAATAATAGTAAAACTACTACTACTACTACTTATTTGTATTATTATTATTATTATTATTATTATTATTATTATTATTATTATTATTATTATTATTATTATTATTAACACCGGACATATCTTGGTTTATTTCATAACACAATAATGCTTTTTTTAAATTAATTTAAAAAACATTATTATTACTATTTTTATTATTATAATACATTAACCATATTTTGTTTTGTTTCATAACATAATAATAATAATAATAATAATAATAATAATAATAATATGAATTATTATTATTATTGTTGTTGTTATTATTATTATACATGAACCATAGCAAGTTTTATTTCATAACACAATAATAATAATAATAATAATAATTAGTAGTAGTAGTAGTAGTAGTAGTAGTAGTAATATAATATAATATAATATAATATAATATAATATAATATAATATAATATAATATAATATAATATAAAATAATATAATATAATAAGAAGAAGAATTGTTATTATTATTAATATTATAAACAAGCTACGGTCCATGTATAATAATAATATAAATATAATAATAATAATTATTATTAATAATATTATACATAAACCATAGCTTGTTTTATTTAATAACACAATAATAATAATAATAATAATAATAATAATAATAATAATAATTTGTATTAATAATAAAACTATTAGTAGTAGTAATAGTAGTAGTAGTAGTAGTAGTAGTAGTAACAATAATAATAATAATAATAATAATAATAATTATTATTATTATTATTATTATTATTATTATTATTATTTTATTATTATCATTATTAACAACAACCTGAACATGTCTTGTTTTTTCATATAATAATAATAATAATAATGTTATTAATAATAATAAAAATAGTAGTAGTAGTACTACTACTACTACTAATAATAGAAAAAATAGTGCTTATCATTAAAGTAATTATTTATACTGTTGCATAACACAATAACACATTTTTCTTCTTCTTCTACTAATAATAATAACAATTAATCCACAATTAAACACAATATAATAGTAGTAGTAGTGTTATGACTAGTGTTAGTGTTAGGATTAGTTATCATTAAAGTAATATTTTATGTTTTAAAAACACCACTACTATTACTACTAATAATAATAATTACAATAGTATTTTGTCCAAGATAACAGATGTATGTACATGTATGTGCTATTTGGCATATTTTCCTAAATTATTTCCACAATAAATGCAATAAATGAAGCCTGTGTGTGTGTTTATGTCCTAGGTATGGAGAACTCTATTGATGTTGCGCTGTACTCTGGTTTGGCTGCGGGGGTGATCGCTGTGGTCGTGCTCATCGTGGCCATCACCCTCTACAGGAAGAGTCAAAGTGAGTATGGAGTGGACGTCATTGACTCATCTGCTCTTGCTGGGGGCTTCCAGTCCTTCAACTTCAAAACCACCAGACAGGGTAAGAGTTCACTGTGAAGCAGTTTGGTTTAATGAATTGATTTACTGTGATATTGAAGTTTATGCGCTGCTTGTCACAATAACAGCCACAAAGAATGTTCAGACAACTCCAAATAAATTAATTGCTTGTAAAGGCGTACAGACACACATTTCATAAGATTTATTTATTTCACATATTTGACTCACACAAACAGTCACCCCTGAGCAAACGCATACTCTCACACAAAAAACTCCAAATCCTTTGGCGAGTAAATGCGTAAGGCATGCTACGTTGACTTCAACTCTGCCTTTTTGTCAGCTGTGCCGATAACTTTTGTTGATAAGACCACGATTGTAGTCACATGACCCACATTTGGTTCCGCTACACGCGTCCATATTACGACGCTGACACTTCTGGGTCAGAGAAAGTGATAGCCATCGCCTCGCAGGGTAATCAATCCTGCCTGCTTGTGACAGCACAGTGAAAGGCTGCGACTAGCAGCTTGTGTTTACTGTGCTCAAGGCCTGGGATGGCGAAACCCCCCGCCTTTGCATGCAACAGGAAAGAGGGGATCAAGGCTCAGCTGAGCCGCATCTGTCAGGTCATCAATCCTATTTAAAAAGGCCAACGTTCTCCCAGCCTCCCACTGCGCCTTATTCCAACAGCCAATCCGGTTCCCATCAGAGCTTGTTGGAAAGACCAAACCCCATGCAATGGGAACGAGAACATGTTGGATGTTCATTTAAAGATGGGGGATGTAGAATGAGACGATAGAAGCTTCTCTAAACAAAAAAAAGTTCAAAAGTTCCATGCATTTGAAGTCATTCTGATTTGCTTTTATTTCTCTGAAGGTGGGCTTTGTGTTATTCATTATATTTTATATCACTTTTCCTTCTAACTTATTTCACTGAATAATATCCATGCAGTTTTCTCTGTACGTAATTATGATAAAGTTTCTGAAGCATTCCAGCTGACTCTCTAAATCACAGATAACAGTATGACAGTCTGGACCTTTGCCCGCCTGTCTGCTCTTGAAATCTGAGTCATTTTAATCACGACTCTAATTCCAGATCTTTCCCCGCACAGTGCCCACTACATGCCTGTTTCATTAACTCCTATCATCCTGGTGTCTCGTCCTTTCATTTTTCTCTGTCATTTTTTTAAGATTTCCCATCCCACGGTGATCATATCCTGCTTCTGAAGAGATAAGGGAGAGGAGAACCAATTTGTTTTGAATGAGAATTTGCTTTAATTTCTTCATATGTCCAGTGAAACTAAATCAGGTTCGGCTCTCTGCTGTAGATAGTGGTTAATTCACCCAAAAATAAAAATGTTGTCATCATTTACTGACCCTCATGACGTTCCAAACATGTACGAGTTTCTTCTGTGGAACACAAAGCAATATACTTTGAAAAATGTCTCATACTTTTTGTTTGTTTGTTTTGGACCCCGTTGACTTTCTTTATGTATGGACAAACAGTTGAAATGTTCTTGATTTTTTTTTGAGTTTCAGTTTTCTTGAAATTCGATTTTTAAAAAAAAAAAATCCTTGATTTCATTTTTGCCCACGTCAAGGATCCATGAAACGCATTATTAGACTGTTTTGCAAGATATATTAAATATTATATGATATTAAACCCCTTTAAAAATCATAATTAAGCACAATTGTGAATAGTGCATATTGCAGGTTAAAGACCCCAATGAGTTGATTTATAGAAAAATAATGTTGGAACTGGATTTTCTTAAAAAAAAAAAAAAAACAAAACAAAAAAAACAATAGGAAAACAATGGATCGCAATGACTGTTCAGACACGGAGGAAATTTTAAATGTTTATTTACATTCGTATGACGGACCACAGATACAATTATGAGCCTGCTATGTGGCCAAGAGAGCAGGGACAGGCCAGGATTAGACATAACAATGGTCAGAGGAGACAAATTGAATGCACTATTAATACCTAACTCATATATAACTCATATATATATATATATACACACTGACAAAAATTATAAACGCAACACTTTTGTTTTTGGCCCCATTTTTCATGAGCTGATTTAAAAGATCTAAGACTTTTTCTATGTACACAAAAGGCCTATTTCTCTCAAATATTGTTCCCAAATCTGTCTAAATCTGTGTTAGTGAGCACTTCTTGCCAAGATAATCCATCCACCTCACAGGTATGGATGGCCACAATAAAAGGCCACCCTAAAATGTGCCTGTAGAAAACCATTAACACTTAATATGGATCAATGTATTAAGATGCAATTAAAAGATCAAATTCGATGTACAGTTTATTAATATAATGTATATGTAGGCTATATAGTGTTTTCCTTTGCAAAACGTGGCATAATGTGGCATAACGGATTAAGATGATAAAGACTAAACTCAATATACTCCTATTCATTATTAAAACAACTGCACACAAGCAGGTGCGCCCAGAATAAACGCAACGCCGCGTACATTCGCGTTTTCCCATAAAGAATAATCTCTACAGCTGTTTTATATCATTGTCTTTTGTTTATATCGATTTTCTATGGGAGGAAAACGTCTATTTAACGCATTGCGTTCTGGGCTCGTCTGCTTGCCTGTACAGAGTTGGTCCTTTTAATATCACCTTTCTTATGGCGTGTTCATATCTGCTGGTATGTCATTAGACAACAGTAAGGTTTATATCGAATTTGATCTTTATCATCTTAGTCTGTTTTGCCACATTAAGCGTTTGCTGGGCAAGTATAAATTCATGGCCATATGCTTGCCTTGAAGTACATTAAATTAATAAACTATATTACAAATTTGATCGTTTAATGCCACTTAATGTATCTTAATACAATAAGCCATATCAAGTGTTAATGGTTTTCTACAGGAGGAAAAAGCTTGACGAGAGACTTTGCGCATTGCGTTCATATTCTGCTGTTCTGTGGCCATGGATTTGCGGGTCTTGTTTTTATCTCCTACAGATGACTTGCAGGACCCTGTACGTTATGCTGTTAAATTAGTTTTAATCGTTTAACGACCACAGCGTCTTGTCTCCATAGCAACACGCACCATTTGTGTGGATTGCAAGTGACGTCGCAGGTAGCTGAGAGTGCAGGTGGCGATTGCGAGTGGCACTGTAATTTAGTTTCTTTTTTCTTGTCTTCACCACCTGGTTACTGTTGTAAAATGTTGAGAGATTCAATTTAAAAAAAAAAATAAATAAATAAATAAAATAAATAATAAATAAATAAAATCGACCGCAAGTGACGTCACTTCCAGAAGTGCAGGTGTCTGAGAGTGCAGGCGTCTGAGAGTGCAGGCATCTGAGAGTGCAGGCATCTGAGAGTGCAGGTGCATGTCTGCAGCCAGACCCTTCTCATCAGACCGCGGCAAACGTCTCCCTCTCGTGACGTCATATGACGCGATGTTAAAAAAAGCGCTTTTTGAGAATTGTCAAGGAAACCGTCACTTTTTCTTCCAAATTTGTGCCCTCGCGTTTTGTAAAGCATTTTCAAATCCTGCATTAATGATTCATATTCATATGGTATTTTCATACAAAGATATATATTTATTTTGAATAAACATTTTACCTGCAATATGCACTTTATATATACGTATTTACATGCGTGTAGGTTACATATGTGCGTTTCACAGCGGCTCCGCTCCATTTACTGTTACACAAACTGTTATTATTTACATGTGTGGAGTGTCTAAAACTCCATCTCGGCATGTTGTTGTGAGTTTGGGTTTTGTAACATTCATTTGGAAACGCAACATTCGGCATTTCATCAGATTTGTAAGGTAAATCTTTTATAAATCTTTGCAATGTCAGGAGAATACATCGCAATTTCAAAATCAAAGCTCAAACCCTCACTCTGAGTTTACTCGTTTTGATGTCCACATATTCATTAAATTACAGTGGCTATAGACCAATTTTAAGTAGATGTCACAGTGATTTTCACACAATTTTTTGATTTTATGTAAAATTGTTGATTTTTTTTTTTTTGGGTGAAATCGTTTAGATCGGTGGTTTTCAAACCTGTCCTGGAAGCACCCCTGCCCTGCACAGTTTGTATGTTTCCCTCATCTAACACACCGGATTCAACTCATCAGCTCGTTAGTTGGAACTGCACAACATGAATTGAGTGTGTCTGATAAGGGAGACATATGTGCAGGGAAGGGGCGCTTCCAGGACCGGTTTGAAAACCATTGGTTTAGATTAACTGATTAAAAATTAATCAGTATAAAACTAGTCATTAGTGGCAGCCCTAAAAATATGTGTTCTACAGAAGAAAGAATGTGGTAACTGTTTGGAGCAACAGAAGAGTAAATGATGACAAAATTTTAACTTTGGGCATTATATACCTTAAAAGGAAAATGAAGAAGTTGATCATTCCAAATGTGCATATGCAGCAGCATGTTTCCTACATTTCAGCATTTTTCCACCTTAATTTGTTTCATCCTGACACCTTAGAACTTTGCAGGACCATTCAAATTCGTAAGACACACCTGTCGTCACCTTATTGCAAAACCTTGACCTGCCCAAGCATGGCGACTAGATATCCCAAACGCCTGACACCGATCAGCCCAGCCTGGGGTAATTAACGATTTTCCTAAAAATAAAGACCCATTAGCCTCCTGCTTCCCACCGCTCACTGTGCAGCAGCTGGCCAGCAAGGACTAAGTGACTCAAGTGTTAGAGCTACTTTGGCATCGGGATGAATCGTGGGGGCTCGGTGACGGTGTGTGTCTGCCTCAAACTAGAAAAGGTGAGAGAGCAACAGCGTGGGATGAAGACCCCCTTCCAAGAGCTGTTCTGAGTTCAGGCTGGGAGGTGACAGATTTAAAAACTTGAAAAACAAAAAGGTCATTTAGATGTAGTTCATATATGTACGTCCTCCAGAGTAGCTAAATGAATTAATTTTACAGGAAACCGCAAATCTCTCATAATGTCACTGGAGAATTAATGCCAACTGTGCTGATAGGTGATAACAAGCAATTTAAGGATGTGACTATTAAAGGAGAAGTCCACTTCCAGAGCAAAAATTGACAGATAATGTACTCACCCCTTGTCATCCAAGATGTTCATGTCTTTCTTTCTTCGGCCGTAAAGAAATTGTTTTTTGAAGCAAACAATTCAGGATTTTTCTTCATAAAATGGACTGATATGGTCCCCCAATTTTGAACTTCCAAAATGCAGTTTAAATGCGGCTTCAAACGATCCCAAATGCAGTTGTAAACGATCCCAGCCAAGGAAGAAGGGTCTTATCTAGCGAAACTATCTGTTATTTTCATAAAAATAATACAATTTATATACTTTAAAAATGTCAAACGCTTGTCTTGTCTCGCTCTGCCTGAACTGTTTTTTTCCGGTTCATGACAGTTAGGGTATGTCGAAAAACTCCCATCTCATGTTCTCCCTCAACTTAAAAATCGTCTTATATCGCTGTTTTACCTTTTTTGTTAAGGGTGTTTGATCTTCTTTGCATGTTCACTTTGCAAATACTGTGTCGGTACTTCTGCAGCGATGTAGGATGATTTTAAAATGATTTTTGAAGTTGAGGGAGAAAATACAATTGGAGTTTTTCAACATACCCCAACTGTCCTGAACCAGAATACACAGAGTTCATTCAAAGATATAGGAGCTGCACTGGCCTGCCCGAGAGGCATTTCAAAGATGGCCGCTGAATGAAATGACTTGCCTTAAAGGGACTTTGGCTTTACAGACCATGTCGTTATGTCCATGACGTTAACCAAGTCTAGCACAAGTTATGCAAAACCCCCGTTATAATCACTGAAGCTATGAAATTAATATTTTATTTACATCATATATGCACTGTGTTGTTTATGATGAGGGAATTCGCGAGCGTGCGCACTCAATGACAGCTCCGGCATTTTCAACTCTGACTAATCTAATCACCTGTGATTGACCAGTGCATTCCTAAGACCAACAGAAACGCATTTGATTGGTTATAATGCTCAATGCTGCACAAAATGGCGCATAAAAGCAATCTGATGCAGTGTGAGTGAATCTAAATGTAATTCTGCAAATTGACACTTTTCATTCATTTTCACATTACATTTTAATCACGAAAGCTGTAATACGTTGTTTAATTGTGCAGGGGCATTTTTTTTTGTCCCTTTGTCTTAAATTATGGGGCCTTTTTGTTCATTTTGCATTGGCATTTGGCATTTTCCCACAAACCCTCATTAATTTCTGACCCTACATGGTAGCAATGAATGCTATCAAAAGTGTCTGCAATGTATATTTGATAAAAGTTTATGAAAACAAGTACATTTGATGCTCAGGGCCACTTGCATAATTTAAAAGGCCAGCTAACAATGGGTCCATCTTACAGGAGTCTTCTTTTTTTTTTTTTTTTTTTTTTTTGGTCATCTGAACCACTTGCTATATACTCACTGAAATAATATTTAAATAATTTACAGCACATATGAAAAAGAATCATATTTATGTTTTTCTGATTTTGGTTAATGGTCAAATGGCATGCAGGTAATGAGATAAAATCTTTAATCAGTAAATGCTTTATTTTGATTGTTTTTAATTATATACTGTATGTATGTATGTATGTATGTATGTGTATATATATATATATATATATATATATATATATACATACATACAGGTGCATCTTAGAAAATTAGAATATCATGAAAAAGTTCATTTTTTTTATAGTAACTTATTTTTAAAACCGAAACTTTCATATATTCTAGATTCATTACATGTAAAGTAAAATATTTCTAACGTTTTTTTTGTTTTAATTTTGATGATTAGAGCTTAAAGCTCATTAAAAGGCAAAAATCCATTATCTCAAAATATAAGAATATTTCCTAAGATTAATCAAAAAACGGATTTGCAAAAAAAAAAAAAAGTTCAAGTTATTTAAAGTATGTTCATTTATGCACTCAATACTTGGTCGGCAGAACATATTATAGCAAATGACTTGCTCCTAGCACAAACTACAACATCAGTGAAGTGTAGCAAGGAAGTGATCAGCCTGTGGCACTGCTGAGGCACTTTTGAGCCTTCAGATCATCTGTATATTGTTGGATCGCCTGTTTCTCATCTTTCTCTTGAAAATATCCCATAAGTTCTCAGTGGGGTTCAGGTCAGGCATGTTGGCTGACCAGTAAAGCACAGTAATATCATGGTCAGCAAACCACTTGGAAGTGGTTTTTGCACTGTGGGCAGGTGCTAAAGTCCTGCTGGAAAAGGAAATCAGCATCTCCATAAAGCTTGTCAGCAGATGCAAGCATAAAGTGCTCCCAAATCTCCCGGTAGATAGCTGCATTGACTTTGCACTTGATGAAACACAATGGACCAACACCAGCAGACGTCACGGCACCCCAAATCATCACTGACTTCAGAAACTTCACATTGGACTTCAAGCAGCTTTGATTCTGTGCCTCTCCAGTCTTCCTCCAGACTCTGGGACCATGATTTCAACATGAAATGCAAGATTTACTTTTATCTGAAAAGAGGACTTTGAACCACTGAGCAACAGTCCAGTTCTTTTTCTCCTTAGCCCAGGTAAGATGCTTCTGACATTGCTTCTGTTTCAGAAGTGGCTTGGTAGCCCTTTTCCTGAAGACGTTTGAGCATGGTGACTCTTGATGCGCTAACTCCAGCTTCATTCCACTCCTTGTCAAGCTCTCCCAAGTGTTTGAATTGGCTTTACTTGACAGTATTCTCAAGCTTACGGTCATCCCTGTTGCTTGTGCACCTTTGCCTACCCAATTTCTTCGTTCCAGTCAACTTTGCATTTTTAATATGCTTTGATACAGCACTCCTGTAAACAGCCACCCCTTTCAGTAATGATCTTCTGTGACTTACCCTCTTTGTGGAGGGTGTCAGTGATTGTCTTCTGGACCACTGCCACGTCAGCAGTCTTCCCCATTAGTGTGGTTTCAAAGAACAAGAGATACCTGGAATTTATACTGTAGGGATGGTCATTTAATGTCATTCAAATGTAAATATTCTAATATTTTGAGATACTGGATTTTTGACTTTTATGAGCTGTAAGCTCTAATCATCAAATTAAAACAAAAACACTTTTGAAATGTTTTACTTTACCTGTAATGAATCTAGAATATATGTTTATGTATGTTCTACAATATGTTTAATTCTTTTTTAGAGGGTAGAGGGTAGAGATCAGGATTGAGGTGAAGAAAAAAACGTCTTTCTTCTTCTGGACTGACCTTGTTTTAGTTAAAATGATCTGTAACACATTAGAAGAATAAAAAATTGGACTTACATTTATACTCTTTATAATCTAACAAACACCTATTCAGAACCACATTTTAGGCAGTTAGATGTTGAAGAGCCAATGATTTACAGTAAAAATAAACCTAAGTAAATAATTTATTAAGTGCCAAAGCACTTTCTTTTCTCACATACTCAAAATTGTCCTTTTCACTTTTGTATTTTTCAAGATAAGACCTTTTTTCCCATTTTCCAGCACTCTTACAATGAATATTTTAGCCAAAACGGCAAATTAAATATTTAATCCTTTTCTTTTTGCATGCCTTGATTTTCAGGCCATGGTCTGTTGCACTACAGCTGGCCTGTCAGGACCCCATCTAACTGTATTCTTTTCTTTTTTTATTAACAACCCAAACTATCACAAACTGTATTTTCATCTCCCTAGGTAATCCACTTCTGTTGAATTCCTCCATGCAGCCCGATATAACCGTCGGCCAGACGTACAGCAGCCCGATCTGCTTTCAGGATTCCATAGACAAAGAGCTCTTTGACCCTCTGCCAGACAAGGTCAAAGTTCAGAGCTCCTTTATGGTTTCACTAGATGTGGCGGACCGGGCCGAGTACCATGTGAAAACCCATCCGGAGACCCTTCCTGCTAACCATCACCCGAACTACAGCACAGTGGAAGGAAAGAAGACCACTATGATTGCTCCTAATGGAATTCACACACTCAGGAAGACTCAGTTTAAGACGAGTGCGGTGTTTGGGCACCTGGGTGGCCGATTAGTCATTCCAAATGCAGGTGAGAGAAATTATGTGTTAGTATTAAATTTAACTCAAGTTATTTTTATGCAATGATAAGTTACAGTACACCTATAGTCATTTATATTCTGTTAGCAATTGGTTTAGATGGAGTTCACCTTAAAAATAAAAATACTGTTATTTGCTCACCCTCATTTTCTTCAAACCTGCAAACAGTGGCTTTGGTAACTGTGAACAGTATGCAAAATATCTCTAATCATCTGTTTGCATCTAATAAGTGCACTAAAACCAAATGTTCTTTTTGGCTGATGCTTGTAAAGGTCAACAACTCACTGAACCCACTCTCTAAGGTCCTTGTGTTGAAGGGTTCTTAGGGCCAGAGGAAAAACACTTTGTCTCACATCAGATTGAATGAAACTACACAGAAAAAGAGGAGTGAAGATTGAGGATTTTATTATTTTACATAAAACCACAATTATTGTTATTTTTACTTGTGAATGTGCATGAGAAAGTGAGACAGGCAGACTACATAAAATCACAGCTATTGTTATTAAAATACATGAGTACTGTTATTATCTGTAGATTATCTTGAATAAATTTGTAAAGACGAAGAAGAGGATTACAAAATATTTGTTATCGAAACGCATTAAAAAAATTCTGCTGCTGAGAGTATTGTGTACATATTCACTTTTTACAAGATTGTAGTCAAATATAGTAAAATATATGAGCACTTAATGTGTAAATATAAGGATATGGAATCATTCTTTATACTGAAGGCTCATATTGACAATAATTTCATGTATCATAGGAATCCATGTGTATTGTGTAGCTGCACATAAATAGCATCTCAGTGTTGTTGATGGTGTTGGTTTTGTAGGAGTAAGCTTGCTGGTACCTCACGGGGCGATTGCCGATGACACCTCTTGGGAAATGTACATGCTCATAAATCAAGAAGAGTCTAGGTAAGACTGTAGATGACATATCTGTATCACTTTCAAACTGTTGTATAAGTGTTAGCATTTCTTTTTCTTTTTGTCTTAATGGTTCAGACAAAAAAATATATATAAGATATATATATATATATATATATATATATATATATATATATATATATATATAAAAGACAGTTTCTGTTGTTCAAGAAGCTTTTAAGTATAAACAGCTGACCACTATAATGAAATATTCAAATGATGGACATATTTCATAAAATGTTTCATTTGCATAATCCACATATCTTGCCAAAAGAGAGACCCAAATTAAAACATTTGAATGGCGAACATAGTTTCAGGCTATGTTCATGACGTTTCTGAATACTTTGCTTTTGATGTTGAAAAACACATTCTTTTTGTTCATTGTAATGAATAAAAGGTATGTGTAACTTGTAGAAGTTTTCATGCACTTGATTTCAGCTTCCAGGTCTGTACTATTTTCTTTCAAGGGCATATCTTAATACAGCTGTAGGATGGTTCTTGCTGTAGGACAGATGAAAATAACTCTGCTACTTATACCAATGATGAAAGTAAGTGCAGTGAGAATAGCTAAATATGTGGTTAAGTGTTGCTAGAATGTGACTATATAGTTGCACTTAACTGTGTATCATTAAATCAACATAACGTCTAGTTTACGCATTGGTTTATTAACAGTACTGCTTTGAAAGGTTACATATTTAAAGTCAGATGCTACTGCTTTAAATAGGGACACATTAGATTAAATAGATGCAAATTAGGTAAATGACATTTTCAGATGCATTGGCATAGAGCACGTTTATAAGTTTTTATAAGTGCGTTGTGGTATACAGGTATGTTGTAGTCTGTTTTATGAAAAGAAATCCCATTCGTTAGACTCTCTCTACTCTCTCCTTAAATTGAGATCTGATTATAAATATTAGAGAAGGAATCTGACTTCACACTGAATGTGTAATGCCATAAAAGCTCTGTCAAACAAGCAGCGTTCTGACTTTGAGTTATTGAACCCTTTTGGGTGAAAAGCTGAAGTCTGATTATGTCACAGGCCGTGACTTGATTTTCCTTTATCACACTGAACATGAAGTTCACAGAAGTGAATCTTTTTTATCCTGTTCATTGAGTGATCATTTTATGTGAGTTGTTTTGGCGTATATAGGTCATGGTCTACCCCCACCCAAATCTTTCCCCATAAAACTTTCTTGAGAGTTTCTGAAGGTCTTAGATTTTGACACGTTGTGTATTATGTATTCTCGGCGTGTAAAGGTAATGACCCTGCGTGAGCCTTGATGTGTCTCTGGAGACAATATAACTGTTGCACTGTGCCAAAACCTGAAGGAGATCCAACACAACTTGCCGTCATTGCTCAGTCAGAATACATCTTCATAACGGCACAGGATGATTGAGGAAACCGTTACAACAAATGAGTGTAAAATGGAGACGTTATGAGTCATTGTTAACTGCGTCTGTGGCAGAACACTGATTTAGCCTGGAGCCTTGAGTTCAAGGAGCACCTTGTGATTTTATCCGTACTTATAAATAAATAAAATGAATAGCACTTTTTACAAATTATGTTGACATTGAATGGGTTGTGACTTATTGCGATCGCTTTTCAGGTGTGCAACGTAAGCTCATTGTCATTTGGACAGTTAGATTTTTAATGTTTTTTAAAGAAGTCTCTTCTGCTCACCAAGCCTGCATTTGCTTTTGATCCCAAATACAGTAAAAACAGAAATACCGTGAAATATTTTAATATTTAAAATAACTGCTTTCTATATTTGAATATATTTTAACATGTAATTTATTCCTGTGGTCAATGTTTAAAACAGCTGAGTATATTTTTTTTCCACGATTCTTTGATGAATAGAAAGATCCAAAGATTACCATTTATTTGAAATAAAAAGCTTTTGTAACATTATATTCTACTAAGTAGCACCATTCAAAAGCTTGGAGTCAGTATCTTTTTTATTATTATTATTTTGGGGAAAATAAATTATAGAAATTACAAATTTTATTTAAGGATTCTTTAAATTGATCAAAAGTGATAATCAAGACATTACAAAAGATTTCTTGTTCAGATAAATGCTGTTTTCTGAACTTTCTATTCATCAAAGAATTTTCAACATAATAATAATAATAATAATATATGTTTTTTGAGCAGCAAATCAGGATATTAAAATGATTTCTGAAGGATCATGTGACTGGAGTAATTATGCTAAAAATTCAGCTTTGAAATCACATAAATAAATTACATTTAAAATATATATTCATATAGAAAACAATTTTAAATAGTAAAAAAATATTTCAAAATTGTACTGTTTTTGCTGTACTTTGGATCAAATAAATGCAAGCTCGGTGAGCTGAAGAGACTTCTTTAAAAAACATTAAAAATCTTGCTGTCCAAAAACTTTTGACTTGTAGTGTATGTTTGCAAAAATCCAAAAAATACTTTTGCACAATTCATTACATAATTAACTTAACATAGTGCCAGCACTGCACTTGTGCTCAGGTCATAATAAAAGAGCTCAAAGACTTGTAGAAGCATGCTAAAATGGCATGGTTGCTTTAGCAAATTTGTTTTTGTCAGTATTATCAGTTTGCATTAAGAATAGGGTTTGGTGTAGACTGTGCGTATAAACCTTTTAGTGGCACTCAGTGGAACTGCTGTCATATGTACAACAACCAACATAATAAAACGCTGCCAGATTCACATTCATCTGTTTTGGATAAAACTGAACACACTTTAAAATGTTGCAAAACATACAAGCAATGTAATATCATTTTATAGAAATTGATGATTGGGTTACAGGTGTGTCATTCAAAAATGTACTACTGCTGTTACTACTAATAATAAAAATCAAATAAAAAAGTTTTTAGAGAAGCGTGTCATCTGAGCTTAATATTTTATCACACTCTGTAAATGTTTTGAAGTGTTTTTTTAGGTCTGCTTTTTGTTTGGTTTTTATGGCTTATAAAAACCTCTACAATGACATTATCTTGGAACAGTAGATTTTGTACATGCATTAAAGCTGTGACTGTCTTCAGCTCAGCTATATAATACTGAATTCTAATTTTTTAAAAGAATTTTTGTCAGTCACGATAGAAGTAACTTTGTATCATAAAGTGATAATTCAGTCTAAAACAACAAACCAGTGCTTGTTCCAAAACTGTATAATTTTCAGACAGAGAAATTGATTGTGTAGCTGCTCTTTTCCTTTCAATGCAAGTGGATGGGGATAATCAGGCTCCCTAAAGGACAAAAAGCATCAGAAAAACATCAAAAATTAGTCCGCTGTAAAATGAATGCACTGTATTTCAAAGCCTGTGTAAGTCATGTGTGAACTTTGTCAGTCTAAGTCATTATTCACAGATATTCTTTATTCTTTATGAAATCTTCTTTCGACATCTTCCTTAAAGAGCAGTTTGGACATTCTAATATAACTCCTTTTGTGTTCCACAAAGGAAGGAAGGTCATTGAAGTTTCAAATGACATGAGGTTGAATAAGTGATTATGGACTTTTTCATTTTTGTGGAACTATTCCTTCAAGTCAAGTTACTGATCAATTTGCCACACTGAAGTCACGGTCAGATGCCCAAATAAGAGAATGAATACATAATGGAAGCATTAAGTTTGCCTGTCACCTCCTACAGTGTCCGCTAATGCTCCAGCACTCTGCCGCCTGACCCTCTAGCAGTGACTCATCAGTCTTTTTGAATAATACTTCTCAATACAGGCCTATATGAGCTTGCAAGATAAGACCCTTGATGATGAGGAGGAGAGTAGTAAAAAGCATGACAGGCTGCTTAAGATACTAGAGTGGAAACTCATTTAGAAGTGCAGTTCCTTATGCAACCCAGGTAATCTGCCCCCGGCCTTGACTCAAACATGCAAACCAGTGTTGTGTTGCAATGAAGGAACTGTTCACATAGAGAAATTCAGTTTTCTGTTTGCACATTGTATTTCTAAGTAACAGGATATTAGTAACAAGCAGGATATTATTTGAATTATTCAAAGACAACAAGCCTTTCGATTGAGTGGTTATGTTTTTTGCTTGTTTAAATACACACTAAAAAAAGAAACGTTCATTGAAGGACAGTGTTTTTACTTCAAGGATGTCAGTGTCAAACAGATATAGTTGAGGCATTTCAGACATTCATCTTGCATTGTCCGTCATACTGCTTCTTTTGGTTAAACCTGAATGCGGTTTGAATCACATTGAAGTTCCTACAGACCTGACATGCCTGAATAGTAATTAGATGTAAATAGAAGAACACTTAAAGAGAGTTTGGAAGAGGACAGACTGATTGGCCGTGAAGAGTGGTTTAGTCCTTATTCCCTCTTCAGCAAAGCTGAATTAATATAGATTCAGATAAACTGTAAAAGCTTATGGGGTCCTTTGGGCATACTGCAAAAGTCCTTAAAGCAAGTTCTGCTGCTGTGGTGCTCTTAGTTTTTCAGTCTGTAGTGAATTTTCTATTACAAAGTGATTTGTTGGAAAGAAAGAAAGAACAAAACTTTAGATGTGCATGGCACTTTGGTGTCCCATTGGTTTCTTTAAGGTATTTTAAAGAAAGGCTTTTTTATGTTTGTATTTTATTAGATATGTTTGACAACTTTTTACCCTACAAAATGCCTGCCTGGAGCGTATTTAAATTGGTTTTTAATTTGCTCAGTTGTGTGTAAATGTTGACATCTATCCAAAGCTCATTGTTGAAATCAAAAAAGAGCCCCGTATGTATACATTTTAATGTTGTATTGACTATGCAGTGTCTGTCGACAACCGGCTTTTCCTTCCTTTCTGTTTCCCTTTTTTTTAACCTTTAAATTTGCATGAAAGGCCAAATCCTTCATTAACTCTTTCTCATTAATGGGTTTTATGTTATGGTTTGCCACCACAAGGAAAAGATGGAAGGTAGCGATAATGGCCAGAAGATCATAAGCAATGACTAATGAATATGCAAGAGCTGGTAAACGACTCCAGTGCCCTCAGAGAATCAGTAGCTTCCACTAAATCAAGGTTCTCAGAGTCGTGTTTGTAATGATTCTGTAGACTGCAGACGTGACAGTTTTTATCATTATATTATTTATGCAGGATAACAAGGGTGGTGAGCACAGATTTTTCTGTCAGTGTATACTTTTATTGTGTTTTGTTTTCAGCTTTTCTTCTGATCACTCTGTTTGGTTTAGCTAAATGTGTTAACTATTTAAATAATTGGCCAGAGGGGTCTAGTGTAGTTTAAACAATTGAGTGTAACGCTACTGATGACATGGTTTGATTCCTAAGGATTGCGTGCACTGATAAAATGTATACTTTAAATGCAGTGTAACCTGCTTTGAGTAAAGCATCTGCCAAATGCATGTTTGTTTGTTTATTTACTTACATTACCACTCAAAATGTTTCAGAATTTCAATAAGGCTGCATTTATAGTAGAAAATCGACTAATGCAAAATTGTATTACAATTTAAAATAACTGTTTTCTGTTTAAATCATATTTTAAAATGTTATTTATTTTTGAGATGGCAAAGCTGAATTTAGCAGCTATTATTCCATTCACAGCTTCACATGATCTTTTAGAAATCATTCTGATATGCTGATTTTGTGCTCAATATATATATATTTTTCATTATTATTATCAAACAGATCTGCTGCCTAATATTTTTGTGCCTATTATATTTAAGTTTCTTTGATTAATAGAAAATTTAAAAGAACATCATTTGTGACCCTGGATGACAAAACCAGTCTTAAGTAGCAAGGGTATATTTGTAGCAATAGCCAAAAAGACTTTGTATGGGTCAAAACTATCGTTTTTCTTTTATGCCAAAAATCATAGGATATTAAGATATTTTGTAAATTTCCTGTGGTAAATATATCAAAGCTTAATTTTTGATTAGTAATATGCATTGCTAAGAACTTCATTTGGACAACTTTAAAGGCGATTTTCTCAATATTTAGATTTTTTTTTTTTTTTTTTTTTTTTTTTTTGCACCTTCAGATTCCAGATTTTCAAATAGTCGTACCTCAAGCAAATATTGTACGATCCTAACAACCATACATCAGTGGAAAGCTTATTTGTGACCCTGGACCACAAAGCCAGTCATAAGGGTCATTTTTTCTATTTTTAGATGTAAAAATTATCTGAAAAGCTGAATATAAAAGCTTCCATTGATGTATGGTTTGTTAGGATAAGACAATATTTGCCCGGGATACAACTATTTGAAAATCTGGAACCTGAGGGTGCAAAAAATTCAAAATATTGAGAAAATTGTCTTTAAAGTTGCCCAAATGAAGTTCTTAGCAATGCATATTACTGATCAAAAGATAAGTTTTGATATATTTATAGGAAATTTACAAAATATCTTAATGGAACATAATCTTTACTTAATATTCTAATGATTTTTGGCAAGAAAAATCGATCATTTTGACCCATACAATTTTATTTTTGACTATTGATACAAATATACCCGTGCTACATACGACTGGTTTTGTGGTCCAGGGTCACATTTATTTGTCCATACATATGTCCATATTGTCACATGCACTAATTTTAATACAGTATTTTCTTAGTGTAGTTTAGTATTTTCTGAGTGCATTTGATTTATTTCATAATAAATAATGGCATGGGTTATCTTTAAATTATCTGTAATATATTAACATTTATCTTATTATTAATTTTTTTTTTTTTTTATCTTTTTTGTACTAGTGCCCAGTCAGAGGAAAGGTGTGAGATTCTGTTAGGGCCAGAGATCACATATGGACCTCCGGGGCTGAACCTGTCCTGTCCTGTTGCCATGACGATAGCTCATTGTGCTGAAGTCAGCGCTGAAAACTGGAACATTAAACTCAAGAGACAAACCAAGGACAACAAGTGGGAGGTAGGAACAAAGACATGACTTCTATGTTTTTCATTTCAAATTCTTTTCTGTGTGAAACAGTGTCAATTATTAGCAGTGAGCCAGTATATATCAAAATTATATATAAAAATTATTTTAACACTTTACTCATGGAACATTTATGTTCCCATTTAGATATATTTCTAAAGTCTTGTGATACAGTTAACCTGGCAAATGAGCCATGAACCAATTATAAGTGAAATTCGTTTGAACCACATCTCGTAACTGCTTGTGCCAGCCTTCGGAGGTGTGTATGTTTTAAAAATGTGTTGATTAGGCGATTACGCGCTCTTGACAAGAGATCCAGGGGCAGCAGTTCCTCAGAGGAGGCTACAGCAGTGAAGTGCTCAAGGAAAAAACAATTACAGCCTGTAATAGCTGGGAAGACACACAGTTCATGGCAGTCAAACAGCAGGAGCATCGGGACAAGGCGCCCCATCAGGCCCAGGATATATCGATCTGGTTGTACTAGAGGACCACCTGAAATAAGAGCTGACACAAGGCAATCAGGACAGGAGTCATGGACGGGACCTCCCTCTTGACCCTACTACAATCACTCACATTTGTCCCAGTCCCATGTGTTTTACTCCTGCGTCAGCCTCTGAAAACCTTAAACTGTCATCACGGTTTGAAAGTTGATGTATTAATGAAAGTTTGCCGTAACGGCACAGAGTTTGTTATTGAATGCGATTAGATAATAACCTTCTTTTTTGTGTCTGACCACCAGCGTGAGTCATTATTTAGATGAATTTCAGATTGTTCCACAGAACGGTACTTATCCTTGAGATTACCACCAACAGTCTTCACGAAAATGCATTTGCTGTCAGAGTTTTTCCCTGGCTTTTAAGAGTTTTATTCGAAACAGTGACAGCTCCAATGTTGGTGATGGCTGAAGTAATTACACAAAAACTGCTGGTTAAATCACAGACTTGTCAAAGAAAGACTGCAGTAGTACAAATTTATATCCCTTTCACGTGCATCACATACTTTTTTATCGGTTTACAAAGAGTGTTTTTTCTGAGGAGGTCATTTTGTTTTATATTTACGTTGCTTTGAAGAGCTCCAGTCACATGAATAAATGGTCATCTGTCAGAAAAATGAAAAGAGAGCCTGTATTGTATGAATGTCTGTGCTTGACTTGATGTTAGCCTAACCTTGTCAGAGAAATACAGAAGTGACCTCGCTGATTCGTGATTTGTGAGTGATTCTAAGTCAGTGTGGCGGAGTAGTTTAGCTTTTTCCACTGATCACACAATTACGCTGGCAAAAATACAGGCTGGGCTGAGATTCTTTAACACGCTGAGCTGGAAAAAAAAAGTCAGTCTGTATGAAGATGGTTTCTTTTGAAGGTCTCCATACCAATGAGAAAGTTATATTTATGAGATGTGTTACTGGGAGTACCGTTTTACTTTGAACTTTTCATAGCACTGGGCACTAAAACAAATCCAATGCATCATTCATCTTGGTGAAATTGTCATTATTTGCCATTACATATCATAGTCTCATTTCCTATATTAGAATGAGACTTTGTGGACAGATCTTTGGCATATGCAGCTGCTGATAATCTTGTTAGCTGATACAGAACTGATAAGGTTAATTAACTTTAATTGCTAATGTTTCCTACAGTTTTATTGTGACAGAAAGAAAAGGCTGCTCAGTTAAAGGGATAGTTCTCTCGTATGACTTTGCCCATCTATGGAACACAAAAGGATATATTTTTAATAATATCCAGTATATCTCTTTTCTATCCAGTTATGATAAATCTGGCACAGCTGGGTAGTAACTGATTACATGTAATCTGTAAAATTAAAAAATAACAGTTACTTTTCATTGATTACATGATTACATATTATTTACAAATTAGCAATAAATATTTAGAATTTACTGATTCTCCCTAATTCCTCTTTTTCAAAAATTATAAAATAGTATACTCTTAAATGCATTCAAAAGGTCTTTAAGTTTTGTGGACATTCACACAAAGATCAGTCATTAGTCAGGGGGTGACAGCACTGACCACTGATTTACAAAAATCATTTCAGGTTTAAGAAGTGTTTCAACATTGCATCAACTACCTATGAACACACTGATTTTTATGTAGGAATTTCTGTAGGTATTTAACCTTTTTTTTCTGTCTTTGGAAGGCTTTTGTCTTTCAAACACATTTAAATGCACAAATTCACAAACATTTTTGTCATCTGATCCTCTTTATTTAATTGAAGTACCACTGAGATTTTAATAAATACATATTTCAATAATTAGGTATCACATTTGGATGTTTTCTGATTGGTTAATGGTCACATGGCTTGCAGGTACAGAAATAATATATTTCATTTTTTTTAGTAAGGGTTTTTTTTTTTTTTTTTTTTTTTTAAATGATTGATTTTAATTGAACTATGATTAAATTAGTTATTCATTTTAAACTCATAAACCCCCTGCAGTTCCTTCACAAACACCAGTTTGGGAAACCTTGATGTAATATAATTTTTAATGCACCGCAATTAATGTTGTTAATTACAACGAATAGAATATATTTTCTTACTCTGTTAAATAATTTGTATTTTAATGTCAATATGATACAAGATTATCCTATTTAAATCAACCTGATAAATGATTTAGGTTAAAAGTGATCTAAAAGCAGGTTAAAAGTAGTCTGATTATATTAAATAATTTATATAAGATGCAATTACGTTACTAACTATAATTTTTGTCATGTAATTTGGAATCAGTAACAGATTACAATTTGACTGATGCTTCAAGTTTCTTTAAAAGGACATTTCACTCAGAAATGAAAATTCTGCCATCACTTACTCTCAAGTTACTTACTGAAATCTGTTCGTCTTTTGTTTGCTGTTTGAAGAAGGTTACCACTGACTTGTATGGACCAAAAAAAAAAAATTAATTATGCAGGTTTAGAATGCATGATGGTGAGAAAATGGAAAGAAAAACTTAATTATATCTTTAAAAATTCAAATATATCGTGAGCTATATACCCATTTTTCATACATTATCAAGCATTCATTCAGAAAAAAAAAAAAAAAAAAAGTCCAATTTGTGAAGGTGTCACATTACCATGATTTGATCATCTCTTTCTTGGTTTACAGGAAATAATGTCAGTAGATGATGAATCAACCTCCTGCTATTGCCTGATGGACTCGCATAACTGTCACTTGTTGCTGGATCAGCCGGGCTGTTATGCACTGGTGGGGGAACCCATCACCGATGCCGCCATAAAGAGACTAAGGATTGCCGCGTTCGGCAGTATGGAGGCCTCCTCCATGGACTACAGCCTGCGAGTGCACTGTGTAGATGACACACCGCATGCCTTTCAGGTGACAGCAGGACAGTGAACATGTGGTCATAATCACATTACTTGAGCAGAATGCAACAATCGGGTTCTGAAAGTACAGATCCCATTTATTTTCATATGGGAATTGATTTTTTTAACTTACTTACTATGAGCTGTGAGGTAATCAATGAATTAGGCGACATTTGTTAAACATTAATTCAATTAAATTTACTTATTATTAATTTATCATATTTAACAGCTGATTTCACAGCGAAAAACCACATAAACCATGATTCTAGTGGTTCTTGGAATTGTAGTTCTTTCCCTCATGAAAGCATTAAAGGAAAAGTTCACCCTAGAATAAAAAATTGATGAGAATATACTCACCCTCAGGCCATCCAAATTTTTTTTTTTTTTGCTTCAAATCAAAGTTGTGATTCACCAGCTGGGTGGTTTGGTTCATGGATTATAACTCTTGATGACTTTTTTAAAAAGTCCCTATGGGGAAAAATTGGCTGCTGAAAAAGTGGGTGAGCACTGTTGCACTCATGTTTTAAATATCTAGAAGAAATTTCTTGATGTAAATATTTAAATGTGTGGTGCATCACAAGATGATTATATCAAAACTAGACTGCATTTGCAGTAGGGTCCAAAAGTCTGAGACCACTGGTGAAAGTGTGGGTTTAGAATTATAATGGCTTAATTGTGTAATCAGAATGTCTGCTTTGGTCAGTGCTGTTTTCAAACACACATCCAGAGGATACAAAAGTCAAAGTCAATTACTGTTGTCTTGCATGAGTGCTCAGACTCTTGAGCACACACACGCACAAAGAGAACACTCATCTTTGCAATGCAATGAAACACAAAGCAGTTTTGACAGATGAACACTGCCACGCTTGAAATCAAAGAAGCCAGTAATCAATTTAAATTCAATTTTCTTTTCAAAGCTTTAACTAGCACTTTGTTTGAAAGCTCTTTTTTATATTTCTCAATGTTTATTAGCTGTAGATCTTTTGTTCCTCCCAAACACTGTACCTTTTTTTAGCTATTCAAGATCAAGTTAAAATAATATTTCTTGTAGTGAATATTGACTGCAATAAATTGACAAGATGTTCCACTTTAAGCCTTTTTAGCCATTGTAGTAATTTCTCTTCTGAACTGGTGAAACACCTCCTATACAGAGTAGCTGAATACCGTGGTTCTAGGTTATGGTTGTCCAGTCTATCCACATTTTCTTTCTGTACTACTTTCTGCCCTTCCTATGTTTTTCCCCAGTGTTCTCACTCTGTTTTTACCTGTACTTCCTTTTTTACAAAGAGAGTGGTCACTGCTGAGACCAGTAGAGGAGGTCAGCTTCTCGAGGAGCCCAAGACGCTGTTCTTCAAAGGAAACTGCCTCAGTCTGCAGGTGTCCATCCAGGATATCCCTCAGTTTCTGTGGAGCATCAAACCCTTCACCACCTGTCAGGTAACATGCTAGCATTAGTAACTTACTCTGACCAGCACTATAATGTGTAACAAGCAGCTGCCTACACAACTGCTAGAAAAATGCTGGCTTAAAAATTAACACTGTTGGGCTATTTGGCAACCCACTGCTGGGTAAATAGTGGACATAACACAAGCTGGGTTATATACATTAACCCTTTTTTGGGTTGTTTTTTGGCATAGTGCTGGGTCAGACAGCTTTATATTGAAGGTTATTCATTTCAGATAGTATTAATGCAATCTGTTCTCTCTGTTATATATATATATAACAGGAACCATACATATATTTCAGTACATCACTGCTGGTATTTCATAGGTCCGAGCGTATGCTGCATTTGTAGAAGACTAGCGTTCCAAGCAGATTAGTTATTAGCAACATACAGTTGAAGTCAAAAATAAGTGGGATTATACAAAATGCGTAATTTTTTTTATTTAGTACCGACCTGAATAAGATATTTCACATAGAAGACATTTACATATGGTCCACAAGAGAAAACAATAGTTGAATTGATAAAAATTCCCCCGTTTAATAGTTTATATACACTTGATTCTTAATACTGTGTTGTTACCTGAATGATCCACAGCTGTTTTTTTGTTTTTTTTTTTGTTTTTTTGGTGATAGTTGTCCTTCTGTAGCTTCTGAAGGGCAGTACTAATGAAAAAAAATGTGATATTTACGCAAAATATGAAAAATGTACGCATCTTCATTTTGTTCAAAAGTTTACACCCCAGGCTCTTAATGCATTGTGTTTCCTTCTGGAGCATCAGTGAGCGTTTGAACCTTCTATAATAGTTAAATATGAGTCCTGATTGTTGTGAAATATGATTGTTCTCGGTGTGAAAAGATGGATCTCAAAATTATACAGTCATTGTTGGAAAGGGTTCAAATTAACAAAAATGCTGAAAAACCAAAGAATTTTTGGAACCTTAATTTTTGGGACTAAGAACAGCAGGCAGTTTAACTGTACAGAACAAGGGACTCATGAACTATCACTAAACAAACAAACAAAAAAACAAACACAGCTGTGGATCATTCACATAATAACACAATATTAAGAATCAAGCTTATGTACACTTCAAACAGGGTTGTTTTTATAAATTAGATTTAGATTAGATTTATAAATTAAATAAATTGATCCCTCTTTTTTTGTTAAAATAATTTACATTTTGCAGATTCTGCAAGGTGTATGTAAACTTTTGACTTCAACTGTACATGTAAACAAAAAATGTGAAACGAAATACATTTTTGTCTCATTTTGTTTCTACAGTCATAGGAAAACAATATAAACCAAACCTTAATTTCATTCAGGACGATTCCTCTTAGGAAGTGTTCTCTCAGAAAATAACCCAATGACCCAATGACAAATTTATCAGTTTGGCAACCCAGCACTGGGTTACATTGACCCAGCGCTGGGTAGGTTGTGAGGAGTTTCATAATTTGTATTGTCAGTTAAATTTACACAGCAGCTAATTTACAGAAAAACTACCACCTGAAAACAACAGGTGAAATGACCCTAAACCCAATATTTGGGCTAAGAATAACATAACCCAGTATTTTTGTAGACAATAGATAATATGTGGTGAGTTTATGTGATTTAAGATTTTTGTCTTGTTTTTCCAGGCATTTGGTAAGATTAAAACTTGTTTTTAGAGAACTTTTTAATAAAATATTTCTTACTACATTGGAATAGTTTTTAAGCTTAAAACTCTTGATGATAGATCTATTTACTGGTTAATTGTTTTGATTCATTTTGATTATTTAATAAAAACAATTAGCAAGTAAGGTAAGAAAAAATGACCTGTGATCTCTGAAAACAAGTCTTAATATTTTATGCAATTTGCTTCAATTTAGCAAATTAACTGTCTTGTTTTAACATCTTATGAAGTTTGTACTGTACAACAAAATACAATATTTTAAATATGCCTACCTGTCTATTCTGTGCTGTTTTTATTATAAAAACGAAAAGCTCATAAATAAAATGAATAGAAAAATCTACTCTGCATTTGTGAACCTCTTATAGAAAGCACAGAGTAACAGTTTTCGGGTCTCTCTTTATATTAGGTGGCATTAACTACTATGTACTTGGGATATGGGTAGGGTTAGAGACAGGTCTGTTAGTATGGGTCAACAGTACATGCAGGTATTTTTTAAAATTTAAGTACAATGTAAAAACATGTATGTACACAGTAAGTGCTTTGTATCAAATGATTAATTTATATGTAAATACATAGTAGTTAAGGCTATACAGCACTACAAGTTTCAACTCTGAAGACTGACACTGTCCTACCTAGCATGCAGATAGACCGTAACATGTATTTGACTCAAGGTTCAGGCATTTGATCAGTCCAGAGGTGCTTCTGTCTCCTGGAACATGCTTTTGTATGCTTACTCGTGGGAAAAATTAATCCCGGCATTAAGGCATCTGCTGTCCCATCAAGCATCTCTTCTGCTCAGGGTTCCTATTACTGCTGACATAGAGCATCTCGCAGGTCATTTCAATATGCAGGGCTGGAGAAACGGCGCAGGAGAGGTCAAGGACACTCCCTGCAGACGTGCTACTTCACAGAAATTAATTATACATCAAAGGCAATTGCTTTCCCTTCCACTGCCCTGCTCCCAGATACGGTGTGTTGTACATACCCCTGCACTGACCCCTATCATTGGAATTAACAGGGATTAGAGTTTGTGTCTCTTTTGTAGTGATGGTCTCAGAGACGAGTCTTTTAACACGCATGCTTCCACATTTTTCATGGATCAGGCGCTTTCCCTGACTCAGCTCTCTGATCTCTCTCTCTCTGTTCTTTTCTTCATTTCTGGTGTCCTCATCCCCCTGCAGGAATTCTCCTTCACCCAAGTGTGGTATAGCAACCAGCAGCCTGTGCACTGTGCCTTCTCGCTGCAGAGACATAGCGCCTCAACCACCCAGCTCTCCTGCAAGATCAGTGTGCGGCAGGTCAGAGGTCACGAGCAGATCCTGCAGGTCTACACCTCAGTGGGAGAGGTCGGGTTCATTCTGAATTAATAACATCTCTGTGTCTTCGGCTACTGTCATTATTTAGTCAGCCTCATGTTTATTTTTTAAAGAGTGTTGACATCTTCCAAGCAATGACAGTTTATAGTGACAGTCTGTCAAGCTCTAAAAAGAAGTGTCATGAACAGAAATTATAGTAATTTTTCACCCTCAGTGCAGCTCAAATACGCTTCTATTGACTTCTAACCTGCACCACACACTCTTAAAAATAAAGATTTTTTTTATTAGCATCTGTGGTTCCATGAAGAACATTTAACATGCATGGAACCTTTTAATTTTACAGACGTTTCTTACAGCAGAAAAACATTCTTTAAGGTTGGGACACACCAAGCTATCTTCAAAAAACTAGTGGCGACAAAAGGCGACTGTGTTGTTGCCTCGCATCAGCAGCGTCTGGACCAAAAAGCTGCACTTGAACACACCAGACAAACTAACGTGTGAATTCTGCGCCCGCGTGAGAAGATTTAGCTGTCTATATTAGAAGCTTTTAATAGTATAATATTCGTCATTCAAAAGGAGAAACCGAAACAATGATATACATGCAGATATACGAAACATAAACAATGCAGTGTTTGATTACTACTTTGAATATCAGTTATGTTGATACTTTTCTACATTTTATTCGGAAGTTGTTATGAAAATATTCGCACATTGGAATGCGTCGGTAAGATCAGGTAACATGAGAACAGCCTTCTGTTTGTGCCTTCATTTACTTTGTCGTATTCATCACTTTCGCTTTAATTCTTTGGCTCTGACTAGTTCGCTGAACCGAACATCCAATCAGAGTTCTCACTCGTGCCTACGCCCCGACTCCAATTCAGCATCAAATTGGACAAACTCCTGCTGATGTGAATCCGACGAGAGGCAACATGTGGAACACCTCAAAAAAAAAAAAAAAAAAAAAAACTAGCTCGACAGACACGTGCCGAAGGCCCGACATTGCCTGGCGGCCCAATAGTATGTTCCTGCACAGCCAGAGGCTGCAGTTTAAGGACTGCATTTCTAGGAACCTATTTTTTGTGACAGTGCCATCCAGAGAAGACCTGAATCAAGCATAAAACAAAAACTATTTTAAAGATTAAAAAAACTAAATTTTTTATCTTTCTTATTTTTAATGTAAGAGCTGGTGTGAACTTGTATTCGAGGCGGTGTCAGCAATCTCCATTTAGCCTATTTAGCTGTGCAGAACAGTTCATTGTTCTGCTGAATGTTATAAACTAGCATTTGTATTTAAATTATCTTAAATTTATTAATGTACTAAGAAACACACTAATTTGTAGCACAATTGTTTTGCCGTTTACTGCACTTTATGTGTGTCACACATTAGACGTGAATCGCTGTGCTGCGGCTAATGAACTTAAGTCTCACAAAGATACAAGTCTTTCTTTACAAGAAAACTGAATTTAAACCCAGAATATATATATATATATATATATATATATATATATATATATATATATATATATATATATTGAAATATTTAACCTAATTTATTTAAATGTGTATATATGTGTGTGTATATATATATATATATATATATATATATATATATATATATATATATATATATATATATATACACACATTTAAATAAATTAGGTTAAATATTTCATTCGGGTTAACAATGTTAAGGGTATGTTAAGGGTTAGGAATTTGTTAGGACAATAATTAAGTGTGTAATTAAACAACTACATATTTCTTTAAAATATAATAACATACACAATTGAATAGCAAGCACTATTAAATAGTATGAGAAGCTAATTCATAGATATACACAATAAATAAGTAAAATAATACAAAAAAAAAAACTATAGGGTCCTAGAAATGGGGTACTAGAAATGTGGTCCTGAAACTGCAGCCTCCGGTTGTGCAGGAACATCCTTCTTCAACGGCCGATCTTCAGCTTAGTGTGTCCCAGGCTTTAGAGTATTAAAATTCTTCATGACAAGAAAAAAAAAATTATTCTTTTACAAACTGTTCACTGAAAAGTTCTGTGGGGAAGAAGAAATAGTTCTTCTGTGGCATCACTGCTGGAAAAGGTGCCTATTTTGATTCAGAGGCACAGTAGCGTTGAGAATAATGTGAATAACGACTTAAAATTCAGTTCATTTTCACTCAAAGCTATAGTGTGACTTCAGAGGACTAGAAATATAGTGTGTGAGTCGTGTGGTGTTTCTTATGCATTTTGGAGCTCAACAGTTCTAATTTACAGGTATTGCATGGAAAAAATTTGACAAATATTTAGAAATTATTTTGTGTTCCAAAGGAAAAAAAAAAAAAAAAAAACACTACAGGTTTGAAAGGACAAAATGAGATAATAAAAAACGGCAGTTTTCATTTTAATTTAACTCTTACTTTGTCATTTGGGGAAATATTTACTAACAGCTTGTGCCAGTGCAAACCCTCTTTTGGCATTAAAAAAAAAGACATGCAGTGAAAAATTTGCAATGAAACGGCATCGAGACCTTATTGCATATGCATTTGTAGGAGTTTCCTATTCAGATGCAAAATGTATGGGACGAGAGTATTTAAATGAGTTATGCTGTGTGATATTCTAAGGTTTGCGGTAGTCAGTTTACTTATATTTTTGCCATTACTAAAGGGATATTTCACCCAAAGATGAAAATTCTGTCATTAATTACTCACCCTCATGTTGTTTCAAACCTGTAAGACCTTTGTTCATCTTCAGAACACAAATTGGGATATTTTTGATGAAATCCGAGAGCTTTCTGACCCTGCATCAACGCAGCTGACACATTCAAGGACCAGAAAGGTAGTAAGACAATGATAAAACAGTCCATGTGACATCAGCTGTTCATTTGAGAGCTGAACGCACGGCAGAGACCGAGACAGAAGCAGGGGCGGACTGGAGCAAAATTATAGGCCGGGAAATCTCACACTCATCTAGGGAATCTCATATACACACACCAAATTTTGAAACAATATTTTTTTTGTATGGCCATCTTCATCATCACATAAAAAAGTTTAAATCCCTAGCCTGGGGCCACACAAAATAATTAAAGGTTATCTTCTGAACTTGCGATTACCTTTTTAGTCTCTTCATTTTCCCTCACATCTCTCTGTCTCTCATGTGTGTGTTTACTTTTTTCCACTAATTTTCTTTTATCTTTTCATCAACACGTCTCCACCTTGTTGCAAAACAACCACCTCATTGTAATTTGTTTGCACATAGGCCTATATTTATTTTAGAAAATTTAAGTGTTACATAGGACCATGTGTTAGTTTTATCTTGCCTAAATTTTAAAATGAGTATAATAATAATAATATCTTGAATATATATTTATAGAAAAAATTTAAAACAGAACATGCTTTTGCATTATCATGGGTTATGTTTTGTCCTAAGGAAAATTAACCATGGTATTTATGATAAAAGTATAGTAACCATATTTTTTTGTGTGTGTGTGTGTGTGTGTGTGTGTTTTTTTTTTTTTTGGCAATTACCATTTGTATAACCAGAGTTTTACTATAAATACTATGGTGAAACTATATAGTGTAGCAAAACCATTGTTAATTTGTGGTTACCTTGGTTTAAATCCACGGTTAATTGTCATAAGGGATGTGTTGTTGTCCGCCTTAGCTCCCTCTAAACCAGTTTTACAAAGATGTGAATATTTGTCCGCTACATTCCTACTCGTTACAATAATAGGCTAATTATGTCCTTTTGTTAATTTTGCAGTAATTGACTGCTACTGCTAAGAGTTGCTAGCAGTTTAATGCTTAACTAAGTAAACAAAGACAAAACTACAACAGTCTATTTACAAATGTAACTGACCTGCACTTCCACTCCACTCTGGAGTCTCACATCCTTTTGGCGGACGCACGAAATGCACGTGCGGCGAATCACGTTGCCAGTCAAGACTAACCGATTCATGATTTATTAGAGTTTTTATTATTGAATGGCAAATTTAGAAATAATCACTTTAGTATGTTCGGCAGGCAACAAAAACAACAACATTAAAAAAATAAATAAATAAATAAAAAATTGTAGGCCAGCAGGCCAAATTGGCTGCCAGGCCACTGGGAATTCTCCAGGTGCTCCCAATGGCCAGTCCACCCCTGGACAGAATAGAAGAAATTGTTGAATAAAGTCATTATTTTTTTTGCTGTCTTTGCGCACAAAAAGTATTCTCATAGCTTCATAAAATTATGGTTGAACCACTGATGTCACATGGACCCCTTCGATTTCATAAAAAAAAATCTTCATTTGTATTGCGAAGATGAATGAAGGTCTTCTGGGTTTGGAACGACATGAGAGTGAGTAATTAATGACAGAATTTTATTTTTGCATGAACTATCCCTTTAAATGCTCAAAGAGTATGTCTTAACCCACTTTGCACTTGCCATAGCTGCAATAATTGCAAATTTGCACTGCTCTTGGTAGTTTGCGTTGGACAATATGAAAATGATCCTGCTGCATCTGTGTTCTTGCTCATTGTCAGTAGTTCAACCGCAGAACTTTCTACTCCCGTCAGCACTTTTATGGGATTGCAGTCTTACGTTAATTTTTTTTTGGTTTGTTTTTTTTCAGAGTGAGAAAGAGATGGTCCCATTTTTTATGCAGGCAGATTGCACGGTGACTTCACACACGGGGGCCAAAGCCTTCAAAATCCCCCTGTCCATACGTCAGCGGATATGCACCACCTTCGATACTGCCAACGCCAAGGGCAAGGACTGGCAGCTCTTAGCTCAGAAACTCCACATTCAAAGGTGAGCGCCGGAGAGAAATGTAGCCAAGGCAACAGGACTGATTGAAACTTATTGCAGCAGTGCTCACTTTGTTAACAATGCCCTTGAATAATAAGCTTAGACTGCACTCCACTTTGCTCGATCATTTCACTCAGAACTCATACTCCTCAGGCTTTTCATCTTTATTGAATACAGTTTCTGCAAAGGTTAGAAGTTAAAGAACCACTAGAGATTCGAGAGATTTAAGAATCACCACCTTCCCTTTATCTATGTTTGGCACATCGATAGTTTATACTGATAGATGATCCATGAGCTGAACTTAAACCAAACCCTGAAACTTACTTTTTAAATCTGAACTTTTGCATTCAAGTAACTAATCCATGCAAATGAAAAGAGAACTGTTACAACTGAAGACATGTTTTTCATTCCTACTAATATATTGGTACTTTTAATACATAAATTCATCACAGTTATTAAGATATGAACTGGCATTGCAGCTCTGTAATTTGTGCCGTTTGAAATAAACGGCAATTCAAAATTTATTCAGAAAGCAAACATCTTTTTACCTTTTCTTGAACCTATGTCACATGACCACTCGAGTTTATATTACAACACTGCCATCTACTGACACATTGCAAAAAAACAGCACACATCATGTATTCATTTCAACTGTGGTCCCTAAAAACAACAGAAGGCTATACATACAGGCTATAATACAAATCAGTGTATTATTTATTATTATTAAATGAATAATTTAATCCAAATATAATAAAAGGTTATCCAGATATGCTTGCAAACATCGTCTATGTGACTCAGGCAGGATAGAAGATTGACATATAAAATATGCTCTTGCTATGTAGTAATATAATATCGTCTTCTATTGTGAAACCTGCATTTCCTTTCGGCACAGGAACCTGTCCTACTTTACCAAGCAGAAGAGTCCCTCTGCTGTCATTCTCAGTCTTTGGGAGGCCAGGCATCAGGACAGTGGAGATCTTGACTCCCTTGCAAGTGCTTTGGAGGAGATTGGAAAGATCCACTGTAAAAATCTGCCTCAGAGTCCAGATGAAAACGAAACAGACTTTACGTTTTGAGGGACTCCTGGAGACTACATGTACGCCACCAGGTGCAATTCCTCAGCATTTACAATTTAGAGTCCAAGTGGACCAAGCTAAGGCATATCCAATCTGAGAAAAGACCCAGACGAGATGCGACCAATCAGACGGTTTCACATATATGTACATGTGCAAAGGAAGTATGATTTGGTATGAATTTGGCACAGATTCAACAGCTTCAAAATGCTTTTCTCAAAGCAAACATCAAAGTGCCAAGCCATCACATCTTACATGAAATTCAGCCTTAACTTTTCCTTGGTGTTTATGATTTAAATTTTTTTATTATTATTATTGTGTGGGATTTTATTGGTGGCCAGGTTGGAATGTTCTTGAGCATTTCCTTGCATTAACGTCATAATTAAAGGGTTAGTTCACCTAAAAATGAAAATTGTGTCATTAATTACTCACCCTCATGTCGTTCCAAACCTGTAAGACCCTTGTTTCATCTTTTGACCTCAAATTAAGATGTTTTTGATGAAATCCGAGAGATTTCTGACCCTGCATAGACAGCAACACAACTGACATGTTAAAGGCCCAGAAAGGTAGTAATGACATTATTATAGTCCATGTGACATCAGTGTTTCAAGCTACAAGAATAGTTATTATGCGTAAAAAAAAACAAAAATAACTTTATTCAACAATTTCTTCTTCCCTGTCAGTCTTCGACGTGCATTTACGAGAGTACCATGACGCATGCATGTGGTGTTGCTGATGCAGGAGCCGGCGATCTGATGTAAAACCTGGATGCGCTGTGCCTTGTTTACCTTGTGGTATTGTCATGAATGTGCACCAACTGACACGGAAAAGAAAAATCGGTTAAATAAAGTCAATATTTTAGTTTTCTTTGTACACAAAGCATATTCTTGTAGCTTCATAAAATTAAAGGAGAAGTTTACTTCCAGAACAAAAATTTACAGATAATTTACTTACTCCCTTGTCATCCAAGATGTTCATGTCTTTCTTCAGCCAGTAAGAAATTGTTTCTTGAGGAAAACATTCCTGAATTTTTCTCCATATAGTGGATTTCAATGGTGCCCCCAGGTTTGAACTTCCAAAATGCAGTTTAAATGCAGCTTCAAATGGCTCTAAATGATCCCAGCCGAGGAAGAAGGGTCTTGTCTAGCAAAACAATCAGCCATTTTCGAAAAAAAAATTGACAATTCATATACTTTTTAACCTCAAACGCTCGTCTTGTCTAAGTCTGCGTGAATGTCGAAAAACTCCCATCTTGTTTTCTTTCCCAACTTCAAAATCGTCCTACATCGCTGCAGAAGTACCGACCCAGTGTTTACAAAGTAAACATGCAGAGAAGATCAAATGCCCTTTACAAAAAAAGGTAAAACAGCGATGTAGGATGATTTTGACGTTGAAAAAGAAAACGAGACGGGAGTTTTTCGACATATCCTAACTGTATTGACCCGGATTACACAGACTATGCATGTCTGTGTAATGAGAGTTTGAGATTAAAAACACTCATTAAACAGACATGCATAGTCTGATGAGTGTTCGAGATTAAAATGTAAATAAGCATTTTGGAAGTTCAAACTTAGGGGCACCAAGAAAAAACAAAAGTCCACTATATGGAGAAAAATTTGGGAATGTTTCCTTCAAGAAACATAATTTCTTATTGACTGAAGAAAGAAAGACATGAACATCTTGGATGACAAGAGGGTGAGTAAATTATCTGTAAATTTTTGTTCTGGAAGCAGACTTCTCCTTTAAGGTTGAACCACTGATGTCACATGGACTATTTTAACGATGTCCTTACTACCTTTCTGGGCTTTTAACATGTCAGTTGCGCTGTTGTCTATGCAGGGTCAGAAAGCTCTCGCGGATTTCAAAAGATGACCAAAGGTCTTACAGGTTTGGAAGGACATGAGGGTGAGTAATTAATGACAGAATTTTCATTTGTAGGTAAACTATCCCTTTAAAGAAATAGTTCACCCAAAAATTTAAATTCTTTCAGAAAGTTCGCTTTGGTCAGCTGTTTCAAACTACCGAAACGAACTCAAAACGAACTTCGTTTTGGCCTGATTTTGTTCAAAATGTCATCATATCAGTTCGTTCCTTTGATTTCGTTTGAAGTATGTCGGGGTCTTTACTCACCCTCATTTCCTTCCAAAACTGTATAACTTTTTCTTTGGAACATAAAAGAAGATATTATGAAAAATGTTAATTCTCAAACAGTTTCAGTTTTTCTATTTCTATTATATGAACAAAAACTCATAATGAGAACTTTTATTTTTGGCTGAACTGTCCCTTTAATCTTTTCCTATTTTTTTCACTAGAGTTGCACAGTATTTATATCCCTTCTGCATGTTACTACTGATGTGTGCACTATATGATGTTTAGAGAAGGGAAGAGGGGGAAATACACTCTTTCAAACTGCCTTTTTTGCTCATCACACATTGTGATCAAGGCTCACTGTGTTCGTTTATCGCCACTGTTGTTTTATTGTCACTTTGCCATCTTAATGGGATCGTTTGAGGAATAATTCTGAATTTGGTAATGTAAAGATTCCAACCTTGTTTTTAGCTATGGCAGAATACTGTGCATTAAAAAGAACCTCATTTACACAAGCTGGGGGGTAAAAATCAATTACATTGACTCAAAGCATAACCCGCTCGCTCAAATGCATTACTCTGTTCCTGTGAGCGTGTTTGAGTCATCAGAGGCAGAGAGTAGGACGGTGTCATGGCTTTTATAGAGCGTCAGGCCTGAGACTAATATTGACCAGAAGAAGGGTTTACTTAAGCCATGCAAACGGCAGCACATCCCTTTTGTTAACACTTATAGCTTTCTTTTGAAATGCAGCTGAAAAGGAAGAGCTCCAAGAGACCTCTGTAAAATGAAGCCTCTCTTATCTCCTCTGACCAAATTCCACCGTGCGGTAGGAAACACAATGGGTGAACACGGACCGGTGAGCAGTGAGAGTTATAATTAAGGACTGATAAAAGAAAAAGAGCTATGTGGAAAAATGCTGTCAGAAGTGCAGGGAAAAAAAGTTACGTCCTTCTTTTCTAAGTCATCTACTTCATTAACCTCTCTCTCAAACAGAAATGCCTCTAAGAGCTCATTTTAGTTGGTTTTCAGTGTTCTAGCCACTACAGTGCTTGCCTCTGGTTTGAAAAGTTGAGCTTTATCTCTTACTCTGGATATTCTTTATATATTTTATTTGTATGTTTAATATAAGTTTAATGAAGGATTTAACTAGACTGGTTTGCTGGTCACTTTATTTTATGCTGAGAAGAGCAGTGGTGCTTTTTTTTTTTTTTGCGCTGCTAAACCATCAGTTGTCTACAACTGTGTCAAATATCACAAAATATTTTTATATTTCCCTTATTTTAATTTATTTGCAAATTTGCTATCACCCCTCTAAAATTTTATTAAAATATGTAGTGTCATATTAATGAATTTTAAAGAAAATCACTTTGGTGCTCATTAATGTTCATATTTTTGTCCAAATGTTGGAACAAGACGCTAAAAAAAAACAAAACAAAACAAAAAAATAAAATAAAATCTAGAAATGGCTATCAAACCAAACTTCAGATTTTGCCCTATCATTGTGGACTGCATTTATAGTGGTACTATTTGACACACTAGTCAAAGCCTTTGAACGGTAAAGTTAACAATGTTTATCCGTCCCACGTTCATGTTATATTTAGGCCTTTGCTTCAAATTATGATTCTTGTGCCTTGTATAACTTCTGTAAATGGTGAATGTTGTACAGGTTAAGATGGTTCCGAATCATGCAAATGTACTGTAAGATATCAGTTTAAAAAAACACTATATTACACTGATATGCAGGGGTCAAGAGCTTTTCTAGTGCTAAATATACTTGTTTGGTATCGCCAGGCCAGCTTTGTGGTATACTGTATCTATGATTATGAACATTTTGGATGTTTTCTGTACAGTAGAGTTTGCTGATGTATATGCAGTCTTTTGGAAATAAATGTACAGCTGAAGAGAGCTGCAACTCTAGCAAACATGCCTCATGTCGTTATTTTCTGTCCAAGAATTGATGATTTTCTTTATTTTTGTTTAGTGTCAGGCAATGGCACAGGATGTTTTTTTTTCCCCCCTCTTCTTTATAGCAAATGTAGTTCTTAAAAGTTAAACTAATATCCAGTTATCCCAACAAAAGCAATGTGAATCCTAAACATGCTTTTCTGTGTGTAAGAAATAAATCAGCCCAGTGTTCACACAAAACTGTAGCCAATAGACATTTAACAATAAAAGTGTTATTTTAATCAATACTTAAAAGTCTCAGACACACAGTAATTTAGGATCAGAAATGGCTGATGCAAAGTCCACAGTTAGTCTTATCTCAAACAACCTCCCTCCTTCAGAACTGTCTTATCAATGGACACATTGACACAGCGATTGAAGATTAAGCCCTCATAACCATAGTAACCAAATGTTTGTTTGTTATTAATGCTGTATGGATTCTTAGAGCAACATTCAGAAATCTGAATGAAAAATACATCTTAAAACCCAATTCAAAGATTATACAACTAGGCATTCTCATACTGTGTGTAGTTATAGTCTATTCAGGCAAGTACATTATAGAAAAGTGCTTTTGTCAGTAAATGTAGACGTAATTGGTTGTCTGGCATTTCTAGCTGAAAAAAGATGGGGGAATTAAACTAAATCAGTTTCCAGGAAGGAACAAAGCAACGTAGTGACTAGATTTGTTGAAAGCAAAGAAAGAGAGAAAGATGCTTTCAATGAACCAGTAATGCCTTACAACAGACCATACAAATATTGTAGTTTATCTGGAAAACAAACAATTAAAACTCTGTTGAAAATCAGTGTAATCTAATATAGCTAATGAATGGATCACGTGGTGGAGTGTATTTGCTGGAAGAGAAAGGAGTGACCTTTGTCTGCATTCTGAAGCAGCAGTATGAAATTCCCCTTAGACTTGGTAAATGAATAAACAAACAGGAGTCCCACCTTTTCCCGGGCGCACCGCTGGAGTGTCAGCCAGTTTCCTGTGTTTTACACAGTCACTCAGCAGTCGTAGTATCGCACTGTCACAGTCAACTGTCTGCTAGATAGCGCCAAACTGACAGAAATGCCCTTGCATTTCGGAAATTGATAATAGTGCGTTCAGAGAGAGCGCGGAAGTTTAGACTTGTGGTTGATGGAGATTCACTTACTGGGTTATTTGACTCACTTCAAAATTTACACGGAGAAAGATTATCTGGCCCTAAATACTAAAAAACTACAGATAAAAATATTGAAATATTTGAAGTCACAAAGTGAGGCTAGTAGGTGATTCAAAATGTACACGGAGAAAGATTATCTGGCCCTAAATACTAAAAAGCTACAGATAAAAATATTGAAATATTTGAAGTCACAAAGTGAGGCTAGTAGGTGATTCCTGTGGCAGTCAGGTTATTGGCGACTTTATGAATCCTACTATAGCGAAGGCTCATGAATATTAATTAGGTCACGTGATTGGACGCTGGAAGCCTATAAAACAACGTCACCAGAAACCTAATTAATATTCATAAGCTGAGCCTCGGCCATAGTAGGATTTGTAACTTCGTTTGCTGTCTGTTCTGCTTTAAAGAAGCGCTCCATTCGATAATATAAGACCGGAAGTTTTCAACAGCTAAATACTCTGAGGTGCGTTATCAGTAGGATGGTGCTGGGACATGACCTTCTTTTAGTTTATTCGGAGAAAGTGACACAATGATTTGACTACTATGAGATACATAATTATCTTGGTAAGTGAATCCAACATTTATTTAATTTGTTTTATAAATTGTATTTCCGTGAATGTCGTTATAGAGAAGGTTTAGAAGTTTAGTTTGCTTCATGACGCGTTAAATTGAGAAGTGTTTAGACAGGTCGATGGCATATAAACGACCTGCCACTACAGATCCTTGTCGATAAAAACTTGAAACTTTTAAATAATTAGAAAATCATCTTAAAAATTAATTTTCTATATTAAGACTAGCATTTCTGGATCATGATTTAGAAAGACCGTCTCTGTCTAGATATAGATTCTCATGTAGATGTTTTAACTTGTAATGACAATGACTTGTTCAGAGATAATTAACTTGACAAAATTAAACAAAAATATAAATGTACACTACCAGTCAAAGGTTTTTGAACAGTAAGATTTTTAATGTTTTTTATTTTTATTTATTTATTTATTTTTTTTAATTATCTTCTGCTCACCAAGCCTGCATATATTTGATCCAAAATACACCAAAAGCAGTAATATTGTGAAATATTTTGACTATTTAAAATAACTGCTTACTGTTTGAATATATTTTAAACTGTAATTTATTCCTGTGATCAAAGGTAAATTTTCAGCATCATTAATCCAGTTTTCAGTGTTGCATGATTCTTCAGAAATCATTCTGATATGCTGATCTGCTGTTCAAGAAACAAACATTTTTTATTTGTATTATTATCAATATTTAAAACAGTTTTTTTGTTTGTTTGTTTGTTTTTGTTTTGTTTTGTTTTTTTGAGGATTCTTTGATGAATAGAAAGATCCAAAGGTCAGCATTTAAACTTTCTATTCATCAAAATTCTACTCAGCTGTTTTCAACATAATAATAATAATAATAATAATAATAATAATAATAATAATAAATGTTTTTTTTTTTTTTTTTTTTTTTTTGAGAAGCAAATCAGATTATTAGAATGATTTCTGAAGGATCATGTGACTGGAGTAATGATACTAAAAAATCAGCTTTGAAATCACAGGAATAAATTGCATTATAAAATATAATCTAACAGAAAACAGTTTAAATAGTAAAGATATTTATTTATTTTTATTTTTATTTATTTATTTTTTTTTTTTTTTTTGCTGTACTTTGGATCAAATAAATGCAGGCTTGGTGAGCAGAAGAGATCTCTTTAAAGAACACAAAAATTGGACAATTATATGTACAGTGTTTTGACATAAAATGGAAAATAAAATTGTATTTACCTAGAAATAATAGGACGGTTCAAAGTTTCAATTTACTTAAATACTGAAGATAATTTTCAAAACGTCTTTACCAAGTTTTTTTTTCTAACAAATATAAACAAACGTATGCCTGAGATGTAGCCTAAATGTGGAAACGTTGTAGACCAATAGGTGTCAGTATAAGATCCAACACCACTTCATCCCAGACCATAATTATTGACCAGAAAGTCTGTCTTTATTGAAGCTGTATGTGTTCCATTTATCTTTTTTTTTTTTTTTTATGTTTCCTCTGTATATAGGTTTTGTTGTTACTACATGTCATAAATGCTGCGAAAAGTCACTTGGATCTGCCCTGGGCCCAAGGATCCATCAAGAAAAGAACAAGAAGGGATTTTTCGTGCAGAGAGGGCTTGGAGTATAAACATGACAACATCTGCTGCCTGAACTGCCCTGCTGGTGTGTAAGAATTTTTTAATCCTTTTATTCTGATTAGACAATGTCTTCTAGTATGTGCACTCACACCATCTCATCTTTTGCAGGAACCTATGTGAAAAAGGCCTGCGTTACGCATTTAGAAAGAGGAGTTTGTGAGCCATGTGAGTTTGATAAATACACTGAGCATGACCATGGACTGCAGAAGTGTTTATCATGCTCCAAGTGCCGTATAGGTAATTCTGTTGTTTGGAAAAATCAATATTGTGCCATACTTTCAAGTCTTTTAGTTTCACGCAAATTCTTGGAACATACAACCTTTAAGGTTATGCAAGCCAAATCAATATTGTGTTCACACAATGTTCAACTTCCATTAGGCATATTTATTTGTAAATCGCATGCTGTTTGTGCACCTTTGTTACTTCTGCAGATCAGGAAGCCATAGAGAAATGCACAAATACCCAGAACACACGGTGCAAGTGCAAACAGGGGTCATTTTGTTTACCTGACCAGGCATGTGAAGTGTGCAAGAAATGCAGCAGGTATGTTTTCAATGTAACATTTCATTCTTAGATTTTGGTTAAAAAGTTATTAGTTGTCCATTGATGTTAGTGGGATAGTTCACCAAAAAATGAAAATGTACAAATTCTCATGTTTGAACTTCCGTTAACCATATTTGATGAGCTCTGTGTATGTGTGTTGATCAATGTTTTAATGTTAAGAAAGGTTTCGCTTATCAGAAGACTTTAAACAGCTTGATTCATTTGGATTTCTTTTACAATTTATTTTTAAAATGTGAAAGGTGGATCTGACTTTAATGGAAGAACAGGAACCTCTCATTTTCATTAAAAATAACTTTGTTTCGAAGATTAGGGGACAGCCTCTCCAACACCGCCAACTCTTCACAAACTAGCCTGGTTATGTCCGCTGTGCCTAGTGAGCTCCAGTTCTGCCACACTAACCAGTCTCCAAGCTCTGCCACTGCCTGGCAGCCTCACACTTTGGTGAGAGTTGCAGCTTTCTTTGTCTTAACACCAATTCTACTATCATAACCACCTTAAAAGTGTAATTCTCTGCTCCTTAATGCTTCCTAAGCCTAAATACTTTACAAAGCTTGCTGTGTTTAGTAGTATTTTCACTTTCAGGCTTTCTTAACATGAAGTTTAACATGCAGTGTTAATGTGTCGCAATATTTTCACACTTGTTGAGGAGACAAGCTCTTTCGGACCTGAGGTCTCCTGATACGCTTTAGTGAAAAGTGATCTGTGTGCTGGTTTGGAAAATAGGTGTTGCTTTAACAAGCAAGATATGTTGATTTTGATAACTTGTCCACATATTCTGTATGTATCTCCTTGGGCCAACTGTTAAAAATATAATTTGTTCTCTATTTTAAATATTGAGTTAAATGAGGGACACAATACTAAGATAAGATTTGTTTCTACAATACATAGGTCACCGTTCAAAAGTTTTTTTTTTTTTTTTTTTAAGTAGTTTCTTATGCTCATCAAGGCTGCATTTATTTGATCAAAAATCCAGAAAAAAATAGTAATATTGTAGAATATTATTTCAATGAACAATAGCTGTTTTCTATGTAAATAATTTTTATAATGCAATTTATTCCTGTGATGCAAAGATGAATTTTCAGCATCATTACTCTGGTCTTCAGTGTCACATGATCCTTCAGAAATCATACTAATATGCTGATTTATTATCACTGTTGAAAACCATTGTGCTGCTTAATATTTTGTTGGAACCTCTGATACATATTTTCAGGATTCTTTAATAAATAGAAAGTTGAAAAGAAGAGCATTTATTTAAAATAGAAATCTTTGTTACAATATAAACTACCATTTAAAAGTATGTGGTCAGTAAATGTTTATTTTTTTTTTTTTTTATATTAATACTTTAACACAAGCATGTGTTAAATTAATAAAAAGTGATAGCAGAGACTTACATTGTTAGAAAAGATTTCTGTTTTGAATAAATGCTGTTCTTTTTAACTTTCTATTCATCAGAGAATCATGAAAAAAGAATCACAGGTTCCAAAAAAAAAAAAAAAAAAAATATTAAGCAGCACAACTGTTTCCAAGATTGATAATAAAAGTAATAAATCAGTATATTAGAATCATTTCTAAAGGATCATGTGAAGACTGAAGACTGGAGTAATGGTTGATTAAAAAGTTCACCTTCCTGCATCACAGGAATAAATTATATTTTAAAATATATTAAAATGTATTAAAATAGAATAAGTAATAGTATATCACAATATTACTGTTTTGTTCTGTATTTTTGATCAAGTAAATACAGCCTTGATGAGCATAAGAGAATTCTTTAAAAAACATGAAAAATCTTACTGATCCCAAAATGTTTGAATGGCAGTATATGTATTAATACTATGTATTAATATTAGTTCATGGATACTGTGTTGGTTGTAGATAAGGCAAGTTTAGTAGACTACAGTAAATTGATTGAAAGATATCATAAGCCTTGTATAAACCTTTTTTGCTCTGTTGCTTTGTCAGTTTTTGATCACTACCTGTTTTTTTTTTAATTATGCTTTAAGAGAATTTCTCCTAGTTAAAATGGTCTTGAACAACCCCTCTTATAACTGACTATCTTTGCTATTAAGATGACAAATTCTTACATCTCTTTTAGGAAAGAGAGTCGATAAGAAGACTTGTTCCTTTGAATGGTAAGGTCATACCTTTCCTTTGTTAACTTTCACTTTAACTTACATGGATACTTCACCCAAAAATGGGAAGTGTCATCATTTCCTCACCCTCAAGTTGTTCCAAACCTCTATGAGTTTCTTTCTTCTATTGAACATTTGAAGAATGTTGGTAACCAAGCAATTGCCAGTAGCTATTGATTTTCATAGTATGAACAAAAACTATACAAGTCAATGGCTACTGGCAACTCTTTGGTTACCAACATTCTTCAAAATATCATCTTTTATGCAGCAGCAAAAAGAAACTCATACAGGTTTAGAAGAGCTTGAGGGTGAGTAAATGATGACAGACCTTTCATTTTTGGGTGAACGATTCCTTAAATTAGCTTTTTTTAAATTATGCTGCAGTGTTTTCACTCTCACCTTTTTTAGGAGAAGAATCGTTGAAGAAAACCTTTGATTTCTTTGAAGAAATGGATGTCCATTATCATAACAGATTCTTCAGGTTCATTGGACTGAGTGATAATTCAATCAAAAGTGCAGAGTCTCTCTTTCCGGAAGACAGAGTTTACGAACTGTTAAAAATCTGGATGGAAAAGGAGGGACTGAAGGCAGATTTCAACAGTCTTATTGAAGCATTAATCTATTTAGACCAAAGGCTGTCAGCAGAAAATATCATTGCAAAGGCAATTAGTGATGGTTACTTTAAATTTGAAGATGAATGACTGGAAACATACAAACATCGTCACAACCTTAGTGTCCTCCGGGGGCAAAGAAAAGCTTTCAGTTTTGTGCATGGCTTACCTTATGCAGCGTTACTTCCCAACAATTCCAAAATGGAAAGTGTTTCACTGACACAATATTTATTATGTTGGCCAAGAGTGTGCAAATTTTTAGATAAGATGATATGCCGCTGTTTACAAACATTTGTTACATTTGAAAAAAACTATTTAAGACTTGTAATATTATGAAATGTGTAGTGTTACTACATGTTTTGATTCCATTATTTTCCATTTTGTATACAAAATTGATATGATTTGGAATGTTTAAATATGATTATTTTGTGAACTAATAAAATAAGCAATTCATTTGTTCATTTATTTTTTTCCTTAATGATTGTGAATTTACATTTTAAGTGTATTTTATGTAATCTTACGGTTCTGAATATAGAGCTCACACACTTCTATTTTACTTGAAGGATGTTCCTTACAAGTATGAGTAGCTAAAAACTGCATTTCAGCTTGCTTACCACCAGAGGTCACCCGAACTTCTGCAAAATAGCGATTTCAACCTCAAACTTTGTAATTGATTGAAAGGTGATTGAAAGGTTTTCATAATTTCTTCCTCATTAAAATTTGTTCATTCTCTGCATTGTGCGGATTCACTGGGCTTTTGCGCATTGTGATGAAGCCGTGTGCAAAATCCATAACTTGTGATAAAACAAATTTCATAATTTTGGGACATTTGTCTTTAGGGTGACCACCTGGCAATAGATCTGTTGCGGGACATAGATGTGATTTTGCGGGACAATGCGGGACACGTGTGAGACAGATACATTTACTACTGTTATGCTATGTAAATACTCATTTACATCCGTTGTCATATGCGCTGATTTACGTTTCTGAGCATGCACATGTAATCCAGACAAAGCGCGTCCGTTTTTGTGAGTGAAAAGAATCCACCTGCGAGAGAAGAGATTTATGCTTGCCATTTTGATGCACCCTCGCATTACAATAATGTGCTCTGGACATCTGTCATTAAAATAACGCCATAGAAACGGCCTCAAACAAGCTATTAAAATAAGAAGAAAGTCGCGACTGAAAGCGGCATCGATTTTTTTCAAATGGTTAAAAAGAATGGAGAATATCGTGTTTTTCCGTGTGCGCTCGGCCATTTCCGTCGGTGGGGCTAGATCATTTGATGAGGTCCGCCAACCCTTTGCGCGGAAACTACGCCGCAAAAAGAATAACTAGTAAGTAAGTTTTCTTAAAAAGCAAAAGATCGCATGGACGTTTTCCTAATATGATAAGCAAAAACCAACAGACTGATGAAAATGCGGGACATTTTCTCAATATGCGACGTTGCTGTGCGGTACAACGCAAAGCGGGACAGGTGGTCACCCTGTTTGTCTTACCTAGCCAATGTAATGGTGTGGGAAATGAGCTCCAGGGGGAAAATGGAAATTGCAACTGGATACTGACCTCGCAAAAAAAAATTAATTTCCGTTAGAAGACAGATCTCATGAATCTCATGAGTTAGGAGTATTTCTTTTGTGTCCCTTTTTTATACGCGTGTCATAATTTATTTGGGTGTTCTTTCGAAAAGTACTCTAAATATAATATATAACACATAATATTTACAGGTTCTGTTCACTACACTTCCCATGGAGCATTGCGGTTAAGCAGGAAGTGTCATGTCGGCAAACAAGGCTGTGTTTCCCAAAAACATCATAAGCTGGCTGGTTAAAGTTTGTATACGTTGGTTTTCTCTCTTGCATGACCTCTGCTAAAATTACATTATCTTATGTTAACAGTCAATACTGAAAATAGTCTGCGCGGGTACTTAGTCTGTTTTCAAGTGTCCTCATATTGGCGTTACGTCACAGAAAGAAAAAACAACATTTTTATACACAAACTCTTACAATAATCATGTAAAACTACAAAACTTTAGAAACAATAAAGCTCTCTTTAAGACTAAACGTTAATACGGCGGGTCTTATTTTTAGAACAATTTTTCGCTGCATTGTTTCCTTTGCGTCATGAAAGTAAGTTAAACGGTTCTCCATTTGTTAAGTTCTCTATTTTTACGGTATTTGTAGTGCTGAGTGACATAATGTCCATTTCATCCTTATCGTTGGTAGCTGTCCCTTTTTGCTCTTCCTCATTTTGCTATTGTTTGTTTGCCATCTGTTCTATTTGCAGACGAAATCGAAAATCATAATGGGGAATCATGGAAAGAGGAACTGAGATCAACAAAAAAACACTGTCACGAGGTTGTTTGAAATTTGTAAGATACCAGATCAAGGTACTGTACATTCAGATGTGCTCCTCTTCTTAAAAACAGCCTTCTACACCTTTGTTGTTCTTTGTTTTAAATTAAAAATCACTGTAGACTATTGGATTTTGAGGCATTTTATAAGGTAAGTTAAGAAATTAGAAACTGGCTGGTAATGTTGTTTATGTCTTTGTAAACACCACTGTAATTCAATGTGCATTTTTTTTTTTTTTTTACATGTATCAAGCAAAGTTAATTTCTCAAGCTAAATAACTTAAAGATTTTCATGTGCATTGTCTGTCTCTGCAGCACTCACAGGATGAGAGGAATTGTTGCATTTTACCTAACCTATCTGCTGTGCCTGATATTCGGGATCGCCTGTGTGGCATTAGTAGCTCATTGGAATTACAGCTATCGAGGTGGATTTGCATGGGATGGCTCAGCTAAGCAATTCAACTGGCACCCGGTCTTCATGGTCACTGGCATGCTCGTGCTTTATGGGAATGGTACGTTTGATTGGGTATTATTTTGGCTTGGGTGTCATGCTACACTAGCTATAATATGATAACACGACATTGAACAGTTAATGTTGTAAAAAGTGTGTGGATGTTATATAGTTAGATTTAAATCGTTTGTTCACCCAAAAATAAAAATTAGCCAATTATTTACTTACCCTAAAGGCGTCCTAGGTGTATATGACTTCCTTCTTTCAGACGAATGCAATCTGAGTTATATTAAAAATTGTTCTGGCTCCAAGAAAAATATCCATATTTAAAACGTAATAATCAGTTTTGTCTAGCTTGTGCTAACAGTTGTGCATGGAAGCCGCTCCTGATGACGTAGGATGTCGGCTTTGCACATGCGCCGCTCAGAAGCTTCAAATGCGGATGCGCAGTGGAGAAAGCAAAACAAAACAACGATCACGAATTCGAAGTACAGAACGAGGATTTGTAAAGAAAAATGTCAAAAGGTTTTGATATAAGCCAAGAGGAGACTGGTTTTCATTTGCTAAAGTAAGGAAACTTTGCTTCCTTTGCTCTTGCAAACAAACGTTGGTTTTCGCAATACTTACAGGTGCATGCGCTACACATGCGTCCTTCTGTGTACAACTGTTAGCGCAAGCTAGATTAATGTAATTATTACGTTTTATATATGGATGTTTCACTATAGGAGGCCTTTATTCACCCCCTGGAAGCCACGTGATGCACGTTTTATTATGGATGGATGCACTTTATTGGACTTGTTTTGGACTGTTGAAAAGAAACACGCGCCCATTGGCATTATAAAGCTTGGAGGAGCCACAATTTTTAATATAACTCCAATTGCATTCGACTGAAAGAAGGAAGTCCTATACACCTAGGATGCCTTGAGAGTTTAGAGTAAATAATGGGTTAATTTTCATTTTTGGGCGAACTAAACTTTTAAGTTCGGCATGTTACATTAAAACAAAAGGCTTGAACAGACTTTTTAGAGTTGTCATCATCATCAGTGTCTTTTTTCTTTGTTAACCAGCGGCCGTAGTGTACCGTATTCCTCTGACGTGGGGTCACAATAAGCTCCCGTGGAAGCTGTTACACGCTGGGCTTCTGCTCCTTTCTTTCATACTGTCTGTTCTTGGGCTTTGTGCGGTGTTCGACTACCATAATGCAAACAACACAGCCAACCTCTATTCTCTCCATAGCTGGGTGGGCATTTGTACCACTGCGCTTTTTACTGCACAGGTGAGTATTAAGTTGTAAATTGTTCATGTAGAGTGTAGTACATCTTCAGATTCTGTAAACAAGAGGTTTAATAGTGGATCAATGAACTATCTACATATGACTATTAAATGACATTGTATCCAAAGATCCAGAGAAACTGTTCCTTTTAAACTTTTTTGGATACTAAGAATGTAGTTTAACATATTTCATATGTAGATGGAGGACAACAGTGATGTAACAATTACAGAAATTCCCAGTTTTTCTGATGCTTTTTCTAGTGGGTCATGGGTTTTTCTGCGTTCCTCTTGCCTTGCACTCCAATGACAGCACGTGCTCTTGTAAAGCCAGCTCATGTTTGGATGGGAGGAATCATCTTGGTGCTAAGCATTGTGTCCTGCATCTCAGGGATCAACGAAAAACTCTTTTTTGCACTGTAAGTGATCACACTACATCAGCTGAGTGGTAGGCATTAGCTATTGCGGTTAAGACCTATTAATGTTAGAGAGATCTTCATCTGATCTGATCACTATGCTAAAATCAATATTTTTAAGATTTGAGGTATAAAGTAGAAAGAAGAGGGTAAAAAAAACCTGTACTCATAAATGTTGAACTCGCATTTAGTTTAGTGTAACGCTGTGGCAAATGCGTTGTTCTATTGGTTCTTTCTTCAGAAAAGGAAACACCAATGGGACGCTGCCTTATTCTGCATTACCACCAGAGGCAATAACTGCAAATTCATTGGGAGTCGTCATTGTAGCATTTGGATTGGTTGTCTTGAAAATCTTATCCAATCAGATATGGCAGCGTCCTGATGAAGCAAGCTATGAAGTGGGAATTTACCAGGTAAAAGACAAAGGAATTTATGATGTCTTTGTTTCTTGAGTTTGGTGTGCTTAATATTGTGACAAAAGTAATGCTAATTGTCTTAGTACAAACCTATTTACATTCATAAATCAGTAGTCAAGAAAGTATGCAAAGTGATTTTTTTTTTATTATTATTATTTGTTTGATATTTTCCTTTGCTCTCATTTTCAGCCACTGGGTTATGATGGAAGCTGATGTCCCAAAGACTAAATGTCTGAAAGCCAAATATGAATCTGCATGGAAGTCCCCTGATGTTACAACCATTAGTCTTCGTATTTCTAATTATACAAATCTTGCCAGAAATCTTGTTTTTGTTATATGTTTTATGATTGATTTGATTGTGCTGCTGTTGTTTTAGCGCATAAGGAAAAGTATCAGATGTAGAATTACTGCTTGATTGTCAGTGGTTTGTGCTTATTTATTACTTGAGAAAACTTATAATAATAAATGATTGAAATCATTTCATTAAACACGCTGTTTACCTGTGAAGGGAAATCAGAAGGAGTTGCCTCTTTGTTCGTTAAACCGGTTCAAACCAGCTGGGAAGGGCATTCAAACCAGGGACAAATCACCACGCGTCATCATAAGCAAATGTCCAATAGAAATCGAGACCGTCTTGAACCAATCAGAACACTCGGAAGAGGTGTATAAAATTTGCATATCTTCGCTTATTCAATCAGTAATTCTTTAAAATTTACACACTACAACACAAATGTACTGCAAGACCGCACTACATAAGGTCCCAAAAGGATTGTAAATTAAAGTATGTAGAAAAACTATGAAGTGATACAACCATACTACAACGATAAAGGATAAAGCAGGTCAGTCCTAATTACTAAAATGAATACCGAATTCATGAATACCACATCATAAAGCACTCGACCTATGTGTATATCTTTTATTCGAATTCATGATCTGTAGTTGGATCAAATAAAAGAAATTGACGCTCAATAGACCTACTTCCCTACTTTCATTATTACGTCAACCCCGCCCGCAGTGGGGGTTGTGGCAAGCATGGTTTCCACTAGGTCCGCTTTAAGGATATAATTCTCAGTCTTCCCCACAAGGCCCACCCATTTCGCTTCTTTTCGAGATCTTTGAGCGTACAGTTTGCTATCATGTCAGGTCGTGGAAAAGGCGGTAAGGGGCTTGGGAAAGGTGGTGCAAAACGTCACCGTAAAGTTCTGCGAGACAACATTCAAGGAATCACAAAGCCAGCTATTCGCCGTCTAGCGCGTCGTGGTGGTGTGAAGCGTATTTCTGGTTTGATCTACGAAGAGACGCGAGGTGTACTGAAAGTGTTCCTTGAAAATGTCATTCGCGACGCTGTAACCTACACCGAGCACGCCAAACGCAAGACTGTGACTGCTATGGACGTAGTGTACGCTCTGAAGCGTCAAGGCCGTACTTTGTATGGTTTTGGCGGTTAAATTTCACCCGGACCGAATTTTCAAAAAAGGCTCTTTTAAGAGCCGCCCAAACACTCAATTAAAAGAGCAAGTTAATGTCTTACTGCCTTTTAGGGCAGCTTTGCCATTCTTTTCTTTTCAACACATTAAGTCGTGTTTTGGTTGGATCACTACTCCAGTTTTATTACTCAAGAATACTTATTACTAGATACATTTTTAGTAAGTGTTGTAGTAACAAACATTATGATTTGACAGTGATCGGATAGAAATGTAAGGAAACCTGATATTTTCATATTTGCTCTTATATTTACGTAAGCTATAATTATTAATTACAATTCACTACTACTAATTATAATGTAATTAATGTTAATGAGTAAGATATTGATTTTAACAATAAATAATACTTGAATGTGTCCTTGAACTTAATTCAGCGATAAAGCACTAGAAGTTATAAATTAGAACCAATATTGTGAATTTTATATGGCTCTCATAGTAGTACTTCCATAAGACATAATCTCGAGTGACTTGTTTTTGCTATTGCCTTTATAAAACGATTGCACCATTTAAAAAAAAAAAAGTCACCTAAAATAGTGCCTGACAGCAGAAAGCGTTCCTGTGCTGTGCTTATAGGTTTATATAGCGTATCATGTTATATTCTACGTCGTCCAATATCACTGCGCACTGTGCGCAGCACCCATTGCGGATGGTTATTTATGTTGCATGACTACGTTTTGTAATATCCGGGACTTTATCTTCAAGCGGAGGAATTGCGATTATTTAATTTGCTTAATGATAAAAAAAAGTTTAATAAAACTTTAACTTTCAACAACACTTTCTACTCAAGAGACATTTAATTTGGATGATTAAAAGTCCTGACCTGTAATTTGTGCATTTTAATTAACAAGTAAGGTATAAGAGGCCTTATTGTGAATATGGTGATGGTTTAAAGGGCGTTGTTAGGCACAACACACAACGGATTGATTGTATTCACACGATACCACCTAATATAATAAATAAGAATACCATTATTTTCATTAAAACATGATTTTATTAAGCAAATTCATTAAGTGCCATATTCCTTCGCAGGCAGATGTAACAGAAAGCAAACAAAATAATACTTGCGCAATGGGTCAAAGTTGTGAGATATAATACTGCTGGAACGACTTACTAACCGATCACCACACGTTTTATAATTTGTTTTTACTATTAACTATTAATAAAAGTCTCACTTATCACATAAATTATCTTTTTGTGACCTGGTCGATGTTTTATTATTCTTACTAATGATCTATAGCCGTGAGTTCATACGTTTTCAGGTAAACAGTATGTGATCAGATGTTGAATAACCTAGATAGCCTACATACAAAACGCAATCTTCAAATTTCATTTGAAATGAAGAGTTGAGATTGTCACACGTATGTATAAAATATTTCATAAACACGTGTGACAGATGAAAATAATAGTTTTATTGTTTACAGTCGATCAACATCACAGTACACAAACTGCGTGCAACAATAGTTCCCCGCTGGACAATGAAGGTACGCAGGGAAAACCCTCGCCGTTATTAAGCCTATTCGAATAACAAGTGGCTAAGTGGCCTTTTTACGACCACTAAATATAATTAAAAGAACAGTAACGTGTTTTTAAGTATTAAAATGTTGCAAAAATGGCCATCAATTCATAAATTACAACATTATACACCAAGTTAGCTTCCCTCTGCTATGGCACTCCTCGACTGAGGAGAACACTTTCCCTTTAGACGATACAAACTCCCGTTTTATTACTAATAGGCAACGTCTTTAAATGTGTAACGTTGGGAAACTTGCTTATATATACGTTACTCGAATTGTGTACTGGATGTAAAGATATGATTATTAATAGATCATTGTTGAAAGAATCTCCGTGAGATTAGGGGAGGTTGAAATGGCGACAGCGCTGATCTGTGTTACCTTCACTAAAGAAAAACGCTTCAGTTTTTTATTCCGTGAGCTTTCTCAGTCTAAAACCACCACGAATGTATAGACTAGGGTCTTCTCTATGCAAAGTGTCCATCATTTTAGTTATAATTTTCGAATTTTAATATATAATCTACAAAAGAACAGAGGAAGTGCGATATTTCCCGCTGCGACTCGCACTAAATTTGGACGCGTTTTTATTATTGTACAATAAACAGCGTAATGTTTTGCACAAACCATAAGCTGCCCTTAAAGAGGAAAGACTCAGCTATCGGAACGTGGTTTAAAGTCTACAATCCATCGCTCTTTATAGCGGAAAACCTTGTGTTTTTCAAGATCAGAAAACACATCTACGAACGACTCTGTCCTGTTGAGAGCGTCGGTTGAGGCAGTTGAGTCTATATGGTTCTCATCTCCCATTTAAATCCCGCCCTCAGCTGTTGGATGTAAACATTGTTTGTTTGACAGCTCTGTACTACGTGACATCAGCTCCAAGTTTCCTGAAACTATGGCAGAAACTGCTCCTGCTCCCGCGGCTGCTCCGGCCAAAGCCCCGAAGAAGAAGGCGGCAAAGGCAAAAAAGCCTGGACCAAGCGTGTCTGACCTTATCGTGAAGGCGGTTGCCGCTTCCAACGAGCGCAAAGGAGTTTCCCTGGCGGCTCTGAAGAAGGCTTTGGCAGGTGGTGGATATGACGTTGAGAAAAACAACTCTCGCGTCAAAATTGCTTTGAAATCCCTGGTGAAAAAGGGGGCGCTTGTTCAAACTAAAGGCACCGGGGCATCCGGATCTTTCAAGGTGAGCAAGAAACCAGCCGCCAAGAAGCCCGTCAAGAAAGTTGTGGCGAAACCGAAGAAACCAGCCGCGAAGAAAGCGGCGGTCAAGGCAGCGAAGCCCAAGAAGGCAGCAGTAAAGAAACCTGCCCCGAAGAAGTCTCCCAAGAAAGTGAAGAAGCCAGCTGCGCCCAAGAAAGCCGCCAAAAGCCCGAAGAAAGTGAAGAAACCGGCAGTGAAGAAAGTTGCAAAGAGTCCTAAGAAGGTCAAAGCAGTGAAGCCTAAAGCCGCAAAGCCCAAGGCTACCAAGGCGAAGAAGACGGCCGCTAAGAAGAAGTAGACTGCCAGACCACACTCCACAAACCAAAGGCTCTTGTAAGAGCCACCCCATCTTCACAGAAGTGCAAATGTTCCTAATGCATGTAAGAAGGCTGATGCCTTTTTAATAGACTGAGACAATGGTTTTGGGGTGGGATGTGACACTTTTTTGAGCTGTTTTGTTACTTGTGGCTTTCTAAAATATCACCAGCGCGAACGAGCAGCACAAATACTGTGTTGTGGAAGACTTTTATCAAGATCGGTTTGTATAAACACATGACAGTCTCTACCTCCGTACCTGATGCACAAAGCCGATTACTTGGTGTAGATTTTCAGTCCTTCACAGATTAGACAGACAGAAGAGTCCGCTGGTTGGAAAGTGTCCAAAATGTGCATACATATAAATACCGCTTGTTTAAAGTTCGTCGCGTGCGAGCGTGTGTGACTAAACAGGATGAGTGTGTTTTATCACTATGATTCATGTTATATTTATATTTTGTATTGGATTATACTAGACTTTCCTGTAAATACAGCAATACAGAACAAACGTTTAATTTATTCATTGTCAATGGTTTGTTAAATGTTGCCAAAGGCAATATACATTCCATCAGGTTTTTTTTTTTTTTTTTTTTTTTTTTTGTATACTATTGTTCTTAACATTTACTCATAAACCTATATTTTGTCCAAAACCTGTTTTAGTACAAAACTCTCAATAAAAACAAATATGGTAAAAGATGTGTGCTCATTTGTTTTCTTTGTTTGTTTAAGAGAATGTACATCAATGTTGAATTTGAATTCTTTTTTTGTAAAAAAAAAAAAAAAAAAAAAATGAACAAAGATTTTAGTTTACAATTTATATGAATGTATATTGGAATGTAAATATCACTGAACGTGATTTCACCATTTTGATTTAAGTTTTTCACAATTTTGATTGTTTTTTGCCTTTACTTATTCACTGTAAATGGTCCTGTGTAAAAATGATGTATAATATATGTACAAATATTCCAAGTATAGTCCATCAAATAATATGAGGAAACAAAAGCTGCAGGTATTATAAAGAAATTATCATAATCTGCTTAAGAAACCTTAAGATGAAGTATTACAGGATGACAAGTTCCCTGAACTATTTTGTGTCAACTATCCTTTTATACATTCACATCTAGCAAGTTCACTTGTATTATCTTTAATAATTTTCCAACCTCCAACACAGTGGACTTAATTTGAACAACTCTATTCAATGAACAGTAGCTTTTTTTAAGACAAAAGGTCACAGCTGTGCCAGACTGATACGTAAAACCTGTGAATTCTCAGAATAATTGTGTGAAATCACTTTATTTGATCTCATTCACCATGCTCAGAAACAGGGGAGGGGAAAAAAAAAACCTGTCAGTCTGTCAGTGCCTTTGCCCTTTAAGAGTAAACAGAGGACATTTCAAAGTCAGCTGTTATTCATTTTCAGTAAAGTAAACAAAAACCTTCAATTTGACAGACATATGATTATTATTTTATCCATTAACTGAAACATATCCACATTTAACTGAAAAAGACTGAGCATTATTCTGGCATAAATAACAGTTGATACTGCATTATGAGCTTTATATGATAAAATAAACGTAAAGCTCTATATGGAATGTCTCTCTATATACGTCTCACAGTGAGTGACCTTTTGAATGATTCATGAATAGAGTAATGTAGAAACGGCACTCAAAAACATTTCTCTAAGCCAATTCATTTACTCATACTCTTAGTTTGTTTAATACATAAAAGCATAATTATTTTCAAAACACACCACCTAACATATTTACAGATCACAATATTCCAGAGATACTTGGAGATTTGCTTTCATTATGAGCCACGTGTTCATCTTCTTTTGTAAACGGTATGATTTTATCCAATGATAGTTCTGTTTCTCCATGACTTAGCATAGCAGGCCTTTCCCCATATACAAAGTTACATTCAGTCTCATAGGGGACTTCATCCATCTGTGACACTGTGTCAAAGCACATGTCTTTATCATTTTCCTCCCTGACAGCGTGCGGATGCAGACAGGGGTGAGCAAAGAGGTGAACATCTCGAAGGTTCGTAGAGTCGCGATGGTACGACACCAACTCGTTGCTGAAGTCAACCGTTTGAACCGTATTCTGAGAGCACAGCTTCCCACATCCCAAGAGACTGGAGAACGCCTTGCGGAATTCTGCATTAAATGCATAAACTACAGGATTCAAGGTAGAGTTTGCCCACCCACACCATACAAACACATCAAAAGTCGTCTTGTTGACACATGGGATCTGCCCGGCGTTGTGTAATCCAGGGTCACAAAATGGCACCATGCAGTTGAGAATGAAGAAAGGGAGCCAACAGCAGACAAACACACCCATGATCATCGACAGGGTCTTCAGGACTTTGGTTTCCCTCTTAAATGAGCTTTTTAACTTCTCTTCAGGTGCCTTATTGCAGCTCTGGCAGGACTGAAGATGCTTAATGGTGCACTCTTGCATTGATATCCTTCGGATCTGCCTTTGAGCTATGAGGAAGATGCGAGTGTAAGTGACAATCATTATAGAGACAGGGATGTAGAAGCTGATTAGAGATGAAGTGATGGCGTAAGTGCGGTTTAAACTGGCATCGCATTTTTCAGCCATTTCTCCCAGGTCTTCTTTATGGCGGAGACTCTTATGCCAACTCAGCTGCACAGGAATGAATGAGATCAGAACGGAGAGCGTCCACGCCACTCCAATCATGACAAATGCCACTCTTCTTGTCATTTTCTGCTCGTAGCTCAATGGGATAGCAATAGCCCAGTAACGATCCACACTTATGATGCACAGGTTAAGGATGGAGGCAGTGGAGCACATGATGTCAAAGGCTATCCATACTTCACAGAAACTGCCGAACGGCCAGAAGCCCACAATCTCAGCAGCTGCCTTCCATGGCATTACAAGAGAGGCAACTAAGAGATCTGAGACAGCCAAAGACACTACAAACACGTACGCCACTTTGGAGCGCAGATGACGGAAGCGTACCACTGCGGTGCACACCAGAGCATTCCCTAGAAAGGTGGAGAGCACAAAAATGAAAAGCAGACAAGCAGTCGTAGAGCGAGTTATTAGCTCTGAGACATATCCTTCAGTCTGGTTTACCATCTTCCGGGATGTCCCTATTACCCTGGCTGCAACTTGAAAAATGAAGTCTTTTGATCAAGCGTCCGATCTTCGGGGTACATTTGCAGACAGCTTAATATCCAAAGACTTCAGGAATTCATCCATTAGTGAGAGAGTTGCCTGCAATAATTGAACATTTCTGAAATAACCTTCCCTCCTTCCTTCAACCAGAGAAGTGCGAGAGAATACAGTGCAGAGGGTGAGACTAATGATCTTGGAAGTAGGACTAGGGGGAGGAGCCTAGGAAAATACAGGAGAGAGGGAGAATGTGACTGCTGTCATATATATAATAGGATATGTATTATTTATTTATTTATTTATTTATTTTTGATATATTTTGTTTTCAATCATCAGGCTTTTTAGAAATAATATTATTAACTAATATTCATAATTAAACAAATAAAGCAAATTGAAAATAAAAATGTTTCTCAGGACACATCTGCTATCTGACTAGTGAATACTAATTAGCATTTACGGATTAATTTAAAATTCTGCTCTCCTAAATGCACCGTTATCCACAAGATGGCAGTACACGTGCATTAATATTCCACAAGAGAGGGGTCAGCCGTTCTAGTAATGGGAGGTCCGAATTATTTCAGCGAAACAATTCCTTCGAACTGTTAGTTTCAAAGAACCATTTCAAAAAAGCAGTAACGTTCAGCTGTTGCTTTGCGTCTGTGCGTAATTACGTCATCGCTAGTCCCTGATCAACTTTTATTCGTTCAGATCAGTTTACAGCCATGTTTAGGTTCATAAACTATATGTAGAACCTAACATAATTTGCATTGGCAAAAAATAGTAGTACACAATTTGTTTAGAAGAAATGTCTTTGCTAAAAAAAAGGGGGTATTTATTAAAACCAATGTTTCGTATGTAGGCCAAAACGGCAGAACATCATACTGCTGTTTCTATTTGTATTGCATTATTTTTACATGGCAGAAATATTAAGGCATGGATATTAAGATGGCCGAATTCCGCCTCGAATTAAAAAGAATCATTCACCGGTTCACTGACAAGTTCTGACTAAAAAAGGATTGGTTCAAATTTTGAACATAACTATATTTATCTTACAGTAATTAGTCCCAACCTAAAGCAACAACACCAACCTACATAAGTAGCCTGCTATTAGTGAAACTTTGTTTGTTTTTCCTCCTCCAGAGAACTCTCCACCAGTCATCCAAAGTGCTCTACAAATTATTATTTTTGGTTTAAAACAAGCAACTTCTTTTAGGCACGTACATAATGTCTGTTTCCTCAAAAATTCCAGTTATGTGCCCGTGCGACTGGAGGTCCATGAGGTCACCAGCCCACACTGGTGGGCGTGGGGGGGCAGTTCAACAAGGCGTAACTTTGCTTCGACTTTCCTGAAATTGTAGAAGATCAACGAGTGAAAGTTTAGGGGATGTGCAACAGCTGAGAGAAGCAGAGATTCACATTCGGAGGAGTATTCTACTGTGAAACTTGCACTCACAGCAAAAGTAAGCTAACAACTGTATCTGCTTTGTTTTATTAAGCTGTTGTATAGTCGTATTTTTCAAAGAAAATAATCAGAGTTGTAGTGAATATTTCGTTTTAAAGTCTGTTACTCGAAATTCTGGTTTTACAATACAGCACAGAACAGTTTCCTTATGGTTAATTTCCTAATGGTTACCTATGACGTCATGCTCGAGACAGTCTAAAGAATGCAAGTACAAGAAGTTTATGACTAAATGAGAGATAAAAGTTGTGCCATGGTGTTGATTTATGTGATTGGATAAGATGTATTTTTACACTGAAATGTTTTTAATGACAACCTCTTTACATTATTCATTATTAATGTACAGCCTCTGCAAAAGTGTGCCTTTGCTTTTGGTTCAGGTAGAACACTGGGTTATTGTTTTTAGCTAGTATTACACAGGACTGTGACCCCTAGACATGTGAACCCTTATTTCCTGTCAGAATCCTTTTTTTGGTGGTCAGGGGACTTGTTGTCTGGAAGTGAAAAATACTAACAGACAAGAATCAGGTCTTTAGGACAGGAATGTGAGGCAGTTCCAAAACTGTAGATGGCTCAGAGCAATAGGTTTTGTCCAGGCAAACAACCTTTATACCAAATACATTTCTAAACAAGCACTCTGGACTGTGTGGTGGGCTTTACGTAGGCTGAAATTCACTTTAGGCCAAGTAAATTTTTAAAAGAACTGCCACATTAGGCTGCTGTAGAGCAGAAGACTGAAATTTTGGCTAATTCATTGAGACTTCTGGTGTCCATGTCTGTTTGCCACATGCATTTGGACAATGCATCCTAAGATTTTCGTGTAATTTAGTTTACACATTTAGTTTTAGTTCAGGTTACAGGCTTTACCATTTTGATGTATTTTAGACAAAAACTGTTTGAGAAAGTGAGCGGAAGTCTTAAAAAAGTGCTTTTGTGGATTTGCCTCTTTTATCTTGGAGTGGCAATCTTAAGGGAACGCTTGGAAGCATGATACTTTTTTTTTGCTTTTTGCTTTTTAGACAGACACTTACATGAAAGAGGGTACAAACGTCTTGAAGACTCACTCTATTAATCACTTATTTTTTTCTGCACAGTGGAGTTCAAATGTGTGAGAACTCTATTGTGTATTTAGCTTTTTAAATATAACACTTTATTAATAATTTTATTAGATTATTATATTATTAGATTATTATTATTAGGTAATTAAATTGGAAAAACAGCACTGGACATGTTATATATTTAAAAATAACCTTTTGTACAAAAAACTTAACAATGTTACAAATGTGCTTATTTGATTTAAAAGGTAAAACTAGTGCAGATTCCTAAATAATTATTATTCAATTTACATCCTAAAACATTCTGTGTATTTCCATGTTTAAATTAGATTTTAAATGCCAGGTTTTTGAATTGAATTTTGCACTCCACTGTGTTTAAAGTGTTTTCCCCCCCAGTTTGAAAACCAATTACCTCATCTACTCATGCTTACCATACTTCCATCAGCACGTCCAATTATGCCACTGAAAGAGAATATCTAACATCCCAAAGTGTCATCTGTCAGACTTTTATGCTTAGTTAAACTTTATTTTCTAATATGATTCTTTTCCTTGGCATTCAAAGTGAATATTATATTTTTCTGCTTAAGTCGTGACTAACGTAGAAGAATAATATGCCGCAGTGTGGACTAAACAAGTCTCTCTCTGTCCTCATTATTGCACACTTTGATGTGGGCTGATTTGGTGATGGGTGAAAATTCATAAGCTGTTCTCCTTGAGCTCATGACTTTCAGTGCTTTTGATTAAAAAAGTACAGATAAATGGCCAGCTGGAAATCTTAAAATGCATGAATTATGTCTGTTAGCATCAATAATGTCTTTCTGTGCTGCCTTTAAATAATACTAACAATAAAAACTACTTCCATTGCTTCACTTTACACCTTTTTTGTTGTTGTTGTTGCAGGCCATAAAAACCATCCGAGCCTCTCTGTCATTATGCTGGCCCTCTGGTCTGTATCATTTGTACTATTGAGCGTATGGAGATTCAGTCAGGCGCAGTATGTGCACTTGGGTTACCTTCCGGGCTTTGAAGACCCAGCACAGGAGCTTTATACTGCACCAGTGCTTCCTAAAGATGTACCCAAAATACAGCTACGTCTGGCAGGAGAGAAACGCAAGCACAACGAAGGGCGTGTTGAGGTCTTTTATGAAGGAGAGTGGGGGACTGTGTGTGATGATGATTTCACCATTCACGCAGCCCAAGTTGTATGCAGAGAACTGGGTTATGTTGAAGCTGTCTCCTGGTCTCCATCATCTAAATATGGGAAGGGAGAAGGTAAGCTAGTGTTCAAAATGATATAATGTGAAACTGATGCATTTTCCTCTATTAAAATCACATTGCAGTTAAATAAATAGTTTACCCCATAAATGAAGAATTTATGAAAATATACTCACCCTCAGTTTATGCAAAATAAGTTTGTTTCTTCAGAACAGATTTGGAAAAATTTAGCTTGCTCACCAGTGAAGTGAATGGGAGCCGTCAGAATTATCTTAGACCAAATATTTGATAAAAGCATTACAATAATCCAGAGTCATGTGGATTACTTGTGGATTATTGTGATGTTTCATCGGCTCTTTATTTTGATGGCACCCATTCACTGCAGAGGATCCATTGGTGAGCAAGTAATGTAATGCTAAATTCATCCAAATTTGTTCCAATGAAGAAACAAACTCATTTACATCTTGGAATGCCTGACGGTGAGTAAATTTGAGCAAATTTTGATAGTACAAGTTAGTACATGTCCATAGACACCTTTTTTGACATCAGTATATACTTTTAAATGGACCAGCACTAAAAATAAATTTTTTAAAGTACAACACCTCATGTAGACTCTCATGCATAATAATTATAAAAAATTGTTGTTAAAAATATTTCTTTATGTAAAATTGATGACTTTTAGAATATTTTTGCACTGACTTCCTGTGTTTTTAGGCCGTATCTGGTTTGACAACGTCCATTGCAAGGGGAATGAGAAGAGCTTGGCCCAGTGTGAGTCTAATGGCATAGGCGTGTCTGATTGTAAGCATACTGAGGATGTCGGAGTGGTTTGCAGCGACAAGAGAATCCCAGGATTCAAGTTTGTTAACACCATTACCAACAACGTCAATGTAAGTGAATTCAATACAGATGTGTTTCTTCTGTTATTGTCCCCCCCCTTTATTGTAAAGGCCCCTCATTAAATCATTTTCCAGACGGAGGAAACTAGGCGCAGGACGCCTCTGAAACTATTGTTGCTTTTTTTCCTTTGATCAGTTTTCCAATTGCTCAATGCATTCTTTTTCATTTGTTTTCTCACCCAGAGCTTAGTGGAATGTTCAAATGCCTTTTTGGCATATTTTTTACGCTACTCCGATTTATGCTACTTGGCTTTATTCATTTCATTTCTGTGTCCAGTTAGAGTAATAACAACACTCGTTCTCATCCTCTGTCTCTTTCCATGCACAAGCTGCTCAGAGCCGACAGTGTCATCTTGAAAGAATGCATTAAGCATGCAGAGAAATATTTTATGATAGGCGCTATTGTAAACAAAGAAAAGTGTAATTCTAGCCTTATGATGAAACGCAGACTCTAGAAGATGTGTCAAATAAGATTTCGGAAACTCAGATTCTGATTCTCAGAAACTTTAATGAATGATCATCTGAGCATTCATCACCACTCTAATTTGCAGCAAGAAAATATCTGAATATACTTACACATGCCGTTTTCAGAACGATATTGTGTCTGAATTTTTTTCAAAGTAATATCACCTTTTCTAAAAGAAAAGGGAATATATGAGTCAAGCAGGGGCTAGGGGGAAGTCTAGACACCTTAGATCAGCTTCTATTTGGTAGTCTCCAGCTGAGAAACCTGGAGAGAAAGCCAGAGTCAGCTTTTCCGCCTACTGATTGCCTGTACGGGCTCCACATTAAGGCAGTTAAATCACAGGGAGGTTTACCATAATGCTGAGCACATTCAAGTCATCTGGGAATGTTCATAGGCAGCCCACTGTGGCCTTCCTCAGGTTAAAATGGGAAAAGTGATGTAATGTATAAGTGTAGTGCAGATATGGTATATGTGGAGGAGAGTCCAATGTTGAGACTTCAAAAGAACACGCAGACAGGCCTTGGGGGGAATATGTGAACATCACATTTTCCAGGTAGTGATATGGAATAACTGTCATAAATATTTTTACAATATATGTAATAATACACTGAAACATCAGATGCATTGATCTAATTATCTTGTCAAGTTGTTTTAGACCCAAAACCTGATCAAAGATACAATGTACTTTTCTGAACCCATCCAGAAAGCTGCAAATATTTATGTGCCTCAAATATTCAGTGACCCTGGTGAACATCCGGTAATCATGGCACTGCATGACTTGTTTACAGCAAGACTTTTTAATGTGAGTGAACAAGATGTTCTCCCTGTTTGGAAAGAAACATATGTCGTTAGCCAATCATATGTCCTTAGTAAATGTTTCCATGCAATGTACTCCATTTATTTAGCTCTGTACTTGAAAACTAAATGACTCCATTTTTGATCATTCTAATAAACCTAAGCAGTACAAGCACTGTATAAACCAGGACCAGTGCTCTCGTCCACCATTATCATATTAGAGTGGGACACGCAAAAACAGCTGGAAGCCTCTACCATGCAGACACGTGTTATGCAATACCTTGATAACAATCACAGGGAGTTTGTGCCTTTATGAGGTACTACAGAGTTTAGAGGAAGTTGCATTATTTATTTGCTGAAAAGTTGACGACTCTTTCTTTCAGCTCTAGATGATTATAGAACATTCACGGTGAAAATAAAATCTTAGATGGGCTCAATATGATGTTAAAAAATGTATTTTTAAGGTAAGGCATTCAGTCAAAATGTGTGTTAGAAAACATTTAGTTTTGTTATTACTTTTGCAACAGCTGAAGGTAAAAATGGTCACCACCACTTCATCTCAGACAGATGTTGCTGATCAGCTCGGAAAAAACTCAGCAATTATTTTTCTAGTGACTAATATGTTCCTCAGTTCTGGAGTCTGGCCCAGCATGTACAGTCATTCTTACTCTACAGGTTCCATGAATCCCTCTTTTTAAAAACTTTTCTTTAAACCTACAATTCACAGATATTCTTTATATGTCTGTAAGCATGTCTATTATGTAAATGTTATGCAGTATATTCCTTATACATTTCCTGCACATGTCAAATGTCAAAATGTGACTATGTCATTCCTTACCTTCAGGTAAATAGAGGGTAAAGAAATATTCTTGGGTTTAATTGTAAATGCTTTTTCCCTGATAAATGCTTTTAAAAACTGAGAGATAAGTCAAAATTATATTTGAGGTAATGAACGGCATGCCAGAGATGCTCGATGGATGTCATATTGAAAACTTGTAATATTCCCGTATAGTCATTTGCTCAGTTAGTAGTTTCATTACTTTTATAAACACTTCCTATCTCTGTCTCTTTAAGTCAATTTTCATTGTGTTTATTTATCTGCCTCTCCTCCCCTTCAAGTTACATACTTTAGGGATATGACACTCCCTATATTAAACAGGATGTTTATCACTATGAAGTTGCAAACAACCTCTGGCAATGAATGTCAAACCACAGCTAATGTGGCCAGCAGTGTCATTTAGTGTGGGAAGAGTTGCTCTTTCAGTCTTAACCCTTTAAAGGGCAAAACCAAATGTCAGAAAATTATTTTATTGTAATTTTCCATCTTATTGAGATTCAAATTATATAATTTCTTTCTTTTTTTTAATTTAAATTTTACTCTTATTTTTTATTTTAATGTAATGTTTGTATAATGGGGGTATAAATTCACTGAATACAGAACACTTGTTTATCAATGCTTGTTACAACAACAACTGGTTGTAAAAAAAAAAAAAAAAAAAAAAAAACACTTTGGAATACACACCTAAGGTTGTTTTTTTTTTTTTTTTTTTTTTTTTCAAAGATGACATAGCAGATTATTGAAAGCATTTTTAAAAAAAGTATAAAAATGTTATAACATAGTTATAAAAATAGTTTAAGTTTACAGTAGAAATAATGTAATATACTATTTTTTTTATTTATATATAATATATATTTTATAAAATATGTTGCACTCTAAAATTGGTATACAATAAAAGCCAAATGTCTAAACAAGTAATCTTCCAAATTTGAAGTTGATTTCACAAAAATTTTGTTTGGGCACTATACCAAAAATAACCACTGGGTTACACCCAAACACTATTGAATTTGTTTGATGCAGTTTTCTGTCAAAAATCAATCAATTTCTTCCACAATATCACTTCTATTACAAAACAGTCACCATAGAACTTTGACTGTTAGACTGTTTCAACTATGTGTTTTGTCAAGATTACAAAAAGATCTGATTTTCTAAAATCTCAGAGTCTATATATATGTTTTTATAAGGGCTGTCAGTTTAACGTGTTAACTTAATTAATTAGTAATGAAAAAATAACGTGATTGAAATATTTTAACGACGTTAACGCGCTGGCCCCGCCCCCAGACCTGTACATCATCTCATATTTCATACAGCTGACTGCTGACAAATGTGATCCAGGGCAACAACTCCATAAATGCAGTTATGCCCTAAAATTTAAGATATTGGTGCAAAAAATGCTCCTGTATGTGTTTTGTCTCATATGCAATTTTCTATCACATATCACGTGATATCACACAGATAGCAAGAGCAATATACACCAGTGCTGATTTTATCCCGATCTATCACGAGCTTAATGTGATTTTATACAACAGTTTCAGTAAATAAGAAGTTGATATTGTGTTATAATCTAAACACAATATTATGTTTTTGCTCAATTTTACAGAGAACATATTACCTTTGAAGCCACAGCAGAATTGTTGCACGTCTCCGACCAACACAGTTTAGTTTTTGAATGAATCCGCGTTTTGAACGATTTAGGCATTTACCGCCACCTGCTGGCAGATTTAGTTTCTTATGTAGAGGATCATTTCGTTAAAATAATAATAATAACCAAAATAATAATAATAATAATAATAATAATAATAATAATAATAATAATAATAATAATAATAATAACATTAAAGTAATAGTTCACCCCACAAAAAATTACATTTTGTCATCATTTACTCACCCTCATTTCGTTTCAAACCTTTCTTCTGTGGAACATAAAATAAGGTATTTTGAAGACTGTTGGTAACAAAGCTGTTTTGGTTACCATTGACTTTAATTGTATGAACAAAAAATACTGAGATGTTCCTGAAATCATCTTCTTTTATGTTCCATAATTCACATTGCAGTTGCACTCTAAATGTTTGTGTAATAAATGTTATGCTAAATCAAATAAAAATCATTTCAAAATTTCTGTCTGAAGCTACAATTTGTAATGTATACTTGCTACTTTCTCATTTAACACAAAAATAGCTTTAAATAATCTTTTGTGGGTATTTTCACAGTCAAATTTATTTTTCAATTAATATGCGATTAATTAGATTAACTAATCGACACATCATGTAATTAATTAGATTAAAAATTTTAATTGACTGATAGCCCTAGTTTTTATATTTTGATTTATACCCCTAAAAGGGCTACATATCCTCTGAGATACAAACATTTAGAGACAGATTACAAAAAATGTAAGCATTTAATTCACAAAATTTCAATGCAAACCTAATAAGCTAATGCTGAACATCAGCTTTTTAAACAGGTAAATCCCCTCCAACATGTGTAAATATGTGAACTAAATCAACTTTTATGGAAAGGTGAGTAGATTTCCCACTACAGGCGGCCATGCAGTTTTAAATGCTGCCCGTGAGCTAAACAAAGAATGTCTGAACAAAGTCAATGTATCTAAGTATTCACAATAAACACTCAAAATGAAACCAAGAAATGAGACCTACACTTTCCCTGCCTCACCCCACAGCCTCTCAAATGTTTGTATCCCCTAGGATATGTCGCCAGTTAAATATATAGCATTCGACTATTGCTTGTGGTTTTTGTAGTACATTTTGCTTTTGACCCAAGTTTTTTACATTCCTTAGGTTTCCAAGATTTCTGTAGATGTAAAAGTTTCCTTGAAAACCGACACCAATGTTCAATGTTGCTTTTTACTGTTAGGTTGGAATTAACTGCTCAGACTTGCAGTCAGAAAAAGAATAAAAAGCCAATTAAACATGGGCACCAGATCAGAGGAATGGAAGATGCTGCTCTAATCTTGCTATTTTAGGAAACAGATAATCATCACTTGTGCTTTGGCTCTCAGTCTGTCTGACAAGACAGGCCAGGGCAGTTGTCCAGCAAAGTCTGAGTGTTGTTTGTTAACTGTTGTTCGATCTAGACTGTTTTGAAAAGCTCAGTTACAGACAAGTGCATGTAAAAACTGAGCGTTTTGTTAACACACTGTTCTGTTATAAGTTGGGGGAGGGAAACTGGTAATGGGAAATGGGCTCCATCTGTAGAGGCATTCTTTAACATGTCTAAGCACAGAGTTGAAAAACCCAAACAAGCAATAGCCATCTTGAGTGTTTTGTGCTTTTTTCCACCCATTTAGTTTGTGACAATAATATCTACCATTTGTTTTCCTTTTATGGATTTTTAGAGATTCATTTAAATTTTTGTCTTTAGTAAACTTCTTCAAAGTGGTTACAGACATATAATAAAATCATCACTGCAAGTTTTTTTTTTTTAAAGTTTAATAGTTTTAAATTTTAAAATTGACACGTTTTTTTTTGAATGACGATTGTGGAATAGTTTTATTGTTATTTTTATTCTGTTTAGATGTGGAGAACATGCTCTCTCACTTCTTCTCGTCTAAATGGAAAACAGTGTGGGCTGTGTGACATTTTCCTTTTCACAATCTGTTTACCGGCCAGTGGAAGAATGACTGTCAGTTCACCACTTGCGCCTCTGACTCCTTCTCCTGTATGAGCAGTAGGAGGGTTCTCTTTTTTCTTTTTGAAAGACAGACCGGCCTCCTGAGACGCTTACTTACATCCACAGAAGGACAAGCCCTCACAAATCGATATCCCAGCTGCTGTATTTTTCTTTCCTAGCTGCAAAATCCCCTTCTCTTCCAGTTACCATGGAAGCCAGCCACACGTGTTTAGGAAATCTTTTTCTTCCTTTTTTATGCTAATAAATAACACATCAGGTGTTTTTTCTCCCAACCTGTTTTGAAATCTTCCACATTGCCTTTTAAGAAAAGAGTTAATTGAAACCCCGTGTAGCACAGATATGTGCACTGGTCTTTGAACTCGTTAATCAAATCATAAAGTCGCTCAAAAAAATGAAAAAACTCATTTTTCAAGACAGCAAAGTTACTTTGTTATAACACATGGAAAATCATTTTTTATTATCCGTCAAACAATGTGTTATGTAACATATTTAAAAATTCATGATGCTGTGTTGGGATGATTTTGTTGCCTTTATATGCCGTTTTAGCTGGTATTTTCCTGTAGCTTTTTTATTTCAGCCTTTGATGGGAATGCTTTGTTGCATCACACAGTAGCTTAGATAACAAAAACTGTTTATGAAAAGTTTACTTGGTTTTGCAACAAGTAACGGAAGCCGCTTCTATATTTTGATGTCTTTTGCTGACCACAGAGTCCAATTTAGATTTTGGAAATGCACAGTTCTTCATTAAATCCGTTCAATCTGCAGCTGTAACCGCTTGGTCAGAGACATTAGAAAAAAGACAGATCATTCCATTCACAAAAAATGACTTTCTCTCAATTTACAGAAGTGACCATTTTATGTTTGAGCGTTTGGTTTTTCAGTTGTCCTTTTTGGTTTGCCCCTCTGGATATTTACAATACATAATAGTCTTTAGGTCATATGAATGAACGTTTGTCATTCTGGAGCTCTTCCCAAGTGTATCCGTGTTGGAATAAACCTACATAATTGCACTGCTTGCATTTCCAGTGTGGCAGAGTAAGGATACCCTTTTAGTTTGCCACATATTCTTCCACTACCGCATTCTCATTCCTAGTTTAAAATCCCTGACTTCAGCTTTAGTTTCTTTTTTTTTCTAATGAAAAATACCTTTCTCTTTCTGGTTTTTGTTGTCAGGGGATCAAGGGAAAGAGTCTCCCAATGGTGACCACTTTATGTTCTCTAACACATTTAATGATAAATTATGTTCTACAGCAAAGGTTCTTTAATCTTTTTTAGACCTAGTGGCCCTTTTATGACTGGTCATTGCAAAGTCATTCTTTTTTTTTCATTTTAATTTTACCTAATACAGTTGTATTGTATGTGAGACAATGAAAGACAGCTTTAGCATCTTTAACTTTGGTTAAAGTTAACTATAATGCTCTGTTTGGTAAGATTTTTTCTTGTTGTTGATGTTAGCAAAGGTCTCTTATGCTTACCAATGCTGCAGTTATTTGATCACAAATACAGTAAGAACTGTAATATTAAGAAATGTTATTACAATTGAAAATAACTATGCTCTATTTTAATATAATGTAATAGTTTTAATTGTATTTTAATGTTATTTATTCCTGTGGTGGTCAAGCTGAGTTTTCAACATTCTTCAGTGTCACATGATCCTGAAACCATTCTAATATACTGATTTGGTGCTTAAGACATTTATCAGTGTTGAAAATGATTGTGCAGCTTAATAATTTTGTGGAAACCGTAATAAATTCAGAATTCTGTGGAGAATGGAAAGTTCAATAGAACAGCATTTATTTGAAACAGAAATGCTTTGTAACATTATAGATGTCTTTACTATCAAATTAATGCATCCTTTCTGATTAAAAGCATTAAAATATATCTTTAATAAAAACACAAATCCTACAGACCCTTAACTTTTGAATGGTAGTGTATTTAAAGGAAAAGTCCACTTCCAGAAAAACAATTTACTGATAATGTACTCACCCCCTTGTCATCCAAGATGTTCATGTCTTTCTTTCTTCAGTCGTATAAGGAAATAATGTTTTTTGAGAAAAACATTTCAGGATTTTTCTCCATATTTTTTTAATGAAAATAACCGATCGTTACGCTAGATAAGATCCTTCTTCCTCGGCTGGGACCGTTTACAGCCACATTTGGGATCGTTTGAAGCCGCATTTAAACTGCATTTTGGAAGTTCAAACTCGGGACACCAAATCAGTCCATTATATGGAAAAAAATCCTGAAATGTTTTCCTCAAAAAACACAGTTTCTTTACAACTGAGGAAAAAAAGACATGAACATCTTGGATGACAAGGGGGGGAGTACATTATCTGTAAATTGTTGTTCTGGATGTGGATGTCTCCTTTAAAGGGATAGTTCACCCAAAAATGAAAATTCTGTCATTAAATACTCATCCTCATGTCGTTCCAAACCCACAAAACCAAATTAAGATATTTTTGATGAAATCCGAGAGCCTTGTGACCCTCTATAGACAGCAACGCAACTGACATGTTCATGGCCCAGAAAGGTAGTAAAGACATCAATAAAATAGTCCATGTGACATCAGTAGTTAAACCGTAATATGTTATAAAGCTTTGTGCACAAAGAAAACAAATTTTCTCTTCCATGGTGCACATTCACTAGAGTACCATGACGCATGCTGCACCTTGTTTACAAGCATAGGAAGATGCATGCTGATACATAGATACATAAAAAATCATAAACATGACTGAAGGTTTCAACATGGATGACTTGCAATTTTTTTACCCAGCCGTACTGATTTGAACCAGAATATACAGACGATAAACTAAGAGATGGATGTTCTATGTCAGAATGCTGGCTCCTGCATTAGCAGCACCACATGCATGAAGGCATGTGGAAGAGAAGAAATTGGCAAATAAAGTATTCTCGTAGCTTTATAAAATTACAGTTGGACCATTGATGTCACATAGACTATTTTAACGATGTTCTTACTACCTTGAACATGGTAGTTGCATTGCTGTTTATACAGAATCAGAAAGCTCTCGGATTTTATTAAAAATATCTTAATTTGTGTTTTGAAGATAAACGAAGATCTTACGGGTTTGAAACCACATGAAGGTGAATAATTCATGACCGAATATTCATTTTTGGGTGAACTATCCATTTAACACAACTTTAAACATATTTCACAAATATGAGATCAAACAATTATCGACAGACCTCCCATGTTGAAGACTCTTTTTCTAGAATCATAAGGTACATGGTGCAGTGGAATGTTTAAGACACTATATTTGCTGAGTCTTTCAAAACTCAACCCACATGGTCTCATAGCATAGGAATGTAGATCTACTTCTAAAGCTCTTCAAGTAGTCTTAGAGTCTACTGAAATGAGTTAGCTTCATTCCATATGACATATTTACAGTTCATGTAGGCCTAGATACGTCCTAGAAGAATTTAGTGTTAGTCCATATAGTTAATGATAAATAAATAAATGGGATGAATTGCATTTAGATGCTGTTATAAAAATCTAAAGTCATATGTGACCCTGGATCACAAAACCACTCATAAGGGTCAAAACATTTGGACAATATTTGGCCAAAATACAACTATTTGAAAATCTGGAATCTGAGGGTGCAAAAAAATCAAAACATTGAGAAAATCACCTTTAAAGTTGTCCAAATGAAGTTCTTAGCAATGCATATTACTAATCAGAAATTAAGTTTTGATATATTTACTGTAGGAAATTTACAAAATATCTTCATGGAACATGATCTTTACTTCATATTTACTTCATTTATCATGATTTTAGGTATAAAAGAAAAAAAAAATTCACGATAATTTTGACCCATACAATGTATTTTTGCCTATTGCTACAAAAATACCTGTGCTGCTTTTGACTGCTTTTGTGGTCCAGGGTCACATATGATGAAGTACCTTCTGATATTCAGTGTTGCATAAGATGTTCTCCATGTGCTTCAAGTTTCCAGACTCTCTAGTAAATTTGGGGAAAGAATTTGCACCACACACCTTTGCCTGATTATTAAGGTGTCTGGGATTATTTGATGTTAGCTTGAAAGCAGTAACCTCTTCTTTGCCTTTTTATCCATCTACTATATACGTCAGAACCCATTAAATGCATTTTTACAGTCTGGCTACGGACGTGAATTGTAGTTGGCTTAAGGGTAAACACGGCTGGAAGTTTTTTCAGTGGTGAAGCAGGTCAACAAGTCCTGCTGATAGGATGTTTATAATGAAGTGAAGAACTGTAAAACCACTTTAGTTTTATAGTAGCCATGGTTCAAGTGTCCAGTTAAGAGTTTCACAACCTGGGTATGTTCAGTAATGCTGACATAGAACAAATGTAAACTTTACGCTGTTCAGAGAGAACCTTAATATATGAAAACGGAGCCTTAATAGAGTACAGACAGGATATTCCTTGTAAAAACATGTCTAATATGTCTGGCCTGCAGTTTGTTATCCTGCAATTATTTTTATTGCTAATACAAGAATCATTGTATGTCATAAATCAGCTTTAGTTTTGCAATGACAATACATGTCTTCTTTCGCCCCTTAGAGTCTGAACATTCAGGTGGAGGATGTTCGTATACGCCCCATCTTGTCATCATATCGTAGGCGCATCCCAGTGACAGAGGGCTACGTGGAGGTGAAGGATGGAGGCAAGTGGAAACAGATTTGTGATGACGAGTGGACTCACATGAACGGCAGGGTCATCTGTGGCATGTTCGGCTTTCCTGGAGACAAGCGATACAATGTCCGTGTGTACAAGTGAGTTCTCAAGTTCCCTTTAGTTGTGATGTCTTTTGTGCATATACAGTCAAACTAAAATTTATTCAGACACCTTCAACATTTCTCACTTTATTAGTTTATTTGCTATAGTTTAGAAAATGGTGATAAGATATGACAAGAAATCAGAGTTAAACTGTGTCAGAACAAATCCATCTTGATAACTTTGATAGAAAGGTATGTAATGGATTACAATCAACCAAAAATTCAGACAACCATTAGTATGGCAGTATTAGGAAAGGACGTGATGTGTGGCCAACCATACTTGGAATTTATGCTCTGCATTTCACCCAAGTGCACACACACAGCAGTGAGAAGTGAACAAACACACACACACACAAACACACACCCGGAGCCCAAGGAGCAGTTGGGGGTTTGGTGCTTTGCTTAAGGGTCTCACCTCAGTCATGGTTTTGAGGATGAAAGAGAGTGCTAGACATTTATTCCCTCCACCTTCAATCCTTGAGACTAGAACCCGCAACCTTTGGGTTACAAGTCCACAATTATCAATACTTTGTTGACCAATTACCAAGCAATGCTTAAAAGGATAGTTCACCCAAAAATGAAACTTTGATGTTAATCTGCTTATCCTCAGGGCATCCAAGATGTAGGTGAATTTGTTTCTTCAGTAGAACACAAACGAAGATTTGCAACTCAAACCGTTGCAGTCTATCAGTCATTTAATGTCAGTCAATGGGATCCATGGCTTTGAGAGTCAATGAAACATACACAGACAAAACCAAATTAAACCCTGCGGCTTGTGACGATACATTGAGGTGTTAAGACACGAAACAATCAGTCTGCACAAGAAACTGAAAAGTATTTATGTCATTTTTTACCTCTGATCCACCGCAACTTCCAACTGTCCTGAGCGCGTTCACAACAGCCAGTGCGTGACGCCTCAACATGCTCTGGCATAGGCGATCAGGCTCAAAAGTTGGGAGCCGATGAAAAATCAACACTCCCGGATGAGTTCGCACAAGCAAACGTCATCTTTTAGTTTTTAATTGGTTGTAACGATCAGGATAAGCACAAGTAGTTACCATTTTGAGAAGCCGTCGTACCCACAATCTCGCAGTATAAACAGTGTTGATGCGTCACACACTGGCTGTTGTCAACGCACTCAGGAGAGTTGGACATTGCGGTGGATCAGAGGTAAAAAATTATATAAATAGTGTTCAGTTTCTTGTACAGACCGATTGTTTCTTAACACCTCAATGTATCGTCACAAGCCGCAGGGTTTAATTTGGTTTTGTCTGTGTACGTTTTTTTTGACTCTCAAAGCCATGGATCCCACTGACTGCCATTATATGACTGACAGACTGCAACGGTTTGAGTTAAAAATCTTTGTTTGTGTTCTACTGAAGAAACAAAGTCACCTACATCTTGGATGCCCTGGGGGTAAGCAGATAAACATCAAATGTTCATTTTTTGGGTGAACTATCCCGTTAATTTTGTTCAGTCTATAGTGTAAAAAGATTGCATTAGCAATTAAAGAAAAAACACTTAAGCAAAACGTGGTCAGGTCAAAGTGTCTGAATAATTTTTGGTCCCAAATCTTTATCAGTTTTACTGGTAGTCCACTGTATGAAGAATTTTTGGGTATAATATATCACAGTTTAATTTGCTATCCTCACTTACGTAAATGAACTAAGGTGTCCTGCACCCACTAGTAAAAAAAATATCAAAAATGATATCTGATGTCTGAATAATTTTTGGTTTGACTATATATAATAGAATGTAGATTTTGTTTTCTACATAAAAACAGAAGTAACTTTGGTGTTCTCATAAATATGTGGAATTGCAATATTTTACATGGAGCTACTCCCCGTATGATAATAAATATCCTACTCCATTCAACTCCCACTACAGCAAAATGGAAACAATGCACGGAGTCGGTCATAGATCAAATAAACATAGTGTCCTATTCTGTGTCCTAAACTGCTGAAACATTACTGTCTCATATTTTAGAGCAGTCAATGTAATTTTGGAAAGAAGTCAATCAAATCTGTATGTGTGTGAAAATATTCAGAGGTAACCCCCTTTTGTAACCGTTAACATTTTCTAAAATAATTTTAATTACACATCATAACAGAATACAGTTACATTTGTTTTGTAATTAAATTATGTAATTCCGTTACTCCCCAATACTGGTTATCCAGTATAAGAATATATATTTTATTTAGTGGTGGGCATAGATTAATTTTTTTAATCTAGATTAATCTCACTGTAATCTTGGAATTAATCTAGATTAATCTAGATTAAAATGGCTCATTTGAATTCTGCCGAAGGCATTCAGAATATGTGTGCTACCCAAATAATGATTAAAAGTAAGTCTTTGAGAACGGGTTTCTCAAGCCAGGTGGCGCATTAGACCAGGGGCTCATCTCCTGTTTCCAAATCAGAATAAGTTCACTACTAGTAGTAACAACTAGCAATCATCAAGAAGCAAACATAATGTGGTGGTAATTTGTGGTGTCGTGGTAATTAATAGGCTAAGTAATTAAATTAAATTATGTCATTTAAAATTACATAACGTAGCCTACCTATAAAGCGAAGGAGCACGTCACGTTTGATGTGGTAATTTCACAGTAGGCATACACACAGGTTCGAAGACTCGTTCTCGCCCCCTACAGTGCAATTCAGCTAGGTATTAGAGGCTGACATTTTTTCGGGAATCCCGCGGGATGGGAAACAAATTCACCAGGTGTGTTCAACTTCATCTATCGCTACAGACGGCGATCAACGAGAGTAGCCGAGAGCAGTCGCGGGCGGAGCTGAAAACGGAGCTGTCAAGTCGGACACCTTCTGCTCTCGTTAGTGACGCTCTCGCGATGTTTGCATGCACTATCACAGATGAAGTGAATTAAATGCAATATTTATCAAATACACAGATTTTTCAAAAGCGTTTTTATGAGCAACAGAAACACGTTTCATATACTGCTTAATACAGCGCCATCTGAACAAGAATAATGATCAACATAAACATATACTATTTAAATACTAATAAAGTGGGGTTATATATGCTTTTATCAGTGTTTTATGATAAATGTGACTCAATATAACATTGCGACTACAGTAAAAACACTTTTACTGCTCTAAAAACAGATTTGTCAGCATTATCGGACTTCAGGATGTTAGAATAAACCCAAAACACACGTGATCGTTGTCATGCGGTGAATCTGGCCAATCGTGAAACAGTCATGTGGTCATCAGAGCTCCTGCAGCCGCTCTGAAGAAACTTAAGCAAGTGAGTTCATGACGGACAGATCGTTAACGACTGGTCTATGTGGTAATACAGGACATCCAAATGCTCACCTATCATTCATCGACCATACGGGTTTTCATCTGAAAGATGTATGTAGTAGCAACTTTACATGGCCGCTCAATCTAATGTTAACCTAGAAAAATGTGCGCTATTGAAGTGTCAGTGCGAGTGTGGAAGCTGAATAGTAGCGCGGTACTGCATGACAGAGGCGCCGGTGCGGTCACTTGCTCTTAATTTTTAATTTTTGCTCTTTAATTTTAATTTTTCTCGTCATTTTTGGTCATACAGATAAGAGTAATAGGCATCTTTCGAATCTGTAAAGACTCAACGTTTTTTTTTTTTTGTGTGTGTGCACTCAGAAAAACAAGGAAACGTTGCGCTTTTGTAAACTATAATTAAAGCAAAAAGGACGCGCTTTCTGCCTTCTGTCTCTGTGAACTTGAGCGCGTCTCTGTATACATTCGCGCTAAAATATCAAGGTGAAAGTCATCATAGCTTGCGTAGTATAGACCCAGCTCCCAACCCAACTTTGAGAATAGATTAACGGCGATATTTTTTTTATCGCCGATAAGAGTCTCACGTTAACGCAGCACGTTAACGCCGATAACGGCCCACCACTAATTTTATTTCATTTTATTTTTTTTTACTGAATGATGATGGACTGGATATTCAAAGAAAATTATTCTAAAATACTAAAAAGCAGGATATCTTATGATGTTGGTTGAAAGAATGTCCAAGTGTGTATTTTTTTTACAATTTAATTAGTGTTTCTAAATGTATATTTCTTTTTGAACAATACTGTACAACTTTATACTAGAGCTTCCGTTGTTCACTATTTTCAATTTATGCTTACATTAAACATTTTTGTTTATTTTAAAAATTGAAGTAAAACACCCTTTATCTAATTTGCTATCTTGCTTAAATCCAAACCATATAATATATTGACTATCCTAGTGTAAAAAGCCTAAGACTTTCATACAATAACAGTAATTTTTTGTTTGACAGACATAAATTTTAATCTGTTAGCTATTGGTAGGAAGCCTAAAATACCCTCCTTGGAAATAAGAAAACAGACATGCTGCTTTTCCATCAGCACTGGTCAGAGAAACCACTGGTTACCGCACAAGCAAATATAGGCAAATGAACCTTATTTGAATCACATCATGAAGGATGTTTCTAGCAAGTCCTTTAAGACTTTCCTTGCAGATGAATCTCTACAGTACTCCCAATAAATAAGAAAATCTGCATAGGGCAACCCAAACTTAGACTTTCTGCTAAGCGATTACATTCCATACTGTTTTCGTAATGTATGACTCAAGAGTTGCATAAATCTTCATGAGCACTTTCAGAACTATGTGGAAATCACTACTAAATGCCTAGTCAGTAATTAATCAGCTATATGAGAAAACATATAGGCACAATGGAAATTAAAGCTTTAGGGCTGATTGTATGATCTCAGACTTCGGCTAAGCTACGTGCTTCTCCGCACATGGTGTGCCTTATGAAATGTGCAGGCGCTGTCTGTTTTTTTAAATCGGTGCTTGATGTTGGGGGGAGGGGGGGGAGACACGTAGCCAAAGGCTGTAGTTTTTTCAGCGTGGAGCCAAAATGGGCTTCTCTTCAACTACCTCTGTCTGCCCTGTGGCTTTAAACTGTGCTTTCATAAGAAAACTTGGACTATCCTTTCAGAGGACCGTGCATGAATGGCTCCTGTAAATAATACGGCTCTTTCCCTGGCTGGAACAAGCAGACGATGTTCTCAAGATGATAGAGCACCAGCGTGGAAGTATAACAGCTTTTCCTACAGCTGTTCCCGCAAACAATATAAATAAACTGGCTGGTTATATGTTCAAGCTTTTGTAACAAAACTTTTTTTGTCCATCTTTAGGTCAAATCTGTTAGGTAAATGCAGTGTCTAGCATTTCTTTTGTATAGCAAAGCCGTTGTGTGTGTGTTTGTGTCCACATTTGTTTTCCCAATAGTGGTTCCAGTAGGGATTTGAAACAGACTTTGGAGCAATTCCAGTGTGAGGCGTTCTCTGCCTCTGAGTCTAAACAAAAACAAATGTGGATTGTGTATATTTGTGAATGATGGCCAGTATGCTTCTGACGGGGAACATCATGGTACTTCACATGAAGCTTGTTAAATATTCTGTTTGTAGGATGAGCAGCATTTTTCCTGCAGGAATACATGACGTCACTTCAGCAGCATTTCATCCTTTTACGGTTTAATATGTATCAAATCTTTAACTCAGTCATGAATCATTTACTAGCCTGATTATGACTACAATCTTCCATTTGGGCCTATACATAGGTTGTTGTTTTTATTCAGTTTAATTCTTAAATTCCCTTTGCTTTCTTTCTCAGGATGTTTGCCCGCCGGAGAAAGCCAACCTACTGGGATTACTCCATAAATTGCACTGGAAATGAAGCTCATTTGTCTAGCTGTAAGCTGGGCCACACGCTCGCCATCAAAGCTAATAGCACGTGTGAGCATGGCACTCCTGTGGTAATCAGCTGCGTCCCTGGCAGAGCTTTTGCCCCGACTCCCATGGCAGGATACAGGAAAGCCTTCAGACAGGAGGTGAGGCCAGATTATGCATTTCTTCCAAAAATACAAGAAGCCACATGTCCACATGAGGTATTGCTTTGTGGTGAACTTTTGACTCTGACCTTTAAGGAGGCTGTTAAGTATGGAACAGAGCTCAGCTCAATTTATCTTCATAGTGATAGTGAATCCTGATCTAGCTTAAGCGGTTACTTTAAAGTAAATCATTTCTTACTCATTTAAAGAAGTTTGCATGGCAAAAGTGGCTGTTTTCGAGTCGATATTTTAAGTTGCCACAAACTGTGATTATATGAATACTAATGTTAGAGAGCGAAGAGTAAGCGAAGGATATTTTTGAATCTCTAAAGCACTGTGATGACAGACATTTTAGCCAAATATGACATCACTCTTTCCAAATTATATATTTAAGTAGTCCATGTGGAAGCTTGCCTGTTACATACCATTCAGCGAGGTCAGTGAGTTCATTAGCATGATGCACATCTGAACTATTGAAAAGAAATCAATACTTTAATACTTAATATTATTCAGCAAGGGTATATTAAATTGATCAAAAGTGTCAGTAAATTAATTTATAATGTTGCAAAAAACATTACCGTAACATGCACACATAGTTGACTGAATTACTGTAAAACTTCTCAAATATGAATTTCCTTCAGTTAGTTATAACCAAAAAATTTCAGCTCTTTTGCTAAGAGGATTCATTCTCTTCCTCTTCCTTCACAGCAACCCTTGGTGCGCCTCAGAGGTGGTGCTGTAATTGGAGAGGGCCGCGTGGAGGTGTTGAAAAACGGAGAATGGGGCACAATCTGTGATGACAACTGGAATCTCGTAGCTGCCTCTGTGGTGTGTCGTGAGCTTGGATTTGGGAGTGCCAAAGAGGCACTTTCTGGAGGTCAACTTGGACAAGGTGCATATAGTTGAATTGGTTCTAGACAGAGCATTACAACCTCATTTGCTTGGGCCCTTTTTAGGTATTCATAGCACAAAGTGCTCTAGGGAAATCTGATAGATTGCTTGTCATAATGAAAGTCATTTCATTCAGTGTGTTCACTGCAGTCACTATCTATCTAGCACACCTTTATTTTGCAACTTGAAAAAAACTGCTTTTATGACTCTGGGGGGTCTGGGATCCCCAGGGGGCCACAAGGTGTGGAAGAAAATAAGAATTGAATTACAATGGCGTTTTAGTGCCACATAAATAAATAAATGCCAAGTTCTGTCATGAAACTCTAAATGGCGCAGGCTGAAGGGTCCTTAAAGCAAATTGATGACATTCACAGCGTTAAACTAATCGGCACAAGCTGATTGGTTTATGCTGCATACACAGCCAATGAGCTTGCTGCTTTACATTTAAATCACTGGTTAGCATCCACTAGACTAGAGCATTTTATAACATGCTTTCAGAGTTCCTCTGAAACCCTCCACCTCCTCAGCTCCACCTGTATAGATCTGCTACGGGTTATTACATATGCTATTTGTGCAGCAACAGTATGTCTTAAATACTCACAACACCATCGTTAATCATCTGCATATGTATTGGCATTAGCAAGTTCCTAAACTTGTTTTGGAGTAGCAGCAATAATCTACAATAACAGCAATCCTTAACATTAATATTGACATTAGCATTGTCATATCCATTACCATGCTAAAATCTTCTGAGAGTTGTCATGATAGAAGGAGATTACGAAAATAAAGTTGAAGCAATGCAAGATTAAAGTCTTAATAGTTTAAAAATAAAGTTGTAGCAATAACGTGGCATTAAACGCTGTCATACTGTTTCAGATAATATTTTCATCTTTTTTTGGCTTTAGTGCAATATAAATATAAGCCATTTTTTAAAAGGGTCATGCACTGATATGACTGGGTAAAATCATGAATCGAATATAACATGTGGAACTCTTTCATAATTTCACTATTAGTCAAAAAATGAATACTTTTGGAGTCATTTAGAGTTCTGAAATTTACAGTATGTTTTTAGAGTACATTGATCTCTTATATATAAACAAAATTAGGGAAAATTAGATTTTAGATTCCATATTGTATTAACATGGATCTTGAAAAATGTAAAGATGACTTCACATGTTATAAAAGGGGTCCTCATGGGGATCATCATGTTTAGGCATTTTCAGACCTGAATAATTAACACATTATTGCAATAATTAATACATACAGTACAGTGTATCTGATAGGGCTGCAAAACGATTAATCACAATTAATTGCATTCAAAATAAAAGTTTATGTTTACATATTATATGTGTGTGTACTGTGTATATTTAATATGTATATATAAATACACACACATATATGTATATATTAAAAAAAAACATTTCTATGTATATATTTACACTTGTATATAATTCATATTATATATAAATATAAATATATTATATATAAATCTAACATATTTTTCCTTAAAGGGAACCCTCGGTATTAAGACTTTTATAGCTAAATATAGCGTAAATGATGTCTCTTAGAAAACCCATGAAAGTTTTTCGTTCCACATCATTATATACATATTTTGGACTATGGGGGGACCATTATTTCGATTACCTAGAACGGTTGTACTCCGTGAGCTACTGGCACTGAGCTACCGCAACACAACTCGAAATACATAACTTGGAAACAAAAAATACTGATAGGATGACCACAGCTGCTGAAAGAGCTTACAGGTGGCGATGGATATAAGTGTAGACTTAACTGAGAATGTCTTTCTTTCTTCAGTCGTAAAGAAATTATGTTTTTTGAGGAAAACATTTAAGCATTTTTCTCCATATAATGGACTGATATGGTGCCCACGATTTTGGACTTCCAAAATGCAGTTTAAATGCAGCTTCAAACGATCCCAAATGCAGTTGCAAACAATCCCAGCTGAGGAAGAATGGTTTTATCTAGCGTAACAATCGGTTATTTTCATAAAAATAATACAATTTATATACTTTTTAATGTCAAACGCTCGTCTGGTCTTACTCTACCTGGACTGTTTTTTTCCGGTTCATGACAGTTAGGGTATGTCGGAAAAACTCCCATCTCATATTTTCCCTCAACTTCGAAATCGCCCTATATCGCTGTTTTACCTTTTTTGTTAAGGGTGTTTGATCTTCTTTGCATGTTCACTTTGCAAAGACTGTATTGGTACTTCTGCAGCGATGTAGGATGATTTTGAAATGATTTTTGAAGTTGAAGGAGAAAATACGATTGGAGTTTTTCGACATACCCTAACTGTCTTGAGTCAGAATATACAGAGTTCAGGGAGAGAAAGACAAGACGAGCTTTTGAGATTAAAAAGTATTTAAAGTTTATTATTAAATGAAAATATCCAATAATTTCGCTAGATAAGACCCTTCTTCCTCGGCTGGGATCGTTTACAACTGCATTTGGGATTGTTTGAAGCTGCATTTAAACTGCATTTTGGAAGTCAAAATCGGGGCACCATATCAGTCCATTATATGGAGAAAAATGCTGAAATGTTTTCCTCAAAAAACCTAATTTCTTTACGACTGAAGAAAGAAAGACATGAACATCTTGGATGACAAGGGAACTAAATAAACACTGCGTATTTACAGAAGAGTAATAAAACTGCAATATTGAAAATCGCCTGTAGGTGTCAGCTATACACCATGACCAGACAATGGGCAGAACAGTATCAGTACTTTATTTTCTAAGTTGTGTTGCGGTAGAAATAGCATAGCTCAGTGCCAGTAGCTCACCGAGTATCAACGTAATCAAAATAATGGTGCCCCCCATAGTCCAAAATATGTATGTAACGATGAGGATTTTTTTAAATAACGTAAATCTTTCATGGGTTTTCTACTACATATTTCAGTAAGAGGCATCATTTACATTACATTAATATATACAAGTCTTAATACCCATAGTTCCCTTTAATATATACATGTGTGTGTGTGTATTTATATATACACAGTACACACACACATGTAGTATGTAAACATAAACTTTTATTTTGAATGCAATTAATTAATTAATTTATTTTTTTGCAGCCCTAGTATCTAAATGTTTTGTAGTAGTCCCACCATTTCAATTAAAGGTGTTTTTTGACAAATTGCATGGTTCCATCTTTGTTTTAGATTTAAAGTGCAGTTTTAGGTCTCTAAAAGTGATCCTAATTATATGGTAGATCATGGTCATCTATCAGCCTCTGGATTGATAGGTTTAAGCTGAAAATATCAGTTCTTTCTCTCTTGAAACCACTAATTCTCTAAATTCTCTACATTTTTTCCCCTATGATACCATCATGACATCTGTGTTAAATCTATGACTCATCATACCTTTAAACGTGCTTTATTGTATGAGCTACAGGAAGTTATTGCGACTAAATATGTGTTCATGACTATTTATGGGTGTGTCTCTATAAGAAAACATGTATTTTTCAGGAATGGGCCCTGTACATATGAATGAAGTTAAATGTTCTGGCTTTGAGAAGTCTGTCACTGCTTGCCCCTTCAATATGGACAAAGACTCTGAAGGCTGCAGTCATGAGGAAGACGCTGGCGTCAGGTGCAATATTCCTGCCATGGGCTTCCAACAGAGGGTGAGAACTGCGTCTGTGGTACCTTTAAATCACTGAATATTGAAATGTGTTTTTACTGTCATACCATAACATGCCAACTGTGCTCTTCATTATTGCAGCTGCGTTTGAGTGGCGGTCGTAACCCCTTTGAAGGCCGCGTGGAGGTTTTAATGGAGCACAACAGTTCTCTGGTATGGGGGACCGTGTGCGGTGAGGGCTGGGGAACTATGGAGGCCATGGTGGTCTGCAGACAGCTGGGCCTGGGTTTCGCAAGCCATGCCTTCCAGGTATGTTTATTCTCAAAACCTCATCAGAAATGGACACTGAAGTCTTACATTATGGATGATCACACTGTGCTTAACCCTGGGTTACCATAAGAAATGACCCAGGGATAACTATTTCAAGTGTGATCCTTTTACACTGCTGGTAAGGTATGTCTATCCCTCTCACCAGATAATCCCTTGATCTTAGTAAATTGGATGTTGGCCCTTTGAAGAAATTCATGGTATTCCAACTCCACATTACTATTCGGCTCTTTTTGTATAAGCAGGGATGGTGGAAGACTGCTGTTAGTAAAATCAAAGCTCTGTGTGGGCTGAACGTTTTTTTCAGTGACGCCCTACTGGGATTGTGAATAAGCTTGAGAGATCTCTACTTATTAAGTAGCTTTATCAAAACCAGATCATATTAGTTTCAGGCCAGTTCGGTCTTAATTGATCATCTTGTGACGACGTGATTCCTTTGGTGCCTATTAACTGTTCCTGCTGGTTGTAAATAAGAAATCGCAGCGTTCCGATCTTCAGGCATGTTGTCTAATCTAATGACATCGCATCTGTCAATTCACAGATGGGATTTTGTAAACAGAGCCCAACTGGTGTACCTTCTAAGGAATGTCCCTTGATTCTGTTTGTCAAATATGTCCATAAAGAAGCTGTTTTTCAGTGTTTCTCCCAGCCGTTCGCTCTCTCTGCTGACTTGTGCTGCATCCAAGAAGAAATTCTTTCTTTTTACAGCCTGGACAGATGAGTTACTGCGAGGAAACGTATGTACTTGTATATGTGAAGTCTGAAATGAATCCCAGTTCTGTTGGAGTGTGATGTGTCTTCACATCGCTTTGATCCGTTTTCCGCGGCTCGGCTTGAAGTCGCCCTGTGAGAATGATGGTTCTGATAGAGAACAACGGTAATTAGTAGAACAACCAGCTGTTTAAGACATGTCTGTTTTCCTCAGATTAACCTTTTTAAATACATGCCTTCTGACAGTTATAGATGCTTATGTTTACGGTTGCCAAGAGAAACCGTTACTCCCTTCTGGTTTGACAGTGTTAAAGATAAACAGTTACACCTGGGAAACATTTAAGAGAGTTAGAGACTTTCTGTTCCAAGAGGAAATTATATCTCTTCATCAAATGGATCTTAAATAGATGATAAGATAGAACAAAATGCTTGACTGCCGCAGGGTTGGAAAAAGAAGGAGAGGTCTGCTTTGAAGATGTTATTTGTGCTGACAAGTGATTTATGCCTGGAAATGGTTAAACAATATGGACTGTGTTTGTGTTTCTTTTAAATACTGAAATTGTTTGATGGGAAATGTATAAGCTCACAACTTTACAGTGTAGGTAACTTTTCTTGCTCTGGATATAAAGTTTAACTATCCAGTAGATACTATTTAGTGTACTATTTGAGCTTTCCATTGATTTGCTAAGCTAGGACTTTTCTCCGTTAGAACAAAGAAGTCCCTTAGGTTTTGATAGAGTGACATGCAATAGCACCATCTTGTGGTTATTTTAGGTTTTAATGTTAGGACATATTTCTCTTTTTTGACATTTTTCCTCAATTTAGTTTTTTTAAACATCTGTTCTTTCATAAGGGTGCATTCAGTGCATGCATAAGACACCAGTCTTATAAGGACACCTAGTGATGTGAATGTAATATGACAAAGCAAAAGTTTTCAGTTACCTAAGCCACTGAGTAAATGCTTTATTCAGAATCAGCTTAATTTTTGAGTATTTATTTTGAATTAGCTTTTATTTTTATTTTTAGTTTGTTATGTGCCTTCATTTTTTCTTCTTCTTCTGTTTAGCAGAAGTTTTTTTTTTTGTTTTGTTTTTTTTTAATTACATTTTATTTTTAGTAACTTGAGTTCTTCAACTTAAAATTTCAGTTAGTTGGGATAGTTTGATGTTTGACTAACTGAAATAAATAATTTTAAGTTAAAAAAACTAAAGTTACTAAAAATAAAACAAAAAAAAATTATAAATAATAAATAATTAATTAAATTAATTAATGCTTATTAGCAAATAAAAACAGAGGAAGGCACAACATTTTATTTTACGTTCTATTTTATATTTCAGTTTATATTATAAGTTTTCAGTTTGTTTGTTCACTATATTTCAATTCATAAAAATTTTTTTATTAGGTGCAGTGCTGAATTTAAGCCGGATCCTGCCGGATCCTATTCCAGAAAATGACAGATTTGGGATTTTTGCGTTCCAGTATTTGTTTTTAAAGATCCGGCATTAACAAGTGCATTGGATCGTGACAGTGTGTGCATACGAAATAGAGCAAGTGTAGGTTTATGTGGATGTATTTGGAGGTTATGTGTTGTTCCTCAAAATATTTTTGACTAATCAACTTTCTTAAGTTCAAAATCGCTCTCATTGATTGGTGCTTACTTCTTAACCCACTCTCTCCAAACATGCACTGCTCGCAAAACATATTGTGAGCAGTGGAATGTTTAGAGTGAGTGTAATACCAGAAATAAAATTACTGGGTGCATCTTTAACAATGCAACAATCTGTGTAATGATAAATGTTGTGCAGTGCATTTGCACTTCCTTTAATTTCACCTGTGGTAGAAATAAATGACTTGAACTGAAGTGTAATTATGTGTTCGTATAGGAGACCTGGCACTGGCCTGGTGCAGTGAATGCAGATTCAGTGGTAATGAGTGGGGTGAGATGTGCAGGAACAGAGATGTCTCTCTTCCACTGTCTGCATCATGGAGAATATCTCAGCTGCCACAGAGGTGGAGGACGCTTTGCTGCTGGCGTTTCCTGTTCTGAGAGTAAGATTTTTATCATTATATACAAAATATTCAAATCCAATTAGTCTTAAATTTGTGCATTTTTATCTCTTGACATTGAGAGTGATTTTACTGTATGTAGGGGAGAGTGGGGTGAGTTGAACCAGTTTTTATTTACAGTGTGCTTAAAGCGAGCACATGACAGTAATGGGTTCAAATTAAATATGTACATAAATTGAATCCTTGGGATTAATCACTTTGGATCAAAAACAAACTGCTTTCAAAATATGGCTTTCTAAAAAAAAAAAAAACTCTCCTGGCTTAACTTGCCCCAAAGTGTTGGGTAAATTGAGCCTAGAGAGAGAGAGGGGGTAAGTTGAGCCACATAGAGTTAAACTGTGCCACTAATTATGCTGAAGCAAAACTGAACATTTTCACCTCCTGCTATATCAAAGTAAGAGAAACTCAATAAAAATCTCAAAGAATAATAATCTTTCATAAAAAACAATTTTCATAGAAAAGGCATTTTCAAAACCAAAATCAAGTTCAAAACAACAAAACAAAATAAAAAATGTTTGGTCTAAAAATAATGAAGTATAATGTAAAATTACTGTAAAGTAATACTTTTTAAGAAAGGACTTTATAAGAGCTTACCCCAAGACTTTTTGGCTCTAATTACCCCACTCCTACCATTTAACAAACTTGCATTATAGAGGCAGTTTAAAGCTAACCGTATAGCCTCATATATATATTTATTTTTTTTTTTTTTCAGATTTGTGTGTAACTGTTCAGACACAAGCAACATGAGTTTTTCTTTAAAAAAAAAGATCACTTTGAAAAGCAAAAAAAAACAAAAACAAATACTTTTTGGACTTAAATGTAGTTGCCAGTTATTCCATTGGCCTCTTTCCATCAAAAGATGAGTAAAATGGAGAACTCTTCAAATATTTGTGGCCAAATCACCCTGCTCTCCCCTACGTAATTCTTGTGACTACAGTTTATTTGTTTCTGGAGAAACACTGACCTCTGGTGGTCACTTTGAAAATAACATGCAAGCCTGTCATATGTTTGCATTGCATTAACACTAACAAAGTACACACAGGATTATGTTCAAAGAACATATCCTTTCAGCTTGTACAAACTACATTAGGAAATAGGCATATTATATAGGATAGGCATACTTTGCCAAATTAACTGAAGATTTAAAGTTTGGTGTCAGTGTGTACTTTTAAATATTTGATCTGTGAGCTCTTAAAGGAAGAATCTAAATGCAAATGTTGTATTGGTATTGTGTTTTTGCTATTGTAATGCTTTGAGAATTTATGTGGCTGCTCATCTTGGCCATGACACTTCTGAAAAAGAGATGTTTAGTCCCTTAATAAAATTTTAATTGTATTATTTATGAAATAAAGGACAATAAATTGTGTAGCTTGGGGTGTAATATGTGTTCAAAACTCATCTCTTTCATATAATATGGAGTTAAAAACAATGAAAAACGTAAACCAATCTTTAAAAAACACTGACACTGTTCAACATCTGGTTTAAAACTTCAGCTAAGTGTTTTTTTTATGTTCCCTGCAGCTGCCCCAGATCTAGTGCTCAACCCCCAGGTGGTGGAGCAGACCACATACTTAGAGGACCGTCCTATGCTCATGTTACAGTGTGCCTATGAGGAGAACTGCCTGGGCTCCACTTCCAGTTCCACCCCAAGCAACTCCTATCGCCGGCTCCTCCGTTTCTCCTCCCAGATCCACAACAATGGACAGTCTGACTTCAGACCCAAAGCCTCCAGAGAGACCTGGGTTTGGCATGACTGCCACAGGTGAGGGCTGGATAACTGATAACTGAAATCATATTAATATGATTTCTAAAGGTTCATGTGGCACTGAAAACTAGAGTAAATTCAGGCTGATGAAAATTCAGCATCACAGGAATAAATTACATTTCAATTTTTAAAATTGAGAACACTCAAAATTGCCATAGTATTTCACAGAATTACAGTATTTTTGATCAAATAAATGCAACCTTTGTGAGCATAAAAGAGTTCATTCAAAAACACAAAATAAAAACAAGCTGTAGTGACTTTTTGCCTATAGTTAAATTTTTCTTTTTACTGTTACAGGCACTATCACAGCATGGAAGTGTTCACCCACTATGACCTACTTAGCCGGAATGGCACCAAGGTGGCAGAGGGACACAAAGCAAGCTTTTGTCTGGAGGACTCAGAATGTGATGAAGGTATGAAAGAATGTGCCTGTTTTTGTAGCCCACGATTGAAAATAATTTCACCTCACTCTTACTGTGTATTATTGGTATTGTAATTGAATTGTTATTAAATTTAAAGTAGTGTGATCAACTTTGATGATATGCTCTTTGTATTGTTAACTTTATTAGGAATTGAGAAGAGGTATGAGTGTGCAAACTTTGGTGAGCAGGGGATCACAGTGGGCTGCTGGGATACATACAGACATGATATTGACTGTCAGTGGGTGGACATTACAGATGTTAAACCAGGAGACTACATATTCCAGGTAATAATAACATTTCCAAAATAGTAGTACCAAAGAAATTCTTTTAAATCATATTACCCTGGTTCTTGGAAACAGATCTTTGTGACCCTGGACCACAAAACCAGTCTTAAGTAGCACGGGTATAGTTGTAGCAATAGCCAAAAATACATTGTATCAAAATTCAAAAAGTTTTCTTTTATGCCAAAAATCATTAGGATATTACGTAAAGATCATGAATATATCAAAACTTAATTTTTGATTAGTAAAATGCATTGCTAAGAACTTCATCTGGACAACTTTAAAGGCAATTTTCTCAGTATTTTGATTTTTTTGCATCCTCAGATTCCAGATTTTCAAATAGTTCTAGTATCTCAGCCAAATATTGTCCTATCATAACAAACCATACATCAATGGAAAGCTTATTTATTCAGCTTTCAGATGGTGTATATGATTTTAAATTTCAAAATTGACCCTTATGACTGGTTTTGTGGTCCAAGGTCACATTTGTGATTAATTGTTTTTACTGTGTGCACTCTTTCTGACAGATTGTAATTAACCCCAATTATGAGGTTGCTGAGTCGGATTACACCAATAACATTGTCAGATGCAGATGTCGATATGATGGTCACCGTATTTGGATGTACAATTGCCATATAGGTAAACAAACATTTATGACTTATGCCTCTTCACATCTTGACATCTTCACATTAAGATATCCTTTGATGTCTTGTCATCAAAATTTGATCATTTTATTATTCAAATTCTATTATTTGAAGCGTATATTTTTTGTTTTGTTTGAAAAGTGTGCTTATTCTTTTAAAATGAAATGTAAAATGTACATTACTATTTAAATATGTTGGGACTTTGAGAAACACTTTTATTCAGGAGGTATGCATTAAAAGTGACCATAAAAACCTTTACTAATGCCAGAAAAGATTATTTCAAATAAATTTTGTTGAATTGAACTGTCCACGAAGAATCTGGAAAAATCCTGCAAATTCCACAAAAATATTAGAAGACAGCACAGCTGTCTTTAACATTGATAATAATAAAAAATCAGTCACATTCAGATTATGTGATACTGAAGACTGAAGTAATGGCTGCTAAAAATTCAGCTTTTGTCATCACAGTAACAGTTACAGTTATTTTAAATTATAATAACATTTCACAGTGTTACTGTTTTTACTGTGTTTATCATCAAATAAATGCACCTTTGGAGATTTCATTTTAATGCATTAAAAATCTTACCTTCTAGTAAAATAATAAAAATGTTTGTAGAGTATAGTACTCTGTACAGGTGTGTAGTGAACTGTGAATCTGTGTCTCTTTTAGGGGGCTCCTTTAGTGCAGAGACGGACACCTTCCCTGGCCTGATCAACAACCAGGTCACCCATAGGTAAAAAGGGGTGCTGAGGAACATCCAGAAACCACGACCAACCAGTGAGATTATCAAGAGCCCTGAACCACTACACCTCTCTAGAGGACCTTTCATCTCTCAGCAGTAATTCCATGGTACTCTTTCAACTATGCTCAGTGTCACCACATAGCCAGCACAGTCCTCTACTATATTACAGGACTGAACATCACTTTTTTTTTTTTTTTTCCAATTGAGAACTCAAATTTGAGACAGGAACTGACTCTGAAAACAGCTCTTTGGCTGAGATTAACAGACTGAAATGCTGTTTTTCCCTCTCACCGCTGAGCCGGTAGCAATTCTGAAACCTCATTCTTTCTCTCTTTGCTGCTGGTGTTGAAGATGAAACTGTGGATAACTCTCAAGTGAGCTCACTTCAGACATGAAAGGAACTCTGGTGCACTTTGTATTTGACTTTTTTTTAACTTGACAGGACTTGTGGTTTAGGTCTTTTTGTAAACGTTTTGTTAAGGTGAGAAGACTTTCCTCAGATGAGTCTTCTGAAAGAATATTACATAAATCTACAGAAAAATAAAGGCCTGAAGAGACCGTTTCCTTTTTTAGTATCATGCATTTCAGCTATATTCTTTGGCATTTCGAAAACCAAGCTGATGACTTCTGCTTATAGATATTATTGGTTATTATTTAAGTACCTTTTTGTTTTGTAGTGGAAACAACCAATGCATTAGAAAGATATAATGAGCCTTACAATATTTTCTATCAGTGTCAGCGGTTCATAAACACTGGCATCCTAGGAGCAGGTAACCCTGTGCCAGCTATATTTGTTTTGTTTTTGTTTTTTCCCGCCCTGTTCTTGTTGTTATTTTGAAATGACTTACGGTGGACAATCATTATGAATTATTTCTGCCTAACTCTATTGAAGCTGACTGGAAACATCACAAGCGGTCTGATCCTTTCCAACTACTCAGACAAGAGTATTCATAGTATTTCACCAAGTATAAAATAACTTATTTTAAGACAGGGATTTCAAATGCTATTTCATAATTTGTTTTCAGTGTGGAATGTCTTTCGTTTGTTGTCTGTCAATGGTGCTAACAGTGTTATCCTCTGTTTTTTGAGGGACCATATCAGCTAATTTTACATTATGCTTACTTGAATGGATGTAAAAATCATGGATGTATGCGATGTAGCAGAATAAACGTGCATTATTTGGCAAAGGAAAAAACGATATACAGTATTCGCTTACTTGTTTTCCAGTGTGAAGACATATTATATTGCACCCTCTTGTGGTGTATTGCAATATGACAAACACATTGTATTAGATGCTATTTTCACTTCATCCACTAAATGGTGCTCTAACAAAATAAAAAGAAAAGGTAGAGTTTTGAACTCTTAAGTACTGTTTTTGTACAGTATACAGTATAAATCCTGACAACGTTTGCTACACTTTTATTGCATACTGTATACCGTTTCACATACTGGTAGGCAGAATACAATGCACACGTGCTATGCAGGAGCAACTGAGTAACCCGAAACCTGTTTTTACTTAACCAATTTTTATTTCATACAGAGCAGCTTATGTGAAGATTAATGTCTGTGTGTACTTTGCTTGTTAAAGCATTCAGTAGTTTACTTAACAGGCCTGTGCTCTTCAGATGATTAATTACATATCTGTTTTTACAAAAACAACATACATTACACTGGGTAAACTTATACACCAGGGTCACTGAATCTAAGCATATTTCATTTATGTTAGGTTTAACGTAAGAACATTTTTGTAATATGGCTAGTTTTGAGATTAATGTTCATCATATTTACTGCTGCAGGGGGTGTGGGAACAGAGCCATTTCCTCTCGAAGACAGATCATTTTCCTCGATTTCCCTATTATATGTTGGAGAGCTTTTTAAAGTGATAGTGAGAATGGCAGTTGTTCTTATAGGTTAAACCTCAAGCGTTAAATGTACAAAGACCACCCACAGATTATGAAAACAAGTGGCTTAATTGTTAACAAACAACAGTGAATGAGGTAAATATATTAATTACTGAATCAGATTTCCAGAACAATGGAGACTGGCTACTGACCTTCACTCTCAACCTCAAGTGCACTCTCTCTGGAACCAGTAATACAGTCCGTTGTTTTAATGTGGTAGGCCTGCTGTTTGTTGTCTGTTTATAGAATAATTACAATAAATGATAGGCTTCAGCATTCATGCACACAATTATTGTGAGAATACAACCAGGAAAAATGGAATGAAAGAAAATAAAAATACCTTTTTTTTAATAATACAAACCCTATTCAGACAGTAATTGTTTCTCATGGGGACGCAAGTTATTTTCACCATTTACGGGGGTAGCCAGTGATTTTATTGCTGTCCGCATCCAGAATGGTCTGTGTTTATCACCTACCACCTGCGTAAAAATCCCCGGCCGAATTACCTATGTTTTTTGACAAACACGGTCGTGTGGTAATTTAATTGTCGTCCAAATCCACATCTCTGAGTTTACAAGAAATCGGTTCAAAATGTAATATTTAAATCCTTTTTGACCACTGCCAAATATCTTACCGTAACTGTTGAACTTCACTGTAATTTGCATGAGTATTTATTTCTGAAATGCCGGAAAAGTATTTACAAGAACAATATTTAATAACTGCTCCACCACAGCGAGGGGGAGCAGAAAGAGAAGAAATTCGAAATGGGCCTTTATTATGGCAGCAGCAGGTAAGCAATCCAAAATGTGTTATATACAGTTACATACATAAATGTATGGCGTATAATTATCAACAATTATAGCACTTCTATTTTCCTATTTTTAAACAGGAGATTTACGCTTGGAATAATAATTTTACATAATATATATTATATATTTACATAATATAATATTTTATTTACAGTAGACAATCATGTGACTAGCCACGTGAGCAGGTTCGTAGGATCACAGAATCAGCTTCTCAACTAAATAAATCGCATTCGAATACATGAGTTGTATCACAGAGATGCCATGTAAATTGATATATATACATAGACGTCCACATGAGAAACAATTACTGTCCGAATCGGGCTATAGATTATAGAATATAGATTACTTAACATAAAAATAAAATGCAAGTATGTCTTATGGATATATTTTGGCTGTGTTTAATGAAAATTACTAGCTGCGGGCATACGCATCCTCGGGATTCATCCAGAGTCGCCAAAGCTGGAGCAAAGGTAAGAACAAATGCGTACGCACCTGTTGTAAATCCAGGGAAAATGTTTAAAAAGATTTTTATCTGTGCACATAAATATGCAAATTATACGAAATTATACACGAATAAAGCCCACTGTCTTCTATAACTCTGTGCCAAGAAGTTGGGTTATATAGTCTGTGGTTCGATTTCATGATAACAAGCTTTTCAGTTTCTCCTGCTAAACCTCAGAGCGTGATGCTTATATCACTGTGGGCTGTATTTGGTTTGTACCAAACATAAAACTTTGCCTTCAAGCCAAGGAGCTCAATTGATGTCTCACTAGACCACCAATAGTTTCTTCCAAACGGTTTCATGTTTTGTCTTGGAATCTAGAAAACTTTTGACGTGATTTAATGTTTGCCTCTTCAAGGTTTTCTTCCAAATCTGGCAGGCCGCAGAGATGGTTATGTCTGGACAGTTTCACCCACTTCAGCCAAATCCTCTAAAATTCTCACAGTGTTATAATCTATCACATTTCTGCCAATTATCCTTGTCCAATTGTTTGGGTAGGACAGAAATATCTTGGTCTTTTTCTTTTCTTTTCTTTTTTTTTCTTTTCTTTTCTTTTCTTTTCTTTTCTTTTCTTTTCTTTTCTTTTCTTTTCTTTTCTTTTCGTACAATTGACTGTGCAATGCATGTAGTAATATTCAAACCTTTGTTCCCAAACTTGGTATATCTATATGGAACTCTTTCTTCCAAATCGTAATGACAGAATAGCTGATCTAGTTTTGTTTTCAGACCTCACAAAAGATATTTTCGTGCAGCTAAGCAGCTAAACACATTTAACATATTTAAAGTTTTTTTGATATCGATTTTACTAGTTCAGTTTCCCGTCTGCATAAATTTATTTTGTACACATAAGCAGAACCAGATCTAATGTCACTATGTCTTTGTTGCTTGTTTTTACTTTAAAGCCCACAGAAAAATGGGAATTGTTGCCACGTACAGTTTGAAGAGTAGAATTTCATGTTTGCTGTCATGAGACGATAAGTTAAATTACAGCTGATGAAAGAACCATGTCTCTTTCAGAGCTTAAACAATCAAATCCCACACAGAGAAAAGAGCAAGTCAAATTAAAACCACTCAGAAAAATCTGCATGCCAACTTTGTGCAGGATAGATGATGGCCAGACAGACTGAGAATCAATATTTGTTTTGATGAAGTGTCAGCTCAAGGCTTTGGTCTGTAAGCAGGGAGAAAAAAAAAAAAAAAACAAAGCATGCAGAAACTTGGAATTTGTGCAGTGTAAGTAGCCAGGCTTTGTCATGCTCAAAGTTATGCTTCTCTGTCTAGTGATTTCACAATTGTGAAAACCTCTCAATGCGTTCATCAATTAGAAGAACATCTCTTTGTGTTCTCACTCGTCTTAAGGAACATTTGTGACCCTGGACTACAAAACCAGACATAAGGGTAAATTTTTTGAAATTGAGATTTATACAACATCTGAAAGCTAAATAAATAAGCTTTCCATTGCTTTATGGTTTGTTAGGATAGGACAATATTTGGTTGAGATACAAGTATTTAAAAATCTGGAATCTGAGGGTGCAAAAAAAATCAAAAGATTGAAAAAATTGCCTTCAAAGTTGTCCAGATCATGTTCTTAGCAATGTTGTCCAGATAAAGTTCTTAGCAATGCATATTACTAATCAAAGTTTTGATATATTTACGGTAGGAAATTCACAAAATGGAACATGAAATGGATAAAAAAAAAAAGATAATTTTGACCCATACAGTGTATTTTGGCTATTGCTACAAATATACCCGTATATTTAAGACTGGTTTTGTGGTCCAGGGTCACATTTGTTCTTTTCTTCTTCTCTTTTGAAACTTGTGGACTAATATTCTGTATATATTCAGAGATGTATGTAATATATAATATAATATAGTATGAAACGGCAGAGAACTGAATATATAAAACTGTTGGCAATATAGCATCAGTCATTATAAGACAGAAAAAAAAGAGTACTTAATTCTCTATTATTTATTAATTTTCTGTAGAATAAGTGGCAACAAAGACCAGATCTTATGTGGCAAATCTCCAAGGAGTTTGCTTAAAGAATATGATCATCCTTTTTTAAACTTTTTAGAAAAGTTATATTAAATTAGATTTGATTATACAGTCATGGCCAAAAATATCGGCACCCTTGCAATTCTGTCAGAAAATGCAACCCTTCTCTCAGAAATTTGTTGCAGTTGAAATGTTTTGGTACCTACGTTTATTTATTTATTTATTTATTTATTTTGCATTGGAAAAACACAAAAAAACTGAGAAGAAAAGTCAAATCTGATACAATTCCACACAGAACCCAAAAAAAATGCATTGGACAAAATTATTGGCACCCTTAACTTTATATTTGGTAGCACTCCCTTTTGGAAAAATTAACTGAAATCAATTGGGTCCTGTAACCATGAGTGAGTTTCTTACACCTCTCTACTGGATTCTTTTGGACCACTCTTCTTTTGCAAACTGCTCCAGGTCATTCAGATTTGAAGGATGGCTTCTCCCAACTGCTGTTTTGAGATCTCTCCACAGGTGTTCTATGGGATTCAGATCTGGACTCATTGCTGGCCATTTCAGAACTCTCCAGCGCTTTGTTTGTAACCATTTCTGAGTGCTTTTTGAAGTTTGTTTCGGGCCATTGTCCTGCTGGAAGACCCATGACCTCTGGTGGAGATGCAGCTTTCTGACACTGGCCACTACATTGTGCCCCAAAATTCTATGGTAATCATCTGATTTCGTGATACCGTTCACACAGTCAAGGCATCCAGTGCCAGAAGCAGCAAAGTAACCCTAAAACATCTTTGAACCTCCACCATGTTTGACTGTGGGGACTGTGCTCTTTTCTTTGAAGGCCTCATTTCTTTTTCTTTAAACAGTGCCATGATGTCCTTTACCAAAAAGCTCTACTTGCGTCTCATCTGTCCACAGTACGTTCTCCCAGAAGGATTGGGGTTTTGTCACATGAGTTTTGGCAAACTCCAGTCTTGCTTTTTTATGCCTTTGTGTCAGCAGTGGTGTCCTTGGTCTCCTACCATAGCGTCCCTTTTCGAGGGATAGTGCGAGCTAACACTGTTGTGCCTTGTGTCTGCAGATCAGCTTGAATTTGTTTGGAAGTTAATCGGGGTTCTTTATCCAACATTCAAACAATCCTTTGTTGTAATTTTTCATTAATTTTGCTCTTCTATCCAAGTTCAGGGAGGTTAGCTACAGTGCCATGAACTGTAAACCTCTTGATGATATTGCACACAGTGGACACAGGAACATTAAGATCTCTGGAGATGGACTTGTAGCCTTGAGATTGTCCATGTTTTTCCACATTTTTTTTTCTCTCAAATTCACAGACAACTCTTTACACTTCTTTCTTTTCTCCTTGCTCAGTGTGACACACAACACAAAGGCTGAGTCAACTTTTCTCCATTATAACTGGTTGCAAGTGTGATATACTATATATATGTTTCTTGCCACAGGTGTGTCTAAATACAAATTACAGGAACATCACATGCTTGAAAAGCAATTATTTCTTGCAATTCTGACAAGGTCCCAGTAATTTTGTCCAGTCCATTTTTGAGTTCTGTGTGAAATTTTATCAAGTTTGACTTTTCTTCTCTGTTTTTTGTGTTGTTGCAGTGCAAACAAAAACAATAAGCACGTGAGTACCAAAACATTTGCAATTGGAACAGTTTTCTGAGAGAAATGTTGCATTTTCTGACAGAATTGCAAGGGTGCTGATATTTTCGGCCATGACTGTATATAGTTACGGATATTAGGCAGCCCTACACCACACACTGTAAAAAACTATTTGTTTAATCAACTAAAAATAATTTGTAACCTGGCTGCCTTAAAATTTTAAGTTCAGTCAACTCAAAAAAAGTTTATTCAAATGGAAATGTTAAATTATACTAAGTGACAACTTAGATATTTGAGTTTAATCAACTTAAAACTTCAAGTTGTTACTTAGTACAACTTAACATTTCAAGTTGACTAAACTTATTTTAGTTGACTGAACTTACAGCAGGGTAACAAATTACAACACAACCCATCATTAAAAGGGATAATCAGTTTGACACATGTATGAGTTTCATCCTTTGTCCTCATTGAACTGTACCACAGACAGATGTATAATTAATTGTAAGTTAATGTTACATAAAACATAAGTAAGTCATAAGAGCCAATGACAATAATGATTTTATTTGCATAAGTGAAGTTATATAACATAGATAAACAGTGGTCTACCACATTGATTAGGCACAGAGTAAGGCAGGACAGTGTAGCGTTGCATAACATGGCAGAGAGACTTGATAAGATTAATTATGTCTTAACTAAATAAGACATGGTGTTTTATCATGCAGACCTGACTGTTACTCTACTTGGATGAGTGAGTTCCTAAAGATGCTTGACATTTCAACTGATAGAGAAACCATTCTGCCTAATCCTAGACAATTTTTACTGACTATGGTTTACAAAATGTCTCATCAGAGTATTTGCCTTTAGTAGACAATGACGGAAAAAATTGGAGGAAAAATAAACAGAAGGCCATTCTAAAATCAACTTGAAATAACAGTCTAAGAATATAAAATAGCTTGTTACACAATATCAGACTTTGTTTAGAGAAGGTAATAACATGCTTCAGCATCAAATTCATTTAATGCATTTGTATTGCAGAATTGAAACTGCATTTCTTTTTTTTTTTTCGTTTTGTCTCAGAATGTATTTTAAATATGTCATTTTATATAACATTTTGTTTTATTTTAATGATAGTATCTCTTTATAACAAAATATTTTTATGTGAAGTTTATCAACTGTTTTTTATCCTAAAATGAAACCTAGAGTTTTTAATTTTTAAGTTCATTTTGTTTTGTAATTCCTTTTGATGATATACTACATTAACAGTGTGACTTTAGCACAGCTTCAATGAATTAGTCATTCAAATGTTAAAGACCACCCTCAGTCTGGATATCATTCTTTACCAGATTTATTGTGCATCTCAATCTTTTTTCGAAGCTGTATGTGCACATCTATAAAAAGTAAAATCAGGACAGATCTTAATGACAGCACAAGAGTAGGTTTTACTGTGCTATACGGTTGTGTCGTCCCAGCATAAATCAAGGCTGTGGGCCACTCTGGTCAGTCTCTGAAGATATGCTGCTGCCATGAAAGAGAATTAATACAGGCTGAGCAATAAAACCCGCCATTAAGCAGCATGGCATATAAATGGCCACCCCAAATGATGCTTGTTAGAGTTCTGTCTGATCCTGGAGAAGCACAGAGGATAAATCAGTCCGGAGAGAGGTAATGAAAGGCCATATTTATAGGACAGGGAGAATAATGATGCATATTTTAGATCCGGCTCTCTACTTGATTCTGATTGGTCAGTCGCAACATTCAGTGGTCAGATGCTGTATATCAGTCCGTACAGTATGAATTTCTGTAAGTCTGCTTTGAAAAAATGTGAATCGTGAATTAATTATTAATTAATTAAAAATGGAGTTGATTAAATAAGTCCGCTCATCCAAGTTACTGAAATCGTATCATATCACAGTGCTGGCTGGCTCTCGTTTCATACAAAGGTACTTGCATTACATTTTTTTTTTTTTTTTGATTGTATATAGACTTAAGTATTACTATTATTATTGGCAGGTTTCGTCGAACTGTTTTGTATGTAGATGTGGATTTTTTTTTTTTTTTTTCTTAGCGAAAGCTTTAAGATAACATACGGTTTAAATTATGAAAATGATTTCAAATCAGTTATTTCATGTGCATGGATTTATTTATTCAGTGAGTAGCCAGATAAAGACATTTGATTCTATAATTAAGAGAGGCAGTAGTTTAATTAAAGGTGATTTTTTAGTGGTGACTCTGCACTTTTCCTATAATTGTAATAAAAGAGCAAAATCCTATCTTGTTACAGTTTTGGCAGAAAGTATAGTAAATTAAAAATAAGTAACTTATTTCCTTTCTTGGAATTGTGCATGGTTTAGATCTAATGCTAGCAATATTTAATATGTTAAATGGAAAGACATGTTTTTGGACATGAATTTAAATTTGGATGCCGATCAAGGGAATCGGCCGTTACAGCCAGTAAATAGTAGAATCCAGTCTGAATGACTGGAGAGCGTTCCTTAAAGCAATGAATGAATTGCGAAGGGAATAAAACTCTTGTTTTCATTTTGTGTCAGCAGACCAGTGATGTGCCAATGGAAAACACAGAGAGACAAGTAGAAGTATTCAGCATTTCACCAACCTCTTCCACCACAGCCCCTGCTGGAATTAAAGACAAGGACAGTACTGTTGTCCTGATATACTCCTTTCAGAATCACTTCACTTACATTTGTTAGACTGTAAAATGGCTCATGTGTTTTTGGAATTGGAGGGTTATAAAAATATTACAAGCTATGTAACTGAAATGCACTCTAGAACTAAGTATTTAATGTGAACTACAGCTTCATGAGAAAGCCAAGTATTATTATGGCATGTGAATCTGTCTGTGTGTACCGTATGAACTGCTCATAAAGCCTTATTAAATCAAGCTTGCACAAAGCATTTTTAGTTTGAAGTGCTTCATATAGTTTTCTTACTTATCCCTTTCGAGTTTAGAAGAAACTCCATACATAACAGAAATGCATAACATTCTTTGAGGGTTCAGAATTAATGTAATACTAGATCTTAAAGAGTCCTATTATGCTCTTTTACAAAGTCTTGATTTTGTTTTGGGGGTGTACTAGAACATGCTCTTATGCTTTGCGGTTTGAAAGCACATTATTTTTTACATAATTTACATTACTACAATAGCCTGGCACAAATGGCTTGATTAGTTCTGGGTTTGATGAAGGCCTGCCTTCCGAAAAACGAAATGTGTTGTGATTGGTTAGCTGTCCCTGTGCGTTGTGATTGGCGAACACTGCACATGCCTATACTGCACACGTCTGCGGCGCACGGCCCCAAGCAGATCGCGACCACTGAACAGGGTTCGTACAGTCATGAAAACCATGGAAAAGTCATGGAATTTTAAAAAGCAATTTCCAGGCCTGGAAAAGATTTTGGAAAAATAAATAAACCCAGAAAGTTCTGGAAAAGTCATGGAAATCTATTCCACAAATCTCTGTATAATAGAATTATGTTTAATTAGGTCCTGAATTTCGGTGCGGGATTGCACATATGGCTATATCGCATAGTTCTACTCATTCCCGCAGCTTTCGACTTTAAAATTACGGATATTCACACATTTATGCAATAGCATATAGCATGTAAGTTTGATGAGTAAATAAATCCACATAGAATATCAGATAAAATCAGTCGTTTGAAAACAGCGTGAGTGATTCAGTTGTACCGCGTGCGTCTTCTCTCTTTGACTGTCTCTTAAAACAGCTTCACGTCAGTGCATCTCTTCTGCATTAATGCGATATACAACACTTTTGCTCGTGTTTCGGTAGGTCTACAGTAGACAGAATTGTCACAATATTACTATATGTTGTGCTGTATACTATATATTTCGGTTACAAGCCCAACTCCCTAACCATTAGGCCACGGCTGCCCCCAACGCGGGCTGAAATGCAAGGCCGCAGCTTGTTGCGTTTAAGCGGCAAAAATAGCCTACACATGAAATGACGTTAAAATGACCATCCTGGCAAGTATTTTCATAAGCACTGTCGGGATTTCTTAAGTGAATGTAAACAGTTGCAAAAGAGAAAAGTTTCCAAAACGTAATTCAGGTGTTAACGCAGTTAAATAAGTGATAATATTCAGTGATGTGATATGTTCTCAGAGTGAAGTAAGGTCTGGTGCAGTTGCAGCTTGTACTTATTACTGAAACATGAAAGCAGACAATAGCATTGATAGTCCTTCATTTTAGTTAACATACGCTATGGTAATTTGAACTTTTTTTTTTTTTTTGTTTTTTAAATAATGGAACATTAGGTCATGAATTTTGTCTCCAACTTTTGGTAAAAATGTGTACAAACCCTGACTTTAGTCAATGCTTGTGTTTATCCCAGCCACGCCGTGGCTTGTTGAAGCATCCCAGAAGCAGCTCTCCGCACTGCATCGCTAAAGTTCGGCTAATCCCCCTCGTCCCTACCCACCCCCAACCATTCGAATTTCCATAGTCGAGATTTATTCTAATGCTATTCTAATGGGCCGCAATGTGTATCACAACACCTGGAAAGCAACACTGTAGTCCAAAGGAGCCATTAGTTCTAGTTCTTGAAAAGGGATTTCTCAAAAAAAAGGAAATATCTCCCTTTGGAGTGGAGTTTGAGATTTGTAACTTTGTAGATCTTTTTTTTAATGCCCAAACATACACACCACAAACTGACTAAAATTAAAAAAAGTTAAAAAGCATAATAGGACCCCTTTAAGTTCACCCAAAAATTCTGTCATTAATTACTCACTCTTATATTGTTACAAACCTGTAAGACCTTTGTTCATCTTAGGAACACAAATTAAGATATTTTTAATGAAATCTGAGAGCTTTCTGACCCTGCATAGACAGCAATGCAACTGAAATGTTCAAGGCCCAGAAAGGTTGTAAGAACATTGTTAAATTAGTCCATGTGATATCAGTGGTTCAACTGTAATGTTATAAAGCTATGAGAATATTTTTGTGTGCAAAGAAAGCAAAAATAAAGACTTTTTTTTTAACAGCTCCTTCTGTTATGTGTCAGTCTTTGGCACGCATTCATAAGAGTACTACAGTGCATGCATGGCAGCATTCTTGCGTTGAATGTCTATCTCTCCTAGTTCATCATCTGTATAATCTGGTTCAAAAAAGTAAGACTGGGCAAAAAAGTCATCCTCTCTGTCGAAATCTTTAGACATGTTTACAAAGTTTTATGTACAGCATGTGTCTTCATCAGCAACGCCACACGCATGCGTTGAGGTACTCTCATGAACGAACGGCAAAGACTGATATGGAAGAGAAGAGATTGTTGAATAAAGTCATTTTCATTTTCTTTGTGCACAAAAAGTATTCTCAAAGCTTCATAACATTGTGATTGAACCACTGATATCACATGGATTATTTTAACGATGTCCTTGCTACCTTTCTGGGCCTTGAGCATGTCAGTTGCATTGTCTATGTAGGTCCAGAAAGCTCTTGAATATCATGGAAAAATATCTTAATTTGTCTTTCGAAGATAAACGAAGGTCTTACAGGTTTAGAACAAATTGAGGGTGAGTAATTAATGACAGAATTAAAATTTTTGGGTGAACTACCCCTTTAAAGAGTAAATCGACTTTTATAGATTTGTTTCAGGTAACAGTCTTAAGGAAATTTGTCTCTCAGTGACCCTATAGAATAGAATTCACGCTACAGTTTGTAATACAAACCAAAGGTAAACATTACGTAATTATGGCAACACACAACAATCTGGTCTAATAATGCAACATTTTACAAGGCGATGTGACCGCTCCATTGAAGCAGTACCTTATCTAAGCTACAGATGGCAGTAAGTGCTATGTAAATGTTTGAGAAACATGCAAAAATAGAAATAGTGGCAATGATGCAGTGCAGTGTTGTAAATCAAAAAGATAAAATCAAATTGGTTAAAGACAATGTGATTTAAACTAATTTTATTGCATTGTGACTCATTTTATCTGTAGCACATTTCCAGCTTCACATGTCTCAATTCCGGTAGCCATTTTTACACCAAAAGCCATCCATTCCATTGAGCTGACTGGTTAAAAGTGTAAACAACACATGTTAGAGTGACCATGAAAAGATATAGCAAAGTATTTGTGCTTGAATTAACTGTTCTGGAAAATAATCTAAATATCTGTTATCTCCCAGATCTGGGTAAGTCAAACTCAAACTTGCTGTTACATCAGAGTAGCACAGTGATGTGTACAAGCACTTAAAATGGTAGCTTTATGGGCGAAATAAAAAACACAAAAACAATCTGCAACAGATGTGGTGAATTTAGGGCACAGAGAGAGCTCTCTTCCACCGTTTCTGGAACCAGTCCAACAGCCAGACTTCAATATGCCAAACGTCAGGATGGCCCAGTGTACAAGTTGAAAAAGAAAGAAATGGTCGTGACAAAAATGAGGTCTTTGCTAGTTCTTTTCCACCATTAATTTGAAAGCGAGAAATGAGTTACCTGAAGCCAGTCAGCTTCAGAGAAATCCAAACAGTGAGCTGTAACTTTTAGCCGTTTAAAGAAAGAACAATTTCGACCTTCAACACAGCCTTTGTTTTTGGACATATAATGGTCTGGAGAGTAAAGAGAGTAAAATCTCAGGTCAGTCCATCTCATGCAGTTGTACGTGCAACTCTGACACAAGTAACCTTCGAGCGTTTCCCTGCCCAGCATTTTTCACACTTGACTAAGCCACGCATTAAACTAGCCATCCAACTGTTTATAGATGACTTCATTTGGAGTGAGTATAGATAGATTTCTAGACGAGGGTTACCCTGGTTTTTGGCTGCTGCCCCGTGGCCTTGTAGATGTGCCAGCTGGTTCCTTTTAAAATGCGATTTATAACTGTGAGTCTAATAAATATAGACACACAACTGGAACACATTTTCACTTTTATTTACCAGAATATAAACCAAAAGTCTGTTTTACGTTCTGACGGATTTCAGTGTCTTCCTGGCTTCCAAATTCATGTTTTGATAAATTGTTTTAAGCTGCATCTTCTGATGTATGAAATGTGTTAACACGGCAAGCATGCCGTCCAGTGGTAACAGGAATAATATTTAATAAATCATATTTTTGCAACCGCACAGAACTTGGCACAAAATAAATATATAAAGAAAGCAGTAACATGTGTTTGACATATCCTGCATTTAGCTAGTCTCAAACGTTGGTTTGGAACTAATGAGGCCTTGTTTTTGCTACACATGGAAGGCTACTAGAAAATGTGCCCTAAACACATTAACTGTACTTTTGCTAGTGAGCCATGTTGTTTTGTCAAGCTGGCAAGCATTAAAGAGAAGCAAAGCATGTCTCTTAATGTTTATTAGCTGTTTAATATCCTGCTTAGAGTCTCTTTTATCATTCGGTTACATTTGATTCCTTTTTAGTCATTACATTCCAGTTCAGCCCACCAGCTTCTTTTGCTTTCCATTTCGAACAGTCAAGGGTAACATTAAGTCTTGTTATTCTAACTTAAGCTGTGACAATGAACCTGTGGTCAAAGTCTTGCCACCATCCAAAGTGATTTATAACGCCCCTTGTTTTTCAAACCAAAACTTCAACTAGAAATGGTGTATGAATCAGATTCGCTTTACTAAATAAGGTTTCACGCCTCGTGGTAAAGCATGTGGCAAACGTGCAGCAGTTATATGGTTTGCATGTTGCCAATGACATTCATTGGCTCTGTGGGGTCATGTCTAGTCGTACCCAACAAGTGAATTTAATTTAAGTTGCATGTTTGAACCAGAGGTGAATTACTTCATGTTGCACTCATCTCTATAAAAGCTGTTAATCAAACAGTTACTGTGAAATCTGACAGTTTCATTATTCTCTCTCCCACACTGTGCGTTTATGTGGGTGTGTGTGTGCATCTGTGTAAACTGCTTGACTGAGTAGTATACCTTCCCTTGATTGCTGTGGGTCAAAGATATAAGACGTTTCGTTTTGGTGTCCGCGTCAAAAAGTGATTTTGTGTACATAGAAAGCATATTAAATAAAGTAAAGTATATACTTTAATGTAATGTTTAAAATATCAAAATATGGGTGAAATAATGTTCCATCATCATTCAGAGTAACAGATATATTTATGTAAAAATTAAACTTATATATTCTGGCCTAAAAAGTGATCATACTAAGTTTTATTAGATTTTAAATGATTAAAAATGTATTGCTGACACATGAGGAAAACCTAGTGGTTTGAAGTTTAGTGACAAAGACTGATAAAGATATAATGTCATCAAATGATTCTTGTCTGGCAAGATTTGGTATATGAACTATTGTTACACTTTGTAAAAATGTATGATAATCATTTATTTTTGCACAGAAAAAAAAAAAAATTAAATGGTACACATTTTAATGCACAGAAAAAATATTTAAAGCTGTATTAAACGTTAATTGTTTTGATGATTGAAAAAAAAAAAAAAACTTTTGTCTTTCATTCTTGTACAAATGTGTAAGATCAATGCTGCAAAATCATCACATCACACAGACCCTGGACCACAAAACCAGTCTTAAATAGCCAAAAATGCATTGTATGGGTAATCAAAATTATAGATTTTTCTTTTATGCCAAAAATCGTTAGGATATTAAGAAAAGATCATGTTCAATGAAGATATTTGTAAATATTGTACTGCAAATATATCAAAACTTAATTTTTGATTAGTAACATGCATTGCTAAGAACTTCATTTGAACAACTTTAAAGGTGATTTTCTCAGTATTTAGATTTTTTTGCACCCTCAGATTCTCAAATAGTTGTATCTCAGCCAAATATTGTCCTATCGTAGCAAACCATACGTCAATGGAAAGCTTATTTTTCAGCTTTCAGATGATGTATACATCTCAGTTTCAAAAAATGTACCCTTGTGACTGCTGTAAAAAACAATTTGAGTCAACCTAAAATAATTTGTTACCCCCCTGCCTAAAAATTTTAGGTTCAGTCAACTCAAAAAAGTTTAGTCAGCTTGAAATGTTAAGTTGTACTAAGTGACAACTTAGATATTTGAGTTAATTCAACTTAACATTTTAAGGCAGCTTTTAAGTCTAACAAGCGAAATTTTAGTTTAGTCAACTCAAATATCTAAAGTTGTCACGTAGTACACTAAAATTTTAAGGCGGCAGGGTAACAAATTATTTTAATTTGACTCAACAAATTGTTTTTTACAGTGTGGTCCAGGGTCACATATATGATTTGTAAATGGCAAACAGTGATAGATATAGATTCATTGCTGAGAGACATTAATAGTGACCCTTGAATGCGTGATGTTTGACACAGCTCTTCAGCAATGAATATAAAAGCGTCTTAGACGATCGAAACTAGTTGTTAATCAGGGCTGTTTAGCAGGGTTTTGAACTTTATTGGCTTTTCTCCCAAATGACCATACTTTTATTATTTGTTCTTCTCAAAAAATTTTTGATTCATGAGAAGCAAGTCTGAAGGTGTTGAAATGAAATTGCTTGCTCAATAAAAAGTGTTTTTTCCCCTCCAGAACTAATAAATATTAAACAGTGCAAATTCAAAACATATTTTCCATCCTCTGGATTTGATTACCGAAGGCATTAGGGTTGTAGATATGTTGAGTACAGTCATATTCATTTCATTTTGAATATGCTGTGTTTAAACACTGAGGTATCTAGCAAAGAGACTTTGTGTCTCAGAGTGCGTTTATCACTCTATCTCAGCTGTAACAGTATCTGTACCAGATATTTCTCTGGAATGCCTTTATATTCCTTAAAGCCATTTCTTCTCCAAACAAGGACACAACATTTTTCTGCCTGCTCATTGTCAAGACCTTCTCATCAGGGTGATAAAAAATATGTTTCATTTTTCATCATACATAAGACTCTTTTAGGAAATATCTATGCATCTTTTTTTTTCCAAAAATATATTCCCTGTTCTGATTTATGCTGGATCGGTAGTTTTACAAGGAAACAGAGAACTATATTAAAATAAATTTGATGACACAGAGATAAAACTGAAGTTCAAAATCTCAAAATACAAACAGCCTCTTCAAATTTGAATTTTATAAGACAAACTACATCAATCTGATGTCTGACTTTGGTAAGTCGTGTAAAAGGAATGTAGCATGTTTCCAAGGCCTTTTAATCTTCTGATTATATTTACAGTAAGATCTGATCCCCATAAATGGAAGGATGTGGATAAGAACAGAACCGAGAGGTTTTTTTTAAACAAGCAGCACAGGGAGGAAACGAAGCAAAAAAGAGATGTCACGCTCCTGATATCTAAAGATAAATAGCTCATCTTTGCACGAGTGATTATATAGAAGCCAGAACTTTTTTATGACTCATATATCCGTGTCCATTTTAATACCAACTGAATTTTTTTGATAAATATTTAGTTTCAATTACCATCTTGTCAAGCTGTTCCTAAGCAAGCAAACAAGCATGTTGTCTTTCATTTTCTTCTAATTACTTTCACTTGAAAACACTTCTATTGATATAAGCAAAGAAAATGGAATAACAAAAGAAATGTTTTTCCTCTTTCATCTCAACTCACTGGGTGACAAGTATATTTGTCTTGTGAAGCAATAATGAATATAATTTTGAATTCCTTCTTTTTAACATCAAGTGAGATGAATGTAGCCATCTAAAGATTTATGAACTCCAGTACATGTTTAGACTGAAACAACAGGCCAAGCAACTCTCTTTGCAGGTTTAAACGATAGATTTGGCACCGCTTGTGAATTTGGAGTGTCCTAACGGTTCAAATGACGCATTTCAAGACAGTTTGATTGTATACAAGAAGAGCACGATACAAGATGTGGAAGAAAACAAACGGACAAATGTGTTCATCTGTTTAGAGAATGCTGAGAAAAAAACAAGATTATATCCTAAATTCCTGATTAATACAATACACCGTCTTGTATCTCACAGGCTGGGATTTAAGGGAAATAAAAGCCTTATTGATAAGTTTGAAATCCACCTTAAAATGACCCAAGGGTAGAGCCTACATAGGGTAAACCCCTAGGCATAAAGTGAGAAGGACTGAATATGGTAGTGAACAGCGGAGGGGGTAGAGGCGAAACCAACTTAGACAAAGAGCCCATTTTTCCAGGGTCCAGACGACCCCCACTTTTGCCATTCAAGATAAATAAATAAATAGGAATGGAGAAAGAAACCATATACGCCCCCTGAAAAGCTCTAGGTTCGAGTGAGTGACAGACAATTGAAAAGACAAATTGTTACATTGTCTTTGGCCATGGATGGCATTTTTGGGCTGATGTGAACTGTGAGGTCAAAGGTCAAACTCTGTGTCTGACCCCAAATTTGAAGGGGGTCCTCAAACCGAGGCAGCATGTGTCTGACCTTTTGTCTGTCTCTTCATGCTCTCTCCTTTTCTCTTTGTTTGGGTTCTCCTTCGACCATTTTTTTTTTCAGTGCCCTTCCCTCAAAAAGTCACCTAGATTTCGCTGGCTATGTTGAGAAGTGCTGACGAGGCATTTGTCCTGTAGTCACTCACCCATGTTTGATTTAATTGCTTTTCCAGTGCCTTGAAATGCTCTCCGTGGAATAAGCTCCTAGGGGCGAGAGAAATACATGAAATCACTGCCAAACATTTTATATCCTAACCGTTTTAGGTTCCCGTGTAGCCTATAGATTTAGAGACCACGATTAAGTGTAATCATTGGAACGGTCTTGACCAGACAAGTCCGATTAGAACCGCACTTAATAGCATCAAGTTGCCCATGGGCTGCCAAAACTCACATTCTTTTGACAGTCAGTTGAGACGAGTGGATGACCTAGTGCGCGCCGGTGGAGGCAGCACTCCCATGAAGCTTGCGGGCTGGAAAACCCTCCCTTTTCCTGTCACATCCAGCCCGTCTGCTTAAGCAAGGAACCGAACGCTGTTTTCTCTGGGAACTTTGCCACCAGGCAGGTGACCTCCCTCTTCCTGGCCTCTACTTCATACTTAGCAGCACCTGGACCTATCATTAATCATACGTCCACACTGGTATACCATACATGTTAGTCAGAAATCAGAAACAGATATGAATGAATCATAAATGGGTGAAGTTCTTTTATTTCACATTCGATCCACACTTTAAATGCCAACATATAGGCTCATTGGAAATACGTGCCTCTATATACATTTCTGCAAAACTAAAAATACGTACCTTTATGAACAAATCACTGCAGTTTCCAGTTGAAATAAACACTAGAGGCAGTACAACTCCGACAACTTTTATTCCACTTCACGCAAAGTATGATTTACAGGTACAGAGTTTTGATTAATAAAGCCTAATTTTCACACAATAACTTGCAGATTATTATGTTATGACTTCAAACCAAGTTTAGCATACTGCACGATTTGAAAACTGATCCTTTTGAACATTGTCATTACATATACAGCTTCATATGCATGAGTTTCGGTAGGTTTGCCCGGTAGCTCACGCGATACGGCGTTGCACTTGAGAGATGAAAAGCTTAAAATAGCATGGCTGCATCAACAAATGTGTTTTTATATCAATTTTGCATTTGTTAAAACTATCGGCTAGGTTTAGGGTGGGGTTTGGTGTAGGCGATGTTTCCAACACGATAGAGCATTAACCTTTAGTGACACTCGAAAGATATTTGAACATCCGGAATACGTACCTCAAGCAGTGTAATAAAAATGCAGCAATACGTGCCTGTACCAACGTAATAAAAACACGCGACGGTCACGTATTATGTTTGTGTTATAGCGCCACTCTCTGGGCATTTCCCTTTGAAATTGCCACAAAACGTGCAGTGAGGTACGTAACCACGGTGCCTGTGTTGTTAAATACTATATTACTTTTGGTTTGCATATAAGACACTGCATCTCCCTACCCAGCTAACAACTTTATGTTCTAAGAGTGTTTATGCTAATACTTTCCTAAACATTTGCATCACCAGGAAAAATATTCTTCAAAGATGTGAAATCAAAAAAAAAAAAAAAAAAAAAAGAGGACCTTCACAGAACTTTTGGAAAAATTTTTACAGCTGTAAGGGAATGTTAAGAAAAAGTTTGCCTTCTATTTAAAAAAAAAATAAAAATAAAAAATTTGTTAAAAAGAACACCCCACAACCATTAACATCCATATTTTTAAGTTATCAAATTAGAAGTTGTCACTTCAAAACTCAAAAATATGGATGCAAACTGTTGCTTTTTTTTTTTTTCAACCAACAAACTACTTTGAGGAATTGATTATTTCAGAATTTATTCTCATTATCCAGTTCTATGCAAAGCATACTGGAAAACTGGAAATCCACTGCCCAAGTAATCAAGACAATTTAATTAAGTTACTACAGCGTATTTATTATTATTAAATCTCAACTCATGCAGGAATTTCAGTTTAAATGATACACAGTATTATTAATGGTAATAGGTCCCCTGAATTCTTTTTGGCTAAATAATGCAATATTTCAAAAATTCTTTTTAGTGTGACTATAACATTCTGTCCTGGAACTACAGATGAAAAACAGCCTTTGGGTAATTCTGGTACATTTACAGAAATGTTTTATTAATGTGCAATGTTCCTGTTAACTAAACAAATTAAATGAAATAAAAAAAATGACTTTTAAGCACAATGATTTAATTGTTTATTTTATTGAATTTAACGTGTAAATTGCTGTTTGTTCATTAAGTCATAGAGTTATTTAAAACAAACATGGTCAAACTTTCCCGTATTAATGTTTAAAGAACTTTACAATAACAAAGTATGGATAATGTTTACATGCTAAACTTTGGTGAATGTTTATGAAGCCTGATAATGCTGAAAGAATGATTAATTTGTAACACTTCACAATAAGGTGTCATTTGTTAACATTAGTTAATGTATTAACTAACATGAACAAACAATTAACAATACATTTATTACAGTATGTATTAATCTTTGTTAATGTTATTTAACAAAAAATAAAGTTCTTCATTATGTTAGTTCACAGTGCATTAACTAACGTTAACAAGCACAGCTTGTGCTTTTAATAATGCATTAGTAAATGCTGAAATTACCATTAGAAGTATTGCTCATTCTTAGTTCATGTTAACTAATGTGTAAACAAATGTTAACTAATGAGCCTTAGTGTAAAGTGTTACATTACTATGTCTGTAACAAAATTTAATGTAACAAAAATAAATGTTACTATGAGAATGTTTTATTTGTAACTGAGAGCATATTACAGAACATTCTGAGAATGTTTTTTGTTAGTTGGGATATAGATATTAAAGTATAAAGTATTGTAAAAAAAAAAAAAAGAAAGAAAGAAAGAAAAGAAAAGAAAAGAAAAAAATTGCAAATCCATGTTGCAGTAAACAGGGGAAAGACTTGTGGGTAAAATGTGGAGGTTCTGAAAGGAAAGATTATTCAGTGGTTGGAATAACTAAATGCAACACACCATGCCTTCCTCGTTAAAATGCAATGAGTTCCTGATGAGACCACATTAAGGCTGCTTTGTGAAAAAAGAAATGCATAGAGCTGGACAGATTCCCATTTTGTTTACAAATGGTCACCAGTGAGGTGTTGCTCTCAGTGCCAGTGGCTTAACTCTTTGTTGTAAAGAACACAATGCCAGTTCCATTCTGTTCAATTCAACGAACTACTGTGTACGCGCCACACAAATAGCCTTATCTACAATAATCAGCAGCCGCTAAATTTGAGGGCCATTAGGGGTTATAATTTCTTTCATTAAAGGCACTAATTTCACAGCAGATCTCAACTGATTACAAAATAAATCTACTGAACGTTTGCAGTTAGCAGTGGAAGATTTGTAGTAATTTACTTACTCGCTAATAGTCTCAGGCGAACAGTGATTCACAATTAAATGCGCTGGAATGACAGCTGATATGTCTGGCACTCATTTAAGCTAACATCACTGTGAAATGTTGTTTATGTGATGGCTTATATGTGCTGATGTTAAACAGGGTGTCCCAAGAGCCCTGTTTGAGTAGCGTGCAAAAGAAAGATGAGAGCCCTGAGGCTGCAGAGCTGGACAAATGTCTCTGCCCATGCATGAAGTCACAGAGCCACCGCAACACATGTTTCTATGTCTGGTGAATGTCATGCATCAGCTGACCTAATTCCTTTTACTTTAGCCCTTCTTTGTGCTGGAGGTCTCAGAGCCATGGGTGAAAAAAAGCTATTGTGGTTTCAATCTGTAAGCCTTATAATTATACTGTTTAATTTATAGGTCATAATGATTATTTACATGCTTTTTACAGCCAACACCACTGTACTGTATTTACATGTAATGCATCAAAACAGATTTTTGAAGGAAATTAAAAAAGACAAACTAATTGTGGAGGTCAATTTTTTTTGAGAACCACATTTGAAAGTTTGTCCCATTAAAATCAAATTAAACAAAAAATCCCTCAGGAATATTGAAGCTCTTATATTGAAGAAGGAAATAAAACAACAAACCAGCTGAATATGATTTACAGATGAAAATATGTTTCAGTGGTAAAATACAGAGGAGGGAAAAAGTGTGTTCTTTGGTGGCATGAGGTTCCTGTAATTATAAACAGATGGATGTCAAAATGGCTCTGAGCCCCAGCATTCCCTCCCAGTCACCAACTCGTTCCCCGTATTTATTAAGATGTTCTGACATGGATTTGGTAAGGGCTCAGTTTGCGGTGTTCCTCTTTGGAACGTAAAACCGGTTCGATATGAGTGTCCCTTGTGATTGAGAGATGTAGAATATTAACTCAAAACTCAAGTAACTCCTTTATTTATGATAAGCCTAAATGGTTGGTTGAATTTCATTGTTTACATTTAACAATGTTTAATCCCTGTTGTCTGGGACCCTTTTATAACAATATAAGAGCCATTTTACAAATAAATATATTTAAAGTAGGGCTGTCAGTTTAACGTGTTAACTTAACTAATTAATTGGTTATGAAAAAATACTAACGCGATTAAAATATTTTGACGCAGTTGACGCTGGCCCCGCCTCCATACATGTACATCATCTTATATTTCATACAGTTGACTGTTAACAAATATGATGCAGGGCAACATCTCCATAAATGCAGTTAGGACCTAAAATTCAAGGTATTGGTGCAAAAAAATGCCCCTGTATGTGTTTTGTCTCATATATATCACGTATCACACGATATCACACAGGCAGATATACACCAGTGCTGATTTTATCCCGATCTATCACAAGTTTAAATGTGATTTTATACAATAGTTTAGTAAAAAAAAAAAGTTGATATTGTGTTATATTTTAAACATTATATTATCTGTTTGTGCTCGCTGTTTTGAAGCCATAGCAGAATTGTTGCGCATTGTTGCATCCCAGCATCGAAAAACATACCTACCAGCATATGCTGTTTTTTTTTCACCAGGGATATCTCCGAGCAACACAGCGGTGTTTAGTTTCTGAATGAATCCGTGTTTTGAACGAATCGTGTAAATGACTCATTAAGACATCTACTGTCACCTGCTGGCAGATTTAGTTTCTTATTTAAAGTATCATTTCATTAAAAAAAGTAAAATAAATAAAATAAAATGTAAAACCTTTCTTTTGTGGAACAACATTTTGAAGACTGTTGGTAACAAAGTTGTTTGGACTTTAACTATATGAACAAAAAAATACTGAGATGTTTCTCAAATGATCTTTTATGTTCCACATTATGCATAAATGTTTATGCGTAATAAATGTTATGCTGAATCAAATAAAATATTTCTTTCTAAAGCTACAATTTGTAATGTCTTTGCTACTTTCTCATTTAACACAAAAATAGCCTTAAATAATATTTTGAGGGTATTTTCACAGTCACATTTATTTTTCGATTAATATGCGATTTAATTAGATTAATTAATTGACACATCATGTAATTAATTAGATTTAAAAAAAAAATGTTAATAGACTGTCAGCCCTGAAGTCATCGTAAACAGATTGTAAGGCTTGCAAGGGGATAAAATGCAGTCATATTGTTATTGTGCATTTGGGTTGTATTTGTAAAACGTTGTAAATAAAGTGCATGCTGTCATAGTATTGTAATTCTAAACAGGCAGAAAAATAAGTAAAGCTGAGCTGTTACTCAAACACAAGCTGGTAATCATGTCTGTTAGGTCAGATGATATCACTGCTGTGCAAAAAAAAACAAAAAAAAAAAAAAAGTGAGGTTGGTACAGAGCGGTTATCAGTTGCGATGTTACTACCATCACAGGACAGGCTCCTAAATGGGCTTTCAGAGGCAAAGGGATTTTCTCTGCTTTCCTTGGCTTTGAGCTGTGAAAGAAAAGTAACAGCATGTTTGTTTTACTGCTCCTCACTTTTTTCTCTTTTCTCCTCAGTGCAAATCAATCTGTCATCCCTGCCGGCGGCTGGAGAGAACATTGTGAATGTCTGAGAGTCCATCTTTTACTTTTTGGCAAACTTTCTGAAGGCCTGCGGTGCAGCGTGGTGGATATATTGTCTCTTATCCTGAAAAGCCCTGGAGATGATATGGTGGTCTGCAGAAACAGGATTTAATTGCTATGGCCAATTAAAAATGAATATTTTAAATTTTGTCTCCTGCGAAGATCAACTTAAAATGCATCACCCAAATCAGCTTGAGGGTCCTGAGACCTCTTCATAAGATTAATCTGGCTTCACATTCAAGGTTTTTTTTTTTTTTTTTTTTTTTTTTTTGCATTCAAAACTGTCATAATTTCCTTTTTTTACAATACTATTACTTTTTCCTACACCCACATAGCTTCCACATAAACTAGTTTGTTTATAAACATAATGGTTGCTATGATCCACCTTGGCAATCAATGTGACACAGAAAGAGTCGGCTATAATTAATTTGTAATTTGGGCCTAGTTTAAACCATAAAATTAAAGATTTACAGAGAAGCCAACCTCCAAAAGGTACAAGGATGACACTGTGCTTCAACTCATTTGACAAGCCTTAACAAAGACACAAATTAAGCAACCAAGTCCAGCTGAGTCTTGAGAGACGAGCAATAAACCACAATCAGTTTCTCTACGGTAAAGCTGACTGCTTTCTCCCTCCTGAGTGATTATAGAGTGTGAACATGTTTTATAACTTGACATGTGACATATAAAAAAATGATTCTCTCAGCCTAAATCAACAGGAGTGTAAGAACGACTATTTCCTTTTCTCTCTCTCTCTCTCTCTCTCTCTTTTTCCTCATCCCAACATGAAAGTTCAAGCTATCTGTAAATGTTAGTCATTGGCTTTGCAACACATGCAGACAAGCACTCACAGGTTGGTGTAAAATGTGGAAATGCGGTATACAGTCTTGTGAATTCCCCAGGAGGTGTCAGGGCAACATTATTTTAAACGAGGCCTTAGACTTCAATTATTTTAAAGTGGGATAAGTTGTGAGTAAATGAAAAGGCATGCGTATTTTCAGTTTAACAGGCTACGTAAGCTACTTTGGAACTCGTGCGACACAGGTTTAATTAGTCCTGATGCGGTGTGTTGAGTAACTTAATTAAGAATTCTTATTTTTCACACATGGGTGTGGAACTCTACAAACGGGAGACAAAGACCTCCCATTATGCATCATCACATTCCTGCATTTAGCCGTCTATTCTCCTTTAAATCAGGAAAGTTGCTGTGTTTAGATGCTGCGGTTAGTATAAGATTAGACCTTTCGTGTACCCACATGCGCATTTTACTGATAATGATCTCCATTGTGGCTGAGGAAACCACTTTGCATAAGGTCCAATGGGCACTCAATACAACTACCGCAGTTTTGCTTTGTTAGTTTAAATGTTATGTTAAGAGGCCTACTGTTGGGTCACTTTTCCACTCACAGCCATTCAATTAGCATTCATGCAGGCATCTCTCAGTGTGATATTAGCTTGATCAAGCCCTTTTCCCTCTATACCAGAGGCTATACAAACAGAAAAGGCATTCATTTATTCAGCTTAAGAGACTCCCTATACTCCCAGGCCAACCAACCCGCCAGCCAAGAAATTCTCTGGAAAGGTGCTGGCTGAAAAATGCTTCAGTCAAAAGCTGTTGAGGGCTTCACGTTGTTCCTTCCGATAAGCAGCACTCCCTTTTCCTGACACTTCTGCTGTTTTAGCCCCATATCTTTCAATACGTTCGCCTTCATGTAGGCCATGTCATGCTGTTTAGTTTAGCACAGATGAAGTGCAATCTCAGCTGACATATGTTTAACCAAATTCATCATAGAAACATATAGTCTTTCATGCTGTTGTCTAGGTTAATGGAACCACACATCAAAAATATTCAAATTAACGGAACATGGTGGACATCATCATATATCTCGTTTTAGCAAACTAGTATGAACAGATATGTTATCTTTATTTATCCTTTTTTTCTTGAAGCCTGCTGAGCTAAACAAACAAATATGAGTTGCTGAGTCAGCATATTTGATCAAATATATTAGAACGTACAAAATCAAAAGCATCACCAGTTGAAATTAATTTGATTGCAGTAATTGTTATAATGATACTGGATACTGAAAATGGTTAATATTCAATACAAAAGGCCTTTATGGCCAATCTAGTGAGAATATGGAGCTCACACTTGAGTAGGAAAAAATGGTTTATTCAGAGGCCCAAACTTAAAAAAAAAAAAAGATAATAATAATTGGTGTGGAGGCTGCTATTCATATGATCAAAAAGATACAATTCTTGATTGTTTTTAAAAGCAATCAAGACTACTTATTTAAAATGCACATGTGGCATTTCTCAATAATATATCTTAGTAAGTATGCTTAGTTTTATGATCAATGCTCTGTAGTTTTAATTGTGGTGTGTAAAACATATAATGTAATGCAATACAATGACGTTTGAAAGATGTTCGTGTAAAAGTTGCTCAGAAGCCTGTTCACATTCATGCATGGATAATCAAGCAAGCAAGTTACTACAATCCAGAAGCACGAAGGTTTATCTTGAAATATTACTAAACAATATAAGTTACTTTTCCTTTATGAAATTATTAAAGATTTCCTATGAAAAACACAAATGTTACAACTTTAAGGTCGACATTTATAATTCTACTAAATGAAAAAATTACGAAATCCGAAGGCAGAAGATATGCAGAAGAGAGGTATGTAGAAATGAATGTAACAAATGATACATTCTGCTTTATAGGGTTAAAACGGTGCTGTGTAAAGTTAAGTTAAAGTTAAGTAAAATAGCTACGTATATTAAATGTATTAAAAAAAAAAAAAAAAAAAAATTACCAGGATTCTCTTTGTGGTGGTTTAATCATCTTAAAAAAAAAAACTGAGAAAGGAAAGATAACGTTTGACTGAATATGTTTTATGTACACACTGATCAGCTTCCTAATTTTCAACAGAGAGTTGAGAAAACATTTTGCGTGTATTCAGTTTATACACCCTTTTAGTGTAAGTTAAAAGCACATTATAATGACCGTGTTGCTTTAAAAATGTCTTGACAACGGGAGTTGGTGGTAATGAGCTCTGAGCTATCTTCAGACTTCATTATCTCATCAATGCGATTAGCAAAACAACTGCGCAGAGGAGAGCTAACATGCGTCGGGCGATTTCACACCTCACATTTTAACTTAATTTGGCTCGTTGAAATACAAATGAGACCACGAACACAGAGCAAATAAAGTCTTGTGATATTATATACACCTTTAAACGCTCGCTATTTGAACAGAAATTACCTATAGGATGGTTTAACCAGTATTCATGTAGATTATTCCGCGCATACTGAGGAGATTGCATTGCATGGGATTAAAAATGCACGGCAATCTATACAGTTCCGTGATAATGCGTGCATGTTTTACTCAGGTAATGGCTCTTGTCGGCTTTTCAGAATATGGTTAATGTAATTATCACGAGCCTTCAGCGAGTAACCCCTCATGCATTTGAATGCCTCGAATAATGTTATCGAAATGAAGTTATTAAGGATCTGTTTCCACAGAAGGCGAGTGAGAGAATCGCACGCGGGCGGGGACATTGGCTCATTCTTTGGGTCATTGAATACTTTGATTGACACATGAGAAGCAAAAGGTGCAGATAGTTTCCTATTGGTCGCCGAGGCGGTCTCAGTCTCCCCTGGTGTAGAGCGCAGCGCATTTCAAGCAACTCAGCCGTGTGAGTCAGCAACAGCTACGGGGCTTCAGAGGTGGAGTTTCCACAACTTCAATACTTTGACTGCAGAGTCTTATAAAATTCAGAGGTATTTGGCTCTCCCTCCTCATTTTCTAGACAAAGAGGACTTCATTTCACTCAAGGCTCACCGCTTTGGGGGCTGCATTGACTGGGGATCCTGACCAGAAGTTCACAATGAAGTCTCTTGCATCTTTGTTCCTTTGGAGGATCATCATCTTGATAATGCCAATGGTCTCACTGGGCCAGACATCTGAGTATGTGTATGATACCTGGAAGGGAGAGATATACAATGGCGGCCGTACCTATGACAAGCCTCCGCAGTGTGTGGACATCCCAGATGACCTGAAGCTCTGTCACGGTGTGGGCTACAACAAGATGCTGCTGCCCAACTTGCTGGAGCACGAGACTATGGCTGAGGTCAAGCAGCAGGCTGGGAGCTGGGTGCCCCTGGTGCACAAGAACTGCCACCGGGGAACTCAGGTGTTCCTGTGCTCCCTTTTTGCCCCAGTGTGCCTGGAGAGGCCCATCTACCCATGCCGTTGGCTCTGCGAAAAAGTGCGTGATGGATGCACACCCATCATGGAAGCGTTTGGGTTCCCCTGGCCTGAGATGCTCACTTGCGAGAAGTTTCCGCAAGATGATGTGTGCCTCAGTGCGCCCAACGCCACAGAGGCCCCCAAGCCCACTGGTGAGTCCAAATGACTTTAAGTTTGGCCTTATTCATTTTTATCAGGTGTGTTTTTAATAGAATAAATGTGTGGCTAATCAAAAACATTTCATTTAAATATAGACGAAAAATTGGCTAAATAAATTGCACTCACTGATAAACATGTAAGGTTATACTGACTGTTTCAGTGTATACTGTATACATTTAGTATTATTTTACCTACTTTACAACCTTTCACCTTTTGCTGTGTGTGAGAAGTGACACCTGAACTTTTTAAAGGCAGTTGCAATGTTATTTCAGGGACTGGTGTCCATTTGGGGGTTTTCATCTAGGCTTATCACACCTTTTGTTGCCTTTCAGCCCCTTAAAGACATCATCTTTGCATCTGATTTGACAATTGATTAAGTTTTGGGAACATTTCTAGGTAGCGTGTTCCTTACATCTGTAAAGGATGTAGGGGATGTGGCTTCTCAGCAAAGCATGATAGATGAATATCTGAGTTTTTGCTTGTTTAACAGCTGGCAGCAATTGATCTCAGGGTGTTAGTTGAGTTCCAGGACAACACTGGGATGTGTTCCAATACGAGACCATTACATATCTATTTATTTGGTGTTATTTCGCAACTGCTGCACCTAATTTTGAGAATAGATGCTTTTTTTTTCAGTGTAGTTTCTTTTTGTAAAAAAAAAAAAAAAAAACACTGTGGAAAGGCAGCAAAAATGACTTAAAATGAATTACTGTATTTATGAGTACCCCTATTATTTCTAATGTAAAGCTATTTCAATACGACACCAGCAAGAACTTTGCCAGGCTTCCTTGCTGTGCCTGTTAACGTGGTTTTTTTTTTCATAGCATAGGATAGTACGCTTAGTTCAGACAAAGAGAGACATTTGAACAGCTGCTTTTATTTACTGGTGGCACCTAGGCAGAAAATTAAAATTTTCAATGGTTAGAGCATAAATAAATTTCCACACTCTCAGAGACTCCTGTTAAAAACCTGAATTTTAAAGCAAATGAGGGAGGTTAGAGTATATCTTGTTGTAGTCATATGGACTGTTTTACCAGGTAAGTCAGGGCATCTGGCACCAGTCAGACTTTCCCTATGGAAACACTCAAGCCCTATAGTTGTACGTCCCAGACGAGGGAAAGTACAACTAGTTTATGTAGATGGCTCATAAATTACAAGGGAATTTCCATTTCAAAAGTTACAACACTGTGTTTTAGAGTGAACAGACTGTGTGCCAGAACGATGTACCACACTGAGAGAAGATACTTTTGTGACTTCAGCCATCTGCCCTAGCCTGCTGTTAGTGACACACAGTCCTGAGTGAGAGATCACTAGCATGGTGGCTTGGAAGTTGGAATACCAGAGAAGTTAAATTAATAAGCACCCCGTAGAGATCCTGTCAGCTGTTATCACATGCTGTCAGCGTCACGGTCGAATGAACCCAAAGCCACAGATACATTAGACCCTCCCTCGGATATCGACCCACTGTAAGCTTCAAGCAGTGCCGGGTTAAAGAGAAGAAAGGATTTCCTCTCTTCCTAGTCTCTACAAGGGGTTAAGCCCTAACCATTTGTCCGCTGTTTTCTTGTGATTCCATGGCAATAATGCCTGTGGAGAAAGTAACACTCAACAAGAGCCACTGAAATTTGAACTCTGTTTTATCTTCCGCCGGGCAGTTTAAGTTTACTGCTGATGTCATCGTCCAAAAATGCAGCATTGCTTTAAAATACTAGTTTTTGGACAAGTTTGATCCACTGGCAGCTTGCAAGTGGGTGATAATTTGCATTACGCAGAAAACTTGTGACATAAAAATGTTTACCTTTGGAATTCCCTGCCAACAGCTGTCTTTACAAGCTCTTTTCACCCAAGTGCAATTTCCACAATAATCTGTTAAATAGATGCAAATGAAAAAAACAACTAGTCACCAAGAATTAAATCAAAGTCTTGCAAAGTGTAAATAAAGTCTAATGGGAGTTTTACCCTGTTGAAAAATGATAATTTGCATCAATCTTAATAGAATTTAATTCAAAATCTTAAAAGGTACTAAGAGAATTTACATTCAAAGGTTAATTTCACTGTTTCCATGACTATAGCGAGGCATCTGTGGAACAATAGTTGTCCTAATTACAATCAGCCCGTTATTGAGGTGTTGTCTCCTTTTTCTGGCCAGCTGAGCTTGTAACAATAGTTTATATACAAATGTAAATAACACGGATCATATTTGTTTACTTCAAATTAGCATGTGACAGGCAAAATGGAAAAAGCAAACATTTTTATGTCTTTCTAAAAAGGTTTGATTCTAATCTCTTAGTGCTATGGGAAAAGCAGAGCAAAACAAGAAATAAACTAACAATTCAAAGCACAGGATATATAACAGGCCCTTTCAAAAAAATAGAAGAAAGCCAGGAGAAATTCTCATAGCTTGCCTGATGGGTCGATAATTAGAGAAAGTTTGAATTCTCTTCTTTTTGAAAGAAAACTGCCCACCAATGTTAAAAGCCAGTTGCAAACTTTCCAAAGAGTTGCATACAAAAACAATTTGGGAAAAAACACCAAAGTAGACAAAAGAAAAAAAAAAAAACATTTGGTCACAATTACTCTGGATTTTGATACCAATGGTTAACTTCTCTGACATTTCACTGACAGCATTTCTTCTGTTTTAGGATACCCTCCTGTTTGTCCTCCTTGTGACAATGAAATGAAAACGGATGTGATTCTAGAACACATGTGCGCCAGTGAATTTGGTAAGAGCATCAACACATACATCACGCATGCCTACACAGAAAAAAACACACATTCATTCTGTTTTGCACTCACACGCTAAACGTGCCAAGTCTGCAGCCCATCTTCTCCTCTTGTCTTCTGTATTCTGGAAATGGAGTAGGAATGCAGGAGAGCCAAGACTGATATATATTAGCTCGAAAGAACAGCCAAAACCACACAGTCTTGAACCAAAAGTATTCACCTATTCCTTCAGCTTCCCCAGCAGGCTCATGCAGATGCCTGTAGTTTAACGTGCTCATCTTAAATTTGGTTCTCATGGTTTTGTGTTAGAATAATGAGGGAAAACTTTATTCTTTCAGGAGCAGAAACCATAGCAATTCAATTTTTTTTATAATGACTTGCTTACCGGTATATTAAATCATTCAGTGTAGTTTAGCTTAAGGATGAGGTCCACCTTTCGCCAATCTTAAGTCATCATGTTGAGTCATAACTTTCTTTAGCCATAAATGTCGAGTGCCAGAATGCTATTTTATTTCATGGCCATTAACACTGCTTTTGGGACAGATTCAAGCACTTTTAGAATCACTGGATCACGATTTTCTTATTTTGCACATATTTGACTGTCGTGACTGCCAAATCCACTTTTAATAGAACAATGCAATGGTTTTAAACACTTAAAACAGCAGCAGCAGAATGCTTTAACCCTTGTAAATCTATGTCATGGTTTAGATTACCCTTTGAGAGGCCACAACTGTTTAACTAATGAATTGAGGTAATTCACAGAGGCCCTAAAGTCTTTATTTGGCTGTTACTAACAGCTCTAAATTGGGATGTTTGCTCTCCTGTCTGGATTTGACAACAGCCCAGGGGTTGACCTTTGGGCAGAGACTGACATAGTCTGAGTTTGACTCTTTGGTCATTGGGGTAAACTGGAGTACCCATTATACCCTGATATACTCGCTTTATTTCCAACATATTCCTTCTCGTTATTAAGAACTGGATTTCGTCCATTCTTAAACAATATATTCCACCTTACTTGTCTAAGACACATGGATTTTTAAGGTCAGCAAGATTTTTTTTTTTTTAAAGTAATTGATTTTATTCAACAAGGATGCATTAAATTGATCAAAAGTGACGGTAGGGCATTTATAATATTTCACAGTCTTACAGTTTTTACTATATTTCTGATCAATTAATGTCTTGGTGAGCATAAGACATCTATGTATGTATTTACACACACATGAAATCAAGGGACATTGGTACATAGGTGGTCTTTTATTCCACTGTTAGAAAAGATGGGTTTAATTTCTTGTTATTAGATTTTCAGTGTGACCGAACATTTATATTTGAGGATGCTTAACAACAATGACTGTTAAATGAGCCTGTAACTGCAGCCATTAAGGCCAATCACAGCAGGAGTTACCTCAACAAAAGGAGAGCAGTGCGAGAGTGACTTCCTGCTTTCCTCTGAAGAGGAAAACAAAAGCTGGTTTTGGTTAGCCTCTGACAAAACCATAAAGTTTCATTCAGTGTTTGAAATGGGTAAGCTATCTCTGGAAAACTGCCGTCTTTCTCTGGTAAGCTTTATGTAAACCAACCCCACTGACACTCTCTGTGTGACCTCAGTGCTACATTTCTTACCCAGGATATTGCCAAAGACAGACAGTGAGGAAAAACAGGGTTCACGCTGTGAAATAATGCTTTAAATGATGAAGCAAATGTATGGATTAGTCTTTCCATCAGGCTTTTATACATAGTGTTGTCTTTAGTTTAGTTTCCCTTCTGAATTTTGAATGCCAGATATTTGAGGAATATGGAAACCGAAGACAGAGTATAGGTATAGTTTATTGCCAATAAGCTTTGCTTTTCTGTCTCTCCTTTTTCACCATACACCTTCCGCATTAGCACACTTTAGTTGGCTGTCTGTCCTGTGGTCAGTGATGCATGCTCGGCTTTCCTGTAGTAAAACTGTATGGTGTAGCACCGTTTTAACTGGAGCTCACCCCGAGCCACAGGTGCCATGTTTATGAATTGTTTCAACCCAAACTCTCCCTACTGAGTTTATTGCATCGTTACATCTGGCTGCGGACATGTCTTCAAAATGACAGAGGAAGGCAGGTCAAAGATCAGGGACAAAGGTTAAAAGGTTTTTCTAAGCAATGTTTAGCAATGTCGCAGACGAAATGTGAATACTTTCACAGATTTTTATCAGTATGATTCATTTCATTTCGGAAAGAACGTTAATTGTTACCGCACCGTTTCTGAGATATGCTCTCTTTGTTTATATCTTATTTATCAAATATTTACCAGAGCTTTCAAGCATGAAGTACTTATTTGGACCATCTGAGATTGAAACATTATCTGCTCGGGTTTGTGTTTAGAATCTGATCTACCGCCTGTGTTTGGAAATGGTGGCTGCTTCATGTTTTTGTAGTATGCAATATGGAAGCAGCCATTATGCACGGTGTTGGCGAAGTGTTTCCTCACTACATGGTTCAGTAAACTGGCTTTACGGATGTGGATCTATCTGTGAAGACTTTGCAGAGTGGTGTGCTAGTCTGATATTGTCTTATCACTTAGAAAGGCATCTCAAACGGCTTGATTTATATGGCGCTTTATTGTGGCTTGCCCTTTTCGAGACATTGGATTACAGAGAACAAGAGAGACTAGCCCTATTATTGCTTTCCCATTGTTATTGTTCGCAAAGTGTGGTGTTACACGTATTAGCTGTAAAGCCACATCAACTGTACCCATGTCCCTGCATTTGTAAGGATTACATTCACAAACACTAGGTGCAAAAGGAGTTCACGGTAGAGTTAAAGTGGGATTTGGACTAAGATAAAGTGTTTGTGGGAGGTAGGTAAGACTCTTTCTAGCCTGACTTGATCATTCTTTAACCTTCAGACCATTTTTTTTCTTTATTTCATCCAACACTAAGCTCCTTTATAGACTTCAGATCAAGCTGTAATCCCTTCCATGTGCACTAATAATACTGTGAAGACTGGCTTATTTCTGCAAGAGTCATTAGAAGTGAGGAGGTGTAAGATATGAGGTTATGGGTTGCGGACTAAAGCACATTTCATCATGTAACTCTTTGAATTACGGTATAACAGTGTGAAGAGCTGCTCTCATGACTTAAAAGGGGCCCCCCATGGGGGACTTTAACTTTCCTTGGCAATGATCAAGCATTATATTTTCAAGCTCCAGGCTGCAGATGAGATATATAAGTCAAGGTTCAAGAGGATTTAGTTTCATTGTGGTCTGCTCACTGACAGCCAATAGAGAGCGATTGGATTGTTAAATCATAATTAGCAGTAAATCACAATACTGATGTCTGCTCATTTCCACGGGTTTTCAGAATCGGTCTGCTAATTGGACCAAATTCTTCTGTAGGTGGCAGAGTGCCTGAAGTTCACTGGTGGGTCACTGATGTTAGGCCGCTGAATCTTGATAAGTTGTTACGCTTTGCATGGTTCTCCATCATTAACCCAGAAGTAGAAAAAAATCACCTGGGAGGCTGTGTGAGGGAGCAACGGCCATTGAAGTTTCACTCCGGCAAGACCACCGTGGAGCTGACTCGTGCATACGAAGGTTAAGGAAATGAAAAGATTAACAGGTTAAAGAGAGTTTACTGACAGATCAGACAGATTAAGACAAATCTAAGAATGTGGAGTAAGATTAAACCAGGAGTTAAATGGTCAAAAGAGCAGTCATGACAGTTTCCCAAACTCAAGGTACATCATTTTATTTGACCAGTTTTTGTTACTTTTAGGAACACACAGCAGGGCTCTACACTCATGTTTCTTTTTAGGAGCACTTGTGCTTTTTAAATAATCTAAAAATCTGATAAAAAATTAGCCCTCCAATTACAAGGTGATATTTTAGTCCTTAGTGATTTTTTTACAGGGGAATTTTTGTTTTTTACCTTTGTAGTAGCATTTTTTTTACTTCTTATTAAAAGTATGTCATCTCTTATGTCAAAGTAAAAAAAAAAATATATATATAAAATATATAAATATATATATATATATATATATATATATATATAGGTAGATAGATATTAATAAGCTTTTTAAAATTTCTAATTAAAACAACAGAATAAGTTACCAATCAAATAAAATCAGTATTAACGAAATTAATTTGTACTACAGAGGCGGCACAAAAGAACACGAAAGTGGCTTGTAGGTGTATTTTTATATGTTTAATGAGGCTCAGAGTTGACATGAGTGCAATCAAATTCATAGATTCATGTTGAGATTAATGTTTCAAATATAACATTTTGAATATAGAAGTATTAAATGATTTAAATAAGTTACTTTAAAAATAAAACTAAAACTGCCAGTAGGAGGTGGCAAGTCACTGATTTAATTACTGAATCATTCACTCATTTGATTCATTCGAACAGTTCATTCATTCAGGAATAAAGCAAGTGACTGTCTTAATAAACGGGAAATTGAATCAGACTAACTAGATTTGTTTAAAAATGTACTTTCATTCATGAACAAAACACTGCTTTGTTTAAATGGAGATGCGCAGCAGCTCAGTTGTGACTTGTTTCAAACTATTTTTGACAACGAAATCAGGCAATAGTGTTATTCAGACAATGTAAGTCACTTAATATTAACTTCTTGTTTATTTAACTGTTGTATTAAATAAATATCTTATTTACAAACTCCCTTAAAAATCATTAAAAGCTAATCTTTAGCAAATCTCTATTTTCATCTATTTTCATATTACACATGATGTTGTGATGTCTAAATTCATTTCTAGTATTTAAAATAATTTATATTTGTTTTTAGTCTTTTATTTTTCATTTATTTATATTTACATTTATTGTATGTGTGATATAAATTATGTACAACATAGTAAAAAAAGACATTTTTTTGGTTATGACTCATAACTTTAAAATAATTATCAGCTTGTCAAGCAGAATTTTAATTTCATCATTGCATCCCTGGTTACTTTTTTTTTTTTTAAGTGGAGTAACAGTTGTATGGGGACCATTTCACCTACAGCCAATATATCCATCTAGAAAAATTCTGACCTTTGACTAATTGCCCCAAGCTTATAAGAGAGGTATTCAAAGGAACAAAACCTAGTATCCAGTTACGTCTAGAGGGGCAGAGGGCAGTGAAGCCGCAATTTGGGACATTCTTGCCCCCTGGGAAAAGAATACGGCAGTGCGAGCGGTTTTGGTTTGCAAGGATATCAATGCTTTTTCTTGAACTTGACAGAGTTCATGACAGAGAGAGACCAGTATCATTATGGCTTTGCCCTGAGACCATTGGCAGAGAAGACAGGCCTGATATTGATTACACCTTCTCCTCATTTTTTCTTTCCTCCATTCCTTCATCTCTCCTTTTGCCCCCTGCATTACTTAGCAGTCTAATCTCTCTTTTATGGCCTCGGACGTTTGGGAACTGCCAGTGATACCCTTTGCAACCCAAACCCTTCTTGGCCTCCGTGAACCCAGCACATGGCCGGAGGGATTAGATGACTTTGTGTAGATGAGAGAGCGCTGCGCAGTCCAGGGATACGACGCAAGATTGAACGAAGCTTTGCAATATCGTAGACCGCAACAGATGCAGTAGGTGGGAGCAGTGTTTAAAAACACTGTGGGGACGTTTCCAGGCAGCTCAGAATCTAGATGTCATTATGGAAATAAACACGAGGGCTTAATTTGAAGAAATACCGAAAACTAATATTTACTGGCAAGATGATGTAATCTTCAGTCTCCTCTCCACCCACTGGAGAAGATTCAGAAAGCTGATTGCAGTTCCCTCGGTTTTATTTATCCAAATAAATACTTAACCATATCCATATCTGTTTTCCTCAGCCATAAGGACCAAGATCAAGGAGGTCAAACGGGAGAACACGGATCGCAAGGTGATCCTGCAGAAGAAGAAAAAACCCCTAAAGCTGGGCACTTTGAAGAAGAAGGACCTGAAGAAGCTCACTCTGTACCTGAAGAACGGAGCCGACTGCCCCTGCACGCAGCTAGACAATCTCACAAACACATACCTCATCATGGGACGCAAGGTGGACAAACAGTACCTTCTCACTGGCATTCACAAGTGGGATAAATCCAGCAATGAGTTCAAAAAGGCCATGAAAAAACTCAAAAGCCACAAGTGCCCTGCCTATGAGACTGTCTTCAAATAAACCTTCTCAGAGCTCCCACTTACTTTATGAACTTGCACATCCAGGCAACCCAAAATATTGTTTTATTTTTCATTGTCCATATACTATATATAGATATATTTCTCATGTATTTTATAGATCAAACACTTGAGGTGTTTTGTCTTGGATCTGTGCTGTTTAAGACTGAAAAGATAATGAATGATACAGTAGACAAACTCTCCACTACGACCAACTGATCACTTTTGTATATATCCAAACTGTTGATAATATGTTGTAAAATTATCAGAATTCACCTGCAATTGATTGTTGATTTTTCTTTCAAATTTTTCTAAGAAAAACCCATAGTTCTTTGCCAAACATGTTCACAATTTATTGATACAATTTTGTACACACTGTGAAGATACAAACATAGAAGCCATTTTTTAGGCATGTTGAGTCTATTATAAGTTGCTAGAATTACTCAACATTATTTTGCAATGTGCATTGGTCACAGTCCATTCTGTGATCTGTACCAATCAGTCATCAAACTTGTTTAGCAGTTCTCTGTTGACTCTGGTGAAGAATAAGAGGTCTGCTTTGCTTAAGTACTGACAAGATATATATATATATGCATAACATTTATTGCACTGCTAAAGCCATGTATATGACAGATTGGACTGCCCTGTCCCATATGACTGGGTTGATTATGGATTCTGTTTGATGGAAGAATACTGTATACATAGGCCTATACTTTATCTGCTGTAGAACAAACTGTTTTCTGACTAGTAAAATTATTGTAAGAGCAGTACTCAATAGCATATAACATCAACAATACCGATAAAAATGTTCATTGCTACAGGACATTTTTCCATGTAATCTCACAACCCGCTACTGTCATTAGTGTATAACACCGTTAGCGTTGCAGTTGAAAGAGGTTTTATTAATTGCAGAACTCTTGACATTTTAGCCCACAGCTTTGTCTAAAATGCATGTCACCAATCATTTAAGAATGCATAGTGTGCATTGCATAAAGCGTCTCTTCATTTTTTTCCTTGAAATTATTATCTTGTTGTGGTGTAGCACTATTAGTTTGAATGTTTCTCAATTCCCATTTTTATGTTGCCAATCATTTTGTACATAAAATTCTAGCACAAATATAAAATAAAGACTATGAAAATGTTCATGTCTTTTGCACACCATGTTATTTCCAGTCTTTATTAAACACGTAATTCAAAGTTTTAGGCCAAAAACTTTTTCAAACATGTTTGTGGTGGTCACTTACAGTCATTGTCCCGTGCAGGGAATTTATGTGGTCATCAATATATACAGAACATCTTGTCCAGTATTGTCACACCAATGCAAAACACTAGTTATTCATCGTAGGATTCAGTTTGCACAATCCGATTGTTTTTCATTTATTTTGCTTAGCTCATATTAGATCTGTGAATGTGATGCACTATGATCTATGAGGGACTTTCACATAATGAGGGTCATGCCATGACAGGTAGCAGCTCACTGGCACATAATTACAGAGAAAAAAGTACATGTACTGTGGCCAAGATAAATTATTCAGAAAGTGAAATTACTTCTATCTACTTTTCTATATAAATATATAATCAATTGCAGTATTCATCCTTACTGCATGTTTTTCAAGCATGTTAATCCTGTCTGGAATGTTTGCAACAGACTTATATCAACAATGAGCACAAGTTCAATAAACTGCAATTTCACTGCCATGTTTCAGATGATTTATGGGCCACGCTCTACGTTAAAAAACAAGCCAGCTCTGGAAACGATTGCATGGATGAGTACAATAGACTGTCAGAGTTAATCAAACTGTCTCCGTCCTCAGACACGACTTACAAATACAGCTAATTGTTGTTTTTATGCTCCATTTTACCTATGTGGTGTTTTGAGAGGAATCCCAACCTAGACATGCTTTTCTTATTTGTTTCAATATGGTTATGATATGAAATGCTAACTCTAACAAATCTCTTACGTTTCAGCTGTCAAACTGATTTCACAGAGTTGATCTTGGATAATGGCATATCCATACCAGCTACACAGAGCCAAATATATATTGCACAGCAGAGCTGTTTTAGTAATGATGTATGATGTGATACACTTTAATGTTGATAATCGTTCTTAACCTTTTGACATTTGTGTGGTCTGAAAAGTACAAACTTCACATTTTAATAGCCTAACGCTCTTGCCACACAATGACGCACTTTTAAAGGTAGCAATAACCACATCAACCGATCAGCTAACATGTTAAATCAATCAGCAAGACAACTACATAACCTCAGATTGATTGGTGTGATGTTCAAACACAGAGTTATTATTAAAATGCCAATAAATGCAGTTCCTCTTAACGCTGCTAAGAAATAAGAAGCAAATTACTTTGGTGTGTATGTCAATAGAAAATCACACAAGAATGAAAAATGCAGGAATAATACCAAGACCAATCTTTGGACATATGGTTTTAGTAAATGACCTAGTATTGCAAAATGTATTTCATATGTGGTTTCATCCCTGTCATAGTTACTGCAGCTGTCTTCAAAAGCCTGGAAAGAGTCCGGATGCAGCTTTGCCTTAATAGGAAACAATCTATGATTAAAACTCTCTGTTTCCAAAGTCAGACAACGCCTTCTGTTTTTAATTTGTGTTTGTTAACGGGCCATATTTGCATATTTTAAGTGGGGTTTGTCAGTGAGTACAATTGTAAAACATCAGTGAGATGAGCTTGAATGATAATGAATCTTATACGGACAAACTTTATGGTTTTTATCAAGAGAAATATGTGGGAAAATAAATTAGAAATAGTACAGTCCATAAAACAGGTTGTGTAACAGTCTCATCTACACGCTGTTCAATCTCATCTAAATTATTAGCATTATATTACTCTACGTTATTGTTGTTATATAGCAGATCCAACAATTCGGCATACAAAAAGCTTGACACATTATAAAACTGCAGAAGCTTCAATTACTTCCAAAATAGAGCGCATGTTAGAGTTTAATTTCTGCCTTTTCTCATCATTATACGTTATTGCACCAGGGTTTACTTACATTGGCTACTCAGGTGCTTAGCCTCGATAGTGGGCCGAACTAACGCCCAAGCGGTAATCCCATTGGCTATTGCTCACCGTTTAGCGTTTAGATTTCAGCAAATCTCCTTTGGCAAACACGAAATTCGAACTACTTGATTAATATTCATGAGCCAGGTAGAGACAAGACAGTTAGCTGTTTACACTTTATCGTCTACATGAGAAAAGACGTGAGCAAAACAGAGATGGTGTCTTCGATTTATTGTAAGTTAAAGTTGCTAATTTTGTACCTCAATACTATTTTTTTCCCCTCAGAAACACAGACTGACAAATAATGTCTCAAACAACACCACCAGCCCATGTTCAGTTTAATATGAAAAACATGCATTTTAAATCATAATGCTTGACTGACTGATGTTTAACGTTCAGTTGTTATGCTTTAAAATTGTGCCCCATATGAATTTTATCAGTTTAAACGAAAGGCTGATGGCATTTAAACATACAAATGTAACATTTAAACACTTTTTAGGTCGTTCCGTCTCCCTGCTTGTACTGCATTCATTACAAAACTAAAATGATACTTAAAAGGTTTTGAGATGCTTTCATGAGATAGTCTGAGGATGTTCGTTTAGATTCCTTACAGATATTTTGTTATGATTACTCTCCGTGAAATGCTTGCATCAAAGTATGCTAAGGTGCTTTGCATCTCCCAGTCACTTCTCTCTCCATTTTGTCTCTGACTCCTCTTACTTACATAGGAATTTGCTTCATAATGTCCAGGAATAGATAACAGGCAAACTCTTGGTTAAATAAATGCTGATAAAGCTGGAAAAAGCCTTCGCAATTTTTAAAAGCGTAATATAAACTGTAAGTGCTACTTATCTTCATGCAGAGGCCAAGACGGATCTAACATAGTGTTCTGGTGCTACGTGGGAGGTCTGATCTTTCCAGTAACTCTGATATTTGATAAGTGGACACACTTATCTGACCTGGCTGAATTCTTGTAGTAGATGTGAAGATTTTGGCCATGCCTTGATACAGCTGATCTGACTAGAGAGAGAGAGAAAGCGAGAAAAAAAAAGTGTTTTCCCCTGTGTATATCATTCACTTTGGCATATTTGTTAAATCAAATTATGTAGGCAGTCTTTGGAGCCTAGGAGCAAATTAGCAATAATAGTTTTGTGGTAAAGCACATGAAGCAAAGGTCAAACATAACCCATGGCAAGTGAAATATGAGGATGCCAACCAAATGTCCGTCTTAAAAATGATGCTATTTCTGTGACGTACATACATTTTTTCCTGACATGAATAAATATTAATATAACTCAGGAAAATGTTTTAACTTTGCCATTAATCACAGATATTAGGTAGTGAAAAATACATTAGTCAATCACTTTTATGTTAAACTTAGACTGTTGCTTGACAGGAATAATATATCCAAAATTGGATGATAATTGAATTAAAATGCAGCTTAGTGGTCTAGCTTTCTTACACAGAAAAAACATCACAGTCAAATGATTTGGGGCAAGTCCAGCATTATGGATGTGACACATAAATGCTTAGAGAATGTATGTGTTACCTATATACCAAACCATCTGGTAATATTTTAATAAATCCTTTTCTAAACATCAGAAAAATAGCAGTCTATGCATGAGTTTTCTTTGATAAAATAACCATGTGTTGCAGATGTGACAAAAAGGGACACTGTTTTTAAGAGACTACATACTTTGTAGGATTTATGCGAAATAAAATGCACAAGCCAGACGCAATAATATCAAACAAATAGAGATGTGATGGTTCTTCAAAGAACATATAGCTTTTACTTTATTTTAATTTTGATGTGTCTATTTATGAGGAATATGTACAAAAAAAAAAAAAAAAACTTTAAGAGAGACCTCACATGGGTTTTTGAACCACCAAATGTTCACATCTGTGCTATCAGGGTAAAACCCTTTGTTAAAAACTTTATTTTTTCGTGATAAGGTTGACATTTGCATGGAATTACTCTGTAAAAAGAAAAAAAAAAACTTCACTTTTCAATGTACGTCACTTACTGATAATATGAAGAAACTTAGAAAATGAGTATAAAATTAAATTAATAAATGGATAAACTTATTAATCTTGCAATATACTGTAACATTCAAGTCCTCATACAAAAATCCGACACTTAATTTATAAAAACACCTTAAATCCTATAGTTTGTGGAAATAAAGATCTATTTAATATTGTTTTAGCAGTTTATAATGTTCCATTATTTGCTACAGTTCTCATATGAAAGCCTCTCTCTTGTTGCTGGAAAAAAGATGCAATTTGGCAAACCTTGGGTTTTATTTAACAGGTTCCTGTGTACTGACGTAGAGTTTGCAAGAGAAAGAAAAAATGACATTTCCTCAGTGCAGGATTTTCAGTTGAAAGTTCAGTGTTCTGTGTTGCTATTGTTGGATTCCTTTGGGTATAGCGAAACCCTAAGGGAACATGAATGTAAAAGTAATTTACAGCCTAAAATGTTCGCCTTTAAGCCTCCCAAAAACCAGACAGGGAATGAAGGTTAAGGGGTTGAACTCTCTTGAAATTAGCCATAAACATTACATTGAGTAATGAAGTGTTAAGTGACCAGGGAAATTAAAATGGTAGCATTACTGCAGAGGCATAAATGTACAGGTTAGCTGAGTGTTTTATTGAAACATCACACTAAAGCTTTCAGACTGAGGGAAATGTGTGGTAATTGTACATTACATATATGCCGTATAATTTATGGTTTGCCAGGACAAAACATGATCATACAAAAGCAGCTTTATCTAGGTTTAAATATATAACTGACATACTTGCCGTTCTCTCTAACTCCCTTCTGGCCTTAAGGTGTCTCCTGACAGGACTGAGCACAAGTGTGCAGAGCTGTCCCGGACCCCTCACGCACCAATAAGAGGGGGTGCTGAGAGAGAAACGGGGGCTGAAAGAGTGTAAGGGTGGGGGTGTGGGAGGACAGGGTTTGCCAGCTAAGCAGCTCAGGCAGGCAGCTATTGTTGGTGCACCTGGCCGCAAGACTCATTTCTAATTTATAAAGTGCCTCCCAGATCTGCCAAGGGGAGCTTTACTCCTGAGGCACCTCAGACCACTATTGTTTATTATTCTCCCCCAGCTCCCACTTAGAACTGACTGCAGAACGTTGACCAGAAACACACTTGTGGCTCGATTTTTCATTTTAGCGTGGAGCTTGGGAGGTGAGTCATAGTTAGAATGCGTTTTATATCAGACATATACAGCACACACATTTATTCATAATGTAAACACACTTAAACCCACTCGGACTCCAGCGCACATCGAGCCATAAATGTACATGCTCTACAGACTGCTCATTACATCATTCAATCATCATTAGTTTGTGTGCATAGTACCAGCAAAGTAACTACAGTAAACTACACTTTCTCAGGGATCGCTATAGTTATGTGCAGATTTTTTTTTTTTTTTTTTGTGGTGCAAAATGATGGACAGGTTCTTTTGAAAGACTATTTTTACATGCCTTTTTGACATCTTCAGAACTGTGGAAATTAATGTATTACTTCTATGATTTAAACATTAAAAATATCTGTTTTGCTGGTACACATGAAATGTCTACTTTACACATTTTAACGCATTATACCTCATACCCTATGAAATACAGTTTTTTCTATTTTATTTTTTCTGCATTGTTGTTTTTTTTTTTTTTTTTTTCCAAGACTCTATTTTAATGGTTACATTTAAAATATATTAATCAAAAAGCCCATCTAAAATTAATTGAAATAATGAAACACACACAATGTAACGGAATTTTTACCTAATTCTTTGTTTCGATTAATTTTTTATATTTATTTTTAAAAAAATTTTTTGAGTCCAATTCAATGATTACATACAATTTTAATAATCAAAAGCATCTCTAATAAATTAAAAAAATAAATATTTTCAGACATACTGTTGTGTATTTACATTTTTCTCTGTTAAAAATCCTTTAAAAAAATAATTGTTTAATAATAAATTTATTAACGTAATTTAGGGCCGCACGATAAATCGCATGCGATTGTCAGGCGCATTTAGTCAGTAAAGCTGGTACTTTAATTAGTAGTAAATCTCCATCACTGACAAGCTACGCAAAATCACGCTCATAATCACAGATGAATCGCGTTCTATTATGAGCGTGATTTTTGAGTAGTTTGTCAGACATTTACTACTAATCAAAGTACTTTACTGACTAAACGTGCCTGACAATCGTTCATTTATGCACACAAATGCAAGAAAACAACTCGCTCTGAAAAGGGCTGATTTTGACAAGGTAAAAAGGCTGTTATATGTTATATTATAGACTTCTCATTAAGACCCTACCAAATCGTATCAACTTGTGGAAAATGGGCATCCAATGACCCATTTAAGTTTCTGTTTGTATATGGTAAGATGATAGTTTTTTTCTTAAAAGAAACAGTAAAATGCTAATGGAGTGACTATCAGAGCAGTTCTAGAGATTATGTTTATGTACTCATATATTGAGGTGGTAGAGGCTGAAAACAATGGGAGCATCTCACACGCTTCAGTATGAGTGTAGTAAACGAAACCGTGCATCTGCGTCTGTATTTTGCAGCTTAATATTCACAGACACTAGTCCATATTGCGGTTTGATTTAAGTGTACTGACCTACTTTTGATTTATTCATCCAAAATTTGGCAAGTTCCGTGACATTCCACGTTATACAGTAAATTCCATTTTTATGACTGGATTCCGCAATTCCGTCCACGTTTTTAGCAGCTCAGAAACTATAGGGCCCTACATTATACCCAATAAGTTCCACATGGTTTTGCTTTCTCAGTAAATGTCAATTTAAATAGATTACTCAACAGATTACTCAAATTAATTTAGTCATTCTAAACCTGTATGACTTTCTCTTCCATTGAACAGAATAGAAGATGACCATAAGAAAAGCCCCAAAGTCCATTTAAATCCTTTTCTACTGTCTAGTTTAAGTGTTCTGATTCTGAAGATGTTTTGTGAGAGAAACAGACTGATATTTAAATCATAATTCACTGAAAATTTCACTGCAGCTCTCAAATCTTGTTCATATTGAAATATGGTGCATCAAAAAGTTGCCAGACCAAGACATTCAAGCTTTTCAACATTCAGTTTACACAAATGAGAATTAAAGGATTAGTTCACTTCCAGAACAAAAATTTACAGATAATGTACTCACCCCCTTGTCATCCAAGATGTTCATATCTTTATTTCTTCAGTCATAAGGAAATTGTTTTTTGAGGAAAACATTTCAGGAATTTTCCGAAAATAACCGATTGTGTTGCTAGATAAGACCCTTCTTTCTCAGCTGGGATCGTTTAGAGTCCTTTGAAGCTGCATTGAAACTGCATTTTGGAAGTTCAAACTCACGAGCACCATTGAAGTCCACTATATGGAGAAAATTCCTGAAATGTTTTCCTCAAAAAACATAATTTCTTAACGACTGAAGAAAGAAAGACATGAACATCTTGGATGACAAGGGGGTGAGTAAAATTATCTGTAATTTTATCTATAAATTTTTGTTCTGGAAGTGAACTAATCCTTTAAGAGGCACAGCTAAGGGTATACATTTATATTGAGTTTATATTGACTGAAATTCTTCACACAAATCTGCCATATATCATTTCAACTATTTTATGTCAGTTTCTTGTCTTTTGTCAAATTTGGAGCTCGACATGCCCTGGTAATTTTAACACACAACTGTATCAAATTAACATCATGGTCTGCCTAACATCTGCTTTTCTGTTAATCAGAAGAAAGTAATTCATACAGGTTTAAATTGATGTGATGATTTCTGGGTGAATTATCCCTTTATGAGGTCAGCTATGCTGTAATTTATAAATTTGCTGCTTCTTTTCACTGTGCATGCAAGGTTCCAGCAGTATACTGGATCCAGAACATAATGAAACAGGATTTCTGAACACACTTCCTATGTGAAGCACCCAAGAAATTACCTTCTCATTAAAGAATGGACTGAGATTAGATTCAAGCTAATGAGCTCCAACTAGAGTCATACCTGCTTTTTCTCCAGGACAATGTTTCTTTGTGCTCGACTTGGAGATGGAGAACTATCATCTTTCCAAGTGCCTATGGCTAGTCAGACAGGGAGAGAAAGAGAGAGAGAGAACCAGAGCAACTGAGCAAAGATACCCATCTCAGAAGACCTTATTTTTTCTAAATTTGACAGAACGTTAGCTTGCTTATTAAAAAATAAAATAAAAAAGGGAAAAGCAGAGAGAGAGGAACAGATAATGCTAGGGAGATTTTATCTGTTGGAGAAGTTTCCCTGAAGTTTGCCAGAACTCCCACAATAGTGTCTGTATCAAGTCTCCCCCTGTTGGAGAAAAGTGGAGAGTGACATGGCTTTTCAGCTTCTCAGTAGATCACAAAATGCAGATAGCCTTTAGAAAATGAAGAGGATTGACCTGTTTTTGAAGCTTCAGCCAATTAGACATTTGCCTTTGATAAAATTCATTGCTATTTGATATTCCAAGGCCTTCTATGTGTTTATTTATGTAAATGAAATACACTTACGCAAAATAGTACTGTTTTTGTAGCCTGAGGTGTCAAAAAAAAAAAAAATACTAATAATAAAATGGCAAAACTGCTGTGATTACAAATATTATAAGTTTCTTTATGCACTACCAATTGAATATGCCATGGTATGATTGATGGATTGATTGATTGATTTTATAAAATAGATCCAATAACAAAACGGCAGTAATGCCAAAATAAAAAGAGATGAGAAATCAAAATCCTTAACCCAAACCCATAGTCTATAAATAAAACAGTTATAGAAATTAATACTATTATTTGGGATGCTTTAAATTGATCAAAAGTGATGCTAAAGACAATTATAATGTTACAAAAGATTTTTGTTGTGGTAAAAGCTGTTCTTCTGAACTTTCTATTCATCAAAGAAACCTGAAAAAAATCTACTCTTCTGTTTTCAGCAATAATAATAAATGTTTTTTGAACAGCAAATTTAGAATGTTACAATGATTTCTGAAGGATCATGTGATTGGAGTAATGGTGCTAAAAATTCAGCTTTGAAAACACAGAAATAAATTACATTCCAAAATATATTCAAATAGAAAACAGTTAATAGTAAAAATATTTCTAAATTTTACTGTTTTTGCTGTACTTTGGATAAAATAGATGCAGGCTTGGTGAGCAGAGAAACATAAAAAATCTTACCGTTCAAAAACTTTTGACTGTTAGTGTATGTCAACGTTTATATTTACTGAAACTACCGCATAGAGCAGGGGTGCTCAACCCTGTTCCTGGAGATCTACCTTCCTGCAGAGTTCAGCTCCAACCTTGATCAAACACACCTGAACCAACTAATTATGATCTGAAGGAGCGCGTGATAATTACAGACAGGTGTGTTTGATCAGGGTTGGAACTAAACTCTGCAGGAAGGTAGATCTCCAGGAACAGGGTTGGGCAGCCCTGGCACAGAGAAAGTCTATCTGTGAACAGAAACATCTATTTAACTCAGTGATGCATCAAAAATTTTCCGATGATGATTGTTAATTGCAGATTACTTACGCTGTTGTAAATTGTATATTCAAAAATCAGCCAGGCCAGGAACAAACTTGCTTTACTTGGGAAAAGAAAATAGTCTTGTCTGGCATGGCAGGCGAGGCCGTCATTGTTCGCTATGATTCACTTACTGTGATCTCCAGTGTGCAAGGAGGTGAGACGTTGTTGGACATTTACACCCCAACCTGATACTCCGTCTGGGAGGAAGATGGGGACTTCTCATTGCTTTGAGCTCAAGTATGTGATGAAGAGGGATTCCAAGACTAACAGCACAGTCACTGGCTCTTCTCCATCCCTCTGGGCAAGGCTGGCTCCCATCATGCACTTCTCTGCCAGCACCTCATTGGCTCTGACTGCCTTCTCTAATTGCAAGCACCACGCATTACCAAAATGCCTCTCACAGTTTTCCAGCTCACTTTTTTTTTCCCCCTTAGATTTTATGTTTAAATGGAGTCGGATTAGAAATGCGATTTAGGGAAAGTAAGAGCTTTGATTTGGAATGAAATAGTACGAAATGAAGTGCGAAAAGGGAAGTCCTATATACTTTGCTGTGGAAATCCGCAATAACTACTCTCTTCCTTCCAGTTTTCCTGCTCTCATCCCCAGACCACCACCTGGAAAATTTTTTTAGTCATAAACCTTCTGTAGTTAATTCATATTTTCCAGACCACCACAAGAGGGAGACAAAATCGTTTGCAACAGCCCACTTTGATGTTAGAGAAAAGGCCCTGAGTTTCTTTTTTAATCAAGTTTAACCATTTAAATGAGATCGTATTGATTAAACTGACAGTTTAATAGGGGCATTAAAATAATCAGTTGTAAATAGTACTTGATCTCTTTACACACATTCTGTCTCCACCATAACCAGCACATCCTCATGTGTGTATTTTGATGGATGCTGTATTTGCTCTCGGGCACATTGATCTGTGGGTGTTTGTGGGCAGATTGTATGAATAGCCCTGGTCCTCTCTGCCCACAGTGTTCTCAAATCTCTTGTGCTCTTTTTAACTTGATGGAGACAATGATGCTGTAAGAAAAGATGTCTGTATACTAACACACAGTATTGTTGATGTATAGTACATCAAGGAATGAATGCTCTTTTTAACAGTCAGCACACAGGAATATGTTTATTAAATTAGCCTTGAACGCTGGCACAGAGCGCTACAGGCTGTCCTTGCCCTTTCCAACCCTCAGCATCACCAGTGGTGGCACACAAGAGCTCACAGCTGCGTGACCTCAATTTCACAAGGGCCTGCTTCTGCTACACTACTGGTGCACACTTGGAATGGTGTCAGAGGAAGAAAAATCACATCTCCTCACATCATTTCCTTGGGCGTAATCATTCACCCTTACTACTTATCAAACTTTAAAAATACCTGTGCATAAGTGACTGACAGCCCTGCAGAATCAACCATGCATTGATAAGACATCTTACCTTTAAATTGAATTTATTTCACTTCTAGCTCCAGGTTGAGGCTGCCTTCAAGTGCTTATCTTAGACTGGCTTCCCTTATCCAGGCATTAACCGTTCGAAAGGAAACAGCAAAATTGGTCTGGGTTCAGCCTGAATACCACTTCAAGCATCACCAAGAATGAGGTCTTGACACCTGCGGGTACACTGAACATGACATCACTGTGGATGTTTTACCCTGAGGTTATAGCACTCACCAGTTTCTCTGCTGTATATAAATAAAGTGCTTTGTATAATGGTTCTTGACATTTCCACAGGTATATTTGGAATGTGTGTGTGTATATATATATATATATATATATATATATATATATATATATATATATATATATATATATATTGAAAACATTGACCAATAATAGTGGGATTTTTTTTGGAAAGCAGATCCAATATGTTCTAGCAGAGATCTTCAGAAAACTGTAGAAGTTTCAACCACAAAATCTCAGAATCAGACTTCTCAGAATTGTGAGGGGAAAAAAATCTGAATTGCAAGATAAAAAGTGTGAATTACCCATTTTATTTTGTATTATATCTCACAGAATTTAACTCAGAAGTACTTTTTTTTTTTTTTCTTGTAATTGCAAGTTTATATTTGCCAAGTTCTGCCTTTTTTTCTCAGAATTGTGAGAAACGAAAGTCTCAATTGTAAGATAAAAGGTCGTAATTACCTTATGTATGTATGTATGTATGTATCAGGGCGTTTCCTCTGAGGAAGCAAGGGAGGCAGTGCCTCCTCAAAATATTGGATAAGAAAAAATTTGGAGTACAAAAATAAAACAACGCCAATATTACAAAATATGACATTAAAAAGTGTATAAATTACTAGTTTTTCTAAAGAAACACTGGCCAACAATGACACCAGCAGGTAAAGTTAAAGCGGGAGTCTGCGTCTCTCTTGCCTCCCTTGAGTCCATTGAGTCCTCTGACTAACGTAACCCCTAAAGAGTCATGTGAGAGGAGGCAGTGCCTCCAAAGCGATATGATTGGATATGTTCGCTTTTGTGATTTATTTTGCTGGTATTAGATGGCCGTTGAACAGTGAAAGTCACGCAGTAACCAGCAGCTTCTACTTTTGAATTCTAAATGCCTATTTACCCAGAATTCCTGTAGAGAATGTAAATGAGCTGATGGGAATTTAAATGTAGGCAGCTATGAGACTAAAAGTGGAATGAGAAAGGAAGAATAGAATATACAATCCACAGGAGATTTTTCTCCAAGGCATTCCCCAGAATCTCAGAATAGTTTTCTTTGAAAATGAGAAGTCAGCTTAATACTCAGATTTAGCCTTTTTACTGTAATAAAGGAATCTATTGTATAATTGGGTTGATATTAATAAGAACCTTCCACCAGGGTGGATTTTGTGGCAAAGGATTCTGTGTATATTAGAATTTCTTCTAACGGAACCCCTAAAGAGTCATGTGAGAGGAGGCAGTGCTTCCATCGCGATATGATTGGATATGACTGGTTATGTTCGACTGTGATTGGTTCATGCGATAAATCCTGCCCCCTGTGTTCGTGCGCGTTTGGTGTTCCTGAATCAGTCTGAATGAACAATATAATGGCGTTAATGGGAAGGCTAATTTTAAAAAGTGAACAATTCACTAATATATAACCACTTTGTTACGTCAAAATAAGACTTAAAATGGCATGATATGTGGGAGTTTTAGTGAGTAATCAGCTTGGGGAAATTTAAAGTAAATCTCTGTGTCTGTGACCAATATTTACAAAGCTTTGATCTGAAAAATTCAAAAATAGTTACAAGTTAACTTTTAAAAAGAATATCTGATTATAAGCTCACAAGTAAAATATAATATTTAAATTATTTAAGTTATTGTCTCGAAAAAGACAATAACTAACAGTTTATTAATAATTTATTCTGGAATAAATGTTTATGTTATCTGCTTTTTTCTCTTTCTTTCTTTTTCATAAGAAACACCTTTGTGTCAAATTCAGTGCCATAATTGCCAAAATTACCTAATTGGTTGAATGTTTGTTTATTACTGAATGCTTTATTGTGAGCTAGAACAGTCTCCTAAATCCTGCATTACATTAGGTTACAAAGCATGAAAGATAAAATTGGGATCAAATCCATTGCTGTTTCAGTTGTCACACTGCATGTCCATCTGCATGTACTGTATAGAAAATTTCCCCAGTGGACAGATAGCCCATCAGTTCCCATCCCCCATTTCTCCTCTTTTTCTTTTCTCTCAGTGTTTGTGTTGGGGGATTGGAGTTGCCTAAGGAAGAAGCTGTGACATCACTGTAGGTGACCTTGGTTCCCCGTCAGCCACAGCCGTATGGAAACTGGTATGAGTGTGCGCGTATGCATATGTGAAAACGTGTGTGTGCTCAGGCAGAGAGCTGTGCAGTGGCTGTGAAGCAGAACATTAGCTTAACTTTTGAGGTGCATTTGCCTAAAGCCTGAATGAAAGAGCAAACCTGGTCTTCACATGTTTTCTTCTCTTTTCTTGTTCGTATAAAGAAGGCTGCAACCTGTGTCATAAATACTTTTAAAACTGACATAAATAGCTGTGTACTGAGCTTAGCAACCACGTTGTCAGTGTAATGAGCAAAAGCTCTATTTTAATGTAAGAAACATAATCTGATAATCATCTTAGTTAACCTATTATGCTACAATATATCAAATGCTGGCAAGTGTTTTATTTACTTACAGTGCCCTCCACTAATATTGGCACCCTTGGTAAATATGAGCAAAGGTGGCTGTGAAAATAAATCTGCATTGTTTATCCTTTTAATCTTTCATTCAAAAAATTCACAAAATTCTAACCTATCATTGAAGTAAAACAATGGAAAGCAGGGGGAAAATCTCATTATGAAATAAATGTTTTTCTCTAGTTCATGCTGACCACAATTATTGGCACTCAGTTATTGCAGCGTCCCTTATTCAAGATAACAGCTCTGAGTTTTCTCCTTTAATGCCTGAAGAGTTTGGAGAACACCTGACAAGAGATCAGGGACCATTCCCTCATACAGATACACTCCCGATGTTTCAGATTCACAGCTCCATGCTGGTGCTTCTTCTCTTCAGTTCACCTCACGCATTTTCTACAGGTCAGGCAACTGGGACGGCCATGGCAGAAGCTTCATTTTATGCTCAGTGACACATTTTTGTGTTGATTTTGATGTTTGATTTGGATCATTGTCCTGATGGAAGATCCAACCACAGCTCATTATAGAACTTCTAACAGATGTAGTCAGATTTAGATATTTTATCTGTTGGTATTTGCTAGAATCCATGATGCCATGTATCTGAACAAGACGTCCAGGACATCTGGCAGGAAAATAAGCCCACAACATTAAAGATCCAGCAGTATATTTAACCGTGGGCATGGGGTACTTTTTGTACCAAACCCATCTGGTGGGTTTGTTGCCAGAAAGCTCTTTTTTTTTTTTTTTTTTAGTTTCATCTGACCACAGAAGCCAGTCCCATTTGAAAGTCAAGTCGTGTCTGACAATTGAATATGCTGAAGTTTGTTTTTGGATGATTAAGGAGGAACATGTGGTGATGTAGGGGCTGTTTGACTTTTTTTTTTTTTTTTTTTTAGTCTTTTGACCCCAAGACTCAACTAATCTCTGCAATACTCCTGCTGTGATACTTGGGGTGCTTCTCAATATCCCTCCTCGTCTCCTCGCTCCTCCGTCCTCCATCCTATGACCCGGAAACCGATCGAGCTCAGCCATCTCGTAGGACATCTCAGTTCTCTAATTGCACCGCGAGGAGGCGAGGATTGAGGAGTGAGGAGGCTGCCTGAGGAGTCATGAGCGAGGATACACAGGTCTATCCTTTGCGGAAGTGTTTTATCAACTAAACGTGACGCATGTATAAATTCTCCTCCCCCTTCACATCTGTCCTAATAATTTACATTTGTATTTTACCTTTGCAGTTTAAATAATGTAATATATTTAAACTCGGCGTCTTGCTTTATTCATATTTGTTATGAATGCCTTAAATAACGAACTTTAACAACATATGGGCAGATCCCTTTAGCGCAGCTGATGACGCTTTGAAGTGACGCTTGAGTGGTCAGGAATATTCCAATGTTCATCCTTTGATTCCTCCATCCTCGCGTCTTTTCCTTGCATCCTTCCGTCGTATCCTGAAGGGGTGGAGCTAAGACGGGAGGAAAGGAAGCAAGGAAAGGAAACGAGGATGCACAAATAAGAAATGAGAAGCACCCTTGGAGAGTCTTTGGACACTTAAACACTCCTCCTCACCATGCATTAGGACAATATAGACACACATCCTTTTCCAGGCAGATTTGTAACATCTTTAGTTGATTGGAATTCTTGATTATTGTTCTAATGATGGAAATGGGGATTTTCAATTCTTTAGCTCTTTTCTTACAGTCACTTTCTATTTTGTGAAGCTCAACAATCTTGTTCTGCACATCAGAACTATATTATTTGGTTTTATTCCTTGTGATGGATGATTAAGGGAATTTGGCCTTTGTGCTCCTCATATTTGACATCCTGTTTCACAGTCATGGCTGGACAATATCATACTCCTAGTCATTCCAGTGTGCTAAATAAATGCAAATATGAATGGGAATATACTTCAGAGATATTTTACTCATTATAATTTCTAAGGGTGCCAATAATTGTGGTCAGCATGAACTAAAGAAAAACATTTATTTCATAATGAGATTTTCCCCCTGCTTTCCATTGTTTTTCTTCAATGATAGGTTAGAATTTTGTGAATTTTTTTGAATGAAAGATTAAAAGGATAAACAATGCAGATTTTTTTTTATAGCCACCTTTGCTCATATTTACCAAGGGTGCCAATATTAGTGGAGGGCACTGTATTTGATGCTTAACATATTTTACAGTTAAAATGAACAGATAAATAATACATTACATTTAATAATATTAATATTTAATTACTCAAAACCAGATTTTGAGTTAGAATGAGTCAATACTGAATCAAAATGCAGTCTACAAAATATGTAAGAAATAGGACACAAGGTACTGCATTAATATGGAGTTGTTGTTTTTTTTTTTCTCTCTCCGTATTGAGTGTTTTACCTGTTGTTTGTATTTTGTACATTTTCTGCTTTTTTTTTTTTTTATTTATTTATTTATTTTTTTTTTTCTACATAGTGGCCATGGCTTTTTAATGACCCCAGATGACAAAATGAAAAATACAAGAGACAGGGTCATGGGCGTCATCTGTAAAGGACCCCAGGCTGGGTCTAAAGTCTATGTCCTGACATGCCACATTTGGATATGGCAGGGACATGGACAAACTAATTTTGGCTCAAAGAAACTGTTTCTCATTCTGGGCTTCAGAACATGGAACAGATGCAGTTAGGAAGATTGAATGTTATCTGTTTTCACATACAATGGGCGTTTATTTTAGCCTAATTTATGAGCCACATTGTCTCATATTCTCTATTTGCTCTTTAAAAAAAGAGTTTTTAATTGCTTCAGCCTTCTCACACCACCGCACTGCTATTTCAATCTGCCATGAATGCTTTGATCGCTTTTGTGATTTATTTTGCTGGTATTAGATGGCCGTTAAACAGTGAAAGTCACGCAGTAACCAGCAGCTTCTACTTTTGAATTCTAGATGCCTATTTACCCAGAATTCCTGTAGAGAATGTAAATGAGCTGATGGGAATTTAAATGTAGGCAGCTATGAGACTAAAAGTGGAATAAGAAAGGAAGAATAGAATATACAATCCACAGGAGATTTTTCTCCAAGGCATTCCCCAGAATCTCAGAATAGTTTTCTTTGAAAATGAGAAGTCAGCTTAATACTCAGATTTAGCCTTTTTACTGTAATAAAGGAATCTATTGTATGATTGGGTTGATATAAATAAGAACCTTCCACCAGGGTGGATTTTGTGGCAAAGTATTCTGTGTATATCAGAATTGCTTCTAACAAATCGTTTGAGAATTGTTGGAAAATGAGGCGATATTAAACGCATATTTTGAGAAAACAAAGCGTTTTTTGACCTTACATGCATGTAAGCCTGTAGGACTCTTCCAAAACAATATTAGGAACCTTAAAATGGCATAATAATGTCTAAGCCCTTTTAATTTTTTGGAAAACTCTTATTTTTTTACCTTTTAAGTTATGTAGCTCTTTTAGTTGTTTTAGTAGGCCAGACATCAAAAGTACTTTTAAGTTATTCTGATGAATTGTAAGTTAAAAAGAAAATTCTCCCAGAAATGAAAATTCTGCCATCATCTACTCACACAAGTGCATGACTTTCTGAATGTACAATTAGCTCAAAATTATGAAAATTGCAAACTGAGACATATCTTGTGGTCAGATTAAAACTTCTCCATAGAAACCAGTGAAGAATCCATCTGATCACAGATAAAAGTATCTGCTATAGCGCATAAATGTTAATGTGAAAGTTGAGCTTGTGATTCTGCAAAGGTCTTTTCATTTTTGTGTGAAATGTGTCAGACAGTTGTTGAACAGTCTGTTTGAGACTCAGACCAACAGCTGTTCAGTTGCAAACGGCTTTGCACTTCTAATCTGTCCACAAATGAATCCTCAAGACATTTGTCCCTTCCCCATTTAGATAGTTGCCTGTTCCTTTTAAATGGTCACACCATTTATTCCAACAGAAGCATCAGTGGCAAAAATGGCATGAAATAAAGTCCAGATATATAAGGTGTATGTATGTGATAATATACACAACAATAGTGGGGAACTGGCACACTATGGTAAGGAAAGAATACATTTTATTTAGAGATCTCACATTTATTCCGTCACACTTTGGCCTACATTATACACCTCACAAATTTGGAGCACAGCCTCTCAAACTTGGTTTAAGTGGGGTTGTGAAGCTTGTTGAGTGAATACTCACACATTTTCAGAGTGTGACAGCTCATATAAAACTGGCCTAAGTCTGGGCTGGCTTGTTACCAGACATGGTGACCTGAAAATGGGATTTGAGGCTGAGTGACTCTACAGACACAGGAAGTGAGTGGAGCGATTTTCACTTGTTTATGTAAACCCAAGGATAAAGCAGTCGATAAAGCATGTAGACAAGAAACACTAATGACAGAATGCCGTTCATTGAGATAATTACATCAATAATAAGACGTCATAAAATAAACAATGCTGAGCAGAATGAACAAAATCAATTGGGCATGTTTAAATGTGGATGAGTCTATTATGTCACAATATGAATCCTTTTCCTTTATTATGAAACAATTTTAATTTGACGTGAACAGATGTGTGGTCGTCTATCTGATAAGTGGTTTTGTAGCACTCGGTAACAAAAGGGAATATCTGGTGTTTTGCAAACGATCTCAAAGTCGAGTTTAGCCTGAGGCCCCATCCTCTTTAGTGTCATCCTGATGAACTGCTCCCCACACAGCCTGGCGTCACTTCAAATCATAATCAAAATTCACTCTAAGGTCAATGGATTTTTCAGAGTAAAAACATGCAATATGTTTTCTTTAGAACCATTTGAAGGTAAACATTTACACACAAAAAATTTGTTGGCAGATATGAAAAGGACTTCATTCATAGACCCATGTTTGAATTAAAAAAAACAAAAAAAAACAAGCAACAACAATAAACAAGAAATCTTGTATGACAGGAGGCTAATAAATGAATATATATATATATATATATATACACTCAAGGTCAAAAGTTTACACCCCCTTTCAGAATCATTAAAAATGTTAATTATTTTACCAAAATAGTAGGGATCATACAAAATGCATGCTATTTTTAATTTAGTACTGACCTGAATAAGTTATTTCACATAAAAGATGTTTCGTCCACGAGAGAAAATAATGAATTTATAAAATTCACCCAGTTAAAAAGTTTACATCCCTTTGATTCTTTATACTGTGTTCTTACCGGAATGATCCACAGCTGTGTTTGTTTGTTTTTTTTTTTGTTTTTTTCTAATGATAGTTGTTCATGAGTCCTTTGTTTGTCCTGAACAGTTAAACCGACTGCTGTTTTTCAGAAAAATCCTTCAGGTCCCACAAATTCTTTGGTTTTTCAGCATTTTTGTGTATTTGAACCCTTTTCCAACAATGACTGTATGATTTTGAGACCCATCTTTTCACACTGAGAACAACTGAGGGACTCATATGCAACTATTACAGAAGGTTCAAACGGCAGAAGGAAAAACCATGCATAAAGAGTCCGGTGGTGAAAACCTTTAATTTTTCATATTTTGCCTAAATATAATATTTTTTCATTTAGTACTGCCCTTCAGAGGCTACAGCAGATAGTTACATGTTTCCCAGAAGACAAAATAAGTTTTCATATCAAAGAATGTGGGACCTGAAAGATTTTTCTGATGAACAGCAGGCAGTTTAACTGTTCAGGACAAACAAGGGACTCCTGAACAACTATCACTAAACAATAAAACACAGGTATGGACCATTCAGGTAAGAATACAGTATTAAGAATCAAGCGTATGTAAACTTTTGAACGGGGTCATTATTTTCTCTTGTGGACTATATGTAAACATCTTTTATGTGAAATATCTTATTCAGGTCAGTACTAAATAAACATGAGACATGAATTTTGTATGATCCCTCTTATTTTGGTAAAATAATTAACATTTTTAAATTATTCTGAAAGGGGGATGAAAACTTTTGACCTTAACTGTATATTGCAGAGATATAAGGCCTGCAGTACCCACACTTCCAATCTTTGTACTTGACTACTTGTCTACTTACATGATGTATTTTCTGTATTTGGCCCAAGTGTTCAGTTGGACATGAAGACCGCAACCATGTGTATAACTTTTGATTACCCAGTGGGACACACTTTCTACAACAAAATGGTATAAAAAATCCAAGTAAAGTTTTTGCAGAGATTTATTTGTGCATTTTGACTGTCAGCACTTTGCCCTTAAAAATAATCTTGCAATTTTGGGATATGTGACTTCCTGAACATGATAAATGATTTGATACGCTTAGCCTCAAATATTGCTATGAAGTGTGGATAGGCTGTGTCCGAAATTGCACATTCTCCGGTCTTTCTTTTGAATAAAGTAATTACTTTGGGAACAATAAATATGTTCTATATGGATGTAACTACATTTTCCATGATGTTGTTGTCATGTGACCTGCCAACATAAATTGTGTTGCTTCACGGTCATTCACAGATCTTCTCATGGGATAGTAAAAAGACCATCATACGTGCACTTCAGAATCCCGCTGGAAGTATTAAGTCATTTGAGTAATTTTCACCTGGCATATTTCAGACATTTGGGACAGTTTTGCACACTTGCTTTCTCTTATGTCCATGCCAAATGGCCAAATCTGCAACTGTGGGTATTGGAACAGGCCCATAAAGATTTATTTGCAAAAATGATGCCAAATGATAAATGTCTAAAGAACTGACCATATACTGATAATGACCACATGCAGCGGATAAATGGACTTGAATAACTCAATGAATAATACCATTTTCACTGGAGAAAGCAATAGTATGGATAGAAGACTCTTATTTTAATTTATTTATTTTTTACAAAAACTCAACTTTTCACTTCACAGCAAAACTTTATGAATTGTATAACAGCACCCATTCACTGCAGAGGATCCATTTGTAAGTTATGTAATATTACATTTCCTCAAATCTGCTCCGATAAAGAAAGAAACTCATCAACATCATCAACATTTTTGGTCTAACTATTCCTTTATTAACTAAATAACATATTAAGTGATTTTAAGTGACTAGTATTTACTTAATAAAGCATATTTGTAGATATGTTGACTTAATTCACATTCATCTTTCAGTTTATCGCTGCCCCTTATTTGTGCACTAGTGTCTTATTATTTATCCCAGCTTGTAAAGCCACTACTGCAGAAAAAAACTACTCCAGCCATCCAGCCAATGGAGGACGGCGGGGCGGAGAACGCTCTGCAATTGAACTAAAGGACCGCAGGCAGCTGTACACGAGCATCCTCTATTCTACACACGCGCCCACATCACACAGTCAATGGATTACACCTTTTCTCTCCAAGTGCAGCACCATCTGACCGTATACCCGACACACTTATACGAGGACTACAGCTTAGAGTTACAGGTATGTTTATGAAAACGAAGTCAAAGTCTGTGCTAGTTTGTTTAGCGGTGATGATGAGCGCGGCTCCAAACTAACCATTCTCTCGACACTATTGGAGATACTTGTCAAACACATGAGCAACATTAGAAGACCGGACGCCTCGTATTCTAAATTTTTACGGTGGCGTTATACTTTCTCAGATCTATTGACGTTGTGACGTGCAAAAAGGCAGTTTTTGCGCAAGCTCGATGAATGTGTCGCGTGTTGTGATGTTTACGTGATAAGGGACACAGTAACTGTAAATACACTTCTTAATATTATACTTGGCGTTTTATTTTGAGAGACCTCAACAGTATCATTTTCTTATGCTCTTTGTTCTACCAAGAAGCAGCGATGACCCCGAAAAAGATACATTTCGGTGGCTCTTGGCACTGTTGACAGATTGCCCTCGGTTTCGTCAATCTCACAGCTGTTTCATTTACTGCAAACGATCAATTATGTATCACTGTACAGTCCTGAGAACCCCGCTGATGCGGACGGTGGCAATTTTCAGACAAGTGCGCTTTGATCTTCGTTTTCACCTGTTGTGATCTGTGTAATTTACTGAGACAGTTTTATTGTTGTAGTGTCAACCCTTGAATATATTAAGATTTAGTGTAGTGCCCGGGGTAGTTGTGGGATTACTACCTGTCCTATCTAGCCAAGAGAGCGACCGATTGATTTAGATTTATAATATGATGCAAAGTAAATTAGATTAGTATTGTGAGTATGATTTATTTTCAGTGTTCTTGCTTAGGCAGGTTTTCTTTACAATTAGTGTACAGGTTGTTCTGTACAGTGCAATGAATAAACAAAGAAAAGAGGCAAGGTGTTTCATAACTTTTTCATTTTTACAGTCTTTGCAAGTTTAGTAGACACTTTCCATAAAAACACTATGCCCACATAAGTAATCAAAATTATTTTAATGCATGTTTTTGCATAAATTTTGCAGTATTAACACTGTTATTTTCCTGTTCATTAGTATGAAGCTGCTTTTTATACTTTGTATAAAGTATTGTATAAATAAATGACTTGCTTTGAGGAATTTAAGAACAATCATTTGTGTTTATTTTTTTTTTAGTCATTGTTATTAACTTAATAATGCATGTGCATGTATTTTCTTTTTTAATATGCATTTTAACCATTAGTTTTTGTATTTTAAGCCTTTGAAATAATCTGTCCCTTTAAAGTTTTTCTTCCAGGTGCTGCTTAGATCATCTTTGTGTGGAACAATGCTAGCATTAATATTCTCTTTCATATTCCTTGGAGTGCAAATACGTGACACAGAAGCAGATGTCTTTTTCGTAATAAGTGGCTTACCTCTTCTTTAACCCTGGATGTGTACTTTGTCTGTCCAAGGCTTCAGATGACATTTGCTGTAGTTTGTTAAGAGCCAAATCTAATTTCTTTAGTTTAAACTTGTCTATTTGTCTGTATTAAATTGTGGAATTATCATTTAGGATTATAGATGAAGAATACATTATACGTGTAGCCATTCATAAGTGTACTGTCTAACAAGCTGGGCTAATAAACAGTGGTTAGGAGAGAGTAGAGTGAGAGTAAGATGTGAATAATTGATGTTTTCTTGACACTCTTTTTCCTGTGCAGAGAAAAGAGGCTCATTTTTAATTTCTATTATTATGGTGTGTTTACAAATTAAGATTCCCTGCCTGCTAGCTAGCCAGTGGAAAACAGCATAAAGAGAGAGGAATGCCAGATATAACAGCTTCACTCTTCTTGCATTCATTCATTATAGATGCATCATAGTCCGAACCGTCCCGCTGTAGTGTGGTTTTCAGTGATAAGGGAGTAGAACAACTTCAAAGTTTGCTCATTTTGAATATTATTTCCCATCAGCATTCACACGTGAGCCTTCCTGCCGCATGCAATGTTTTTAAAATTAAGCCGATTTCACATTATCGGGGCAGTGAAATTGCACAGCGGTGGGTGGTTGGTTTGTTTAAATCATCCATGAACCACAAGGTGGCTCTGTTAGTGTAGAATCACCTCAGAATTACCTCTGGTTAGACTCTTGTGCAAAGCGTGCCATACGTACAGTAGCACTTTCTGTTGAGGTTCATCTTTGTGGATTGTCCTAATCACAGTAATGACTGCCTTAAAAATCAGAATTTGTGATAAAATCACAATAATTGAGATTTCAAAAGCCATTGTTTAGATCATGATGTATAATAACAAGCTGCTGGACTCTTTGAGACATACTTTAAAAAACTATTCTAACATAAAAAAGAGAAGAATCTGCTCTCCATAACCAGAGCATCATAATTCGTCTCCCAGGACTTCTCAGGCAGAAGTGACAGCCCATTGCCTCTCCAATACTGTTTTTCCATTGGGAGGGACAAAGCCCACACTTATAGAAGCTTATGGAGAGGAAAATGCCTTGCCAGAGCCCAGGGATATGATATGATATTATCTTTCACTATTTCTGCTCACAGGAAGCTTAGTTTTAGACTCCCAGGAATGTTTACAAGAAGACTTACAGCAATACTAGCTGTCCTCAATGCACAAATACATATGCTTATATAAAAAAAAACCCCCGCTGAAATGCCAGACATGTTCTTATTTCATGAAAATATAGTATGATATCTAGTCATTTTTTTTATAAAGTAAGTAGAAAAATTCAGTGGTTGTCTAAACATACTGCTTACAACAAATCTTATTATATTGTTTATCTGCAGTAAGGGTTATTAGCTTTGAAGGAGTGAGGAAGGTTGATTCCCTGTGTCCTTTATTTGAACCCTTTCTTCCTTTTATCAGATGTTGTTGGAGTCTGTGGGGTTCTAGTCTGATGAAGAAAATGAGTTTTCTAATTTAATCAAATTTATAATACATAGTCCACATAAAAAGCCCTATTCTAGACATATTTGTCGTGTGGTTTCACACTGAGGGTGTAAATTCTTAGCTGGCATTGAAAGCACCCTGTAGATATTAAAGGTGCAAAAAAGGTAGCTCCAAATTAAATGGCACAGTGCATAACCGACAGCGGTGTTCAAGGTCGATTTTTGTTCTTACACCCAGTGAATGCATTGTTGGTTTGAGAACCTTGCAGTACATGTTCTGAACTGTTTTCCAATGAACAAGTACTGCAAAACATGATTTTTGTAGAATTAAATCAAAAAGTCACGTTTCACCTTGCTATTTCATTTTGCTTCGGGCTAGGCGGTTCATAGCTCAGGTGTGAAAGAGGTCAGCACTCTTCCATCTTAGTTGCATTACAGCATTGGAATGGTGTTTACATTTTATGTAGTGGAAACTGGATAAACATTCAGGATATACTGTGGTATGATAAAATGATTTATTGCAGAAGCACATAGTTGATTTTTTTTTTTTTTGTATGAGTGTAAGTGTACCAGTTTGCTAGACTAAAATTTTTTTTTTTCGAAGTCTGGAGTATGATTTACAAGAAACAGTATTTCAGTTATATATACTTTAAAAAATCATGTTTAATTAAATCTGTTACTTGCTATTTCTTTGTTATTGTGACAACTACAGCCACTTAGTGGATTGGTTCTCAACCCTCAACAAATTGAAAGCCTACTAATTTGAAGAATTTATATTAATGTGGGTGCATGATAATGACAAAAAAATATCTTGGTATTTTCTGGAATTTTGTTGTAAACGATAATTAGACAAAATTTGGTGTGCTGGTCTAGGTCTGGTCTGGCAGGTTTAGGAATGTCGTGCACAGCTAACTCCCAAAGCTTTTGATATTCTTTATATTCTGTGTGGTGGTTAGTTTGCAGGAGTAACAGAAATGAACAATAAGTTTAAATTGATTTTTTTTTTATCTTTTTTGGGCATTTTTATGGGCATCAACGATATCAAAATCTCACAATACCTCATATCTCTATATGAAGTCCACAATACAATATTTATTGCGATATTTGGAAAAAAAAAAAAGACAAATGATGTCTTGATGTCTACATTTTGAAGTTTAATTATTTTATCTAATGCACTTTGAGAGCTCAAAATTAAGGGCTCCAGCTCTTGTTCTTAATTAAGAAAACTTAAGTCACGAAAAAGTGAACTGACTTGTACCTGAACTTTAAAGGATACTCAACCCTCTTTTTGTTTGTGGTGTACTGTCTCAGTCTAAATTACATTTACACTGGTGTTTTAGGAAGCCAAAAAAATTAGAATATAATAATAATAATAATAATAATAATAATAATAATAATAATAATAATGACAACAATTAATTATATTATAGTTATTTCTATGATTTTAACGTATATTATTGTTAATTCTGTGACAGTAATAGCTATACAGTAGTCAACATTTGAAGTGGATCAAAACCTTTCATCAAAGTTGTCCTAAAACCAAAACAATACCCGTTCTTGTCTTAGGACAACTTTGATAAACATTTATGATCCACTTCAAATGTTGACTACTGTATACTGTAAAACAATTGCACTGTAAAATAAATAAAAATGAATATTTCATAGGTATATTATTTTTGCTTTACACTACGGGAAATTGCAATACTTCTTTCGTAATTTCTACACTTGATGAATTTGGCCCGCGGTAACGTTACCCATTTAAACTGCTAGCTGTTAGCAATTCGTACTGCACTTTTAAGATTTTATTTTGATGGAAAACTCCATTTTCAGTAAAAAAAAAAAAAAAAAAAAGGCTTACAAAAATGATTCTCACTACAAATCTAGTGAAATGCTGTAATCATCTGCTGCGAAAATAAAGTGTAACTGGTGGCTGTCGGATTCCAAAACGTGAACTAAGCCGTTCTGGGGTGCAGAAAACACCAGATCACAAGCTGATTGCCTGAACGAAGTGCGCGCTTTGCTTTGAAACATGGAGCAAAAAAAATATGCTTGATGAAGGGATTAAGCCATATTGAGCATTTGGTTTTAGTTTATTTGACAGATACTGTGTCAAAGCATAATGGCCCAAAACACAACTTTAAAGACCTTTTATGTTATAATCAGAAGTTTAAATTTTTGTTTAAAAACTATACTTTTTGCCCAGAAGAGCTATCGTTTCATATCGTCATGTGACCACGATGATATTGAGACTGGCTATCGCAATACCACAATATTGATAATACCGTCACATCCCTAATAGTAAGACATTATAGTGCTGTTACTAATCAAATGAAATCAGTATCAACAAAATTTGTGTTTGCAATGCAGAGGTGGCACAGATTCTGTACCTGAAGTGGCATTTAGATGCATTTACACAGACTGTTTAATGCTTGACATGAATGCGGTTAAAACGTTAAATACTGATATTTAAAATGATTTTGGAGGAAACATGGAAAACATACTTAAAAAAACCTTAAAATCACCTGTAGGGGGTGACAAATCACTGCATGAGTGAGTCATTGAGTCATTCATTCAACCGATTCGTTCAAACAGCTGATTGATTCAGTTACGAAACACTGTTGATTGTTGCTCTAAGATGCAAAACAGTTCTGCTGTGCCTTTGTTTGCAACTATTTTCTTTGATGAAATAGAGTAAAAACAAGAACTTGTGTCTAAAATGTAAGTCAATAAATATTAACTTCTTGTTTATCCACCTTTTTCCTGAGTAACTGATGAGCGGCGCCATGAAGGATTCTAACTTTCATTTGGGTGCTTTCATGTTCCGGTCTCCACAGAAATCCATGTTAAAACAGGGTATAAAAATCGACTGAATTGAAACTTTTTCAGTTTAACTAAATATAACAATTTGCGCAGGTTTAGCGTTATATTATCGGCTCAAAAAATATGTTCATTTGACTAGAAACGCCAGAAGCCGAGACTTCCATGTTTAGAAAAAGATGGATTGGACTGTTTTATAAAATCTATTCTAAATTCTGAATTTAAATGTGTTTTAATAGATTAAACCACACCATAAAAGTGTGTATACATGCGCCATCTGCGTTTGTTTTTGTTCGGTTTTTGCAATATACTCAATAATGTCAAATTGCACATCATTTAACATTAATTTCGATATTATTGTAGCATATATATATATATATATATATATATATATATATATATATATATATATATATATATATATATCGCACACCCTTAAATATTAAATATTTTTAAGTCATCTTGAGGCCCCTTTGTGGGCCTCAGCCCACTGGTTGAAAACCACTGTCTAAGTCAGGGGTGTCAAACTCAGTTCCTGGAGGGCTGCAGCCCTGCACAGTTTATATTCAACCCTAATTAAACACACCTGATCCAGCTAATCAAGTCATTCAGGCTTGTTTGACAACTACATGGTTTGTGTGTTAGAGCAGGGTTGGAACTAAACTCTGCAGGGCTGTGGCCCTCCTGGACCGGAGTTTGACACCCCTGGTCTAAGTGTATAGTAGTGGTGCAATGATATTTAAATTCTGGCTGATACAATGAGTCTGATAATTAGTTTCATGTACTATTATTTCCCAAAAATTTATTTGAGATAATTGGCAGATCCCCTGCAGCATTGGCACGGGCCCCCTAAGGGTCACACACCTCCTGTCTCTCTGGTTTTGTTTTTTGGCTCTCATGAGGCCCATCTAAATGTTGCACGACTTCCAATTAATGTGATGGAACAGGATAATGATGTTTGACCTTCAGTTAGCCACAGGGAAGAAGCGATGAGCAATGTTTTTGCTTTGAGAAATTGACATTGAAGCAGTAGCAAGTTTGCAGAGGTGAGGAAGGGAAATAAGTGGATAAATATTACCGGTTCACTTAAAGGGGAAATTCTTTTGTGTTGGTTGTGTGCTAAATCTAGATGTGCTTCAAATGTCAGATATGTGATGGGATCTATTGTAGGTTGATTGCAAACAGGTTTAGCTCACCAACACCGCATTTAAATTAGTTAGATGGTGGGTTATTGTAGCATGGCCACATTATTACATAAAGCCATCTTAATTTACTCCATGATAATCACTCACCGTGGCAAATTTATTATCTGCTGTCAGGTCGCTTTCCTTCATCACGCTACAGTAAATTCTATCACATCTCCTTGCTCCTCTGCACATGACAGCAGATGTTTTCCCCATCCCCTGGACACGTAACACCACTGTCTTCTGGTGGAAAAAGCATTTTGTACTATGTCCACATAACAGCCCATGTCCATGATGCATCCAAAATTCATGAGTCTGCCAAAGAGTGATACTTTGTTCTTGTGCATCGAAACATCTGCTGTGTAAAGGAATCTCTTGTGTCGCTTTATTTTATAAACCATTGGGGGTCAGGAGTGGACCCGACCCACCCAGCATTTGGCGTATGAGGCTGTTTGTGTAGCTGATGAGATGTCAAACAGCATCATTTTTCTCTCATTATTTATCTTGGCACATATTGTACACAGGTTCTGAATTATCCATAAGCACTCCAAGGGTAGTTTCAAAGGCCTGTCAGGGAGACTAAACAACTATGTGAATACAACACAACATTAGAAAGATTAGCAGATGAGAACAGGCAGATGCTGAGCAGTGCAAGGCTCTCTTTTCTTTCTTTTACATTATTTATCTTATTTTCTTGAGACATATCTTCTTCTGTCAGTCCTGTTTAAGTGGTACAAGGAGCTACTTAGGATGTTATTTTGTTTAGGCAGAGGGGAACAAATCTTGTTTCTTGCCCTGAAGTTTTGTTTTGCTTTGGCTGCTTATAGACCTACTTAAGGGATGTTTTGATTCTGAACTTAACTTTTTCAAACTGTCACCAAGTTCTATAAAACATGGATTTGATATGATACTCTTTTTGAGTCCAACTTTTAAATCCAGCTTTATAGTGATCTTATAATGTGTTTCTGTCTCTTCATGAAAAGATCATGATAAACTGGAGTTCAGTAACCCTCCTGAGAGATGTACATCTCATTTTATCTCTATGCTTTCATATTTTTTCTTAATTTTGTCCCAATTTTTAGTTGAGTGTGTATGTTTATGAAGATTAATCTTCTTGTTCTGTTTAGAGTTTATCTTTTAACTAATTTTGTCAAGTTTATATAAAAAGTTTTAAATGAGTAATAATTTAGATGAAAAATTGAGTTTCAGTTTTCATTCTCATATATAAATTCAAAAGTTTGGAGTTAACATTTTCTAAATAATACTTCTGTTCCACAAGGACGTATTAAATTGACCAAAAGTGCCACTTAAGACATTAAAACATTTATAAAGTTACATTTCCACAAAAATATTAAGCAGCCCAACTATTTCAACATTGATAATAATAGGAAATGTTTCTTGAGCAACAAATCAGCATATTAGAATGATTTCTGATAGATCATATGACACTGACAGGAGAAATGGCTGCTGAAAATTGAGCTTTGCCATCACTAGTATATATTATTATAGCTTTAGAAAATAGTAATGTAAAAATAGTAATATTGTTATTTCAGAGTATTACAGTTTTTTATTGCATTTGTGATCAAGTAAATACATCCTTGGTAAGCCTTAGAACCTTAAACCTTAAAAAAAGAGAACCTTAAAAAAGTATTTTAAAATTTTACCAACCCCAAACTTTTGAATGGTAGCACATAGATAATATTATTAATAGTCATTGAATCATTTTAATTACTAAAGTGATAAAACCAGCAGATGATTTCCATAGTCAGTTTTGCCAGTTTTCATACTCACAATGTATGATTATAGTGCAGTCATTGATAACTATGTCATTGTTCATTTAATTCAGTTTTTTTTTTTTTTTTTTGCATTTAGGTAACCTAACACAAAACTCCATGGCAGCCACCTGCTGCCTATGATAATTCTTCTTATTAGTACAGAGGACACACATACTCTCTCTCTCTGTGATTCCAGTTGCTTTTTTCTGTGCATTGGGATGTGTTGCCTCAGAATGCTAATGAGCTCAAGTAGGACATGAGGACATTACTCAGCAACCAGCACTGATGTGTGTGTGCGTGCCTGTTTAAAGCACCAGCAGGGATTGGAAACGTACAGACTTGGTTTAGATGCTTCTTTATTTGGTTGCATCTCTTTGAGCCTTTTTTAAGTCCCTGGAGAAATAGCCAAACGCAATATATTTAAGAAATATTGCATGAATGTGTGTGGTGTTGTTCTGAATATCACTTTTTGGCCTAAAGGTCGAAAGGTCAAAGAATCCAAAGCACCAAGCTGGAACAGAGTTTATGAGCAGAGCGACAGTGATTTCCTGCAGTGAGTGAAATCTGAAAGTGTTTTTGCAGTGTCGGGAGTTTCTTCAGCTGAAGAGACAGTAGAAGACCTTGAAGCAGCTGGCGTCCAGCACAGTACCTCCCCTCACTGATTACAGCACACCTTTGACAGCCAGAACATTTGTCAGGGCCGCCCACTGCACTGGCCTCTTTGCACTTCCTGCTGCAGCCCACATGCATGCTCCTTACTGTGGACATATGCACAGTATTTCTCTAAGTATTTCTCTTTGTCCTCTTAGGTGCAGTTGAGTGTGGTTTGGGAGTTTGAGTGATGGACAGCAAGATCTGTTCACTTGGCTTTGCATAGTCTTTGGATGATGGTTTGTCTAGCATGAAACAGAAGTTGCAATAGGTTTTCTTCTCTATTGTGATGTATACTAATGAGCTGATGATCTGAATCTGGTGTGTTTGATTAAGGAGACATGGAAAACGTGCAGTGTTGGGGGGCCTCCAGGATCGTGGTTGGAAACCACTGGACTATGGTGTATTGTCATCTTTCTGTGGTTAAGACAACATAACTCTAATGTTCATTTATGTTTATTTCATGCTATAACTAGTAGTAAAGAGGAAGAGATGATCTGATCATGTGCCGTTCGAATGGAAAAAAAAAGAGGACACAGAGCAGGTTACTGGTATTAAAGAAAGTCTCAGCTGTCAAATTTTGAATTTTTTTTAAAGAAATTCAAACAGTAAATATCATTTTGGGGCTTTTTGATGTGACAGATTGCTGTCAGTTCTAGCTGTTCAAACGTGAATCAACCTCTTCCTGCTAGTTATAGCATGAAATACACATGAACGAACATCAGATGGTATGTTGTCTCAACCGTGGAAAGACGTCAATACACCATTTTCAAGTTCGACTCTACTGACGTTAATCTATTAACTTTCCTGTCTGGTTTGTTTGTCAAACAAAAGTGGCGGATTTGTGATTATGATTGGTCGAATCAAATTCCTGGCAAAGGGTGCTTTGTCATTAGACAGTCAACATAGTCCAACCCCTTTTTCGATTCTTACGTCATGAAGAGAAGATATTTTGTTGAGAGGGAGAGGCGAGGTTAATGTTTTTGATTAAAGATTAAAAGGACATTTTTTTTTTTTTTAAATGATGTGCACAAAAAATCATTTATAATAAATAACACTGCAAAAAATATTACTTTTTTTTTTTTCTTGGTGACTTTAAAGACTACATGGAACAGCATTAACAAACACACTTCAGTGGAAAATGTACTAAATGCACAGTTCAAAATATATTCTATATTTTATATAAAAAAGCAGTAATAATATTGTTATAATTACTAATCATTCTTATTGATTTGGTGCTCCAGAAAAATTTTAATGTTAGAATTAGTTGTACTGCTTTTTTGCAAAAATAAATAAATAAATAAATTCCACTCATAAAAATAAATAAACTAAATACAAAAAATACAATAAATAAATCTATTTTAAATATGATTTTCTTTTGAATTTTGAAGTTCTCCATGCAAGTTTGAAGTTCCTTGGCAGTCTGAAAATCTGTTGTAGACTTTCTTGTTTATATCAGCAGGGAGGTTCGAGTCAAGTTATTTTTATTTGTTTAGTGCTTTTTGCATTTTGTTCTGTGATCCATGTTGTTTGACAGCAGCTGAGGCCGGAAAACTTTTTGATTAAAGATTATGAAAAATGCTTTTGAATAGCATGCACTGATAAACTGTGCACACTAAAGCCAGAGACATTTTATTAAGAAAGGAAATCGGGTAAATTTATATTATGTTGTCTTTTAATCACATTTACATGGCAAATAAGTGAGGGGGAAAACTCTTCAGCTCCGTCAGCCCCATTCCTCTCTCTAAGCAGGCCTCAGACTGATTAATAATGCAATTGTTTTTTAGATGTGTGCTTTGTGTGTGTATGTGTTCATCAGAGCGATGGAGCTTGGGCTCCAGTGATGGCATTTTGCCTATTTTGTTCTGCTGAATTTATGCACAGTTTCCCTTCGAGAGCTCCTCTCCCCACACCCTCTTTCTATTTCTTCTCATTTCATTCCCTCTGTCCGTTCCTCCCCTATTGCTGCACCAGCTCTGGTTAGAGGTTTTTTTTTTATCTTCATCTTTGCAAACTTATGCTGCTGGAACACCTGTGCAAACTTGTTGTCTGAATTCAGCACGTCTGCAGTCATTTGCTGTAGAAGGTTGCCTTTGTGATGTTGGGTAAATTGAGGCCACAAACAAAAGGAAGCTAAAAAGCATGTGTAGTATCCTTAATGTTGGTGTATGGTTTTGCAGATGCATCGTAAGTAACAACAGCAAAGTACTTTCAACATGTCCCTCAACGGATGAGAACAGAGTATCAGAATCTGAAATAAAAAATTTACAAAGAGCAACTGAGCACTGTTGAAGACTTACATGAACTCTAAATCTGATGCAGATTTAGAAAATATCTAGATTAGCAAGAAAAGATTATAAATAATTTCATCTGAATAGCTTGAATATGGTAATGGTGTGATATCTAATATGTATGCATGAATTAGTGTAACAAACCGACTCTATTTGGAAACTATTCAGTATGTTTATTTATTCCTTCTTCGAGAAGTTGCAGTCATTAGCATGTGCAAATTAGGCCATGCTAAAAATGTGACAATCCCAATGTCTTAATCTGGCTTTCAACAAGAGCTGCTGTGCAAAATTTAAAAAAAAGGATACGAGAGAGAACCCAGCAACACCAAAGCAAAAATCATTTTCAAGATGGATTTATTTAGTGATGATAATCCATCTTATTCCAGACTATATTCCAGACTGATCATGCAGACCAAACCATAAGTCGTAGACACTTAGAGGGATGGGATGGTAGTGCTCACACCCCCTACTGCGTGACCAAGGCTCACCCCGATCGACCTGACGGGGGCACTACAGCGAACAAAAGTGTGAAATCGCTCATAACTCCTAAACTGTCAGTTGCAGTCTCAAGTGTCTTATGTCTTCTGTTGCCGGACAAAACACATACCTCAGATTCAATCGTGAGCCTGGCTAAATTTTCGGGTATTTCGCATTTTTTGCAAACTTTTTGCAAACTTTTTCAGTTTCGTTTTTTTGCCCGATCGGAAACCAAACCCGTGCAGAAACATTCTCTGGAGAGTGAATATTAATAATTATCAAAAAAAGCTAAACTTTCATCGTATTGTCGCAAAGGGGTGCCAAAACCTTCGAAAGGGCCATTTGTCTTCGGTGTGCATGGTCTTGGTCCGCAATGTCTACAAGGACATCTGTGTATCCCAAAAAACATGGCCTGCATGGCCGGTGGGCCTGTTCGACTCCGGCCCTAACGGTCTGAGAGAAATTTGAAAGAAATTGGCCTCTAGGGGGCAATATTACATTTTTCAAAGTCGTAAACGATTATACATCACACAGTTTTTTGCACATGTGCACAATATTCCTCTCATATGATAGAACTCCTCATTCCGGACAACTTTGCCTCTAGAACCACTGCTGTCAGTCAAATTGTTTGTTGAATGATTGAGAAGATGTAAAACTTTTGCGAACTAGTCCTAGATTTTTTGCTCAATCTGGAAAAAAAAAAAAAAAACACTGGAGTACAGTTCTTTGGACTCTCTAGGCCAATAATTAACATAAAAAAGTTTAAATTTACCCTTTGGGCAGCTGTAATGAGGTCGTTTAGAAAAGGGGCCTGCCCAAATTTACTCCAAATCCTATAAAGCCTAAAAGAAAAATTCAAAACTTCACAAAACCTGCTGAGCCCATGCGATAGGTGATTGTAAATAAGCATGCAAAGTTTTAAGGGGATTGGAGTGCAACTGGTGCAATAACAGTCATTAACATTAAAAAACATAATATTTCTATAGCAAATCACCTGGATTTGCCAAAAATGCTTTTTTTTAAATCATTGATTTAGGTGGTTACAAGCTAAATAATGTAAAATAATGTCTTTTTTTTATATGTGCTTAAATGCCTTACAGTGCTTGAACCCCGGGAATCGCTGCTTGCAGCTATATTGCTATTTGAGCTAAAGAAACAAAAGGATTTCCATGTTTGAAATACTTGATGGACATTCCCATTTAAAGTTGGGACCAATTCTCACTATTAAATACTCGCTTATTAGCATGCATATTACTAGCATATTGGCTGTTTACTTATAAAGCACATATTAATGCCTTATTCTGCATGACCATATTTTAGAAGGGGTCATGGACTGCCTTTTTTATTGTATTGTACTGTTCTCTGAGGTTCACTTATAATATTATCAAGAGTTTTACATCAAAAATCATCACAATTTAGAAGTAATAGGATATTTTTTGTCCTTTTTTGACAATCCGTGGCGGATTGTAAACTCTGAAGTAAACGCCCACTGTCATGATTGCTCGTGTTTGTTTGACAGGCTGCATCCTTCACAGATGGACACTGCTGTGATTTAGGTTAAAAATGCATAAATACTAAGTACATACTAAACTATCTGTAATAATAGTCATTGATTTCACATAGTCTAAAACATTAAAATCATTAAAAATAAATTTCATCCACTCTTTCCTAGCATTGGGATCAGAAGAAAGGTAATGCAAAGACACAACTTGGGACTCCAGCGTCTTCTTGTCTTTGGAGCCATTGTTATTGTTTTGTTTGTGTGTAGACATACGTTTGCCTCTCTCATTATTTACACAACATGTGTGAATTGGAGGATGGGGCTAAACAAGCAGTGATGTAGAAGCAGGCGTTTATCTTTTGTGAAGGCTGTGTTTAGCCATACTATTATGTCATAATGTTGCACATTCCACAACCCTATTGTTTTGGCAGATTGGCTTCAATATCAATGTCAATACACTTTCTCTTCAACAAGAAAGTTTTGAGTTCTGAAACTTACAGGATGTTTTATAGTACAATGATCTCTCATATGTCAAAAGATCAAGGGAATTTACTTTTCTCAGTTCATGACCAGTCATGGCCAGTCAAGGTTTTTGGGGGACAGTTAAATTATAGACAAGTTCATTAGACCAGGGTTGGAACTGAAGTTTGCCAGAAGGGCAATTTATTTTAATATTTAGCATTTAAACATTCTAGTACAGCAACAAAAACATCAAAATAACTTCTAAAGTGTCATGGGGTCACACTATAGTGCGAAAAAGTTTAAAACAAACAAAGTTTATCTTCTTGCAGGAGTGTGTTTGATAAAGGAAAGGGAAGGGAAACAATGATAATACTGATATATTGAAAAAAGGATTAGAGAAACGCATTAAAGTTGGCAGCTGCTCAATCTACCAGCACTTTCTTCAAATCATTGCTTGTCCACAACCTAAAGAATGCTTCCTTTGCAGACAGTATATATCCAGATTGAAAGGCATCAAAAGCATGTCTGAATCCAATGTATTTATTGTTTTCTGTCTACTAAGATGCCTGGTCAATTATTATTTTTTTTTTTTAAACCAGCATAGATATGATATCCCACAATCCTGTGTGTGGGAAGATGTGTGTAAGCGAAACTATGTGCCCTTGAGCAAAGATGGCAGCAAGCATGCCGCATCCTTCCACATGTGCCTTTGAGATGAATAGAGATGCTAACGGACAGCTCTCTCCAGGTATTAGAGGCCTCATTGGCTTGAACCCAGTTTTCATAGGAGGCGCTTCATACAAAACTGCTGTCTGTTAAATCAATGACTAACTGTGCAGCATGGCAGCTGCTTTCAAACACAGTCTGCAGGCTTTTAAAGCCTTGTCCCCACATTAGTGCAGCTGTTAGTAATTGGTAGTAATAAAGACACTCTAATTGGTCTATAAGGCAGAGTGTGCAAAGGGCAACTACAGAGTGATCAGTTCCTTCATTACCCAGGACACACACAAATAAATTGTACAAAAATTCAAATCTAAAAGCTTTTTATGTCTAGCATTCGCCAAAAATAAAACTTATAATCTGAGAGCATTTCTAGTTATTGCAAAATGTTTCCTACTGTTCCTTTATCTCCTTATTACTTTTTCCCTCCACCTGTATCTGGCAGCAGTCATCAGCTAATATGGGAATTTTAGGCCTTTGACTTGTTCACTTATCATCTGCAATGCACATGCTATTTAAAGTAACTTTGTGTAAATGTGTTTTATTTTTTGTGCTTTGCAGTGAATTTCTATTTAAATGCGTTTATTTTTATATTTTGTCACATGAAGGTTTTTATCTGTTGCTTTAAAAGCCCTGCAGTCTGTTTATAAGCTGTTCTGGGAGTGAATTGCAGCTCCAATAGAGGCATGTCATGTCCTCATGCCGGTTCAGTGTTTTAATATGTGTGACGCATGCTGAAATAATTAAAGTGACAGAAACAACGTGTCTTCATGAATAATTCATGTGACACATGTTTTCATGACAGCACACTGTTTTCCCCAAAAGTACGTCTAATAGCAGCGCAGTGGCTTCGACTTCTGTCATTTTCAAATTCATAATGCTTATGATGGAAGTGTATAATAAAGTGCTGAAATATAATAATGCTAAAATCTTTTTTTTTTTTTTCTTCCAGATGAAGTCAACAGAGGTGGATCAAGGCCTTTTCACAGACAGTTACTGCAAAGTGTGCAGCGCTCAGCTCATCTCAGAGTCACAGAGAGTGGCACATTATGAGGTGAGACCTGCTTTCTGTCTACATTCTGTCTGCTTGTACGTACAAATCTCTCTCTGTCCTTTTGTTTTTTTGATGTTAGTCATTTTAGATGTTATCTAAAGTGTTCTTGTGTTGACAGCCCCCTGGAGTAATCAGAAGTTAAGTGTCCTCAAGGACTGAGTGACAACTAGTAAATATAGCAATAAATATAACTACAACCCTGCTTTCTGGGCATTTTCTATAATTACTCATGAAAGGTCCTGTGTGCGCATCCTCTGTGTTGTGAGGAATAGCAGCTTAGCTGTATTACAGAGTGTTTCCCTGTGGCCACTGAATGGTGAGTTATATGGCCACTCGTCAACAGAGCTGTAACCTGAATGGGTCCAGATAGGAACATAATGTATTTGCCCAGGCAGGCATAGAGTACAAGAAGAAGATTGTGTGCTGGTCAGTGTAAAATATTAATTCTGGGTTTGTTTTGTTTATCATTGCTGAATGTGTTGTTAGCATGATTGTCCCATGTGGACTGAGCGATGCAGGCCTCTTGAGCCCCGTTGTCCCCTGCCAGTGCCCAACCTCAACCATTCCATGCATTTCAACAGTACTGGACCAGAAAAATCGGCTTCCTATGGATCCCTTAAAGCTGCTGGTCTCCAACAAATTAACATTTTATTTTCTCTGTCCATCTAATGATTTTGTTTACAAATATCATATGTGTGTGAATTGACTGCATTTAATCTTATTTAATATAACTTTAGACTGGCACAAGAACTCAGTGTTTCAATTAGTGATGCACCAGAATTTTGGCAACTGAAAATATTTAGCTGAAACAGCAAAAAAGAAAAAGTTTTTAGCTTGGCTGCAGTATTTTTGGAGGCTCTGTTATTGACAGAAACAGTTGCTGCTTTTTTCAATGATGTGTTTGGTTGTTGGCATATTGAAAATGTGGGTAAACTACAACAGGTAAACATGTCAGCAGTGTGGATGCATTTCATTGTGGGCAAAAGTGAGGCAAGAGTAGCAAAATGTATTTTTGGTTGTAAATATGGAGAAGTGCCTTGTTGCAGAAGAACTTTTACTATGACTGGTTAATCACCTGTAAACAACACCCTGAACACTTCAATGGCCCAAAATGTTGTTACCAAATTACCATTTTAGTTTCAGTTTACATTTTTGGTCTCGGTTTTCTGCAGAATTAAAGGGGACATTGGATGCCCATTTTCTGTAAGTTAGGGTCTTCATGAAATGTCTGCAACAGACTTAAAGCAGTCATCGGATGCAAAACATAAATGTGTGTTGTACACAACCACCCTGTAATGATAAAAATCCACCCAGTGGTAGTTTTGAAATCTTTATAAGTAACATCCCCTTTTTCAAATCAGGCCATTCTCAGCTTCTTGTCGGTTTGACGTCACACCGACCAAGGCTTCACCTACAGCAGAAGTGAGTATAAGTTTTTTTTTATGCATCTTTGCAAATTGCCTTTCTTAATAATGTGCTAGTTAGCAAATTTTGCGGCTAAAGTAAACATTACGGCCTGTCACCCTACAGAAGAGAGGGGCGGGCTGAGCAGAGCTCATTAGCATTTAAAGGAACATGCAACAGAAGGCCTCACTCTAAAAAGGTTGATTATGACAAGGTAAAAAGGGTGTTTTTTGACACTATCACTGAGAAATTTTAACCAAAGTATGTTAAAGACTTCTAATTAAGACCCTAAAGAATCATATCAACTTGTGCAAAATGGGCATCCGATGACCCCTTTGAAATTCCTCAATGATCATGTGAAACAGCACCCTTTTTACCTTGTCAAAAACAGCCCTGTTCACAGTGACCCGTTTTGGTGCCTGTCTCTTTAAATGATAATGAGCTCTGCTCATCCCGCCCCTCTTCCATGGAAGAAGAAAGGCAATTTGTAAATAATCATTAAAAAAAACACAAGTGTGAGACTTCCTTGTTCTAGAGGTGCACACTAATCACGAACAGCGGAACAGCGTAGTGGACAGCATACAACTGGCTGAGGGCGGAAATATGCTAATAAAAGACAGTCCGTCAGTGGTCGTGGTCAAAGCCTGAGCAGTATGACATCACATTGCTCAGAAAATCAACACGGCTTGATAATTGAGACTGTTTAGGTTTTTTGGGGATTAAAAAAAAAAAAGGAGTAAATGGATTTTTATGTCCACACACTGCTAAGACACATTTATATTCAAACACCATGTAAAAGTGAATTTTACATTTGATGTCTCCTTTAATTCTTTAATTTCGGTTTCTATGTTTTAAGAAATTTTTTTGGATGCATTTCTAATTTAGTCTTTTCAGTGTAAAAAGGCTATCTGTGGTGCATCTTAAGCTGCTGGGTATATTACTAAAAACTGCTAAAAAGCTAAAACCTTTTTGCTGATTTTTGCTTAAATTTTGCAAACCTCCACAGGCATTAAATGAAAAATGCTGTCATGCTTCTAATTTGGAAAGACATGCAGTGGGCATGTGGTTCATTTTTTGTGGAGACCCCGATTTGTCTGAGACTTGCTCTGTCTCACCTCAGACAAACTCTAAAATGTGTTAGATTTGAGGTCAAATATCCACAGACTGTTGATTTCACTTTGGATTGAACCGTCACTAAAGAGAGCCACATGTCTCTGTCTTAATTAAAAGGGAGGTCTAATGCTATTTCATGCATTCTGACTTATTTACACTGCTAAAGAGTTGAATTATCATGCTAAACATGAACAAAGTTTTAAAAAATGAGGACTTAGAGTATTTCTGTGGCAAAGACACTCCTTAAGGGTTCGTATAAGTTTCAAAAAGTTTTTTTTTTCTTTTTTCTCCCAAGTGCAGAATTTCTGTATTTGGAATCCTTATATAGTCTACTCAGTCCTTTTTGTCATTCAAACCAAACTTAAAATGTGCTTTCTTGAACTAATGATGGGCTTTGATACAATTTTTGGCTTTTGATTTCATTTAAAAACAAATAATTTGTGAAATTGCTCTGAAGCTCATTTTATTGGGAATTGAACTGTAGAGGAAGAGTGGAAACATCTACAGAGGCTTTAGCGCTCAGGTCATGGTTTTAGAAATTATGCTGAGGGCACAATTTTTCCTCTGCGATGAGCTTTTAATCCTCACTCCTGAAACATCAAAGACTGAAAGAAAGAGAGCCAAAGACAGAGAGAGAGAGAGAGAGAGAGAGAGAGTAGGACAGATCGGAGGAGGGAGAGAAAATCCAGACATTTGAACTGAACAGTTTAACAGCAGCTGTATTAAAAGGGACATTAATAATGCAGAAAGACAATCATGAACAGGAATAGCACTTCCAGCATTGGGTTTCATTTTGTAGTCCTCAAGGCACCAATCCAGGGTCTCTATTTTATGTTTTCAAGGTTATTCCATACCTTTTCATGTGTATTAACAAAGACTGTGAGACTATCACAAGCACAGGTGTGATAAATGGTATTGTTGAGCTACAGCCAAACATCTTCATGATGTTAATTCCAAGTATCTGGTATAAAATGATTTTAAGGATTCCTTTAAATATCCAGTCACTCTGCATTGCATATTGCTGTGTTGTTATGATTGCTAACACCATGCTTCAAGGTGACTCTTTTGTTTCCACAGTTCCGTTACTGACATCAGGTATGCATTACCTAAAGCAAACAGAAGTTATCTGGTGTCTTTTAAGCAGTAAGCGAGGTCTGTGGCCTGTGTCTCCTATTGAGTGTAATCTCTGGTGCGCTATGCGATTTGATTTCTTTTTGTTGTCCCGCTCTCTTTCTGTCTGTTTGTGTGCCCTTGGCTTATGTGTTTCCTCCATGCAATTCCAATCAGAATTCTCTAATCTTACATATGTATGAGCGGCATGGCGGAGAGCGGGAAGACTGCAGGCTTTTATTTACGCTCGGTCATGGTGATATTATCAGCGTTCAAGGACAAAACCACACTCTCATTGTCCTAGACCCTCCTCAACAAGATTGGAATTGTCCATGTGAATCTTATTCACACTAAGGACTACAGAATAATAATCAGAAGTGAACTTTTCTTATTTCATGTAACTATTCATGTGCATATATCTACTTGCACAGTAATTAGTCATTATGTATTGCTTGGAAGTTGATTGATTCTTTCCCCCAACCTGACACAAAACTAGACCTATGTGAATTGTCATTAAAATAGCTTTGTTTCCATCACCCTATTTTATGTTTTGAAGAATCACATCAGAAATGATGAAAACAACAAATTTCGGATGGGAAAAAAATCCTTAATTCAAAAGTTTTAACGCTCACTTGAGGTGGTTTTTGAATTGAAGTCGGTCATCAAAGTATTTCTGCATAATTGCCTCCCAGAAGTGTCTTACACAACAGCATTTCCAAACAGCAGGCATCCACCTCAGTGGATGCAATGACCGCATTTACTGTGTTTCGCCTGCTCTCTCTAGGTGCAAGTAATTTATATGCTTCAGTGGCTTCTCCTACATGTTCTAGTAAAATTTAGTGCCATTTAATCAGGAAGTGACAATTTTGATCTCTTGGACTCGTTGGAAATTCGCAGCTTTGGATGGAAACCCAGCTAATGTTAGTGTTAAACCTAAATTCTTTATAATACATTTTACCGTATACATTTTCCTGTAAAATTGGGACAGAAAATAGGGGAAAAATTGTAAAAGTGAATCACCATTTTTTATGTTTCAGGGGTTTTTGGTCCTGTGACTTTTTAAAGCAAAATTTTGAATGTGTGTGTATACACTAATAAAAAATTTAAATGTCAGTAAGATTTTATTGTAAGAAATACTTTTATTCATTAAAGATGCATTCAATTGATTTGTAATGATACAAGAGTTCTACTTATTAAATAAGTGCTGTTCTTTTTGTTCGATTCAGAATTCTGGAAAAAATGGAACAAGCAAGAAAAATGTATCACTATTTATACAACAGTATTCAGGAGAACAACTGTTTTCAACATTGATAATAAAAAAGTATTATGTGACACTGAATACTGGAGTAATTGCTGCTAAAATTTCAGCTTTGCTATCACAGGACTAAATTACATTTAAAAATATTAAAACAGAAAACATTTATTTTAAATTATAATACATATGTGTTGAATAATATTAAATAAAATGTTTCTGTTTTTACTGTGTTTTCAATCAAATGCAGACTTGGTCAGCATACAGAGACATCTTTAAAAAAAAACTCATATCATAAATCATAAACTTTCGAACAATCAGTGTTGGGAAGGTTACTTTGGAAATGTAATATGTTACAGATTACAAGTTACTCTATTTAAAATGTAATAAGTACTGTAACTTTTCAATTACTTTATTAAAGTAATGTAACTTATTACATTTGGTTACTTTTTGATTACTTATCTACATTTCTGATATTTTCAACTGTTAATCATTTTGAAACATTTAAACCAGGCAGAGTTAACCTTACAGTAGCACTCAACACTAATTACTTTCAGACTTTCAAAATCCTTTATCACTTGAGTTAAGATTATAATAAGTAAGGGATAATATACATCTTTATTTTGCGATAACAACTGGCTGGATGTACATTATCCCACTTATTACACAGCTGCTTGCCACAAAAGTAAATAATTAGACACAAAACACTGATCTGAGTTGAAATATTTGAATGCAACGATTCCATGAAGAATCAGTTGCTAGTATGTGTTAAGTTGACAGAATTAAGAAATTGTACACATAATATTGAATATTGAGTTTTAAAGGTGCAATAGATGATTGTCTTCAGAAATATTTATTGTTATGCTGGTTGAAAGTCTCTTCACATGTTGATAGCAATTATTAAGTTAAGTGGTCTAAATGTATTTCTATGTATTTATATATTCTGTGGAAGTCATAGGACCAAGAAATGTTCATCCAATCAAAACTCTGTTCGAGCGTTTTGAATGGATTTAGATTTGAATGGACTGCGATTTGCAGGGAGGGTGGGACTTTCGCTTTCAGTGCTATCAGGCTAAAGTTAGCATTTTCCAAGATCTCCTATTGCACCTTTAATATTTTATTAGCTAACCAAATGCAAAGCTTCCACCATGAAAAACTATCAAGCGTATAGTGCTGACTTTAGTTGCCCTGATGAGTCTGTGTTATAAGCTTTTACCAGTTGTTATCGGGGAATAACACACCTTGGAATGTCACGACTGACCAATCAGAATCAAGCATTCCACAGAGCCATGTAATAATTTAATTTAAAGAATAGCCACCACAAATTCAGACTTAACACGTCTTATTTACTTTGAGATCATTCTGAGGTTAAATACGGATTTGAAATCATAACAAGAAATTGTTTAATAGCTATGATACTGGTTTTAAAATCAAATGTTTGCATGTACATGAAACACTGCCAACTAACAATGCCTTGGAAAAAACAATCTTAAAAAATAAAGTATATGCATAAACCCAAATAGGAAATAAAAAAAATTATCGAATAAGCATTCTATTCTGTGTGCTAAACTCCTGAAACAATGCAATTTATGACAGAAGTCAATTAAATCTTTATGTGGGTGCGGGTGTGTGTGTGAAAAAATTCAGATGTAACCCCCTTTGTAATCATTAACATTTTCAAAAGTAACTAATTTAATTACACATTTTTTTTTCTCAGTAACTGTAACTAATTACAATTATATTTATTTTGTAATTAAATTACGTAATTCCATTACACGTAACTAGTTACTCCCCAACACTGCGATATATTACGTTATATTAAAGCCTGTCCTGTAAGCCTCCTCCTGCTGCAGAGTATAAGACAAATATTGTAATAATCACTGTTTATCTCAAAATGTGACTTGATATCTTACTATGTGGCTTCATTTCTTAAACTTATTGTCATTTTTATTCTGGTGGAAACCAGCTTCCACAAAATTAGAGGAAGTGTGATCCAAAACAAACAAACAAATCAGTCTAAATGGCCTCATGCTATAGGATATAGATTGCCTCACACATCTTGTATTGTAAGCTAAACTTGTCGCTGAGCTGTGAAAGGTCTGACTTTGATTTAGCATAGCTCTATTAAACACATCTACTCTGTTATTATCTAAGTGAGGATCAGTAATGTCTTTAAATATGGCTCTAAATTTGGCTTCCTCAATTAGCTCCTGTACAGTTGGCTAAATCAGGAGGTTCTCGCTGGCCTAACAGCCGTTAGAGTCGTATAAAGAAAAGAAATCACTTCTCTGTAAGACGCTTCTTAAGATAGTGCTAATTAAAACAAGTTAGAAGAAAATTGGGATGCATGAGGCTAACTAATCAACGTGATTCTTTTTCAAATGCAGCTTAAAAATTGTTTTTCTTATGAAAAAGGCACCAATTGTATTTCTTTAAAGTTAGAGTTAGTAGCTCATATTGTATAGTTGCAGTAATGAATCCATTGTCAGCTGATTTGACTATTTAGTTAAGAACAAAGGCAGTTATATAAAGGATGTTTGCCAAGCCAACCTTGACAACTTTCTTTCCAGGATATACAAAAACAGATCATTTTATGCATTTTTCAGAGGTTATGCAGTTACATTGTCGTGTTTTAATGCTTATTTTGCCTGTGTTGTGATGACTGCGTCCAGCACTCATTTGCAGTAAAGGCTGTAATAACTTTCCTTGCACAAACTCCAGAAAGGATAATTGCACCATAAATGTTTTTCTGTTGATTCATTGTCAGAACGGTGACTTTACAGGTTTGTTTGTGTCACTAATGACTGTAACAGTGAGGTCAAACCACCCATAACAGTGGGGGATTCACTGTTTGCAGCGTGAAGATAAAATGGCTTCATTCATTAGGTCTTGGACGTATATTTAGATAAAGAGCAAAAACACCACACAAAATACAATAGCTGTTGTATTTAACCTTTAATAATGGCTATTTATTTTGTTAAGAGTATAGAGATTTTTTTTGTTCTTATTTTGAACTGGTCTGAAATTCCTAAACAGTTAACACCGTATTGAAAACACAAAGCACCTTGCATTTATTAAGGAAAGCATTATATGGTTTTAAATCTTGTTGCAGTGAATTTTTATGCTTGAGGATCTTACATATTATCTGGTAAAACTGAAGCCGTAGCATAATTCTTCATTGTCTCTGCTGATATTTTCTTTACCTCTTAGAAGTGGGGAGGAACAGCAAACAAATTGGAAGAAGATGGGATTAATGGACAGAACAAAGGCTTGTGAAGCTCTGATGAAATATGGATGAGGGACTGTCAGAGAAAAACATGAAAACATATCATGTGAAGAGTCCTTGGGTCTAACTGAAAGTCTTTTATACCCAAGACAAAGACTGATTGCTAATGAACTCACTTTTCCACACTTTGATCCCCATTTAGATTCACCCTGCACCACGTTTTCAGAATGTCAAGTCACGTCTTTCTGTTTGATGCTTAGGATTTTTACTATCAGTAAAGTATTTGATTTATCTTGTATTCATGCTAATGGAATTTTGTCTTTTGCCTATTTCAAGGCTGGGTTTTTTCAGTAGTACTTTTCAGTATTTTATCCTTTTATTAATAACAAAATTCATGTTTTTTAATGTTGCTGAAAGGCACTCGTGTTAAAATATGTCTGAAGGTTTGTTCGAAATATTTCACAAAATAATGCAACAGAAAGAAGTCACAAGAAGCTCTAATAGCCTGTCTACAGAGAAGCTGTGATATTGTCTACAAATCTTTCGTCAGCAGTAAATACAATTGTACAAGGAGGTTTTGG